>OZ014524.1:48164352-49364352 GCA_963966055.1 Lathyrus aphaca
CAAGGGATCCATGTGTTCTTTGTTTACCTTTGTTAAACTTCACCCTACAGGATTTACCAAATACACAAGGTTCACAAAACTCAAACTTCTCGACTTTGTCACCACCTAGCAGGTTCTGTTTCCCAAGTTCGACCAGTCTTCTCTCACTTACATGGCCCAATCTCATGTGCCATAATTTTGTCTTCGACAACAGTTTCGTGGGTGAAACATTTGTCAAACCACTTACAACTTCAGCCTCAAGGGTATACAAGCCTTGTTTCTTCATGCCTCTCAAGATTTCCTTCGACCCCTTCATTACTCTTAGAATATTTTTCTCTCATTGAAAAACATATCCCTTCTTGTCGAATTCACCAAGATAAATTAAATTTCTTTTCAAGTCAAGTACATACCTAACTTCAGTCAATAACCTTATTGACTCATCATGGATCTTGAATCTTACAAATCCAATACCTGCAATTTTGCAAGCTTTGTTGTTTCCCAGCAGAATCGATCCACCATATTAATAACATAGCTTCTCGAACAAATATTTGTTTGGAGTCATGTGCCAAGTGCAACCTGAATCCATAATCCACTTTTTTCTTGAGTCGCCGCTTGAAACCACAAGAACATCAGATGATTTGAAATCATCTTAAACAATGATTGTGTTGCCATTATCCTTACCTCCATGATCTTTTAGGCATTTACGACACATCTTTCAAATGTGAACCCCCTACTTACAATGATAGCATCGAACACCAGATGCTTCCCCACTATAAGACTTCTACTGACTTTTGCCCTTCTTCTTGTCGAACTTACAATACTTTTGCAAGAATGTCGCCTTAACGACCAAACTTTTTCCAACAGTCAAAGTTTTATGCTCCATTCGTTCGTTCAAGTCCTTAGATTACAAGGCAGATTGAACATCTTCAAAGGTCAGGGACTCTCTTCCATACAAGAGGGTTTCTTTGAAGTGAGCATGTGTTATGAGAAAAGCGCATAACAACAACGACGTTTGATCTTCATCATCGATCTTTACATTAATATTTTCAATATCAATAATTAGCTTGTTGAACATATCCAACTGCTCACCTAACACTTTGTCTTCACTCATCTTGAATGAATACAAGGCTTACTTCAGATAGAGTCGATTCACCAACGATTTGGTCATGTATAAACCTTCAAGTTTCAACCATAACCCTGATGTCATCGTCTCCTTTGATACCTGTCGAAGAACCTTATCACCAAGGCTCAACAATATTGAGTTGTGTGCTTTCTCAATCATGGTCGTCTTTTCAGTTGTCGTCAACACAACATTCACGGCCGTCTCTCCCTTCAACGCTTCCAAACAACCGTGCTGAACAAGTAGGGTTTTCATCTTCAAGTGTCACAAATCGAAATTGTTCACTTCGGTGAACTTTTCAATCTCATACTTTGTTGAAGGCAACTTCTCCACACTCACCGCACCAATTTGTTGTGAATCAGATACCTTAGAAACAAAGTATAATTGGATCCTTGATCAGTTAGGAAACCCACAAGGGTTAGGGTTTAGGGTAACCAAAGATAACAACAAGGATTGGTTATAAACTGTTATTCTTTCCTTTCTCTTTCAACAAGATTACAAGTATACAAGAATAACAAATATCCTCTCTCACTATTGAATTAGGGTTTTATCTTCCTATTTTCCCTTATTCAAAATATGAGAGACTAGTATGCTATTTATAAGAAAACTAACACACTAACCTGTCGCTCCCACCTGATGACACGGGGCCAAGAGGGGTACAGACGCGAACGGTCGGCGAAAAGAGAAGAGAACACACAAGGGTGAACTCAGAAAGAAAGAGTCGCCAGCTAGGCATTTTTATCCCTGGAGGAAAGGTAATGAGGCATAGACCTAGAAAGAAATGGATAAGATGATCGCGAACCAGAGAGACTGAGAAAGGGGGTTGGTTACAACCTGGGAAGATATTAGCACCCAGATTGTCCGCCGTACTCGACGGGATCCACGCTTAAAAGATTTGTGTTTTAAAGGGGTAGTGTCAGTGCAATCTGTCAGACCCTAATTTTTGACCTAAGATTTCTCGCATCTCATCTGCATTTCGCATACAAACAAGATCACACACTGTTCGTTTATCCTTTTTCAGGTGCAGGTCTATGCTTTGCAGGGGATCACCATGTTTAATTTCTGTTATTTGTTTATATCCACTAACCTCTAACCAAAATACAAAAAAAATATGTTGCAGTTGCTTCTTCTTCTTCTGTGTTGCAGGATTTCAAAGACAGGGCTGGGATTCCAATTCAGATGCGTTAGTTCAGTCACAATTCGATTCAGATAGACGTTTGACCTAATCTTGGTCAAACTATCAAGAGATTGTTTCGACTGCAAGTTGTGTGTGCCAGTGGTCTGTTTCTCAGGCCGTGCGTATTCAAAAGTTCAAGACTGTGTTGTGTGCGAAGTTTGGTGTGAATCTTCAAGTTCACCAGTTTATCAGCAGTTCATCTGAGGATTTATTTTCTTCAGTATGGATTCGAATTATCTGGGCAATTTTCAGACGATCTCAGTGATTATGGCTTGAATTGCGAGTTTATTCAGTGGATTTGTGAGGACTGTGTTCATTATCAGTGGCTTGTGCAAGAAAAATCAGGAGTTTGTGGTGGGCTTAAAATCATCAGTTCATATTCATTTATCTACCCGTATTCCATTTTCTACAATCATTTCCATTATCCATTTTACCCAATAACCATCTTTTTCCCATTTTTCTTCGATTGTCCATTTTTCGATTAAACTACCTTTTTTTTATGACCATTACCATATTAATATTACTAAATCCATCTTTTATTATTTCTCATAATTACCATTTTTTAATCATTTCCAACTATTTTTTTTAATCCTTTTCATTATCCATTTTTTTAGTAACCATTTCTTTTTCTATTATTCATTTCCAATTATTTTTCCAAACTTCATTTTCCATTTCATTTCTATAATTCATTTTTTTTATTCTCCATATAAAAACAAATTACATAAACCATAGTTTTTCTATACAAAAAAAATATAACCCATTATCACAAGCCTTTTGCAAAGCCACACTCCTAAGCCTTTCCCAATTTTCCAAAAGCCACAAAACGCCCTTCCTCACTAAGGCCCACGCGCACATCAACATCACTAGCTAACACCCATTTCCAAATCCAGCCACTTCACACATTTCAGCCAAAACGAATTGCCATCTCACAATATCACAATTTCCCAGCCGTACAAACTCTAGCCATCTCCCAAGCCAAAACTCAAGCCAATAGCATCATTATCCAGCCCGTTTCCGCACGTGTATTCCATCAGCTACTTGCAAGCCCACGCTGTACAAATCACAACAGCCTATATCAACTTTTCCACAAGCCGTACCGCAGTAGAGAACAATTCGTACACAATTTCTTCAAGCCTTCACACCAACAAGCTTGATTCCCGGCTGCAAAACCAAACTAAAACACAACCCCACGCAGCCTCACTTTTCCAAGACATTACCAAGCCAATTCCTCAAATTCCCAGCTAGCCCACACTTTACTTTACATCAGTAGCCAGCCTTCACACTTAACAAGCCATCATTTCCCAGCATACGCCGTAAACTCCATCTAGCCAAGCCACATCAGCAAAACAGGCCCAAGCAACACGTCGTATCAGCCCACCAACCAAACTTCCCGTAAGCCTCACTTCATCGCACGCGTACCAGCTTTCACAACAAACTAATAATCGCGGCTACAAGCAACAGGCAGCGCGCATCACAGCGAAATAACACAAGCCTTCGCACGAAACGCACGTACTCCTCACACCTACAATCAAAATGCAGCAGCAGCGTTTGAAAAAAAAGAGAGACGAAAATCCCGTGAGCAAAACGCAATATTCAAAGACATGAAACGCAAATCAAAAGGAAATGAAACCAAAACGCGAGCAAAATTTTCAAAACGGCAGCAAGACTTCCCTCTCATCCTCTATAAAATCAAGACTCCACTCTTCTAATTCTCAAGCTTGAATGAGCCGGCAAACCCCTGCCAATTTGATTTAGCGTTTCAAAACGAAAACCATCGAAACCCCTTTCTTCCTTCATCTACCATAAATTTTTCATCAAATTCAATCCTCTTTCATAAAACTTCTATCAATCTTCCATCAACTTTCATAATCTCTATCCAATTACTTCCAATTAACCTTCACTAAATCCCTTCCATAACCTGCAAATCATCAACAACAACCTCATTTGGATCATTCTCCATACTTTGAGATTGTGATAGGTTGCTTTTCGATAAATTCAACGATAATCTCGATTAAGATTAGACCGTTCTCTTTCTTTTAGTGTGGCATGTTTTCGGAGAACGATCCATAATATCGTTTCTCTAACATGTATTAACACGAATATTTTCCACTTTAATTAGTGGTGGCCGGCCTCATTTGTAGGGTAATTACTCCGTAAATTACTCGGCGATTGCTTAACATAGACCTACAGTTGTCCCGATTCGGAATGCGATCCACTTGGATCCGGTTGCCTCGATTTTATTTTTCTTTTCGTGGTTGTGCTTGATTAAGTTCATCATACCACTTTATATTGTAAATATTATAATATTGTGAATATAATTGTTTAAATTTAATCTCTCGCACCTTATCCTTTTATTTCAATTTCTTGTTCCCTACCTCTCTTATTATGCTTCTATATTCATTCATCATATTGCTTATTGTATATATTATTGTTGCTTGTTATTTCTCCTTTGTCCATTTGGATATCAAAACACTAATAAAGGATTAAACACTTAAAAGACTTGTGACCTCTAATTGTGGACTATGGTTACTATCCCTTGATTCGGAGAATGGACTTAGACTTTAAGAGTTTTCCCCTTGCTCAAGTTGGAATGGATTAGAAACCTCGGCCTCAAATTATTTCATTGGCCTTTGAAGATGGAAATCCAATTGGTCTCAAAGATGCTTGCTATTTGGTTTGATCATTTCTTCCTTTAGCTTTTATTTTCAAGTTTTAGGATAGTCCCTTCATCTCTTCCCATCTTCTTCAATTTTCAAATCTCCTTCCTATTTTCAAAACCTTCTTTGTTTTCAAACTTCAAACATTTTCTAAATCAAACCTTGACTTCGGTCATGTGCTTTTACCTTTTCATTTCATTTCTTTAATAAATGCTAAACCACATAAGCATATCGAAACTTTCTTTCTCAAAAACTTAAAAACTTTCAAACTCATTCAATTGATTTTGGTGCCCTCGTGCACGTTTCTTTTAACCTTTTCATATTTAGATATGATTCATCCTTTCTAGCGGAATTATTCGCTAAAGGATGACGACTTATCTTTACATTTTTAAAATCAATTCAACTCACTTGCTTTTTCACAATTTGTACCACGAACTATGGGGTTTTGATCTCGCATTGCACTTTGTGGGTACGTAGGCATGAGACGTTCGTCTCTTCAAACACCAAAATCTTAAATAAAACATTCTTCTTCTCATCTCTTCAATCTTTTTTCAAGCAAACCATTTCAAACCAAAAAATGCAGTAAACATTTCAAAGGGTTCCCGTGGAGTACCACGGACAAGTCGGGTGCTTAAAACCTTCCCGATTTGTAACCAATCCCCGTACCCAATCTCTGTCTGATTCTTTTAGCTTTTTAGCTTTTAAGATTCTTTAAGGTTTTGTTCGTTCTTTTTCCTTTTTCCATTTGGAAATAAATAAAAGCGCGGTGGCGACTCTGTGTATATTGAGTGAAGTTAATCAATAGCTTACACTCATGATTTTACCGCTACAGAAAAGTGGCGACTCTGCTGGGGAAAACAACAATCTCTAAGTGGATTCGGCCTACTTTGATTTGTTTACTATTTTAGTTTGATTTGCTTGTTACTTGGTTGTTCTGTTTTGGTTTTGGTGATCCTCTGTGAGATAGATCCTAACCCGGATCTGAGTGACACTTATGATAGGACGGCGATATTCGAAGCGATATGCGATGGAGTAGTCCAAAGCAATATCAATTTGATAATCTCCACTCGGTTAGGCTCTCTTGGACTATCAATGTCATGACGAGTAATCGTACGTGGCATTATTTTCCGACCTTGAGCTGATCATACTGAGGACCGTAGAACCCTTAACCAATCTAAGCCAATTTAGGAACGTAGTGCGGAAGCTATCTGGGTGTAAACCTAAGGTGGTTGTCACGCGATAATACACTCGGACGAGGTCTATTTTAAGAATGTTATCGGTTGGGGAGTAATCCAACATACCGATGATATTCTAAAGATGGCTGTTAACTCCGGGAACCTCTGTTAGCACCCTTTTGGCTTTTTGTAGGTACAATGAAGATAAACCTTAGTACATACCTGTTTGGGTTGGTGTTCTATTACCATGACTCCATGCTCGTGATTCGAACCTTTGAACCTGTGTGCTTTGCGTGATTTTGTTTGTGTTTGTTGCATCTACATATTCATCATGATCATCATCACAACCATTTTTCAAGGAAGACAATTCCGATTATTGCAAATATTGGAAAGAATGAATATTCCTTTTTGTCAAGATTTTTCATGATCATATTCTCGATGTTGACCATGTTTGCAATAATCGAGTTGTTTTTTTGAAAATGGAAGTGAACATTGCATATCATTGCATCCTCGCATATTCTTGCGTTCATCCGAGTTGTGTGGGAACTCATCCCGGTTGTTTCTTTCCTCAGTTGTCTGTTGATCCGTCAAGCTGACTCCTCACCACAGATACGGTACTAGAGCTGCTAACAGACGAAGAGCTATCAGATTGAGAATGGAACACCAAGAACAACATAACATGGAAGTTCGAATGGAGATTGATGAGTTGAAGGCCGGTATGACTAGGCTCACTGAAATGATGCAAGTTCTGATTGCTCGAGGTGAACCACCTCAAAAGACTGTTATCTCTGAAGTTTTGACTGTTGTTGTTGATCCTCCTGTTGTTCAGCAACCGGTTTCCACTTGGCCAGAATATGGGTTACCTCCGGATTATGTGCCAGTTTCTGCTACTGCTCAAGTGGGTTGTCCATCTGTTGTGCCAGTTTTCTCAGCTCCGACTTTTGTTGAACCTCAACCTGTTGTGCACGCTACTGCTCAGACTACTTATCAGAATTCTCCTTTCTTGTACCAAGCTGCTGGTCCACAAGCTGAAAGTCAGGGTGAACCTGGATATATGGATGAAGTTAGAGAGCAATGTTTGACTCTTGAGAAGAGGGTAATAGGTTTAGAAGGAAAATATGTCTTTGGTTCTGATGCAATAGACATGTGTTTGGTTTCCGACTTAGTTCTTCCTGATAAATTCAAGGTTCCTGTATTTGAGAAGTACAATGGTCATACTTGTCCAAAGATTCATCTGCTGATGTATTGTCGCAAAATGGCTGCGCATGCTAAGGATGACAAGCTGCTTATTCACTGTTTTCAAGATAGTTTGAGTGGTGCTTCCATGAAATGGTATGTGGGACTTGAGAAGAGTCACATTCGAAGCTGGAAAGATTTATCTGATGCTTTTGTAAAGCAATATAAGTACAATCTGGACATGGCGCCTGAACGTCGTCAACTTCAAAACATGTCACAGAAAGAGAAAGAATCGTTCAAAGAGTATGCTCAGCGTTGGAGAGAGCTAGCTGCTCAAGTGGAACCACCTTTGCCTGAAAAGGAATTAACTGGTTTGTTCATGGACACTCTTCAACCGTTCTTTTGGGAGAAAATGGTAGGAAGTGTTTCATCTGGTTTTTCTGATCTAGTCACTATTGGAGAAAGACTAGAGGAAGGTATCAAGAAGGGTAAGATTACCAATTCTGAAGCTCCTAATGCTGCAAGAAAGTCTTTGGGGAATCCTCACAAGAGAAGAGATGGTGATGCTTATGTTGTTTCAGCTGAGAGGAGGCCTTATCGCCCGCAACAACGATATGTTCAACCATACGTAGCTGCAGTTGCTCCTGTTGTTAAAAATCAACCTGCTCAAGCTCAAGTTCAAGATCAAGCTCGACCAGCTAAAGCTCAAGTTCAGATTCGAGCTCAAGCTCAGGTTCCTCCTCATCTTGCTGTTGGACAGAATCAGTATCGCAATAGGCCAAACTTTGATCCTATTCCGATGTCTCACACTGAGTTGTTTCCTTCCTTGATTGAGAAAGGTTTAATTACTACTAAGCCTCCGCCTCCTGTTCCAAATCCTCTTCCGGTTGGTTATAGATCTGATCTTCGCTGTGAGTTTCATCAAGGTGGAACTGGTCATGACTTAGAGCATTGCTTTGCGCTAAAGGATAAAGTGCAGGAACTTATCAGGAACAACATCCTTTACTTTAATGACCTTAATCCCAATGTTATCAACAATCCTTTGCCGAAGCTTGGGAAGTGAATCTTCTAGAAGACTTCAACTGTTAATTTTCTTCAAAGCCAAAATATCATCCGGGACAGCTCATCCTTGTTGTTGATGGATCACTAGGCCATTGTTCCTTTATGTTTGCAATTTTCTTCAATCATATTAAGTTTGTTTGCTTTTAAACTTTGTTTGTAATTTTCATGTTGATTTTAATGAAATGAGCATTGCTTTGTTTTGATTCAATTTCATTTGCTATTTGCATCTTTATGTTTTACATTTCAAGTTCATTTATCTTTTCTTAAAGTTTTACAATGATTGGAGGGAGGATGATGAAAACGAGATACCCATAATTGTTGATAGTATGCTTTCAATTGAGACTTGGTTGATGATATACAGGCATTGTTTCAAATCCTAAACACTGGAGAAATAAGGAAGTTAATCCTTTGTCAACCCCTTTGAGCCTTGAAGTTAGAGTTTCTTTCTATTCGGAAAAAACCTCAATTTTAACCCGGGGATGGGTAGTTCTCAATTAATTCAATTGTGCATTCAAGTGCAAGAGAATTATTCAAGACACCTTTCAATAAAGGTCGCAATCTCAAGCTTTCCTTCATACACATCAAGAAGTGTTGAAGATGTTTCTCAATTCAAAAAGCCAATGATGGTTCATTGTAATCATTAAACCATGCAGTCATCATCTTTCAAAAAAAAATGATATTAAAAAAATTATTGAAAAAAATCAAAGCCCGCTAAGTCAAAACCTATGAAGGAAACTTAGGCAAAAACTGGGGCATCCCGCTGGCTGTAAGTTGAAATGACACAGTTCAGGAAAAAGTTAGGGATAATAAAAAAGAAATATTTGTCAAGGAGGTTATCAAAATCCTCAATAAAATAAGTTGAGTGGACCAAAGTTCTCACTGGAAATAACAAAAGGAAGAGATGACTGCTATATCAAAATCCTTTGGCTTATGAACCATCTTCATCTGTGCAATCCCAAAGGCCTTAGAACTTGAATGCATAGATTGAATTAATTGAATGTAGGACTGGAGTTCATCACGAAGTTGGGTTGGGTATAAATATAACTTTGAGCCTATATCCTTTGTTTCATAAACCGTGAACCAGACCACGTTACAACCTTCAAAAGTCCTAATTGAATCCAGGTTTCTTTTGAAAAGCATACTACAACGAGGTTGCGTAAACTGACTCCCAAGTTCTTTACCAATCATTTGTTTTCTTAAACTTGCTTTATCTTTGATTTTGTCTCAACCGCCGTGTTTTGACAATGTTTTCATTTACTTTACTTCAATAAATTCCATTCCAAAAATGATTCTTGATTTCAAACTTTGCATTGAACTTTGCATCAAAATTACCAAGTTTGTACAAACATTTTTTATTTTGCAAATAAATTTTCTTCATCAAGGAATTTTCAAACAGTTGAGAAACCTAGTCGGTGATCTTATCAGGGGCAAGTTTTTATCAGTTCCTATTGTTTCAAGAGTTGTTGTTCAGTGCAAGTTATTCTCAGATTGGGTTGGTCAGAAGATTCTCTGCAAATTACATGTTGGATTATTTTCTCAAGGACTGAAGCCATGATCAATTTATTTTCTCAACTTTCATTTCAAGAATTGAAGCCATGATCAGTTTATTCTTCTCAACAGTTACTTCAAAGATCTGATTATTTTCTCCAGCAGTAATCGAGAACTGAATCCATTATCAGTTCACCCTCACCAGTCATTGAACTTGGGGCAATATTTCTTCAAGAATCCCCAAGCAGCTTTGCATGACTTCTCTTAGAATATTTTCAACTTGGTACAGTTTACTGGTGTGACAGAGATTTGTTCAAAGAGCAGAAGCATCTCTAATGTTCGAGCAGAATGGCAGTGATCTCTGTGTTGAGGAATCAGTCTTCCATCTTTTGCACTCCTCTAAGAGTATAAACTAGTTGTCAGTATTTCCACTCCTCTAAGAGTATAAACTGGTTGTCAGCATTTCCACTCCTCTAAGAGTCTAAACTGGTTGTCTTTCTTTTCCACTCCTCTAAGAGTCTAAACTGGTTGTCATCATTTTTCTCATATTATGTCCTCGGATGTGTTATTCCCCATTTTTGAAAAGTTTGCATATTTGAGTGTGTTATGCCTCATTATGCGTTTTCTCGGGTGTGTTATTCCCCAATTTTGTTTACCTTTGCATATTGTCGCTCCCGATAAATGGGAAAGGGCCCCAAATAAAGGTACAGACGCGAACGGTCGGCGAAGGGAACAATGAGAACACACAGCCGTGAACTCACTGGAGATGAATAGAGTCGCCAGCTAGGCATTTTTATCCCGGAGGAAAGGTAATGCTACATAGACCTAGAAAGATATGGATAAGACGGTTTGCGAACCAGAGAGACTGAGAAAGGGGGTTGGTTACAACCTGGGAAGGTATTAGCACCCAGATTGTCCGTCGTACTCGACGGGATCCACGCTTAAAAGATTTGTGTTTTAAAGGGGTAGTGTCAGTGCAATTTGTGTATAAAATAGCTGGAAAAGAATGTACAAGTGTCGGTGTAAAAGAAGTGAAGTGTGATATATACAGTGTCAGTGTAAGAACTGGAATATAATGCTCAAGATCATGAGGCTAAAAGAATAAAGCTGGAAGAGGGGGAATATACAGAGACTTTTGTTCGATAACTGTTAAGTTATGCCTACGTATCCTCTCGTGCAATGAGGAAGTCAGAACACCGTAGTTCGACCCAAAGAAACTGAAAGGTGAATTTACTTGTGAACTGCTTACTTGTCTATGCTCTAGTGTATGACCTGTCTGGCTCAGGTGCAAACTGTCTTGCATTAGACGGAAGAAGCAAGTTCTCGTTTGTGAGTGAATGAGATGAGAAAAGAATCCCGAAGGAGACGATTATTGTTTGTTTTTGAGTTCTTTCAGTCTTTTATTGCTTTTGAGAGTTTGTCATAAGTTAATGAGCTTAAGCCTAAACCAATGGATTTAGTAAACTCATCACATCTTCCCTCTGATTAGGGGTAATGAGAATACTTTAAGTGTGAAGTCAGATTCTCACACTTAATCACCTTTGATGTAGGATCAAGATCATTAACCTACTTGTGATTATTTAGATATTTTTTGTGTTTTTGTTTAGTGTTGAGTAATGAGATTAAGCCATAATCAAGGATTAAACAGACTCATTACACCATCCTAATAGAAGGATAATAGATGAGAATGTTTAAGCTGAGGAAAGCTCCTCAACTTAATCCATGATTAGGGATTAAACTCATGACAAAACAAGCCTTTGATTAAGTGGATTTTATTTAGTGATATGATGATGAAGTGATTTTTAGGGTTTATAAGACAACTTGAGGGGGACTTGTCCATTAACACTAGGGTTAGTCCTTCTTAACCAGTTAAGGAAGAATTAGAACCCTAATGCAAGGCCCAAGTTACAAGCTTGATGTCTTGATGATTATTAAGTGAATTGATTAAGGGAGTTAAACACATTAAGGGTTTAACACTTAGGATTAAAGTTATACACTCCATCCTAAGAGAAGGATGCAGGCATAAGCTTAATCACAAAGCCTTAAAGCCTTTAGGGTTTAGTCCCTGATTATGAGGTGAGAAGAGAAGACTCAAAAGAGACACAAAGGTAAAACTAAGAAGGGAGACTAATCAAAACCCTAATCATTGTCATGCTTGGTTGTTCCTAAGGTTTGTGAGGTTTTCAAAAGAAGATCTTCAATGGAACCACCAGGAAACAGATGAAAGGATCAGGAGAAGCAAAGCAACTTGCTTCATTCAAGAAGTCAAGTCACTTGAAGAAAGAAAGTGGGAAGAGGAAGAATGAGCAAGCTCAAACTCAAACACAAACAAAAATGCAGCAATGGATGCAAGAGAGTGATGAAGAGAAAAGTTATGAGAAGTGAAGGCAAATTCACTTCTCAAAGTCACTTACCACCTGAAAGGTTAGAAAAGGAATGCAATGCAATGCAAAATAGGATGAGATGACATGATGAGAAACAAAACCAGAAGCATGTACATGATGCTAATGATGCTATGAGATGCTACAAACATGAGGCAGCACATGGAAATGATCATACAAGCTCATGAATGCAAATGAAGCAAGTTAGGAAGCATGGACATACATGAAAAGTTATGAAGTGCCTATGACATACAACATGGCAAATACATGATGCAATGATCAAACATGCTTTCACTATGTCTTATGATGTCAAATGAATCAAATGGATGCTTGAAATGTCATGGCAAGTCATGTTATGCAAGAGAATGCAAGATGGATGCATATGAAAGCCCAAATTAGGGTTTATGAACAATGCATCAAACAAAAACCAAAATCAGAAGCAAACCCTAAGATAAAAAATTGAAAATGCCACACAAAGGACCCCTAATCCTATACTAACCCAATTCCCAAAGGAGAGGTCTCAACTCCTAACCACTTTCAAGTTATGATTTTTCTAAGATTTCTAGGGTTTTAGGGTTCCTAAACAAAAGAAATGTCAAACAAATTGAATATGAAAGATCAAATCATGGCCATTTAATCTCACAAACTACATGCTAAACACAATGCAATGCAAAAAGAATCAATGTCCAACTCTTCATGGATAGGCAGAAATGATTTTTTGAACTTTGGATCAAAATAATGCACAAAAATGATTTTAATTCAATGAGAAATTCTTAAAATGCATCAATATCAAAAAATAAATTTGGTTTGAAGGTTGGACAATGTTTCTAAATGTCTTAGAACATTTCATGAATTTTTTGGTGATTTTTAAATACCTAAAAGTATTTTTAATAAATTAATTTCCATTAATCAATTAAAAATAAACTTTTAAATATTTAAAAATACTTTTTAAATGCTAAAAATAAAATTAAAAATATTTTTGTGTTTTAAAAATTAGTGAAACTCTTGAGAAAAAGTTTCATAATTTTTAAAACAATTTTGCTATTTTAAATAAATTATGTAAAACAAATGAGAAAAATATGAAAATAAAATGAAAATAAATGAATTATGAGAGAAGTCAGCTGATCCAAGGGCCTGAATTCAAAGTTACACGCGCGGGAGTTGACTAGGCGCGCATCTGGACGGCCTACATTCAAACTGGCTAATTAATGATTAAAACCCTAATCTCACCGTTAAACACCCTCAGGTGACCGGAACAGTGTTCCGGTCATCTTCCCCGTTCACCCCAAGAATCAATCTCTCTCTCCAGGCCATTTTAGGAGCTCTAACTCTCCAGAAACCATCTACCAACTATCCTAAACACGAATCCCGCATCAAATCATGTTAAAACTCAAACATAAACAAGAATCGAAGCAAAGAAATTTCTAGGTCAAACTTTCAGAACACCATAACATACTCATTTCTTGCTCATTTTCAAAAGTAAATAGATCCCAATGATCAGTGCAACATGCAAAACAAGATTCTAACAAGAAAAAGGAGTTCTGGAAAAAAAGTTCATGGAGTCACCTGAGATGGAGCTTTTGATTCAGGAGCTTTCTGGATGGTTCTTTGGCTCAAACAGGTCCCAATGATCCCCCTTTGAAGCTTTGCACACTTGGTTGGAGTTTAAACAGCCTCTTGAGTGAGTTTGCAGAAGCTCAGGCCAAGGGAGTGTGAAAATCGTGTTTGTGATATGGGAGGTTTCAGGCCAAAACAATGGTTGGTTTCTGGTCAGTGAAGTGAGTTGAGATTGTTTGTGAAGTTTCTTTTTGTGTTTGAGGCTTGTGGAAAGAGATTCGAAGGTTTTTGCTCCAGGGAGTGAGTTTGTGAATGCTGTGCTATGGCTTGCTTCAGGCTTGCTTGATGTATGAAATGGCCAGCATTTGATCCACATAAACAAAGCTTATTGGTCAGTTGATGTGACTTGGCCTGCTGTGATAGGTAAGTTCACTTTTGCAAAAAGTCCACTTTGTTGTAAGAGAGGCATGGGCTTGGTTCTAGGCTGGTACAAGCATGGGGGCTGGCGCAGCATGGTGTGTGAGTGAGGCTAGGGTGGCTCAGCAGCCAAGGCAGCAAGTTGGTGAGGTGTGATGAGTGGTTTTGCAACTTGGTTCCTCTTGAAACTTCATGAAAATCCCTTGCCTTGCCAACCATGAACATGTGATCTTTTGGTTCAAATCTGATTTTTAGGTCACATGTGATGTTTGTACATTGGTTTGATATGAACTAGAAGCCAAAAATGCCTTAGTACAAAGTTTTTGCAAGTTTTCCAATTGGTGCACATCTTGAAAATTAGTGATTTTTGCCAACTTTGACAAACCATAACTTTTGATCCAAAATGAATTAGGTCATGTTCTTGTACTTTTTGAAAAGGGAAAGATCTAATCTACAACTTTCATGACCAAAGTTTTTCCATTTGAAGCATTTTTGGATCAAAAAGCAAGGCTTGAAAAGTGACCTAAAATGACATATTCTTGAAAAGTCAACCATGCCCTAAAAAGTCAACTTTGCAAAAACTTGTAATTCTTGAATTTTGTGAGCTTCAACCTTCTTACATGATCAAATAAAGATCATATACACTCAAAATGATGAAGATCACCCCTTGGTTGGGTCATTAGGGGCCTCAGATGCCCTGATTTTACACTGACTTGTCTGAAAAGTCAACTCTTGATCAGATGACTTCCCCATGGAATTTCTTCATGAAAATTGATATGCATACTCCTTATACCATATATAGACCAATGGAAACAAGAATGACCAAAAATTTTGGAGTTATGGCCTCTGAAACCAAAACCCTAATTTTAGGTCAACTATGCAGTCAAACCTGGCTCTGCATCCATACCAATCCTAGTTCTTGTGATTCTTTGGTATTTTTGACTTTGGGAGGATACAATATGATATAAGGATACATATGGATCCCTTTGAAGTGATTGGTAGCCTTTGGAGTGGCTCAAGAGGCTCTTGGATTGCTCAGATCACAAACCCTAGATGCAGATGACTTAGAAACTATGCAGTGGATCAAAAATGTGATATGAGAGGATATGGTTGTGTTTATGCATATGAAATGATCACAAGCCATGGTGTGAATGGGTGAGGGCAAATTTGGGGTGTTTACAGCTGCCCCTATTCAAACATGAGTTAGCTGTGCAGGGTGTAAGCGACGGCTTAACAGGCAAACAAGATAACTTGTGGTTGAATACCAAAGACAGTCCAAAATTTGCACCCACAGAATGAAGAAGAAAAGGGATATAGATTGTAAAGGAAAATAAAGTATATTGTAAAGTGTGGGCGACGGGAGACGACCGTCGAGCAGAGGACGACTGCTGGGTAAAGAGCAATGACGGGGACGGCCGACATGCTGGGAAAGTGCTGAAAATAAAGCAATGACGGGGACGGCCAACATGCTGAGAAAAGTGTGTGGAGTAAAGCCAATGACGGGGACGGCCGACATGCTGGGGATAAAAGGTAAAGCCAAGACGGGGACGGCCGACTAGCTGGGAAAAATAAGAAATTATGATGGGGACGGCCATCAAGGTAAAGCTGTAAAATTTTATGGGGATTGATGAAACATGACGGGGACGGCCATCAAGTTCATAAAGCAAGGTAACCGACGATGGGGACGGCCATCGGGCTAAAAGAAAAGGAAAAGGGACCACGACGGGGACGGCCATCGGGTTAAAGAATAAATGAAATAAACAGATGGTGGGGTACGACCATCAAAGATGAAGGACGATCACCTAGCAGGGGATGGCTGCTCTGTTGGGGTTAAGGAATCATGATGGGGACGACCATCAAAGGTGGAGGACGACCACCTGGCAGGGTACGGCTGCCGAAAATATCAACGATGGGGACGGCCATCGAATGAGCATGATGGAGGACGACCATCAAGAGGTGGAGGGCGACCACCTAGCAGGGGACGGCTGCTCTCAGGGTTTATCATGACATAGGACGAATGCCAGATAACCAAAATCAACAATGGGGACGGCCATTGGATAAAATGATGAAGGACGATCATCAACGGGTGGAGGACGACCACCTAGCAGGGGACGGCTGCTAAAATCAACGATGGGGACGGCCATCGGATGAGCATGATGGAGGACGACCATCAAGAGGTGGAGGACGACCACCTAGCAGGGTACGGCTGCTCTCGGGGTTTATCATGACATAGGACGAATGCCTGATAAGAAGGAAAATTTGCTTTGTTGGCAATCTACTGGGGAGTAGTAAACACGGACGAGTGTTTATATCCAAGAAACAAAAGGTATAAGTGTTTAGATGTTGTGTACGGATCAAAGATGCGGACGAGCATCCCTAAGACTACGATACGGACGAGTATCGGGTAGAAACAAATACCGACGCGTGTTCAAAGATGATGATACGGACGAGTATCAACTGGTTAACAGAGAACACGGACGAGTGTTGAATCTGAGAGGATTCTTCTGGGGAATGACAGATACAGGCGAGTATCTATATTCAAGAAGACAAAAGTGTTTGACACAGTGTATGGATTAAAGATGCGGACGAGCATCCTTAAGACTATGATACAGACGAGTATCATGTAGAAACAAACGCTTGACGCATGTTCTGAGATGATGGTACGGACGAGTACCAACGAGTTAACAAAGAACAAGGACTAGTGTCGAATCTGTGGGGATATGAATGGTATATACAAGATACGGACGAGTATCTGTATGAGTGTAACATGAGTAGTGAGTATGAGCATCGTATAGATGAGTGTTTATCTGCTGGGAGAGTGACACGGACGAGTGTCAAGAGAGAAAAGTATAATAATATCAACAAGTATATGGGTTGTAAAAGTGTAGGCGACTGCGCTGGGGATACGACACGGACGGGTGTCAAGAAAGTGTATATAGGTATATGTGAGTGCAAAGAGGATGTCTTTGGCTTTCTGCTGGGAGATATGACATGGACGGGTGTCAAGGAGTATCTGTAGTGCGGGTGATCTTGTTTGTAAAGAGCGTTCAGGTGACTTTACTAGGGAATGATGACGCGGGTAGGTGTCAAAATGAGTATATACTGGTGTTTGTGATTTGTGAGGCAGCTGTTTTTGCTGGGGATTCTGGTGGGGATTTTTCTGTACGTTGATGAACTGTCGTTATTCACAAGTGCTGATTTAAAACATGGCTCATGATTATGCTATGTGTTTGATTTTTGCCGTAATGCTCCGTGTTAGACGGAATGCTACGCTTTGTGGGTGAATATGATGCAAATGCTATGATTGTGCAAAGATACCAAACCGGGATCCGGGTCCTATTGCTGCGAAGATCCTCGATCGATCTGTTGAAGTAGACGTCCCAGCTGGGGATGAGATCATTGGTAGATCTAATAAGATGATATTTTCTTGGGGATACGGGTCACTGATAGACCTATCCTAATAAATGAGAGACCCAGCTGGGGTTTGTAGAAGCTTTCTTCACTCTGTTGTGACTCCTTCATGCGTTGCTCTTCTGGATAGAGGCTGCAAATCTGTGGGGGGATGGTTCCCTGACTTTTGTACTCCGGCTGAGGATGAAATGGCAACTCGGCTGGGGAGAAAGAGAGGAATCACTGAAAGACCTCCCTAGAAATTCTGTTACGGTAGCTTCTTGACTCAGCCGGGGATATGGGCATCTCCTATGATACCTGCCCATTCTGATGGGGATAAGTAATAAGTGGCCAACTCAGCTGGGAGGAGTCATGAAAGGAAACTCAGCTGGGGAGAGAGCACTTCGGGTGCTAAAATGGAGTGTGGGTTTGCCAGCTTGCTGGGATAAAGTTTTCATGCCCCAAGTTGCGTTCTGGATACCTGCAATCCTGAAAAAGATATAGAAACGCACAAGATAATCCCGAGGTATCCCTTACTGGATTCCGTCATAGGAGTTAGGCACTTCTGAGAGTAAGCATATTTCCTGCAAGCATGTTTTTACTTTTGAAGATAAGCATCTGTATTCTTATGCAATCAGTTTTTTCTTTTAAGACATCAGACATTTTTTTTGCAAATAAAATGAAAATGTACAAGACGAGACATGACTGAAAATCTGATTTTATTAATTCATATGCCCTGAATTGGCGAGATACAGTCAAAGAAACAAATCCCCTGAAATGAGGAGATTGTTACAAATTGAGAAACAAAATGTTGGCAGTGTTGATGACGCCTTAAGGAGCTTCCTCTTTCGCTATGACTCGTATGACTTTTGACGTTCTTCTCATCTTGCTTTCTGAAGAATGTTGATTCTGGCTGAGGCTTGATCCTTTCAAGGTTTACCAAGTTGCAGGTGATACAGACGAATCCAGAATGCAGTTGTTCGCTTATTCCCTTATTTTGCATGGACCGCCCTTTCGGGTTTTCAATCCATCGGGATACCCATTTTTGCCTGAGCTGTCCAATGCGGCTTTTCAACTCAGCGGGTGTACATTTTTCATTTTCCCCATATTTTTGCCCGAGTCTTTTATTCTGTTTTTGACTCGCCGGGATGCCCTATTTTTTCCTGGACTTACATTCTGTTTTTGTGTCCAGCGGGTCATTTTATGCGAAGTATTTTTTAACTGCATCTGAATTCACAGGGGACGGGAAATCTTCACCATCCATGGTGCTGAGCATCAGTGCTCCACCGGAAAAAACTTTCTTTACCACGAATGTTCCTTCATAGTTTGGGGTCCACTTGCCCCTGTGGTCTGTATGAGGAGGGAGGATTCTCTTCAGCACAAGATCTCCTACTTGATACTCTCGGTGCCTGACTTTATGATCGAAGGCTTTCTTCATTCTTTTCTGATACAACTGCCCGTGACAGATTGCAGCCAATCTCTTTTCTTCTATCAGACTCAGTTGCTCGTATCGGGCCCTGACCCATTCTGCTTCGTTCAGCCTAACATCCATTAGTACCCGTAAAGAGGGTAATTCAACTTCAACAGGTAGGACTGCTTCCATACCATACACAAGTTGATACGGTGTTGCCCCAGTGGATGTTCTGATTGACGTGCGGTACCCATGCAAGGCAAACGGTAGCATTTCATGCCAGTCTTTATAGGTGACTACCATCTTCTGCACAATCTTCTTGATATTCTTGTTAGCCGCCTCAACAGCGCCGTTCATCTTTGGCCTGTAAGGAGAAGAATTATGGTGTTGGATCTTGAAGTCCCGGCACAGCTCTGCCATCATTTTGTTATTTAAGTTAGAACCATTATCAGTAATGATTCGCTCGGGCACTCCATACCGACAGATGATATCTCTTTTCAGAAATCTGGCTACCACTTGTCTTGTAACATTTGCATATGAGGCTGCTTCAACCCACTTGGTGAAATAATCAATGGCGACCAGGATGAATCTGTGGCCATTTGAAGCAGTTGGCTCGATCTTGCCAATCATATCAATGCCCCACATAGAAAAGGGCTAGGGTGAAGACATTATGTTCAAGGGATTGGGAGGCACATGCACCTTATCTGCATAAATCTGGCATTTATGGCATTTCCTGGCGTAGGCACAACAGTCTGCATCCATTGTAATCCAGTAATAACCTGATCTCAATAATTTCTTAGCCATGGCATGCCCTCCTGCATGGGTACCAAAGGATCCTTCGTGCACCTCGTGCATCAACAAGTCTGCTTCTGTTCTGTCGACGCATCTGAGGAGTACCATATCAAAGTTTCTCTTGTACAGGGAACCATCAGTGTTCAGAAAGAAACTACCAGCGAGCCTTCTTAAAATCTTCTTATCATTGGAAGATGCCCCAGGTGGGTATGTTTGATCCTCCAAGAAGCACTTAATGTCATGGAACCAAGGCTTATCATCCTTGACAACATCTGCTGCGAACATATATGCTGGTCTGTCGAGTCTGGATACTGAAATCTGAGGTACAAAGTTGGCAACCTGAACTTTGATCATGGATGAAATGGTGGCAAGAGCATCTGCAAACTGATTCTCGTCCCGAGGGATATACTCAAGCTTGACTGTTGTAAAGAAAGTCAATAGCCTCCTTGTATAATCCATGTAAGGTATTAGATGATCCTGGTGTGTATACCATTTTCCGTTGGTCTGATTAACTACCAGAGCTGAATCTCCGAATACAGTCAATGTCTTGATCCTGAGGTCAATGGCTTCCTCAAGACCCATAATGCAAGCTTCGTATTCAGCTTCGTTGTTAGTGCAGTTGAAAGTGAGTTTTGCCGAGAAAGGCATGTGGACTCCTTTGGGTGTAATGAGTACTGCACCAACACCACGACCATTCATGTTAACAGCCCCATCAAACATCATAGTCCATTCTTCTTCCGGGTCAGGCCCTTCAGTGTGAACAGGCTCTTCATGATCTTTTGCTTTTATGAACATGATGTCTTCATCAGGGAAGTCAAATCTCATAGGCTGGTAATCATCAATGGGTTGCTCAGCAAGATATTCAGATAGTACACTGCCCTTGATGGCTTTCTGAGAAGTGTACTGGATGTCATATTCCGTGAGAATCATTTGCCATCTTGCAACCCGTCCGGTAAGAGCTGGCTTCTCAAAAATGTACTTAACTGGGTCCATTTTTGAGATCAATAAAGTAGTGTGGGTCAACATATACTGTCTCAGTCGGCGAGCAGCCCACGCTAAAGCACAGCAAGTTTTCTCGAGCAGTGAATAACGTTGTTCACAGTCGGTAAACTTTTTGCTTAGGTAGTATATTGCATACTCTTTTTGACCAGACTCGTCATGCTGGCCCAACACACACCCCATTGACTCTTCTAATACTGTCAAGTACATGATTAGAGGTCTTCCTTCAACTGGAGGCATAAGGATTGGAGGTTCTTGCAAGTATTCCTTGATCTTGTCAAAAGCCATTTGGCAGTCTTCGTTCCACCTGACCGTCTGTTCTTTTCTTAACAGCTTGAACAAAGGTTCACAGGTTGCTGTAAGGTGAGATATGAACCGCGAGATGTATTTCAATCGACCTAAGAACCCTCGAACTTCTTTCTCTGTTTTCGGTGCAGGCATCTCTTGAATAGCTTTGACTTTATCAGGGTCAACTTCAATCCCTTTCTCACTTACAATAAATCCCAGCAGCTTACCAGATCTTACCCCGAATGTGCATTTGTTGGGGTTCAGCTTCAATTGGTACTTCCTCAGACGCTTGAATAACTTCAGTAGATTCACCAGGTGATCTTCCTCTGTAAGGGACTTGGCAATCATGTCATCCACATAACACTCGATTTCCTTGTGGATCATATCGTGGAATAATGTTACCATAGCCCGTTGATATGTTGCACCGGCATTCTTGAGCCCAAATGGCATTACCTTGTAGCAGAAAGTGCCCCAGGGTGTGATGAATGTTGTCTTCTCCATGTCTTCAGGTGACATCTTAATCTGGTTGTATCCTGAAAATCCGTCCATGAAGGAGAATACCGAGAACTGAGCCGTATTATCCACCAATACATCAATGTGAGGTAATGGGAAGTCATCTTTTGGGCTGGCTCTGTTCAGATCTCGGTAGTCAACACACATTCTTACTTTTCCGTCTTTCTTAGGCACAGGAACTATGTTAGCAACCCACGGTGGATAGCTAGTCACATCAAGGAACCCGGCGTCCCATTGCTTTTGTACCTCCTCCTTGATTTTCATTGCCATGTCCGGGCGAGTACGGCACAACTTCTGTTTGACCGGCGGGCATTCTTCCCTCAAAGGCAGCTTGTGCATGACAATGTCGGTGTCCAACCCGGGCATATCTTGATATGACCAAGCAAAAACATCCACATATTCTTGAAGCAGATCAATCAGTTGTCTCTTCATTGAGTCTTGCAGGCAGGCCCCGATTTTAACCTCTTTCACGTCTTCATCTGTACCAAGATTAATCACTTCAACCTCCTCCTGGTGAGGAGTAATAACCTTTTCCTCTTGTCTTAACAACCAGGCTAGCTCTTCAGGAAGCTCATGCTCTTCTTCAACCCCTTCATCAGCTTGATTGATTGGATTGTCAAAGTCATACGAAGTCATAGCCGTGCTGTTGTCAGTGCTGTCTGGAAGGCACACTCTGCAAGGGTTCAGTTTGTTCATTTTAGTGATTTGATTTTAATCTTGTTTTAGAAAAGTGAAATAATGTTGTCATTTTGAAAACACTGCCATTTATTTTTTTTGTACAAAAAGAAAAATGGAAAAACAGTGAGCGGAAAAGAAAAAAGACTCGTTTGCAAAAAGATGTCTGATATTTCATTGATTAATCTTGTTTGCACAAAAAGTACAGATGGCCCGATTACAAAATGAGTCTTGTCATCTTGGGCAAGATGCAATACTTTGATGCATGCTATAAAAATACAGGAAATAATAATTACTCTGCATGAGTAACTCTTATAATTTCCTGGGAAGACCAGTTTGAGATACTGCTCCCCGGGATCTTTGGACGAATCCAGCTTTCCAGGTTGCGTTCTTCTTCCATCTCGTCTTCCAGACAGTTGACAGCGTCAGGGGTGAGCATCCCCCCACTCACAAAGTTGGGCTCCTTTGCAGCCTCTGCTTGATCTTGTTGAGTTGGTTTGTAACCCAACCCAAATCTATCCTCTTTCTTCTCCACCGATAACAGTTTGCCCCAGCCTTGGGCGTTTCCTCCCTCAACAACCTTCCGGGCTTGTTGGTATGATGATATTGAAGTACCAGGCACAGCAGATGTTTCATTGACATTAAAGGCCTCGAAACCCTGGCTCATTGTTTCATGGATCTCCCCATCCATCTCAATATACTTATAGGTAGCCAGGTGGCTGACAAAAATATCCTCCTCTCCACAGATTGTAACGATTTGACCCTCCCACTCATATTTTAACTTCTGGTGAAGGGTAGAGGTCACGACGCCAGCGACGTGAATCCATGGCCTACCCAATAGACAGCTGTAGGCAGGCTGTATATCCATCACGTAGAAGGTCGTTTTGAAGGTCTGCGGGCCAATCGTTATGGGCAATTCAATTTCTCCCAGAACCGATCTCTTTGAACCATCAAAGGCTCTCACCACCAGGTTGCTGGGTCTCAACGCCAATCCGTCATATTCTAACTTCACCAGGGCCTTCTTAGGTAAGACATTGAGGGATGACCCCGTGTCTACCAGCACATGGGAAAGGACAGCACCTTTACATTCCATGGTTATGTGCAAGGCTTTGTTATGGTTGCGGCCTTCCGTTGTCAAATCAGTATTGGTGAACCCTAGTCCGTGACTAGCATTAACATTTCCAACTACAGCTTCTAGCTGATTGACAGTGATCTCTTCAGGCACGTAAGCTGCGTGCAAGACTTTGAGTAGTGCATTCCGATGGGCTTCGGAGCACATAAGCAATGATAGGATTGAGATCTTGGAAGGCGTCTGATGAAGCTGATCCACTATTTTATAATCACTCTTCTTGATGATTCGCATGAACTCATCAACCTCTTGATCGAAGGGTGTTTTCAAAGCTTCTTTAACAGTCTGTTCTTCCTGTACCAAGCTTTTTCCTTTTGCTTTAGCAGCAGCTTCTGCTTCGGCAGTGGGTCTCTGAATTTGTGGAGCGAAAAGACGTCCGCTTCGAGTGAAGCCTCCGCCTCCTCCCACATTGTCAATTTGTGGTCCAGGGGCTGATGATTCAAAAGTGATTCTTTGTCCTTCGCAGTACAGGTCAGAGCCGTAATGCCAGGGGATGGCATTGCTACTTTCATAAGGTACTGGTCCAGGCACCGTGATAGTGACTGGACTGGTTGCAGCTACGGAAGGAATTGTGATAGTCTGTGGATCGTAATAAATTGTGACTGGTGCTCTGATGGGTGCAGCACCTTCTGAGTTGTAGGCAGAGTTGTTCTCAGGATCATAGAATATTGTGACAGTTGAGACATCTTCATGATTTGTTGCTGGTGTCGTAGGAGACATTGGTGGAAGGATGAATGTTGTTGTTGTAGGAGTTTCAAAATGGAGTGATGCTGAAGTTGTAGAAGAAAAATTTGTTGATAACTGATCAGTTGAGATAATAGATGAAGTACTTGTTGATGAAGCCGAAGAATTGTCAGGAACAATGGTTGTTGCAGTTGTAGGAGGTTCTGGAGTTGTTGCTGATGAGATTGCTGGATTTGTAGGAAATGATGTAGTGATCTGAAGCTGGCCACTCTGAATGAGACCGTCTATGCCATTCCTCAGGTTATCGCACCCATTGACTGAAATATTGCAGTAAGCACACCCTAACTCACACCCCGGGAACATTTGACATTCGAGGAGCTGAGCCTTAATTTCTACCAACGGTGTCCGGATCTGACCCACACTGGTTATTAAATAAAACGGCTTGTCTTCTTCAATAGCGTTAATTCTGGGACCGCCGTGGTTCGGCATCGGGTTCTTATTGACATTGGGTGGTGGTGCGAAATTCAGAGCTTTTGAGTCTACCAGGTCTTGTACCTTCATGTGCAAAGCTCTGCACTTTTCTGTACTGTGGCCAGGTGCATTTGAATGGAAGGCACATCTGGCGTTGGAGTCATAATTCCTGGGTAGACTGTTGGGATCTGGAGGTGCCAACGTCCTTAGCTCAACTAGGTTGAGTTTCAGGAGTTGTGGCAGCAATGTAGCATATGGCATAGGGATCGGATCGATTACCCTGTTGGCTTGAGAAGGCCTCTGTTGGAATGGCCTTTGCTGATTGTTGGTGTTGGTGTTGCTGTTGTTGTAATTTCTCGGAGGATACTGATTCTGTTGATGGTACTGAGGTTGTTGCTGATAGTTTTGTTGCGGAGGTTGATAAGTTGGCTGAGGATGAGCTGGAGCGGGAATGGTGACTGCTGCCACTGATCTGTGAACATATTGGGGTCTGCCCCTGTTGGTGTGGATGGCATTGGTCTCGCCAGTTCTTCTTGGGCCTGCAAAAGGCTTTCTGGTACTACTGGACGAGCTGGCACCATTGTCAGAAATCTTGCCCATTTTTAACAGGCTCTCAATTCTCTCCCCAGCTATGACAACATCTGCAAAGCTAGTGGAAGAGAAAGCAGCCAGCCTGTCAATATATGTTCCCTGGAGGGTGTTCATAAACATATCTGCCATTTCCCTCTCAGACATAGGTGGCTGAACAGCAGCAGCCAATTGCCTCCATCTCTGGGCATATTCTCGGAAACTTTCCCTTGACGACTGTGACATTCCCATTAGGAGAGTCCTGTTGGGTGCCATGTCTAAGTTGTACTGATACTGTCTGATAAAAGCCTCTGCCAGGTCCTTCCAGCATCTAATAGTTGCCCTTGTCAGATGGGAATACCATTCCCTTGAAGCTCCTGTCAGGCTGTCTTCGAAATAGAACATCCAGAGCTTCTCATCCATAGTATAGGCCTTCAGCCTCCCCAGAAATGATTGTAAATGAGTCCGGGGGCATGAAGTCCCGTTGTATTTTTCAAAACAAGGAGGCTTAAACTTATGGGGAATCCTGACCCCGTCTACCAAGCCCATGTCCATGACATCGAAACCCAAAGAGTTTTGAGACTCTAAGGACCTCAATTTCTCAGCTATCTCATCAAGCCTTCTATCATAAGCTTCTTCCCCAGCGCCCATTACCGTGAATTGATCCTCCTGGGGGTCTTCTTGAAGTACCCTGGCTGCAGTGGCAGTCCCTTGAACATTTGCAGGGATGTTGACCTCAGGATGGAGGTGTGGTCCAAAGACTGGGGGATTGACATGAGGTTGGACCCTCTCGTTATTGCTTGTGCCAACAGTCCCTATATGTGGATCTTCTTGATTTTGCCTTTCCACCATGGTCCTCAATCTTTCTTGGCTCTGAGCCATGTTGTTCATTACTTCCATAAACTGCGTCATTTGATTCCTCATTTCTAGCCTTTCGTTCGCCATTTGATTTCTGACCTCGGTAAGGTCCTACTGCATCTGATCCATTTGGATGCCCGGAAGATTGTTACGGGTTGGATAACGGTGCGGACGGTTGAGGGGAAATACCCGGCGCCGAGCAATAGTTCCTGAACATCACAACAGAGTTAGCAACGATAAAGCAAAAACCTACAAAACAAACAAAAGGGTTAGCATGCAATGCAGTATGCTTATTTGTTTTCAAGGCATCCGGCTTGGCATTCAGTTTTGACCCTTCCAGACCCTTGAAGATGCTGTTGATGTTGCTTTTGAAGTGAAACTCGGATGGAACAAACTAATACATATATTACAAAAGCAAAATGGTACATAGTTTGTTTACAAACACAAGCCCTCTGAGGGGTCAAAATACATTACAGGAAAATAAAAGTACATGGAATGAAAGAAACAACAAACAAATGGTCAAACACCAAGACCAAACTCATCCTCACGAACTTATTTGAGAAGTGCTTCGGTCACAGGATCAGCTGGACGCTCCGTGAGATTCCTGATGAGGAGATTCCGGGTCGTAACAGCTGCTGTTAGCTTCTTGTGCTGACTTTGGTCTTTCGACCTCTTCACTCCAGCTTTGATCTTTAGCTCTGATATCTCCCTCTGGGTTGCTGCCAGGGCTTCTTGCTGTTCTTTGGCACTAGCTTCCAGTTGCTCCATCTTGTCTTGAACTCTCTTGTCCTCCAGAGTACGAGCTTCGGTGATCCTGACCCACCTAGCCTGACTCTCCTTCAGATACAAGTCTGTCCTTGCTCTCTGGAACTGGGCTTCTTTGCAAGCATTCTTCAGGATCTGTTCTCCAACTTTAGACTTTTTGATATAATCCCCAGACTTCTCAATCTTAAACAGATGCTCCACTCTCAACTTCTCTAGCCTCTCAATCTCCATCCTACCCTCACTCCTCTCCCGGAGGGTCTTCTGCAAAGCCTGAGTCAACTTCTCATTTCTTTCCTTCAAGCTCTCAAACTCCTCCAAACTGATAGTTGCAGGGGGTGGTGCTGAAGATGATTCAGGCATATCTTCTATGGTAAAGGGCATTCCAGAGAATTGAGCCCTGGCACGAGACCACTCATAATATTGTGCTGATGCCACATTGCTGCACTTCCCCATAATGGTTACTCCCTTGGTTTGAACATTATCCCAGGCCCAGGCAACCTGCCTAACAATAGCCAGATTAATCTTGTTCTCACAATAAAGAGTCTCAACCAAGTCCTGTGCCTTAGGAGTGTGGACCAGTGCATAGCCCAGTTGTCTTTTGAACAGCAGAGGGTTGTAATTGATACTACCCTTAACTCCTATTAGGGGCACATTGGTAAAATGCCCACAGCTGGTGATGATATCCTTGCCCTTGGTGTTTTGAGTGCACCATCTGATATCAGCTGAAGTTAGAGCAGTGAGTCTCTTAGCCCAGTTTCTCTGCTGATGAGGATTCAAAAATGCATCTGTCCTGGGTAGATGCTTGAGAAGCCAAGTATGGAACAATGGAGCACAACACCTCACTAATCTTCCCCTCTGCTTTTCATTCCTCTGATGCACTGAGTAGTAGAGGTCCCCCAATAAAGTGGGTACTGGGTTCTTCAAGATGAAAAGATGGATTGCATTCTTGCTAATGAATCGAGGCTCATCTGCAAACAACACAATTCCATATATACTCAAGGCCAATAAAGCACAGACAGCTTTCCACTCTCCTAAAGAGGCTTTCAGGGTAGCTTGAGAGATCAAGAAATCCAGATGAAAGCCAGGGATTCCAGCTTTAGAAGTCATATGCTGCTCAATCAGAACAGGTTCCAGATGCAAAGCCTTTGCTACTTCTCCATTGCCAGGAAAGACCATTTCAGGGTTGAAAGGGACTCCACCTCTGATAGGTATACCAATCAATGATGAGTATTCTTCTAATAGAGGGCCCAACTGAAAGTCTTGAAAAGTGAAACACCTCAATGGGGGATCATAAAACTGAATGCAAGTGTGGATCAAGCTTCTCTGTGAAGGGTCCAGATCCATAACCATATCAAGTATATCCCCATAGTGTTCCCTGAACAATGGTATGTGATCTGGAGTGATCAGGGTCTGAATCCTCCTGATGTCAGATAGCTCTGGCTGGAAGAAGTGGTAGGTGATGTTACTCTTTTTAGGAGCCATGTTGCTGAAGATGAGTGGAGACAGGTGCTGATGATAACACTGAAGAATGGGCCACTGATTGGCTGGTGCTGGTGACTGGAATAGATAGCTGATAACTGAGGCAGATGCTGATGAAGATGGGTCAATACTGAAGATGGGGTCAAAACCAAAACCAAATGAAGATGGATACCCTGAAACACAAATAAGCAAATGTCAATATGATGCAATGTTTATGTATGCAAATGATATGCAAGGGTTTGTGACTGAGCTGGATCTGATCAAAAACTCTGATATAGGTCCAAGTATGTTCAAGAATTCCAGATGGAGGTCTATAAATCCAGTAACCAAGGTGGGGGACTCAAATAAAGAGCCACATGTCCAGGGTTTAAGAATCACAAGAACTGTTCCAACATGAAGTATTCTTAATCAAGTCAAAGTAACAGGGTGTTCTGAGGTCAAGGTACCTGCAAACCTGTAAACAACCCATCCCTCTCACAGGTGGTGTTCTAAAACAAGGATCCTCAGACTTGGATCAGTTATGAGAAGTGTAAACACTTCTAACCTGGAGGTACAGTGTTTACAATAACCATAAAAGTTCCTCCTCTAATTCACCTCAGTTTCTGAAGGTCAATACTAAAAGGTCATCCAGACTTAGCAGGCTTCCCAGATAGCCCTAGCATTGCAGGAAATCTGCAACACAGAGTTCTCAAGAAGAAACCCATATCTGAACCGTGTTTCATATTCCCGCACCAGACCGAGATGGAATGGGAAAGAATATGATTCACTCTAGCCTAGGTGTCACTCAGGTCCCAGGTATAGGACCTTAACTCTCAATGGAACACCCACCCACCAAAGCAAAACCAGATCCAGCCAGACAGCATGACAGTATGATATATGTAAAGCAGTAAAGAAAGCAGATAAACAACTGTACATAAAGAAAAAATAAAACATATATAAACACAAATAAGCACATAACACCCTAGTAAACACAAATCAATCAAGCGCTAGGAGGAACCCACAAAAAGAACCAGAGGCCCTGGTTGCAATATAAGCTTCCCCGGCAGAGTCGCCAAGCTGTCGCTCCCGATAAATGGGAAAGGGCCCCAGATAAAGGTACAGACGCGAACGGTCGGCGAAGGGAACAATGAGAACACACAGCCGTGAACTCACTGGAGATGAATAGAGTCGCCAGCTAGGCATTTTTATCCCGGAGGAAAGGTAATGCTGCATAGACCTAGAAAGATATGGATAATACGGTTTGCGAACCAGAGAGACTGAGAAAGGGGGTTGGTTACAACCTGGGAAGGTATTAGCACCCAGATTGTCCGTCGTACTCGACGGGATCCACGCTTAAAAGATTTGTGTTTTAAAGGGGTAGTGTCAGTGCAATTTGTGTATAAAATAGCTGGAAAAGAATGTACAAGTGTCGGTGTAAAAGAAGTGAAGTGTGATATATACAGTGTCAGTGTAAGAACTGGAATATAATGCTCAAGATCATGAGGCTAAAAGAATAAAGCTGGAAGAGGGGGAATATACAGAGACTTTTGTTCGATAACTGTTAAGTTATGCCTACGTATCCTCTCGTGCAATGAGGAAGTCAGAACACCGTAGTTCGACCCAAAGAAACTGAAAGATGAATTGACTTGTGAACTGCTTACTTGTCTATGCTCAAGTGTATGACCTGTCTGGCTCAGGTGCAAACTGTCTTGCATTAGACGGAAGAAGCAAGTTCTCGTTTGTGAGTGAATAAGATGAGAAAAGAATCCCGAAGGAGACGATTATTGTTTGTTTTTGAGTTCTTTCAGTCTTTTATTGCTTTTGAGAGTTTGTCATAAGTTAATGAGCTTAATCCTAAACCAATGGATTTAGTAAACTCATCACATCTTCCCTCTGATTAGGGGTAATGAGAATACTTTAAGTGTGAAGTCAGATTCTCACACTTAATCACCTTTGATGTAGGATCAAGATCATTAACCTACTTGTGATTATTTAGATATTTTTGGTGTTTTTGTTTAGTGTTGAGTAATGAGATTAAGCCATAATCAAGGATTAAACAGACTCATTACACCATCCTAATAGAAGGATAATAGATGAGAATGTTTAAGCTGAGGAAAGCTCCTCAACTTAATCCATGATTAGGGATTAAACTCATGACAAAACAAGCCTTTGATTAAGTGGATTTTATTTAGTGATATGATGATGAAGTGATTTTTAGGGTTTATAAGACAACTTGAGGGGGACTTGTCCATTACACTAGGGTTAGTCCTTCTTAACCAGTTAAGGAAGAATTAGAACCCTAATGCAAGGCCCAAGTTACAAGCTTGATGTCTTGATGATTATTAAGTGAATTGATTAAGGGAGTTAAACACATTAAGGGTTTAACACTTAGGATTAAAGTTATACACTCCATCCTAAGAGAAGGATGCAGGCATAAGCTTAATCACAAAGCCTTAAAGCCTTTAGGGTTTAGTCCCTGATTATGAGGTGAGAAGAGAAGACTCAAAAGAGACACAAAGGTAAAACTAAGAAGGGAGACTAATCAAAACCCTAATCATTGTCATGCTTGGTTGTTCCTAAGGTTTGTGAGGTTTTCAAAAGAAGATCTTCAATGGAACCACCAGGAAACAGATGAAAGGATCAGGAGAAGCAAAGCAACTTGCTTCATTCAAGAAGTCAAGTCACTTGAAGAAAGAAAGTGGGAAGAGTAAGAATGAGCAAGCTCAAACTCAAACACAAACAAAAATGCAGCAATGGATGCAAGAGAGTGATGAAGAGAAAAGTTATGAGAAGTGAAGGCAAATTCACTTCTCAAAGTCACTTACCACCTGAAAGGTTAGAAAAGGAATGCAATGCAATGCAAAATAGGATGAGATGACATGATGAGAAACAAAACCAGAAGCATGTACATGATGCTAATGATGCTATGAGATGCTACAAACATGAGGCAGCACATGGAAATGATCATACAAGCTCATGAATGCAAATGAAGCAAGTTAGGAAGCATGGACATACATGAAAAGTTATGAAGTGCCTATGACATACAACATGGCAAATACATGATGCAATGATCAAACATGCTTTCACTATGTCTTATGATGTCAAATGAATCAAATGGATGCTTGAAATGTCATGGCAAGTCATGTTATGCAAGAGAATGCAAGATGGATGCATATGAAAGCCCAAATTAGGGTTTATGAACAATGCATCAAACAAAAACCAAAATCAGAAGCAAACCCTAAGATAAAAAATTGAAAATGCCACACAAAGGACCCCTAATCCTATACTAACCCAATGCCCAAAGGAGAGGTCTCAACTCCTAACCACTTTCAAGTTATGATTTTTCTAAGATTTCTAGGGTTTTAGGGTTCCTAAACAAAAGAAATGTCAAACAAATTGAATATGAAAGATCAAATCATGTCCATTTAATCTCACAAACTACATGCTAAACACAATGCAATGCAAAAAGAATCAATGTCCAACTCTTCATGGATAGGCAGAAATGATTTTTTGAACTTTGGATCAAAATAATGCACAAAAATGATTTTAATTCAATGAGAAATTCTTAAAATGCATCAAGATCAAAAAATAAATTTGTTTTGAAGGTTGGACAATGTTTCTAAATGTCTTAGAACATTTCATGAATTTTTTGGTGATTTTTAAATACCTAAAAGTATTTTTAATAAATTAATTTCCATTAATCAATTAAAAATAAACTTTTAAATATTTAAAAATACTTTTTAAATTATAAAAATAAAATTAAAAATATTTTTGTGTTTTAAAAATTAGTGAAACTCTTGAGAAAAAGTTTCATAATTTTTAAAACAATTTTGCTATTTTAAATAAATTATGTAAAACAAATGAGAAAAATATGAAAATAAAATGAAAATAAATGAATTATGAGAGAAGTCAGCTGATCCAAGGGCCTGAATTCAAAGTTACACGCGCGGGAGTTGACTAGGCGCGCATCTGGACGGCCTACATTCAAACTGGCTAATTAATGATTAAAACCCTAATCTCACCGTTAAACACCCTCAGGTGACCGGAACAGTGTTCCGGTCATCTTCCCCGTTCACCCCAAGAATCAATCTCTCTCTCCAGGCCATTTTAGGAGCTCTAACTCTCCAGAAACCATCTACCAACTATCCTAAACACAAATCCAGCATCAAATCATGTTAAAACTCAAACATAAACAAGAATCGAAGCAAAGAAATTTCTAGGTCAAACTTTCAGAACACCATAACATACTCATTTCTTGCTCATTTTCAAAAGTAAATAGATCCCAATGATCAGTGCAACATGCAAAACAAGATTCTAACAAGAAAAAGGAGTTCTGGAAAAAAAGTTCATGGAGTCACCTGAGATGGAGCTTTTGATTCAGGAGCTTTCTGGATGGTTCTTTGGCTCAAACAGGTCCCAATGATCCCCCTTTGAAGCTTTGCACACTTGGTTGGAGTTTAAACAGCCTCTTGAGTGAGTTTGCAGAAGCTCAGGCCAAGGGAGTGTGAAAATCGTGTTTGTGATATGGGAGGTTTCAGGCCAAAACAATGGTTGGTTTCTGGTCAGTGAAGTGAGTTGAGATTGTTTGTGAAGTTTCTTTTTGTGTTTGAGGCTTGTGGAAAGAGATTCGAAGGTTTTTGCTCCAGGGAGTGAGTTTGTGAATGCTGTGCTATGGCTTGCTTCAGGCTTGCTTGATGTATGAAATGGCCAGCATTTGATCCACATAAACAAAGCTTATTGGTCAGTTGATGTGACTTGGCCTGCTGTGATAGGTAAGTTCACTTTTGCAAAAAGTCCACTTTGTTGTAAGAGAGGCATGGGCTTGGTTCTAGGCTGGTACAAGCATGGGGGATGGCGCAGCATGGTGTGTGAGTGAGGCTAGGGTGGCTCAGCAGCCAAGGCAGCAAGTTGGTGAGGTGTGATGAGTGGTTTTGCAACTTGGTTCCTCTTGAAACTTCATGAAAATCCCTTGCCTTGCCAACCATGAACATGTGATCTTTTGGTTCAAATCTGATTTTTAGGTCACATGTGATGTTTGTACATTGGTTTGATATGAACTAGAAGCCAAAAATGCCTTGGTACAAAGTTTTTGCAAGTTTTCCAATTGGTGCACATCTTGAAAATTAGTGATTTTTGCCAACTTTGACAAACCATAACTTTTGATCCAAAATGAATTAGGTCATGTTCTTGTACTTTTTGAAAAGGGAAATATCTAATCTACAACTTTCATGACCAAAGTTTTTCCATTTGAAGCATTTTTGGATCAAAAAGCAAGGCTTGAAAAGTGACCTAAAATGACATATTCTTGAAAAGTCAACCATGCCCTAAAAAGTCAACTTTGCAAAAACTTGTAATTCTTGAATTTTGTGAGCTTCAACCTTCTTCCATGATCAAATAAAGATCATATACACTCAAAATGATGAAGATCACCCCTTGGTTGGGTCATTGGGGGCCTCAGATGCCCTGATTTTACACTGACTTGTCTGAAAAGTCAACTCTTGATCAGATGACTTCCCCATGGAATTTCTTCATGAAAATTGATATGCATACTCCTTATACCATATATAGACCAATGGAAACAAGAATGACCAAAAAATTTGGAGTTATGGCCTCTGAAACCAAAACCCTAATTTTAGGTCAACTGTGCAGTCAAACCTGGCTCTGCATCCATACCAATCCCAGTTCTTGTGATTCTTTGGTATTTTTGACTTTGGGAGGATACAATATGATATAAGGACACATATGGATCCCTTTGAAGTGATTGGTAGCCTTTGGAGTGGCTCAAGAGGCTCTTGGATTGCTCAGATCACAAACCCTAGATGCAGATGACTTAGAAACTATGCAGTGGATCAAAAATGTGATATGGGAGGATATGGTTGTGTTTATGCATATGAAATGATCACAAGCCATGGTGTGAATGGGTGAGGGCAAATTTGGGGTGTTTACACATATTTGAGTGTTTTAGTCCTCATTATGCGTGTTCTTGGGTGGTTTAGTCCCCATTTTCGTAAATGTCTGCATACTGAGAGTTTTAGTCCTCATATGCATTTCTTGAAGTCTTGTTGTCTTCAACTTCTTACTTTTTGGTCAAAGTCCAATTTACTTGGCACTTGTCTGTCTCTTCTTAACTTTTTCTTCACCTACTTGTTGTTTCTTCTCATATATTACACCCTTTTATCCGATTGCCATTCTCGGATGTCCATAGTGAAGTCATCATTGATGTGATGTACTGTCCCGGACCTTTTTCCCATTTCATTCAGTTCTGTTCCTAAATGTTGTGCTTTTCATTTTATCTGATTGCCATTCTCAGATGTTGTGATCACTTCCTATCCGATTGCCATTCTCGGATGTCCATAGTGGAATCATCATTGATTTGATGTACCGTCCCGGACTTTTTTCCATCTCATTCAGTTCTGTTCCTGAATGTTTTGATTCACATTTTTATCTGATTGCTATTCTCGGATGTTGTGATCATTCCTTCCGATTGCCATTCTCGGATTTCCATGTTGGAGTCATCATTGAGTTGATGTGTTTGCCCGAACTTTTTCCCATGTCATTCAGTGTTGTTCCTGAATGTTGTGATTCATATTTTTATCTGATTGCCATTCTCAGATGTTATTGATCACTTTCCTTCCGATTGCCATTCTCGGATTTTCATGTTGGAATCATCATTGAGTTGATGTGTTTTCCCGAAATTCTCCCATTTCATTCAGTGCTGTTCTTGAATGTTGAGTTTCACATTTTCATCTGATTGCTATTCTCAGATATTGTGATTACCCTTTGTCCGATTGCCATTCTCGGTTATCCCTATTAAAGTCAGTAATGTTATCCTTGGATGCTTCTGGTGTACTTTTTCGGGACTTTTCTCACTTTATTCAGTGCCATTCCTGGATGTTGTGATGTTTTTGTTCAATTGCCATTCTTGGACATTTTCACCTTAGTTGAGCCATGTGTTGGTCTCTAGCATGTTGCTTTTCCCTGTCGGAGTTTTATGATCCTTATCCCCAGTGTTTATTCTTTTTCTTGTGTCGTTTTGTCCCTCACGGACTTCTCTGCATTCCATTTGGTTACAGATACATTTCATATCATATCATAAATTTTCACACATTTTCTCTGCATTTCATATTTTCATATATTTTCATATGTTTTCATAAACAGTTTCATATTGCTTCATATTATTTCCATATCATCTTCATATCATTTCACATCGTTCATCTCATTTCATTCAAGTTTTTTGGCATCTTAGGATCAAAAATTGTTTTTTTTTTATATTTAAGTATCTTCCATCTTGTCGAAACGAAGATTTCGATATTCATTATCTCTGGATTGAAGAAACTTAAATAGGGGCATCTGTCAGACCCTAATTTTTGACCTAAGATTTCTCGCATCTCATCTGCATTTCGCATACAAACAAGATCACGCACTGTTCGTTTATCCTTTTTCAGGTGCAGGTTTATGCTTTGCAGGGGATCACCATGTTTAATTTCTGTTATTTGTTTATATCCACTAACCTCTAACCAAAATACAAAAAAAATATGTTGCAGTTGCTTCTTCTTCTTCTTCTGTGTTGTAGGATTTCAAAGATAGGGCTGGGATTCCAATTCAGATGCGTTAGTTCAGTCACAATTCGATTCAGATAGACGTTTGACCTAATCTTGGTCAAACTATCAAGAGATTGTTTCGACTGCAAGTTGTGTGTTCCAGTGGTCTGTTTCTCAGGCCGTGCGTATTCAAAAGTTCAAGACTGTGTTGTGTGCGAAGTTTGGTGTGAATCTTCAAGTTCACCAGTTTATCAGCATTTCATCTGAGGATTTATTTTCTTCAGTATGGATTCGAATTATCTGGGCAATTTTAAGACGATCTCAGTGATTATGGCTTGAATTGCGAGTTTATTCAGTGGATTTGTGAGGACTGTGTTCATTATCAGTGGCTTGTGCAAGAAAAATCAGGAGTTTGTGGTGGGCTTAAAATCATCAGTTCATATTCATTTATCTAACCGTATTCCATTTTCTACAATCATTTCCATTATCCATTTTACCCAATAACCATCTTTTTCCCATTTTTCTTCGATTGTCCATTTTTCGATTAAACTACCTTTTTTTTATGACCATTACCATATTAATATTACTAAATCCATATTTTATTATTTCTCATAATTACCATTTTTTAATCATTTCCAACTTTTTTTTTTAATCCTTTTCATTATCCATTTTTTTTAGTAACCATTTCTTTTTCTATTATTCATTTCCAATTATTTTTCCAAACTTCATTTTCCATTTCATTTCTATAATTCATTTTTTTTATTCTCCATATATAAACAAATTACATAAACCATAGTTTTTCTATACAAAAAAAATATAACCCATTATCACAAGCCTTTTGCAAAGCCACACTCCTAAGCCTTTCCCAATTTTCCAAAAGCCACAAAACGCCCTTCCTCACTAAGGCCCACGCGTCCATCAACATCACTAGCTAACACCCATTTCCAAATCCAGCCACTTCACACATTTCAGCCAAAACAAATTGCCATCTCACAATATCACAATTTCCCAGCCGTACAAACTCTAGCCATCTCCCAAGCCAAAACTCAAGCCAATAGCATCATTATCCAGCCCGTTTCCGCACGTGTATTCCATCAGCTACTTGCAAGCCCACGCTGTACAAATCACAACAGCCTATATCAACATTTCCACAAGCCGTACCGCAGCAGAGAACAATTCGTACACAATTTCTTCAAGCCTTCACGCCAACAAGCTTGATTCACGGCTGCAAAACCAAACTAAAACACAACCCCACGCAGCCTCACTTTTCCAAGACATTACCAAGCCAATTCCTCAAATTCCCAGCCAGCCCACACTTTACTTTACATCAGTAGCCAGCCTTCACACTTAACAAGCCATCATTTCCCAGCATACGCCGTAAACTCCATCTAGCCAAGCCACAACATCAAAATAGGCCCAAGCAACACGCCGTATCAGCCCACCAACCAAACTTCCCGTAAGCCTCACTTCATCGCACGCGTACCAGCTTTCACAACAAACTAATAGTCGCGGCTACAAGCAACAGGCAGCGCGCATCACAGCGAAACAACACAAGCCTTCGCACGAAACGCACACACTCCTCACACCTACAATCAAAACGCAGCAGCAGCGTTTGAAAAAAAAGAGAGACGAAAATCCCGTGAGCAAAACGCAATATTCAAAGACATGAAACGCAAATCAAAAGGAAATGAAACCAAAACGCGAGCAAAATTTTCAAAACGGCAGCAAGACTTCCCTCTCATCCTCTATAAAATCAAGACTCCACTCTTCTAATTCTCAAGCTTGAATGAGCCGGCAAACCCCTGCCAATTTGATTTAGCGTTTCAAAACGAAAACCATCAAAACCCCTTTCTTCCTTCATCTACCATAAATTTTTCATCAAATTCAATCCTCTTTCATAAAACTTCTATCAATCCTCCATCAACTTTCATAATCTCTATCCAATTTCTTCCAATTCACCTTCACTAAATCCCTTCCATAACCTGCAAATACTCAACAACAACCTCAAACAAATATCACAAATCAAAACCGAGAAAGGGGATAAGAGAGAGATAGAGACGTTTGCGAGTTCGTGAGAGAGAGATTCGCCGTTTCTGTTTTGTTTGGGCATTGAAGGTGAGCCGCCCCCTGTTCCGCCCTATATCCACGAAGAAGAAGAGGAACATTTTCTCTTGTTTTCTAATTTTTTTGTTTTTATTATATATTTAATTTATTTTATTATGTTTAAAAGATAAGCTGATATGATGTTGGGCCTTGTTTAGTTTGGATCCTTGCTATCCACCTCCCTTAATCCAGCGCATGTCTCCCCCTCCCTCTTTCATTTCTTTTTCTTTTCTATTCTTTAATTTTCTTTATTTTCTTTTAAATTTGATGGTACAAAATTTTTTGATAGGAGCTTATATAGTATATTTTAGAAAATGATATAGAAGAAAGAATTTTAGAAATTCTATTTTTAGAAAAGAATTAGAAAAATATTTTAAAGTTGTTTTAGAAAACAAATTTAGAAAAAGAAATTTTAGAAAATGTATGTTTAGAAAAAGATTTAGAAAGGAGCTTTAGAAAAGGATTAAAAATATTTTAAAATTCTTTTTTATGGATTTATTCTTTTAGATCCATTTATCTTCATCTTTCTTTTATTTTTGGTCGATGACAATCTCCGATTCGAGATGGTTGAATTTCGAAGAGTTTAATCTTCATTATTTCAAATCTATGGATGAATGATCATTTGGATCATTCTCCATACTTTGAGATTGTGATAGGTTGCTTTTCGATAAATTCAACGATAATCTCGATTAAGATTAGACCGTTCTCTTTCTTTTAGTGTGGCATGTTTTCGGAGAACGATCCATAATATCGTTTCTCTAACATATTATAACACGAATATTTTCCACTTTAATTAGTGGTGGCCGACCTCATTTGTAGGGTAATTACTCCGTAAATTACTCGGCGATTGCTTAACATAGACCTACAGTTGTCCCGATTCGGAATACGATCCACTTGGATCCGGTTGCCTCAATTTTATTTTTCTTTTCGTGGTTGTGCTTAATTAAGTTTATCATACCACTTTATATTGTAAATATTATAATATTGTGAATATAATTGTTTAAATTTAATCTCTCTCACCTTATCCTTTTATTTCAATTTCTTGTTCCCTACCTCTCTTATTATGCTTCTATATTCATTCATCATATTGCTTATTGTATATATTATTGTTGCTTGTTATTTCTCCTTTGTCCATTTGGATATCAAAACACTAATAAAGGATTAAACACTTAAAAGACTTGTGACCTATAATTGTGGACTATGGTTACTATCCCTTGCTTCGGAGAATGGACTTAGACTTTAAGAGTTTTCCCCTTGCTCAAGTTGGAATGGATTAGAAACCTCGGCCTCAAATTATTTCATTGGCCTTTGAAGATGGAAATCCAATTGGTCTCAAAGATGCTTGCTATTTGGTTTGATCATTTCTTCCTTTAGCTTTTATTTTCAAGTTTTAGGATAGTCCCTTCATCTCTTCCCATCTTCTTCAATTTTCAAATCTCCTTCCTATTTTCAAAACCTTCTTTGTTTTCAAACTTCAAACATTTTCTAAATCAAACCTTGACTTCGGTCATGTGCTTTTACCTTTTCATTTCATTTCTTTAATAAATGCTAAACCACATAAGCATATCGAAACTTTCTTTCTCAAAAACTTAAAAACTTTCAAACTCATTCAATTAATTTTGGTGCCCTCGTGCACGTTTCTTTTAACCTTTTCATGTTTAGATATGATTCATCCTTTCTAGCGGAATTATTCGCTAAAGGATGACGACTTATCTTTACATTTTTAAAATCAATTCAACTCACTTGCTTTTTCACAATTTGTACCACGAACTACGGGGTTTTGATCTCGCATTGCACTTTGTGGGTACGTAGGCATGAGACGTTCGTCTCTTCAAACACCAAAATCTTAAAAAAAAACATTCTTCTTCTCATCTCTTCAATCTTTTTTCAAGCAAACCATTTCAAACCAAAAAATGCAGTAAACATTTCAAAGGGTTCCCGTGGAGTACCACGGACAAGTCGGGTGCTTAAAACCTTCCCGATTTGTAACCAATCCCCGTACCCAATCTCTGTCTGATTCTTTTAGCTTTTTAACTTTTAAGATTCTTTAAGGTTTTGTTCGTTCTTTTTCCTTTTTCCATTTGGAAATAAATAAAAGCGCGGTGGTGACTCTGTGTATATTGAGTGAAGTTAATCAATAGCTTACACTCATGATTTTACCGCTACACAATATGTGTATCAAAGCTGGAAAGAATGCAAGTGTCAGTGTGAAAGAAATGTGAAGTGTAAGTGTGAGGACAAGAATTAAATGCTCAAGACTATGAGGCTTAAAGAATGGTGCTGGAAGGAGGGGGAATATGCAGAGACTTTTGTTCGATAACTGTTAAGTTATGCCTACGTATCCTCTCGTGCAATGAGGAAGTCAGGACACCGTAGTTCGACCCAAAGAGACTGAAAGATAAGTTGAATTGTGAACTTCTTACTTGTCTATGCTCAAGTGTATGACCTGTCTGGCTCAGGTGCTAACTGTCTTGCATTAGACGGAAGAAGCAAGTTCTCGTTTGTGAGTGAAGATGATGAGAAAAGAATCCCGGAGGAGACGATTATTGTTTGTTTTAGATGTTTTCAATCTTTTATTGCTTTTTGTGTTTGTCATAAGTTAATGAGCTTAAGCCTAAACCAAGGGTTAGTAAACTCATCACATCCTCCCTCTGATTAGGGGTAATGAGAATACCTTAAGGGTGAAGTAAGCACCTCACACTTAATCACCATGATGTGGGATTAAGATCATTAACCTACTTGTAATTATTTAGATGTTTTTGGTGTTTTTGTTTAGTGTTAAGTAATGAGTTTAAGCCATAATCAAAGATTTAATGGACCCATTACACCATCCTAATAGAAGGATAATAGATGAGAACATTTAAGCTGAGAAAGGGTCCTCACCTTAATCCATGATTAGGGATTAACTTCATGACAAAACAAAGCCTTTGTTAAGTGGATTTTAGTTAATGATAAGATGAATAAATGGATTTTATGATTTGTAAGACAACTTGAGGGGGACTTGTCCATTAACACTAGGGTTAGTCCTTCTTAACCAATTAAGGAAGAATTAGAACCCTAATGCAAGGCCCAAGTTACAAGCTTGATGTCTTGGTGATTACTAGGTGGATTGATTAAGGGAACTAAACACATTAAGGGTTTAACACTTAGGATTAAAGTTATACACTCCATCCTAATAGAAGAATGCAGGTATAAGCTTAATCACAAAGCCTTAAAGCCTTTAGGGTTTAGTCCTTGATTATGAGGTGAGAAGAGAAGACTCAAAGACGACTCAAAGGAAAGAGTCTAAGGGGGACTAAACAATCCTAAAATGTTATCATGCTTGGAAGTCCTAGGGTTTGTGAGGCTTAAGAGGAGAAATCTTCAAGGAAACCACCAAGGAGAAGCAAGATAGAAAATGGATGAGATGAGAAGAGAAAAGAGGGAAGAGAGGCACAAGTAAGCAAGCTCACTCCAAGACAAGTAAAAATGCAGCAAGGATGTAAAATGATGAGGTGAGAAGAGGTAGGAGGTGAAGGCAAATCCACCTCCTAAACAAACTTACCATTAACCTGAAAAGTTAGTACAAGATGCATAAGGGAAGAAATGAGATGAAACAATGCATATGGATGGGCAAAGGCCAAAGTCAGAAACATGAACATGATGTTAATGATGCTAAGAGATGATGCAAACACAAGTCAAGATTTATGGATGATCATACAAGGATGAGGATGCAAATGAAGCATGCTTTGAACCATAAAGATTCATGAAAGTTTATGAAATGGAATGAACATATGACATGGCAAATGAAAGATGCAATGATCAAACATGATTCTAATATGCCCTAAGATGTCTTATGAATCATGTGGATGCACAAAATGTCATGGCAAGTTCTTGAATGCAAGCAAATGAGAGATGAATGCAAATGAAGGTGCAAATTAGGGTTTACATACAATATGCAATGCCAAAATCAAAATCAGAAGCAAATGACATGATACAAATTTGAAAATGGAATAAAAGGAACCCTAACCCTACATAAATTCACTGCCCAAAGGAGGAGACCTAAATCCAAACCTAATGGAAGTTATGATTTTTCTAAGTCAACTAGGGTTTTAAGGTACCTCAAAAGGAAAAATTCTCCTTAAATTGAAAATGAAAGATAAATTCAAACCAATTTTACCCTAGAAATTACATGCTATGAAGGATGCAATGCAAGAAGAACCATTATCAAACTCTTCATGGTTAGGCAGAATGAATTTTTCTAAGTTAGGACCAAAATATTGCCTTTAAACAAATTTAATTCCAATGAAAATTATCAAAATAGGTCAAGAACCAAAAAGAAATTTGTTTTGAGAGTTTGATAATGTTTCTAAATATGTCAAAATGCAATGTGAATTTTTTTGTGATTTTTAAATACCTAAATGCATTTTTAATTAATTAATTTCCATTAACTAATTAAAAATAAACATTTAAATGATTTAAAAATGATTTTTAATGAAAAAATTAAAAATTAAAATATTTTTGGGTTCTGAAAATTAATGAAAGGTTTGACAAAAAAAATCAGAATTTTTTAATATGTTTTGCTATTTTTAAAAATTCGTGAAAGTTAAATATAAACAAAATGAATTGAAACAATAAAAAAGAAAAAGTCAACAGATCCAAAGGCTGTGGTTTGAATGGATTTGGAGGGAATTGACTGTCGCCAGATCCTAAGGCTTTAATTCAAACTGACCAAATTAAAACTAAACCTAATTAATTAATTTAATAAATCAGGATTAGGGTTAAGTGATGAATCTGGTCCACTCATACGCGCGCGGGAAAGCCAGATCAAGGGCCAGAATTCAAAGTTGGCTAATTAATGAGATTAGGGCTTAATGACCCTCAGGTGGCCGGAGAAGACTTCCGGTCGTCTTCTCCGGCGAGACCTCCATCCTATCTCTCTCAAAACCTCACTAAAACGCATGAAAATCTCCAGATTCACTCAACTAAACATTCTAAACAGGAATCCAACAACAAAAACTATTTATTTTCCATGAATCAAGAGAAACAAACAAAATCTTTTTCACTGGCAAAGTTTCAGACAGATCATACATCCTTATTTCTTCATCATTTTCAAAAATTCAAAGCTCATTGCATTCAGGGGAACATGTAGATCATTTCAATAACTTAAAACAAGGTTTCTGGAAAAATGATTCGCATGACTACCTGAGATGGAGCTTTCTATCCAGGAGCTTTCTGACTGCTTCTTTGCTTCCAAATGGCTCCAATGATCTTCCTGAGGATGCTTTGAATCTTAGTTGGAGTGTATTGTGGCTGGTTTGTGAGATTGATGAAGTTCTGACCAAGGGGAGTGAAAAATCGTATTTCTATTTGAGGGCTTTTTAGGGCAAGATGAAGGGTGGTTTATGCTCTATGAAGCTTTTCTGAATGGATGGTGAAGTTGGTTTTGAGGTTTGATGATTGTGTGGTGAGATTAGAAGAAAAATGCATAAAGAGGGATTTTTGTGAATGCTCAATTATGGGAGAACTCAGGCTGTGTTGAGTGTTGTGTTGAGTTTCTTTTGGTACATGTATCAAGTTGGGATAGGTTAGAGAGTTGTTGCTGGCCTATGTTGATTGGTATGGTCCATTTTGCCAAAAGTCAATGTTAGGTGTCCTTTGAGGTATGGGTCATGGCAGGCTGGTTTAGAGGCATGGCTTGGTTCAGCTGTGATCAAGGAGAACCATGGAAGTAAGATTGAGGCAATGCAGCAAGTGGATCAAAGCTTATGGGGGTTTTTGCAAGTTTGTCCAACTTTGGTCCTTTTGGAAATTCTTTAGGTTCAAGGCACCAAAATGCATAATTCTTGGGCCAATTCTGATCTTTAGAGGTCATATGAGTGTGTTGTGAAGTGTTTGTGCACATTTGAAGCCTTTAGAATGCCTTATCATACCATTTTGCAAAATGCCTCTTTGGTGTAAAACATGAAATTATGTGATTTTTGCTAACTTTGCCAAGCCATAACTTTTGATCCAAAATGAATTAGAATGAGTTCTTGTAATTTTTTGAAAATGGGAGGATCCATTCTACAACTTTCATGACCAAAGTTTTCTCATTTGAAGCATTTTTGAATCAAAAAGGGGAGGTTGAAAAACTTTCCCAAAATGGCAAGTTTACATTATAAGTCACTTTCCCAAAAAGGCAACTTTGCAAATGACTTGAAATTTTCCAATTTTGTGAACTTCTAACATCTTCTATGATGAAATAAAGATCATACACATTCAAAATGATGGAGAATGCCCTTTGGTTGGGTCATTGGGGGCCTCAGATGCCCTGATTTTGTACTGACTTGTTCAAGAAGTCATCCCTTGATCAGATGCCTTCCCCATTGAATTTCTTCATGAAAATTGATATGCATGATCCTCATAACATATAGAGACCAATAGAAACAAGAATGACCAAAAAATTTGGAGTTATGGCCTCTGAAACCAAAACCCTAATTCTAGGTCATCTGTGCAGTTAAGCCTGGCTCTGCTTCCATGCTTTTCTCAGTTCTTGTGATTCTTTGACTTTCTTGACCTTGGGAGGATATAATATGATGCTTGAACATACATGGACCCTCTTGAAGTGATTGATGACCTTTGGAGTGGCTCAAATGGCTCAAGGATGGCTCAAATCACAAACCCTAGATGCAGATGACTTTGAATCAATGCAGTGAAGCAAAAATGCAATATGAGATGGTATGATTGAACTTATGCATATGAAAAAATCACAAGCCATGGTGTGGATGAGTGAGGGCAAATTTGGGGTGTTTACAGCTGCCCCTATTCAAACATGAGTTAGCTGTGCAGGATGTAAGCAACGACTTATCAGGCAAACAAGATAACTTGTGGTTGAATACCAAAGACAGTCCAAAATTTGCACTCACTGAAATGAAGAAGAAAATGGATATAAATTGTAAAGGAAAATAAAGTATGATTATAAAGTACGGGCGACGAAGGACGACCGTCGAGCAGAGGACAAATGCTGGGGATAAAGCAATGACGGGGACGGCCGACATGCTGGGGAAACAGAGAGATTATGATAGGGACGTCTATCAAGTAAAGAAATAAGACTTTCTGGGGATTAAAGGTAAATGATAGGGACGACCATCGGGCTGAAGAAATAAATGATGAGGAATGGTCATCAAAGGTGAAGGACGATCACCTAGCAGGGAAAGGCTGCTCTGTTGGGGATATAGATGAGGGACGGTCATCTAAGGTGAAGGACGATCACCTGGCAGGGTACGGCTGCCGAAAATATCACGACATAGGACGAATGTCGGATAGAAAAGGTCGACGATGGGGACGGCCATTGGATAAGCATGATGAAGGACGATCATCAAGAGGTGAAGGACGATCACCTAGCAGGGGACGGCTGCTCTTAGGGTTTATCATGACATAGGACGAATGTCAGATAACAAGATCAACGATGGGGACGGCCATCGGATAAAATGACGAAGGACGATCATCAAGAGGTGAAGGACGATCACCTAGCAGGGGACGGCTGCTAAAAATATCATGACATAGGACGAATGTCGGATAGGAAGGGGTTCTAATGAATAGAGACTCCGCTGGGGATGACGAAGGACGATCATCAAAAAGGTGAAGGACGATCACCTGGCAGGGTATGGCTGCCGAAAGGTATCATGACATAGGACGAATGTCGGATAGAAGAGAAGTTTTGCTGGGGACTTCACTGGGGAATAATAGACACAGACGAGTGTCTATTCTCATGAAGACATAAGTGTTTGACATGGTGTATAGATTAAATATGCGGACGAGCATCCTTAAGACTATGATACGGACGAGTATCAGTAGAAACAAACGCTTGACGCGTGTTCAGAGATGATGATACGGACGAGTACCAACTGGTTAACAGCGAACACGGACGAGTGTCGAATATGAGGGGACTCTTCTGGGGAATAATAGGCACAGACGAGTGTCTAAATTCTAGGAAAAGTTAAAAGTATCTGTCATTGTATATGGATTAAAGATGCGGATGAGCATCCTTAAGACTATGATACGGACGAGTTATTGGTAGAAACAAACGCTTGACGCGTGTTCAGAGATGATGATACGAACGAGTATCTGTAAACACCCCAAATTTTCCCTCACCCATTCACACCATGGCTTGTGATCTCTTCATATGCATAAGTTCAACCATAGCATCTCATATTGCATTTTTGATTCACTGCATTGATTCTAAGTCATCTGCATCTAGGGTTTGTGATCTGAGCCATCCAAGAGCTACTAGAGTCACTCCAAAGGTCATCAATCACTTCAAAGGGGTCCATGTATGTTCAAGCATCATATTGTATCCTCACAAAGTCAAGAAAATCAAATAATCACAAGAACTGAGAATGGCATGGAAGCAGAGCCAGGTTTAACTACACAGGTGACCTAGAATTAGGGTTTTGGTTTCAAGGGACATAACTCCAAATTTTTTGGTCATTCTTGTTTCTATTGGTCTCTATATGTTACAAGGATCATGCATATAAATTTTTATGAAGAAATTCCATGGGGAAGGCATCTAATCAAGAGTTGACTTCTTGAGCAAGTCAGTGCAAAATCAGGGCATCTGAGGCCCCCAATGACCCAACCAAAGGGTGTTCTTCATCATTTTGAATGTGTATGATCTTTATTTGATCATAGAAGATCTTATAAGTTCACAAAATTGAAGAATTTCAAGCCATTTGCAAAGTTGCCTTTTTGGGAAAATGACTTGTAATGGAAACTTGCCATTTTGGGAAACTTTTTCAACCCTTGCTTTTTGATTCAAAAATGCTTCAAATGAGAAAACTTTGGTCATGAAAGTTGTATAATGGATCATTCCCTTTTCAAAAAGTACAAGAACTCATTCTAATTCATTTTGGATCAAAAGTTATGGCTTGTCAAAGTTGGGAAAAATCACATAATTTCAAGTTATGTACCAAAGAGGCAAAGTTGCAAAACCACTTGCCAAGGCAAAATGAGACCTCAAAGTGACTTCTAACCTTTGAAAAAACATAAACCAATGCCTAAAAATCAGAATGCACCAAAGGTTTGCCCATTTTCATGACTTATGGATCAAGAAATCACAAAAGGGCCCAAAGGTCACAAAGTTGCAAAACCTATGATAAACCCTAATCCACTTGCTGCATTGCTTCTAATCCATTTCCATGGTTCTCCCTAAACTCATCTGAGCCAGGCCAGGCCCCTATCACAGCCTCACACTTGCCCATACCTCAAGTACACCTAACTTGGACTTTTTGCAAAAAGACCCATACCAATCAAGCTAGGCCACACCAACTCCTCTGACCTATCCAAGAGTGATAAGTGGACCAAAAGAGACTGAACACAACACACAACTCATCCTGAAACACTCTCCAAGCCATAGCTCCAAGCTTTCACCTCTTATGCATTTTCATTCGAAACACATCACACAAGCATCAAACATAAAAACAAACTTCATAGAATCACTCAGCATGCTCCCCTGATCATTTCCCTACCCTCATTCATCCCTGAAACCTCCTCAATCAGAAACACGATTCTCCCCCCTCATTGAACAGAACTTGATCAATCTCACAAACCAACCATTTTAAACTCCAACCAAGCCTTGCAAACTTCTCAGGGGGATCATTGGAGGTGATTGGAAGCAAAGAGCTGGCCAGAAAGTTGCAAACTGAGAAAGCTCAAGCTCAGGTACCTCAAGAACTTTTTTCCAGAAATTGTTTTTTATGCTATAGAATTGTTACTTATGCTCCACTGATCATTCTGGTGTTCTTAGTTTTTAAAATGATTGAGTTTTGAGCCTGAACCATGTTTCTGAAAGTTTGACCTGAAAACTTCTTTGATTCGATTCGTGTTTGTGTTGAAAGATAAACATGATTTTGTGCTTAATTCGTGTTTAGGGTGGGTAGAGGATGAATTTTGGAGAGTTAGAGCATTTGAAATGGCCTAGGGAGTGATTTTGATTTTCGGTTGGCCGGAGAAGATGACCGGAACACTGTTCCGGTCATCTGAAAGTGTTTAGGGTTTCTGATTAGGGCTTAATCATAATTAAGCAAGTTTGAATTTGGTCCGTTCGTTCGCGCGCACAGTCAACTCCCGCGTCCCTGAATTTGAATCTCAGCCATCAGATTGGCTGACTTTCTCTTTTTCTATTTAAATTCATTTTATTTTCATTTGTTTTGCATTTATTTTCCTCATTTTATTTAAAATAGCTAAAATCATTTTAAAATTATGAAAATTTTTTTCAAGGGTTTCATGAATTTTCAGAACACAAAAATATTTTTATTTTTATTTTTTGCATTAAAAATTATTTTTAAATCATTTAAATGTTTATTTTTAATTAGTTAATGAAAATTAATTAATTAAAAATACATTTAGGTATTTAAAAATCACAAAAAAATTCACATAGCATTTAGAAACATTTAGAAACATTGTCCAACTCTCAAACCAAATTTCTTTTTTGTTCTTGATGCCTTTGGACCATTTTCATTGGATTTAATTTCATTTCAAGGCAATATTTTGTTCCAAACTTCAAAAATTTCTTTCTGCCAAACCATTGAGAGTTGAATGATGATTCTTCTTGCATTGCACTCTTCATAGCATGTAGTTTATAGGATAAATTTGTTTTGAATTGATCTTGCATTTTCAATTTGTTTAGCATTTTTCTTGGTGAGATACCCCAAAACCCTAGCAATCTTAGGAAATTCATAACTTTCAATAGGTTAAGAGTTGGATCCTCTACTTTGGGAAGTGAGTTTGTATAGGTTTAGGGTATCTTTGATTGCATTTTCAAATTTTTATCATGTCATTTGCTTCTGGTTTTGGATTTTTGCTTTGCATGATGCATGTAACCCTAATTTGAGGTTTCCTTTGCATCCGTTTCTCATTTGCTTGCATACCATGACTTGCCATGACATTTTGTGCATCCTCATGATTCATAATGCATCTTAGGACATTTTAGGATCATGTTTGACCATTGCATCTTTCATTTGCCATTTTGTATGTCCATTACATTTCATAACTTTTCATGTACATTCATGTTTCAAGGCATGCTTCATTTGCATTCTCATGCTTGTATGATCATTCTAATGCTTTGTCTCATGTTTGCATCATCTCTTAGCATCATTAACTTCATGTTCTTGCTCCTGGTTTTGGTTTTCATCATCACATTTCATCTCATTTGCATTGCATTTCATTTCTTATACTAACATTTCAGGTGGTAAGTTGTTTGAGAAGTGAATTTGCCTTCACTTCTCATAATCTCTTTTCATCTCTTTCATACTTCCTTTGCTGAATTTTATATATGTATTAGAGTGAGCTTTCTCATTTATTTTCATCTCTTACTTTCCTTCTTCAAGCAACTTGTCTTCTTAAGTGAAGCAAGTTGTTTTGCTTCTCTTTGCTTCTTCCTCCTTTCATCTGCTTCCTTCCTGGTGGTTTCTCTGAAGATCTTTCTCTCTTAAGCCTCACAAACCCTAGGATCTCCAAGTATGATAACAATTAGGGTTTGATTAGTCCCCCATTTAGTTTTACCTTTGTGTCATCTTTGAGTCTTCTCTTCTCATCTCTTAAATCAAGGACTAAACCCTAAAGGCTTTAAGGCTTTGTGATTAAGATTATGCCTGCATCCTTCTATTAGGATGGAGTGTATAACTGTAATCCTAAGTGTTAAACCCTTAATGTGTTTAAATCCTTTAATAAATCCACTTAATAATCACCAAGACATCAAACTTGTAACTTGGGCCTTGCATTAGGGTTCTAATTCTTCCTTAATTGGTTAAGAAGGACTAACCCTAGTGTTAATGGACAAGTCCCCCTCAAGTTGTCTTACAAACCATAAAAATCACTTCTTCATCCTATCATTAACTAAAATCCATTTAATAAAGGCTTTGTTTTGTCATGAGGTTAATCCCTAATCATGGATTAAGTTGAGGAGCTTTCCTCAGCTTAAATGTTCTCATTTATTATCCTTCTATTAGGATGGTGTAATGGGTCCATTAAATCCTTGATTATGGCTTAAACTCATTACTTAACACTAAACAAAAACAACAAAAACATCTAAATAAATGCAAATAGGTTAATGATCTTAATTCTACATCAGGGTGATTAAGTGTGAGGTGCATACCTCATGCTTAAGGTATTCTCATTACCCCTAATCAGAGGGAGGATGTGATGAGTTTACTAACCCCTTGGTTTAGGCTTAAGCTCATTAATTTATGACAAACACCAAAAAGCAATAAAAGACTGAAAACACAAAAACAAATAATAATCGTCTCCTTCGGGATTCTTTTCTCATCTCATTCACTCACAAGCGAGAACTTGCTTCTTCCGTCTAATGCAAGACAGTTTGCACCTGAGCCAGACAGGTCATACACTTGAGCATATACAAGTAAGCAATTCACAAGTCAATTTACCTTTCAGTCTCTTTGAGTCGAACTACGGTGTTCTGACTTCCTCATTGCACGAGAGGATACGTAGGCATAACTTAACAGTTATCGAACAAAAGTCTCTGTATATTCCCCCTCCTTCCAGCATTATTCTTTAAGCCTCATACTCCTGAGCATTTCACTCTTGTTCTTATACTGACACTTATCTTATACACTTCACATTCTTTTTACACTGACACTTGCATTCTTTCCAGCTTTGATACACAAATTGCACTGACACTACCCCTTTAAAACACAAATCTTTTAAGCGTGGATCCCGTCGAGTACGACAGACAATTTGGGTGCTAATACCTTCCCAGGTTGTAACCAACCCCCTTTCCCAGTTTCTCTGGTTCGCAACCGTCTTATCCATATCTTTCCTCAGGTTTATGCAGCATTACGTTTCCTCCGGGATAAAAATGCCTAGCTGGCGACTCTATTCTTTCCTTCTCCTTTTGCCGGCCGTTCGCGTCTGTACCCCTCTTGACCGAGGTGTCATCTGGTGGGAGCAACAGCTTGGCGACTCTGCTGGGGAAGCTTATACTGTAACCAGGGATTCTGGTTCTTTTTTGTGGGTTCCTCCTAGCGCTTGTTTGATTTGTGTTTACTGGGGTGTTATGTGCTACTTGTGTTTATATATCTGCTTTATTTATTGCTTTATGTACAGTTATTTTATTGTTTTCTTTACAGCTTTATATATATCATACTGTGATATTGTCATCTGGCTGGATCTGGTTTTTGTTTTGGTGGGTGGGGTTCTACTGAGATTTTAAGGTCCTATACCTGGGACCTGAGTGACACCTAGGCTAGAGTGGTTCATGTTCTTTCCCATTCCATTTCGGTCTGGTGCGGGAATATGAAACACAGTTCAGATGTGGGTTTCTTCTTGAGAACTCTGTGCTACAGATTTCCTGTAGTGCTAGGGCTATCTGGGAAGCCTGCTAAGTCTGGATGACCTTTATTATGACCTTCAGAAACCGAGGTGAATTAGAGGAGGATCTTTTATGGTTATGGTAAACATTGTACCTCCGGGTTAGAAGTGTTTACACTTCTCATAACTGATCCAAGTCTGAGGATCCTTGTTTTAGAACACTACCTGTGAGGGGGTTGGGCTGTTTACAGGTTTGCAGGTACCCTTGGCCACATCATACCATGTTACTGTTTGGTTTAAGAGTACCCCACTTTGGACAGTTCTTGTGATTTAACCATGGACATGTGACTCTTTATTTGAGTCCCCCACCCTGGTTACTGGATTTCTGAACCTCCATCTGGACTTCTTGAACATACATGGGTTTATATCAAGGCAGTAATCAGATCCAGCTTGATCACAAACCCTTGCATATCATTTGCATACTCATCATTGCATCATTTTAACATTTGTTTATTTGTGTTTCAGGGTATCCACATTACATCTGGCTTGGTTTTGACCCCTTCATCTGCATAGACCTCTGTTTCATCAGCTATCTGCTTCAGCTATCTTCATCAGTTGCCTGCTTCAGCTACCTCCATCATCATCCTCAGCCTATCAGTGGCTCATCTCCAGTATCAGTCTTCATCATCAGCATCTGTTTTTAGCTCTTCATCAGCATTCATGGCACCCAAGAAGAGCAACATTTCATACCATTTCTTTGAGCCTGTGCTGGCTGGCATCTGGCAGGTCCAGGCACTTATCACTCCAGACCACATCCCATTATTCAGAGAGCATTATGGAGGCATCCTTGATATGGTTATGGATTTGGATCCTTCTCAGAGGAGTTTGATCCACACTTGCCTACAGTTTTATGACCCTCCTTTGAGATGCTTCACTTTTCAGAACTTTCAGTTAGGACCTCTTCTAGAGGAGTTTTTATCATTGATTGGAGTGCCTATTAGGGGTGGAATTCCCTTCAACCCAGAGATGACTTCCCCCAGCAATGGAGAAGTGGCAAAAGCACTGTACCTAGAGCCTATATTGATTGAGCAGAACATGACAACAAAGGCTGGAATCCCTGGTTTGCATCTAGACTTTCTGACTTCTCAGGCTATCCTGAAGGCCTCCTTGGGAGAATGGAGGGAAGTTTGTGCATTGCTAGCCCTCAGTATATATGGGGTTATACTATTTGCAGATGAGCCCAAGTTTATCAGCAAGAATGCCATTCATCTCTTCCTTTTGAGGAACCCAGTACCCACATTGCTGGGAGATTTCTATTATTCTGTTCACCAAAGAAATGAGAAGCAAAGAGGAAAGTTGGTGAGATGCTGTGCTCCTCTATTCCATACTTGGCTGCTTAAACACTTACCCAAGACTGATGCCTTCCTGAACCCTCACCAACAGAAGAATTGGGCTAAGAGACTTATTGCCTTGACTTCAGATGACATCAGATGGTGCACCCAGAGCACCAAAGGTAGGGACATAATTACTAGCTGTGGGCAGTACCCCGATGTACCTCTAATAGGAGTGAAGGGTTGCATCAACTACAATCCTTTGATGTTTAAGAGACAATTGGGCTATGCTTTGGTCCACCCTCCTAGAGTGCAAGATCTAGCTGAAACCCTGTATTGTGAGATAAAGCCTAATCTAGCTGTTGTCAGACAAGCATCTTGGGCTTGGGACAACATCCAGACCAAAGGGATGGCCATTCTTGGGAGATGCAATAATGTAGCTTCAGCTCAGTATTATGAATGGTCTCATGCTAGGGATCAGATTTCTGGGATGCCCTTCACCATTGAGGATGCACCTGGACCATCCACAGTACCACCTCCAGCCACTGTCAGCCTGGAAGAATTTGAGAAGCTGAAGGAAAGGAATGAGAATCTGTCTCAAGCTCTGAAGAAGACCCTCTGGGAGAGGAGTGATGGTCGTTTAGACATTGAGAAAGCAGAAGACTACATCAAGAAATTAAGAGCTGGAGAGAAAATATTGAAGAATGCCTGTAAAGAGGCCTAGCTTCAGAAGGCTAGGACTGATCTCTATCTAGAGGAAAGTCAAGCTAGGTGGGTCAGGATCACTGAAGCTCGCACTCAAGAAGATAAGAGGACTCAAGCTAGGATTGAGCAGTTGGAGGCTAATGAAAAGAAGCAACAGGAGGCTTTGCTGGCAGCCCAAAAGGAAATTTCAGAGTTTAAGCTTAGGGCTGGTGTGAAGAGGTCAAAGGACCAAGACAGGCACAAGAAGCTGACCACTGCTATTGCCACCAGAAACCTCCTCATCAGAAACATCACAGAGCATCCGGCTGGTCCTGTGACTGAAGCACTTTTGAAGGAGGTTAAGGAAGATGAGTTTGGATTAGATGTTTGACTTCTTTGCTTGTTGTTATTTCCATTTGATGTACTTTTCTTTTTTATGTTGTATTTTGACCCTTCAGGGGCATGTGTTGTAAAAACAAACTATGTATGATCCACCATTTGTAATGTATTTGTCAGTTTGTTTCACTGAGTTTTCTTTCTCTCAAGCAACATCAAAACATCTTCCTCAGGGTCTGGAAAGGTCAAAACCAAGAGCCAAGCCGGATACCTTGGAAAGCAAATAAGCATACTGCATTACATACTGACTTTTGTTTTGTTTTGTAGGTTTTTTCGTTACTTTATTTTGTTTCTAACTCTGTTGTGGTTCAGGAATTATTGCTCGTCGTCGGGTGTTCCCTCTCAACCGTCCGCACCGGTATCCTACTCGCAACAACCTTCCTGGTATCCAAATGGATCAAGTACAGCAAGATCTGACAGAGGTCAGAACTCAGATGGCTAATGAAAGGCTGGAGATGAGAAACCAAATGACCCAATTCATGGAAATAATGAATGGCTTAGCTCAAAGTCAAGAAAGGTTGAGGGCATTGGTAGAAAGACAAACCCCGGAAGAACCCCATCTGGGAACTGGAGGAACAAGTAACAATGAAAGGGGACAGCCTCATGTTAATCCACCAGTATATGGGCCTCATCTACATCCGGAAGTCAACATCCCAGGCAATGTGCAAGGAAATACTACTGGGGGAAGGATCTTACAAGAAGACCCCCAAGAGGAGCAGTTTACTATGATGGGAGCTGGGGATGAAGTTTATGATAGGAGGTTTGATGAAATTGCTGAGAAATTGAGATCTCTAGAGTCTCAAAACTCCTTGGGCTTCGATGTAATGGATATGGGGTTAGTGGATGGGGTAAGGATTCCCCACAAGTTTAAACCCCCGTGCTTCGAGAAGTACAATGGAACTTCCTGTCCACGAACTCACTTGCAGTCCTTTCTGGGAAGACTTAAGGCATATACTATGGATGAGAAACTGTGGATGTTTTACTTTGAAGACAGTTTGACTGAGGCTTCAAGGGAGTGGTACTCTCACTTGACCAGAGCTACTATCAGGTGCTGGAAGGACCTAGCTGAAGCTTTCATCAGACAGTACCAATACAATCTGGACATGGCTCCTAACAGAACCCTTCTGATGGGAATGTCTCAATCCTCCAGAGAAAGCTTCAGGGAATATGCCCAGAGGTGGAGACAGCTTGCTGCTGCTGTCCAGCCACCCATGTCAGAAAGAGAAATGGCCGACATGTTTATGAACACTCTGCAAGGAACATATATTGATAGACTAGCTGCCTTTTCTTCCACCAGCTTCGCTGACGTAGTCATAGCTGGAGAAAGAATTGAAAGCCTTTTGAAGATGGGTAAGATTTCTGATAATGGTGCAAGTTCATCAAGTAATCCCAGGAAGCCTTTTGTGGGACCTAGAAGGACCGGTGAGACCAATGCTATTCATGTCAACAGGGGCAGACCTCAGTATGTACACAGGCCAGTGGCAGCTGTCACTATTCCAGCTCCGATTCCTCAGCAACCAGCATATCAACCGCAATAGCAACCACATTATCAACAACAAGTTTAGTATCCGCCACAAAGAGCCTACAACAACAACAACAGCAATCAACAACAAAGACCTTTTCAGCAAAGACCGTCACAGGCAAATAGGGTGATTGATCCTATCCCGATGCCCTATGCTGCCTTATTGCCACAACTCCTAAAACTCAACTTGGTTGAGTTAAGGACATTGGCACCACCAGATCCTTCCAATCTTCCAAGAAATTATGATGTCAATGCCAGATGTGCTTTCCACTCCAATGCACCTGGCCACAATACTGAGAAATGTAGGGCTTTACAAATGAAGGTGCAAGACCTGGTGGATTCTAAAGCCCTCAACTTTGCACCCCCTCCAAGTGTCACCAAGAATCCCATGCCCAATCATGGAGGGCCAAGAATTAATGCCATTGAGGAAGACAAGCCATCTTTCTTAATCACCAGTGTTGGACAGATTCGGACACCTCTGGTCAAAATTAAAGCTCAGCTTCTAGAGTGCCAGATGTTCCCCGGGTGTGAGCTCGGTTGTGGTTATTGCAACATTTCGGTCAACGGGTGTGATAATTTGAGAAGCGGCATAGATGGTATTATCAAAAGTGGTATACTCCAGATCACAACAACGGCGCCTACAAATCCAGCAATCCCTTTGACAACAATTCCTGACTCTTCTACAACTGCAACAACAATCATTCCGACCAATTCATCAATATCATCAACAATGGCTCTGTCCATCACTTCAGCAAACCAGATGTCAACAACCATTTCTTCTACAACATCAGCACCCATTTATTCAGCAAAATCTTCTACAACACCAACAGAAATTAATGAAGATATCTCAGCAGTCACCATTTACTATGATCCATCAGATGTTCCTCCAAACAACAACTTTCAGCAACAAACAGTGGCACCTCCTGCCAGGTCACCGGTCACCATTTACTACGATCCACACACCATTTCAATACCCTCCTCTGCAGCAGTCATTCCAGTTACCATTACAGTGCCTGGACCCGTTCCATATGAAAGCAGTAATGCCATACCTTGGCATTATGGCTCTGACCTCTACTGCAACGGGGAGAAAATCACCTTGGACTCTTCAACTTCTTCTCCACAGATTGATAATGTTGGGGGAGGCGGAGGCTTCACTATAAGCGGATGCCTTTTTGCCTCACAATTGCAAAGACCTAATGCCGAAGCAGAAGCTGCTGCAAAAGCAAAGGGGAAGAGTGTGGTACCTGAAGAACCAATCATCAAAGAAACTCAGAAGACATCTTTTGAGCAAGATGTAGACGAGTTCATGAGAATTATAAAGAGAAGTGATTACAAGGTGGTGGATCAGCTTCACCAAACTCCCTCAAAGATCTCCATATTATCCCTGTTGATGTGTTCTGAAGCTCACATGAATGCACTATTGAAAGTCTTGCACGCAGCATACGTGCCAGAGGAGATCACTGTTAATCAGCTAGAAACTGTGGTGGCGAATGTCAACACCAGTCATGGACTGGGCTTTACCAATGCTGACTTAACAACTGAGGGACGTAACCACAACAAGGCTTTACACATCACTCTAGAATGTAAGGGTGTTGTTCTATCCCATGTACTGGTGGACACTGGGTCTTCACTCAATATTCTACCAAAGAAAGCCTTGGTGAAGCTGGAGTATGATGGCTTGGCACTGCGTCCAAGTGATTTAGTGGTGAGAGCATTTGATGGCTCTAAGAGATCAGTGCTTGGAGAGATTGATCTGCCTATGATGATTGGCCCGCAGACTTTTAAAATTACCTTCTATGTGATGGACATTCAGCCGGCCTACAGTTGTTTGTTGGGTAGACCCTGGATCCATGCCGCTGGCGCTGTTACGTCTACCCTTCACCAGAAGCTGAAATTCGAGTGGGAAGGCCAGATCATCACCATTTGTGGCGAAGAGGATATCTTTGTTAGCCATCTGGCTACGTATAAGTATATTGAAATGGATGGAGAAATCCATGAAACTATGAGCCAGGGGTTTGAGGCCTTGAACATTAATGAAGCATCTACTGTACTGGGAACCTCCATGACGTCTTATCAGCAAGCCAGGAAGGTTGTTGAAGAGGGTACTGCCCAAGGCTGGGGCAAGCTGCTGCCCGTGGAGAAGAAGGAAGACAGATTTGGGTTGGGTTACAGACCAACTCAATAAGATCAATTAGAGGCTGCCAAGAAGCCCAGTTTTGTCAGCGGGGGAATGCTCACCCCGGATGCAGTGAACAACTTGGAAGACGAGGAAGAAAGCGACCGCAACCTGGAGAACTGGTTACGTCCAAGGATCCCGGGGAGCCAAGTCCTTAACTGGTCTTCTCAGGAAATTATAAGGGTTACTCCTGCAGAGTAATTATTATTTCCTGTATTTTTAAGCATGCATCAAGTCTTGCATCTTGCCCAAGATGACAAGACTCATTTTGTAACGGGCCATCTTGTAATTTTGTGCAAACAGATCAATCAATGAATATCGGGCATCTTTTGCAAATGAGTCTTTTCCTTTTCCGCTCGCTGTTTTTCATTTTTCTTTTTGTACAAAAATAAAATGGAATTGTTTTTCAAAATGATAACTTTATTTCACTTTTTCTAAACAAAGATTAAAATCGATCACTAAAATGAACAATCTAAACCCTTGCAGAGAGTGCCTTTCAGACTGCACCGACAGCAGCACAGCTATGACTTCGTATGACTTTGACAATCCAATCAATCAAGCTGATGAAGGGGTTGAAGAAGATTATGAGCTTCCTGAAGAGCTAGCTAGGTTGTTAAGGCAAGAGGAGAAGGTTATCACTCCTCATCAGAAGGAGGTCGAAACGGTTAATCTTGGTACAGAAGAAGATGTGAAAGAGGTTAAGATCGGAGCCTGCTTACAAGATTCAGTAAAGGAGCAACTGATTGATATGCTTCGGGAGTATGTGGATGTCTTTGCTTGGTCTTATCAGGATATGCCAGGGTTGGACACCGATATTGTCATGCACAAGCTGCCTTTAAAAGAAGACTGCCCGCCGGTAAAACACAAACTGCGCCGTACTCGCCCATATATGGCAATGAAGATCAAAGAAGAGGTACAAAAGCAGTGGGACGCCGAGTTCCTTGCTGTGACTAGCTATCCGCTGTGGGTTGCTAATATTGTACCTGTGCCTAAGAAGGATGGCAAGGTAAGGATGTGTGTAGATTACCGGGATCTGAACAGAGCCAGCCCGAAAGATGACTTCCCTTTACCTTACATTGATGTATTGGTGGATAATACGGCTCAGTTCTCGGTGTTCTCCTTCATGGACGGATTTTCAGGATACAATCAGATCAAAATGTCGCCTGAAGACATGGAGAAGACAACTTTCATCACACCCTGGGGCACGTTTTGTTATAAGGTGATGCCATTTGGACTAAAGAATGCTGGTGCAACCTATCAACGGGCTATGGTAACATTATTCCATGACATGATCCATAAAGAAATTGAATGTTATGTGGATGACATGATTGCCAAGTCCCTCACAGAAGAAGACCACCTGGTAAATCTGTTGAAATTATTCAAGCGTCTGAGGAAATACCAACTGAAGTTAAACCCCAACAAGTGCACATTCGGGGTGCGATCCGGTAAGTTGCTGGGATTTATTGTAAGTGAGAAAGGGATTGAAGTTGACCCTGACAAAGTTAAAGCCATTCAAGAAATGCCTGCACCGAAGTCTGAAAAAGAAGTTCGAGGGTTTCTAGGTAGATTGAACTACATTTCAAGGTTCATATCTCACCTTACAGCAACCTGTGAGCCCTTGTTCAAGTTGTTGAGAAAAGAACAAACGGTCAGGTGGAACGAAGACTGCCAGAGGGCTTTTGACAAAATCAAGGAATACTTACAAGAGCCTCCTATCCTTATGCCTCCAGTTGAAGGAAGACCTCTGATAATGTACTTGACAGTATTAGAAGAGTCAATGGGGTGTGTGCTGGGCCAGCATGACGAGTCTGGTCGAAAAGAGTATGCAATATACTACCTAAGAAAAAAGTTTACCGACTATGAACAACATTATTCACTGCTCGAGAAAACTTGCTGTGCTTTAGCGTGGGCTGCTCGCCGACTAAGGCAGTATATGTTGACCCACACTACTTTATTGATCTCGAAGATGGACCCAGTTAAGTACATTTTTGAGAAGCCAGCACTTACCGGACGGGTTGCAAGATGGCAAATGATCCTCACAGAATATGACATCCAGTACACATCTCAGAAAGCCATCAAGGGCAGTATGCTGTCTGATTATCTTGCTGAGCAACCTATTGACGATTACCAGCCCATGAGATTTGACTTCCCTGATGAAGACATCATGTTCATAAAAGCAAAATATCATGAAGAGCCTGTTCACACTGAAGGGCCTGACCTAGAAGAAGAATGGACTATGATGTTTGACGGGGCTGTTAATATGAATGGTCGTGGTGTTGGTGCAATACTCATTACACCTAAAGGAGTTCACATGCCTTTCTCGGCAAAACTCACCTTTAACTGCACTAACAACGAAGCTGAATACGAAGCTTGTATTATGGGTCTTGAGGAAGCCATTGACCTCAAGATCAAAACTTTGACTGTGTTCGGAGATTCAGCTTTGGTAATCAATCAAACCAACGGCAAATGGTACACGCACCAGGATCATCTGATACCTTACAGGGATTATACAAGGAGGTTATTGACTTTATTTACAACGGTCAAGCTTGAGTATATCCCTCATGATGAAAATCAGTTTGCAGATGCTCTGGCTACCATTTCATCCATGATCAAAGTTCAAGCCGCCAACTTCGTACCTCGGATTTCGGTGTCCAGACTTGACAGACCAGCATATGTATTTGCAGAAGATGTTACCAAAGATGATAAGCCTTGGTTCCATGACATTAAGTGCTTCTTGGAGGATCAAACATACCCACCTGGGGCATCTTCCAATGATAAGAAGATGTTAAGAAGGCTAGCTGGTAGTTTCTTCCTGAATACTGATGGCTCCCTGTACAAGAGGAACTTTGATATGGTACTTCTCAGATGCGTTGATAAGACGGAAGCAGACCTGTTAATGCACAAGGTACACGAAGGATCCTTTGGTACCCATGCTGGAGGGCATGCAATGGCAACGAAGTTGCTAAGATCAGGCTACTACTGGATCACAATGGATGCAGACTTTTGTGCCTATGCCAGAAAATGTCATAAATGCCAGATTTATGCAGATAAAGTGCATGTGCCTCCCAATCCTTTGAATGTGATGTCTTCACCCTGGCCCTTCTCCATGTGGGGAATTGATATGATTTGCAAGATTGAACCGACTTCTTCAAATGGCCACAGATTCATCCTGGTAGCCATTGACTATTTTACCAAGTGGGTCGAAGCAGCTTCCTATGCAAATGTTATAAGGCAAGTGGTAGCTCGTTTTCTAAAAATAGACATCATCTGTCGGTATGGAGTGCCCGAGCGAATCATTACTGATAATGGTTCCAACTTGAACAACAAAATGATGGCAGAACTATGCCGGGACTTCAAGATCCAACACCACAATTCTTCTCCTTACAGGCCAAAGATGAATGGCGCTGTTGAGGCTGCTAACAAGAATATCAAGAAAATTGTGCAGAAGATGGTAGTTACCTACAAAGACTGGCATGAAATGCTACCGTTTGCCTTGCATGGCTGTCGCTCCCGACAAATGAAATGGATCAGATGAAGGTACAGACGCGAACGGTCGGCGAAAAGAGGAATGAGAACACACAGGAGTGAACTCAAAAGAAATGAATAGAGTCGCCAGCTAGGCATTTTTATCCCGGAGGAAAGGCAATGCTGCATAGACCTAGAAAAAGAATGGATAAGACGGTTGCGAACCAGAGAGACTGAGAAAGGGGGTTGGTTACAACCTGGGAAGGTATTAGCACCCAGATTGTCCGTCGTACTCGACGGGATCCACGCTTAGAAGATTTGTGTTTTAAAGGGGTAGTGTCAGTGCAATTTGTGTGTAAAATAGCTGGAAAAGAATGTACAGGTGTCAGTGTAAAAGAAGTGTGAGGTGTAATATATACAGTGTCAGTGTAGGAATAAGAATGAACTGCTCAAGATCATGAGGCTAAAAGATGATGCTAGAAAGAGGGGGAATATACAGAGACTTTTGTTCGATAACTGTTAAGTTATGCCTACGTATCCTCTCGTGCAATGAGGAAGTCAGAACACCGTAGTTCGACCCAAAGAGACTGAAAGATGAATTGACTTGTGAACTGCTCACTTGTCTATGCTCAAGTGTATGACCTGTCTGGCTCAGGTGCAAACTGTCTTGCATTAGACGAAAGAAGCGAGTTCTCGTTTGTGAGTGAATGAGATGAGAAAAGAATCCCGAAGGAGACGATTATCGTTTGTTTTTGTGCTTTCAGTCTTTTATTGCTTTTGAAAGTTTGTCATAAGTTGATGAGCTTAAGCCTAAACCAATGGATTTAGTAAACTCATCACATCTTCCCTCTGATTAGGGGTAATGAGATTACCTTAAGTGTGAAGTCAGATTCTCACACTTAATCACCTTTGGTGTAGGATTAAGATCATTAACCTACTTGTGATTATTTAGATGTTTTTGGTGTTTTTGTTTAGTGTTAAGTAATGAGGTTAAGCCATAATCAAGGATTAAACAGACTCATTACACCATCCTAATAGAAGGATAATAGATGAGGATGTTTAAGCTGAGGAAAGCTCCTCAACTTAATCCATGATTAGGGATTAAACTCATGACAAAACAAGCCTTTGATTAAGTGGATTTTATTTAATGATATGATGATGAAGTGGATTTTATGATTTGTAAGACAACTTGAGGGGGACTTGTCCATTAACACTAGGGTTAGTCCTTCTTAACCAATTAAGGAAGAATTAGAACCCCAATGCAAGGCCCAAGTTACAAGTGTGATGTATTGATGATTATTAGATGGATTGATTAAGAGATTTAAACACATTAAGGGTTTAACACTTAGGATTAAAGTTATACACTCCATCCTAAGAGAAGGATGCAGGCATAAGCTTAATCACAAAGCCTTAAAGCCTTTAGGGTTTAGTCCCTGATTATGAGGTGAGAGGAGAGGACTCAAAGAGAGACACAAAGGTAAAACTATGAGGGGAGACTAATCAAAACCCTAATTCATTGTCATGCTTTGTTGTTCCTAAGGTTTGTGTGGTTTGCAAGAACAATCTTCAAAGGAGCCACCAGGAAGCAGATGAACAAGATCAAGAGAAGCAAAGTGACTTGCTTCATTCAAGAAGTCAAGTCACTTGAAGAAAGAAAGTAGGAGGAACAAGAATGAGCAAGCCCAATCTCAAACACAAAATAGAAATGCAACAATGGATGCAAGAGAGATGAAAAGAAAAGTTATGAGGAGTGAAGGCAAATTCACTTCTCAAATTCACTTACCACCTGAAATGTTAGAAAAGGAATGTAATGCAATGCATAATGGGATGAGATGACATGATGGAAAACAAAACCAGAAGCATGTTGATGATGATAATGATGCTATGGAGTGCTACAAACATGAGGCAAGGCATGGATATGCTCATACAAGTTCATGGGTGCAAATGGTGCAAGCTTAGAAGCATGGATACACATGAAAAGTTATGAAACATACATGGCAAATGATATGGCAAATATGGGATGCAATGATCAAGCATGCTTCCTACATGTCTTAAGATGTCAAATGAAACACAAGAATGCACAAAATGCAAAGACAAGTCATGCTATGTAAGAGAATGCAAGAAGGATGCAAAAGAGAGCCCAAATTAGGGTTTATGAACCAATCATCAAACAAAAACCAAAAACAGAAGCAAACCCTAAGATAAAAAATGGAAAATGCCATACAAAGAAACCCTAACCCTATACTAAACCAATGTCCAAAGGGGGGCTCTCAACTCTCAACCAAACTCAAGTTATGAATTTTCTAAGTTATTAGGGTTTTTTAGGGTTCTTAACAAAAGAAATGCCAAACAATTTAAAAATGCAAGAACAATTCATGGCCTTTTTATCCTAAAAACTACATGCCAAATAGACAACAATGCAAGAAGAACCAATGTCCAAACCTTCTCCAATAGACAGAAATGAATTTTTGAACCCATGATCAAAATAATGCATAAAAAATGATTTAATTCAAAGATAAATTCTTAAAATGCATCAAGATCAAAAAAGAAATTTGGTTTGAAGGTTGGACAATGTTTCTAAATGTCTTAGAACAATTCATGAATTTTTTTGTAATTTTTAAATACCTAAAAGTATTTTTTATTAATTAATTCCCATTAATTAATTAAAAATAATCTTTTAAATATTTAAAAATACTTTTTTAATGATTAAAAATAAAATAAAAATATTTTTGGGTCTTAAAAATTAATAAAACTTTTAGGAAAAAGTTCCATAATTTTTAAGAATTTTTTACTATTTTAAAATAATTATGCAAATTAATGAAATAAAATGAATAAAAAAAAATCAAATAAAATAAAGTCAAAGGAAAGGATGGCCAGGATGAGCCCAGGGTTTGAATCAGTTGACTAGCGCGTAAATGAAGGGCCCAGATGCAATCTGACCAAATTAAGCTAATTATGAATTAATTAAAGTTAATTAAGTGGATTAGGGCAAATGAAATGATCCTGACCATTCACTGGCGCGCGGGAAACAAGATCTAAAGGCCCAGGTTTAAAGTTGCCTAATTAATGACAATTAGCCCTAATTAAACTCAGGCTGCCGGAGAAGACCTCCGGTCGTCTTCTCCGGCCAGCTCTCTCCCTGAGAAACCTCAAACTCCCTAAAAACGTAATGAAAATGAAACCTAAACACTGGGAAATGTTCCCCACATCCTCACGAATCAAAACCCTATCCTAAAACAAATTTCTTCTTCCTAAACAAGCTGAATCGAAGAGAACAAGTTCTAGGGCACGCAAGCTTCAGAGACAAATTAAACTCTCAAATCAAAGCCATTTCAAAAACTAAGAACATCAGGATGATCAGTGAATCACATAGAACAAGTTTGTAACAAGAAAAATGATTTCTGGAAAAATGAATTTCAAGCTACCTGAGATTTGGAGTTTTCAATCTGAGAACTTTCTGGCCACCTCTCCTTGTGCAATCCACTCCTTAGGACCTCTTGAGGATGCTTGAATGCCTTAGAACAATTTATGTTGGCTGGATAGTGAGATTCGACAGCTTCTGCTCAAGCTTGATCAGAAATGGCAATGGTGTTTCAGGCACTTTCAGGTCATGGTGAGGGGTTGTTTGTGATCCTGAGGGTGAATGGAGAAGGTCTGTGGTGTTTGTTTGGATGTTCGCAAGCTGTGATGAGTGTTTCGAAGAGAAATGCAAGCTGAGGGTGAGCAATGGCTATGGAGTATTCTGGTTGTTTCAGGCTTGGATTCTTGGTGCTTTGTGGTCTATGGAGCAAGGTGAGATGATTAGTGAAGTTGGCTTGAATGTTTGGTGGCTGTGGAGGCAGATTCGAAGCAAGTTGCAATGTGGTGTGTTTTTGTGAATGTGTTGAATGAGAGAGCTTCAGCCTTGCTTAGTACTTGGAATGGCTTGCAAAATGATATGTTATTTTAATCCTATAGGTCAGATGATGTGACCTGGCCTATAGTGATTGGTAAGTTTACTTTTGCATAAAGTCCAACTTTTGTGTAAGGCAAGTATGGTGAGGTGCTAGGCAAGTACAATGGGAATGGGCTGCGCAGCATGATGAGTGTGGGAGGCTAGCTTGATTCAAGGACCAATGCAGCAAGTTGGTGAAGAGAAATGAGTGGTTTTGCAACTTGTTGTAACTTTGGTTCACATGTGAAGATCTTGTTCCAAAAACCATGAAACATGAGCAATGCCTAGTTCATTCTGAACTTTAGGACTTACATGATGTTTATGTGAAGGTTTGATACCAATTAGAAGCTGCAATTTGACTTGGTACATGATTTTGCAAGTTTCCCATTTGGTGCATATCTTGAAATTTAGTGATTTTAGCCAACTTTGCCTTGCCATAACTTTTGATTCAAGAAGAGTTTGATCATGTTCTTGTACTTTTTGAAAAGTGAAAAATGAGATCTACAACTTTCATGACCAAAGTTTTTCCATTTGAAGCATTTTTGGATCAAGAATCAAGGCTTGAAAAATGACCTAAAATGATGCATTCTTGAAAAGTCAACTATGCCCAAAAAGTCAACATTTGCAAAAACCCTAAATTCTTGATTTTTATGAGTTTGAAACTTCTTCCTTGATCAAATAAAGATCATATACACTCAAAATGATGAAGATCACCCATTGGTTGGGTCACTGGGGGCCTCAGATGCCCTGATTTTGCACTGACTTGTCTGAAAAGTCAACCCTTGATCAGATGACTTCCCCATGGAATTTCTTCATGAAACTTGATATGCATACTCCCTATACCATATAGAGACCAATGGAAACAAGAATGAACAAAAAAAATTGGAGTTATGGCCTCTGAAACCAAAACCCTAATTTTCAGTCAACTGCAGTCTAGCCTGGCTCTGCATCCACTCAAACCCTAGTTCTTGTGATTCCTTGGAATTTTTGACTTTGAGAAGATGAAATATGATATAAGAACACACATGGACCCCTTTGAAGTGATTGGTGGCCTTTGGAGTGGCTCAAGAAGCCCTTGGATTGCTCAGATCACAAACCCTAGGTGCAGATGACTTAGAAACTATGCAGTGAATCAAAAATGAGATGATATGATTGTGCTTATGCATATGAGAATGATCACAAGCCATGTTGTGAATGGGTGAGGGCAAATTTAGGGTGTTTACAGCTGCCCCTATTCAAACATGAGTTAGCTGTGCAGGATGTAAGCAACGGCTTAACAGGCAAACAAGATAACTTGTGGTTGAATACCAAAGACAGTCCAAAATTTGCACTCACAGAATGAAGAAGAAAAGGGATATAGATTGTAAAAGAAAATAAAGTGTATTGTGAAGTGTGGGCGACGGAGGACGACCGTCGAGCAGAGGACGACTGCTGGGTAAAGAGCAATGACGGGGACGACCGACATGCTGGGGATAAAAGGTAAAGCTAAGACGGGGACGGCCGACTAGCTGGGGAAATAAGATTATGACGGGGACGGCCATCAAGATAAGGCTGTAAAGTTCTCTGGAAATTAATGAAACATGACGGGGACGGCCATCAAGTTTGCAAAGGTAAAGCAACCAACGATGGGGACGGCCATCGGGTTGAAAAGGAAAAGGGACCACGACGGGGACGGCCATCGGGTTAAAGAATAAATGAAATAAACAGATGATGGGGTACGGCCATCAAAAGTGAAGGACGATCACCTAGCAGGGGACGGCTGCTCTGTTGGGAATAAAAGAAGTATGATGGGGACGGCCATCAAAGGTGGAGGACGACCACCTGGCAGGGTACGGCTGCCGAAAATATCAGCGATGGGGACGGCCATCGGATAGAAAAGGGTCAACGATGGGGACGGCCATCGGACGAGCATGATGGAGGACGACCATCAAGAAGTGGGGGACGACCACTCAGCCGGGTACGGCTGCTCTCAAGGTTTGTCATGACATAGGACGAATGTCAGATAACCAAAATCAACAATGGGGACGGCCATTGGATAAAGTGATGAAGGACGATCATCAAAAAGGTGGAGGACGACCACCTAGCAGGGGACGGCTGCAAAAATATCAACGATGGGGATGGCCATCGGATGAGCATGATGGAGGACGACCATCAAGAAGTGGAGGACGACCACTCAGCAGGGTACGGCTGCTCTCAAGGTTTATCATGACATAGGACGAATGTCAGATAAAGAAAATACTTTGTAGGCGATCCACTGGGGATATAGCGAACACGGACGAGCGTTCACAACCAAGAAAGGAAGGTATAAGTGTTTGGTATTGCGTATAGATTAAAGATGCGGACGAGCATCCTTAAGACTATGATACGGACAAGTATCAAGTAGAAACAAACTGACACATGTTCAGAGATGATGATACGGACGAGTATCATCGGGTTAACAAAGAACACGGACGAGTGTTGCATCTGAAAGGACTCTTCTGGGGAATAGCAGACACGAACGAGTGTCTATATTCAAGAAGACATTAGTGCTTGACACAGTGTATGGATTAAAGATGCGGACGGGCATCCTTAAGACTATGATACGGACGAGTATCATGTAGAAACAAATACTAGACGCAATGTTCTGAGATGATGATACGGACGAGTACCAACTGGTTAACAAAGAACAAGGACTATTGTCGAATCTGTGGGGAGATAAGTGATGGTGTATACAAGATACGGACGAGTATCTGTATAAGTGTATCGTGAGTAGTGAGTATATATAGGTGAGTGTTTATCTGCTGGGGAGGATGACACGGACGAGTGTCAAAAGGAGAAAGGTATAGTATCAACAAGTATATGGGTTGTAGAAGTATAAGCGACTGCGCTGGGGAAATGACACGGACGGGTGTCAGGAAAGTGTATATAGGTATATGTGAGTGCAAAGAGGATGTCTTTGACTTTCTGCTGGGGTATGACACGGACGGGTGTCAGGGCGTATCTGTAATACGGGTGATATTGTTGGTAAAGAGTGTTCAGGCGACTTTACTGGGGAAAGATGGTACGGACGAGTGTCAAAAGGTGTATATACTGGTGTTTGCGATTTGTGAAGCAACTGCTTTTGGTGGGACCCTGGTGGGGATTTCTGTACAATAATGATGAACGGTCATTATTCACAAGTGTTAATTCAGAACATGGCTTATGATTATGCTATGCGTTTGATTTTTTTTGCCGTAATGCTCCGTGTTAGACGGAATGCTACGCTCTGAGGGGGTAATATGATGCGAATGCCATGATTATGCAAAGATATCAAACCGGGATTCGGATCCCGTTGCTGTGAAGATCTTCGATCGATCTGCTTGAAGTAGACATCCCAGCTGGGGATAGGATCACTGGTGGATCTGATGAGATGTATCTGCTTGGGGATATGGGTCACTGATTGACATATCCTTGTAATATGGGACCCAGCTGGGGTTTGTAGAAGCTTTCTTCTATACTCTGTTGTGATCTTCATGCGTTGCTCTTCAGAATAGAGGCCGAGACTCTGCGGGGAGCTGGTTCCCTAACTTTTACACTCTGCTGAGGAAGAAAGATTTGCCTCACGGCTGGGGAGAATGCTGTTGATAACTCAGCTGGGGAGAGCAATGGGAGGCAACTCAGCTGGGGATAAAGTATTTCGGATGCTGGGATTGCTTGTTGGTTTGCCAGCTTGCTGGGACGTAACTTGCATGCCCCAAGTCGCGTTCTGGATACCTGCGATCCTGCAAAGATAAGGAAACACACAAAAGGTCCCGAGGTATCTTTTACTGGATTCCATCATAGGAGTTTAAGTACTCTTAAGAGTAAGTATATTCCCTGCGAGCATGTGTTTTTATTTTTAGAGAAAAACATCTGTACTTATGCAATTGTATTTTTAGAGATATCAGACAATTCTTTGCAAACAACAATATACAAAACGAAACATGACTGAAAAATCTGATTTTATTAATTCATGTGCCCTGAATTGGCAAGATACAGTCAAGGGAAACAAATCTCCTGAAATGAAGAGACTGTTACAAATTGAGAAATAAAATGCTGGCGATGTTGGCGACGCTTTCAAGGAGCTTCCTCTTCTGCTGTGACTCGTATGACAATGACGTTCTTCTCGTCTTGCTCACTGAAGTAGGCTGATTCTGATTGAAGCTTGATCCTTTCGAAGTTTACCAAGTTTTAAGTGATACAGACGAACTCAGAATGCAGTTGTTCGCTTATTCCCTTATTTTGCATGGATCGCCCTTTCGGGTTTTCAATCCATCGGGATACCCATTTTTGCCTGAGCTGTCCAATGTGGCTTTTCAACTCAGCGGGTATACATTTTTTATTTATTTCCCTTATTTTTGCCCGAGTCTTTTATTCTGTTTTTGACTCGCCGGGATGCCCTATTTTTGCCTGGACTTACATTCTGTTTTTATGTCCAGCGGGTCATTTTATGCGAAGTATTTTTTAACTGCATCTGAATTCACAGGGGACGGGAAATCTTCACCATCCATGGTACTGAGCATCAGTGCTCCACCAGAGAAAACTTTCTTTACCACGAATGGTCCTTCATAGTTTGGAGTCCATTTGCCCCTGTGGTCTGTATGAGGAGGGAGGATTCTCTTCAGCACAAGATCTCCTACTTGGTACTCTCGATGCCTGACTTTCTGATCGAAGGCTCTCTTCATTCTCTTCTGATATAACTGCCCATGACATATTGCAGCCAATCTCTTTTCTTCGATCAGACTCAATTGCTCGTATCGGGACCTAAACCATTCTGCTTCATCCAGTTTGACATCCATCAAGACTCGCAAGGAGGGTAATTCAACTTCAACAGGTAGGACTGCCTCCATGCCATATACAAGTTGATACGGCGTTGCCCCAGTGGATGTTCTAATTGATGTGCGGTACCCATGCAAAGCAAGCGGTAGCATCTCATGCCAGTCTCTGTAGGTGATTACCATCTTCTGCACAATCTTCTTGATATTCTTATTTGCTGCCTCAACAGCGCCGTTCATCTTTGGCCTGTAAGGAGAAGAATTGTGATGTTGGATCTTGAAGTCCCGGCATAATTCAGCCATCATTTTGTTGTTTAGATTGGAACCATTATCAGTAATGATTCGCTCGGGAACTCCATACCGGCAGATGATATCTCTTTTCAGGAATCGGGCTACCACTTGCCTTGTGACATTTGCATAAGAGGCTGCTTCAACCCATTTTGTAAAATAGTCGATGGCGACCAGGATGAATCTGTGGCCGTTTGAAGCAGTCGGCTCAATCTTGCCAATCATATCAGTGCCCCACATGGCAAAGGGCCATGGTGAAGACATTATGTTCAAAGGATTTGGAGGCACATGCACTTTATCTGCGTAGATCTGGCATTTGTGGCATTTCCTGGCATAGGCACAACAGTCTGCATCCATTATGATCCAGTAATAGCCTGATCTTAACAACTTCTTAGCCATTGCATGTCCTCCGGCATGGGTACCCAAAGAGCCTTCATGCACTTCATGCATCAGTAGATCTGCTTCCGTCTTGTCAACACATCTGAGGAGTACCATGTCAAAGTTCCTTTTGTATAAAGATCCATCAGTGTTCAGAAAGAAACTTCCAGCAAGCCTTCTTAAAGTCTTCTTATCATTGGAAGATGCCCCAGGTGGGTATGTTTGATCCTCCAAGAAGCATTTAATATCATGGAACCAAGGCTTATCATCTTTGGCAACTTCTGCTGCAAATACATATGCTGGTCTATCGAGTCTGGACACTGAAATCTGAGGTACAAAATTAGCAGCTTGAACTTTGATCATGGACGAAATGGTAGCAAGAGCATCTGCAAACTGATTCTCGTCCCGAGGGATATACTCAAGCTTGACTGTTGTGAAGAAAGTCAATAACCTTCTTGTATAATCCCTGTAAGGTATCAGATGATCCTGGTGTGTATACCATTTCCCGTTGGTTTGATTAACTACCAGAGCTGAATCTCCGAATACAGTCAATGTCTTGATCCTGAGGTCAATGGCTTCCTCAAGACCCATAATGCAAGCTTCGTATTCAGCTTCGTTGTTAGTGCAGTTGAAAGTGAGCTTTGCCGAGAAAGGCATGTGAACTCCTTTAGGTGTAATGAGTACCGCACCAACACCACGACCATTCATGTTAACAGCCCCGTCAAACATCATAGTCCATTCTTCTTCCGGGTCAGGCCCTTCAGTATGAACAGGCTCTTCATGATCTTTTGACTTTATGAACATGATGTCTTCATCGGGGAAGTCAAATCTCATAGGCTGGTAGTCATCAATGGGTTGCTCAGCAAGATATTCAGATAGTACACTGCCTTTGATGGCTTTCTGAGATGTGTACTGTATGTCATATTCCGTGAGAATCATCTGCCATCTTGCAACCCGTCCGGTAAGAGCCGGCTTCTCGAAAATGTACTTGACTGGGTCCATTTTTGAGATTAATAAGGTAGTGTGGGTCAACATGTACTGTCTCAGTCGGCGAGCAGCCCACGCTAAAGCACAGCAAGTTTTCTCGAGAAGTGAATAACGTTGTTCACAGTCGGTAAACTTTTTGCTTAGGTAGTATATTGCATACTCTTTTCGACCAGACTCGTCATGCTGGCCCAGCACACACCCCATTGACTCTTCTAATACTGTCAAGTACATAATCAGCGGTCTTCCTTCAACTGGCGGCATGAGGATTGGAGGTTCTTGTAAATACTCCTTGATCTTGTCAAAAGCCTTCTGGCAATCTTCGTTCCACCTGACCGTCTGTTCTTTTCTCAACAATTTGAACAAGGGTTCACAGGTCGCCGTGAGGTGAGATATGAACCTTGAGATGTAGTTCAAACGTCCTAAGAACCCTCGAACTTCTTTCTCAGTTTTCGGTGCAGGCATCTCTTGAATAGCTTTGACTTTATCAGGGTCCACCTCAATCCCTTTCTCGCTTACAATAAAGCCCAGCAGCTTACCGGATCGCACCCCGAATGTGCATTTGTTGGGGTTCAGCTTTAGTTGGTACTTCCTCAGGCGCTTGAATAATTTCAGCAGATTTACCAGGTGGTCTTCTTCAGTAAGGGACTTGGCAATCATGTCATCCACATAACATTCGATTTCTTTATGGATCATATCGTGGAATAATGTTACCATAGCCCGTTGATATGTTGCACCAGCATTCTTGAGCCCGAATGGCATCACTTTGTAGCAGAACGTGCCCCAGGGTGTGATGAAAGTTGTCTTCTCCATGTCTTCAGGTGACATCTTGATCTGATTATATCCTGAAAATCCATCCATGAAGGAGAATACCGAGAACTGAGCCGTATTATCCACCAATACATCAATGTGAGGTAAAGGGAAATCATCTTTCGGGCTGGCTCTGTTCAAATCCCGGTAGTCAACACACATCCTTACTTTGCCGTCTTTCTTGGGCACAGGTACTATGTTAGCAACCCACGGCGGATAGCTAGTTACAACAAGGAACCCGGCGTCCCATTGCTTTTGTACCTCTTCCTTGATTTTCATAGCCATGTCTGGGCGAGTTCGGCGCAGTTTCTGTTTGACCGGTGGGCACTCTTCTCTCAAAGGCAGCTTGTGCACAACAATATCGGTATCCAACCCTGGCATGTCTTGGTACGACCAAGCAAACACATCTACATACTCTTGAAGCAGGTCTATCAGTTGTCTCTTCACTGAGTCTTGCAAGCAGGCCCCAATTTTAACCTCTTTCACGTCTTCCTCTGTACCAAGATTAATCACTTCTACCTTCTCCTGGTGAGGGGTAATAACCTTTTCCTCTTGTCTCAACAACCTGGCTAGCTCTTCAGGAAGCTCATATTCTTCATCAACCCCTTCATCAGCTTGATTGATTGGATTGTCAAAGTCATACGATGTCATAGCCGTGTTGTTGTCGGTGCTGTCTGGAAGGCACTCTCTGCAAGGGTTAAGTTTGTTCATTTTAGTGATTGATTTTAATCTTGCTTTAGAAAAAAGTGAAATGAAGTTATCATTTTGAAAACACCGCCATTTATTTTTGTACAAAAAGAAAAAATGGGAAAACAGTGAGCAGGAAAGAAAAAGACTCGTTTGCAAAAAGATGTCTGATATTTCATTAATTTAATCTTGTTTGCACAAAAGTACAGATGGCCCTGATTACAAAATGAGTCTTGTCATCTTGGGCAAGATGCAAGACTTTGATGCATGCTTATAAAATACAGGAAATAATAATTACTCTGATCGAGTAACACTTATAATTTCCTGGGAAGACCAGTTCGAGATACTGCTCCCCGGGACCTTCGGACGAATCCAATTCTCCAGGTTGCGCTCCTCTTCCAGCTCGTCTTCCAGACAGTTGATAGCATCGGGGGTAAGCATCCCCCCACTCACAAAATTGGGCTCTTTCGTAGCCGCTGTTTGATCTTGTTGAGTTGGTCTGTAACCCAACCCAAATCTGTCTTCTTTCTTCTCCACCGATAGCAGTTTGCCCCAGCCTTGGGCAGTTCCTTCCTCAACAACCTTCCGGGCTTGTTGGTAAGATGACATTGGAGTACCAGATACAGCAGATGCTTCATTCACATTCAAAGCTTCAAACCCCTGGCTCATTGTTTCATGGATCTCCCCGTCCATTTCAATGTACTTATAGGTTGCCAGGTGGCTGACAAAAATGTCCTCCTCTCCACAGATTGTGACAACTTGGCCTTCCCACTCAAATTTTAACTTTTGGTGAAGGGTAGACGTTATTGCGCCGGCGGCGTGAATCCAGGGTCTACCCAACAAACAGCTGTAGGCGGGCTGAATGTCCATCACATAAAAGATAGTTTTAAAGGTCTGTGGGCCAATTGTCACGGGCAGCTCAATCTCTCCCAGAACCGATCTCTTAGAACCATCAAAGGCTCTTACCACCAGGTTGCTGGGTCTCAATGCCAGTCCGTCATATTCTAACTTCACTAGAGCCTTCTTTGGTAAGACATTCAGGGATGAACCTGTGTCTACCAGCACATGAGAAAGGACAGCTCCTTTACATTCCATGGTTATGTGCAAGGCTTTGTTGTGGTTGCGGCCATCCGCTGTCAAGTCAGTATTGGTGAACCCTAGCCCATTGCTAGCAGTAACATTTCCAACCACGGTTTCCAACTGGTTGACAGTAATCTCTTCAGGCACGTAAGCTGCGTGCAAGACCTTAAGTAGCGCATTTCGGTGGGCCTCGGAGCACATAAGCAGTGAGAGGATAGAGATTTTGGATGGCGTTTGGTGAAGCTGATCCACAATTTTGTAATCACTCTTTTTGATGATTCTCATAAACTCATCAACTTCTTGATCGAACGGTGTCTTCAAGGCTTCTTTAACAGCTTGATCTTCCTGCACCGGGCTCTTTCCCTTTGCCTTGGCAGCAGCTTCTGCTTCAGCAGTAGGTCTTTGAACTGGTGGAGCAAAGAGACGTCCGCTTCGAGTGAAGCCTCCGCCTCCCCCCACATTATCTACTTGTGGTTGTCGCTCCCGACAAATGAAATTAATCAGATGAAGGTACAGACGCGAACGGTCGGCGAAGGGAACAGTGAGAACACACAGCCGTGAACTCACCGGAGAATGAATAGAGTCGCCAGCTAGGCATTTTTATCCCGGAGGAAAGGTAATGCTGCATAGACCTAGAAAAAGATGGATAAGACGGTTTGCGAACCAGAGAGACTGAGAAAGGGGGTTGGTTACAACCTGGGAAGGTATTAGCACCCAGATTGTCCGCCGTACCCGACGGGATCCACGCTTAAAAGATTTATGTTTTAAAGGGGTAGTGTCAGTGCAATCTGTGTGTAAAATAGCTGGAAAAGATGTACAGGTGTCAGTGTAAAGAAAGAATGTGAAGTGTATAAGTGAAGTGTCAGTGTGAGACCAGGAATGAAATGCTCATGATAATGAGGCTTAGAGAATATAGCTGGAAGGAGGGGGAATATACAGAGACTTTTGTTCGATAACTGTTAAGTTATGCCTACGTATCCTCTCGTGCAATGAGGAAGTCAGAACACCGTAGTTCGACCCAAAGAGACTGAAAGAATTGACTTGTGAACTGCTGGCTTGTCAAATGCTCAAGTGTATGACCTGTCTGGCTCAGGTGCAAACTGTCTTGCATTAGACGGAAGAAGCGAGTTCTCGTTTGTGAGTGAATGAGATGAGAAAAGAATCCCGAAGGAGACGATTATTGTTTGTTTTTGAGTTTTCAGTCTTTTATTGCTTTTGAAAGTTTGTCATAGGATAATGAGCTTAAGCCTAAACCAATGGATTTAGTAAACTCATCACATCTTCCCTCTGATTAGGGGTAATGAGAATACCTTAAGTGTGAAGTCAGATTCTCACACTTAATCACCTATGGTGTAGGATTAAGATCATTAACCTACTTGTGATTATTTGAATGTTTTTGGTGTTTTTGTTTAGTGTTGAGTAATGAGGTTAAGCCATAATCAAGGATTAAACAGACCCATTACACTATCCTAAAAGAAGGATAATAGATGAGAATGTTTAAGCTGAGGAAAGCTCCTCAACTTAATCCATGATTAGGGATTAAACCCTTGACAAAACAAGCCTTTATTAGATGGATTTTATTTAATGATATGATGATGAAGTGAATTTTATGATTTGTAAGACAACTTGAGGGGGACTTGTCCATTAACACTAGGGTTAGTCCTTCTTAACCACTTAAGGAAGAAATAGAACCCTGATGCAAGGCCCAAGTTACAAGTGTGATGTCTTGATACTTATTAAGTGAATTGATTAAGAGATTTAAACACCTTAAGGGTTTAATACTTAGGATTAAAGTTATACACTCCATCCTAAGAGAAGGATGCAGGCATAACCCTAACCACAAAGTCTTAAAGCCTTTAGGGTTTAGTCCCTAATTATGAGATGAGAAGAGAGGACTCAAAGAGAGACACAAAGGTAAAAACTATGAGGAGAGACTAATCAAAACCCTAATTCATTGTCATGCTTGGTTGATCCTAAGGTTTGTGAGGTTTTCAAGAACAATCTTCAGAGGAGCCACCAGGAAGCAGATGAACAGGATCAAGAGAAGCAAAGCAACTTGCTTCATTCAAGAAGTCAAGTCACTTGAAGAAAGAAAGTGGGAGAAAGAAGAATGAGCAAGCTCAAACTCAAACACAAATAAAAATGCAGTAATGGATGCAAGAGAGATGAGAAGAAAAGTTATGAGAAGTGAAGGCAAATTCACTTCTCAAGTTTACTTACCACCTGAAATGTTAGAAAGAAATGCAATGCAATGCAAGATGAGATGAAATGGTATGATGTTAAGCAAAACCAGAAGCATGTTGATGATGATTATGATGGTATGAAGTGCTGCAAACATGAGGCAAGGCATGGAGATGTTCATGCAAGATCATGGATGCAAATGATGCAAGCTAGGGAGCATGAACAAACATGGAATGTTATGAAGCATACAAGGCAACTGACATGGCAAATATGTAATGCAATGATCAAACATGCTTTCTACATGTCTTATGATGCCAAATGAATCACAAGAATGCACAAAATGCAATGACAAGTCATGTTGTGCAAGAGAATGCAAGGAGGATGCAAGAGAAAGCCCAAATTAGGGTTTATGGATCAAACATCAAACCAAAATCCAAAAACAGAAGCAAACCCTAAAATAAAAATGGAAAATGGTACCCAAAGAAACCCTAAACCTATAATGAACCACTGCCCAAATGGGAGCTCTCAACTCTCAACCAAACTCAAGATATGATTTTTCTAAGTTATTAGGGTTTTTTAGGGTTCTTAACAAAAGAAATGCCAAACAATTGGAAAATGCAAGATCAAATCAAGGCCTTTTTATCCTAGAAAATACATGCCAAATAAAGATCAATGCAAGAAGAACCAATGTCCAAACCTTCTCCAATAGGCAGAAATGAATTTTTGAATCTATGATCAAAATAATGCATAAAAATGATTTAATTCAATGAAAAATTCTTAAAATGCATCAAGATCAAAAAAGAAATTTGGTTTGAAGGTTGGACAATGTTTCTAAATGTCTTAGAACATTTCATGAATTTTTTTGTAATTTTTAAATACCTAAAAGTATTTTTAATTAATTAATTCTCATTAATCAATTAAAAATAATCTTTTAAATATTTAAAAATACTTTTTTAATGATAAAAATAAAATAAAAAATATTTTTGTGTCATAAAAATTATTAAAACCCTTAGGAAAAAGTTTCATAATTTTTATGTATTTTTTGCTATTTTAAAATAATTATGCAAATTAATTGAAATAAAATGAATTAAAAACAAATAAAATGAGAAGTCAAAGGAATGGAGGGACGAGATTCAGTCTGGTTTTAAATTGGTTGACTGGCGCGTGATCCTGTGGCCAGGATTGCATCTGAGTTGATTACAATTAATTAAAACTAAATAAGGAATTAGGGCTAATCAAAGGGATCTGAGCCCTCTATCTGCGCGCGAAGTCAAACAATTCAACGCAATCAAGGGTCCAAATTCAAACTAACATTAATTATGCAATTAGGGCACAAATGACTCTCAGGTGGCCGGAGAAGACTTCCGGTTGTCTTCTCCGGCCAGCTCTCACCTGAAAACTACCCAACTCCCTTAAAACGTAACGAAAATGAAAACCAAGCACACCCAAATGATCCCCATGATCCCCTGAGCTAAAACCCTAAGTTCAAACAAATTTCTTCTTCCTCAAAACCAAGAATCGAACAGAATAAGTTTTAGGGCAAACCAGTTTCAGAGTTCAATTAAATGCTTATTTCATCACCATTTCAAAAACCAAAGACATATTCATGATCAGGATAACACAAAGAACAAGTTTGGAACAAAAGAAATGATTTCTGGAAAAATAATTTTCGAGCTACCTGAGATTTGGAGCTTTCAATTTGAGAACTTTCTGGCCTCTTCTTTCAGTGCAAAACACTCCACTTGATCCCCAGAAGATGTTTGAATGCTCAAAATGAGTTTGTGTTGGCTGGATAGTGAGATTCGAAAGCTCCTGCTCAAGCTTGGTCAGAAATGGCAATGGAGATTCTGGAGGTTTCAGGCCATGGTGATGGGTTGTTTGAGGTCCTGAGGATGAATGGAGAAGGTCTGCAAGGTTTGTTTGTGTGTTTGTGAGCTAGGGTGAGAGTTTCGAATGAAACTGCAAAATGAAGTGAGAAATGGCAGTGAGATGTTCTGGCTGTTTTAGGCTTGTGTTCCTGGTGATTTCTACTCAATGATACATGGTGAGTTGAATGGAAGAAATGGTTTGGGTGTTTGCAAGCTGTGGAGGTAGATTCGAAGCAAGATGCAAATGGGAGTGTTTTTGTGTAAGTGTGGATTGTGATGGTTTCAGCCTTGCTTAGTACTTGGAATGGCTTGCAAATGGATAGTATATTTTATTCCAAGTGGCCAGAAGATGTGACATGGCCTGTGGTGATAGGTAAGTTTACTTTTGCAAAAAGGTCAACTTTTGTGTAAGGCAAGTATGGTGAGGTGCTAGGCAAGTACAAGGGCATGGGATGGCGCAGCAAGGTGAGGGGAAAAGGTCAGCTTGGTCCAGCATTCAAGGCAGCAAGTTGGTGAAAGCATGATCATGAGTTTTGCAACTTGTGACATTTTGGTTCACATGTGACTTCTTTGCCTAACCAAACATAAAACCATGGCATTCTTGGTTCATTTCTGATTTTTAGGACTTAGAGAACGTTTATGTGCTGGTTTGAAATGAATTAGAGGCTGCAATGTGCATTGGTTCAAGGTTTTGCAAAATTCTCACTTAGGGCATGCCTTGAAAATCAATGATTTTAGCCAACTTTGCATTGCCATAACTTTTGATCCAAGAAGAGTTTGATCATGTTCTTGTACTTTTTGAAAAGGGAAAGATGAGATCTACAACTTTCATGACCAAAGTTTTTCCATTTGAAGCCTTTTTGGATCAAGAATCAAGGCTTGAAAAATGACCTAAAATGATGCATTCTTGAAAAGTCAACTATGCCCAAAAAGTCAACATTTGCAAAAACCCTAAATTCTTGATTTCTATGAACTTCAACCTTCTTCCATGATCAAATAAAGATCATATACACTCAAAATGATGAAGATCACCCATTGGTTGGGTCATTGGGGGCCTCAGATGCCCTGATTTTGCACTGACTTGTCTGAAAAGTCAACTCTTGATCAGATGACTTCCCCATGGAATTTCTTCATGAAAATTGATATGCATACTCCCCATACCATATAGAGATCAATGGAAACAAGAATGACCAAAAAAATTGGGGTTATGGCCTCTGAAACCAAAACCCTAATTTTCAGTCAACTGTGCAGTTCATCCTGGCTCTGCACCCACTCAAACCCTAGTTCTTGTGATTCCTCTGCATTTTGACTTTGAAGGGATGGAATATGATGTAAGAACACACATGGACCCCTTTGAGTTGATTGGTGGCCTTTGGAATGGCTCAAGATGCTTTAGGGTTGCTCAGATCACAAACCCTAGGTGCAGATGCCTTGAAAGCTATGCAGTGAATCAAAAATGAGATGTGAGATGACATGATTGTATTTATGCATATGAAATGATCACAAGCCATGGTGTGAATGGGTGAGGGCAAATTTGGGGTGTTTACAGTGGTGCAGGTGTTGATGTTTCAAGAGTGATTCTTTTTCCTTCGCAGTACACGTCAGAGCCATAGTGCCAAGGGATGGCCCTATTGCTTTCATATGGTACTGGTCCAGGCACCGTGACAGTGACTGGACTGATTGCTGCTGCTGAAGGGACTGTAATTGTTTGTGGATCATAAAAGATTGTAACTGGTGCTCTGGTGGGAGCAGCACCTTCTAAATGGTAGGCAGAGTTGTTCTCAGGATCATAAAATATGGTGACAGTAGAGACATCTTCATGGTTTATTGCTGGAGTTGTAGGAGACAATGGTGGAAGAATGGATGCTGTTGTTGTAGGAGCTTCGTAATGGAGTGGTGCTGGTGTTGTAGCAGGAAAATTTGTTGAAAACTGATCATTTGAGATAATAGATGAAGTACTTGTTGATGAAACCGAAGAATTGTCAGGAACAATGGTTGCTGCAGTTGTAGGAGGTTCTGAAACCGTTGCTGATGATATTGCTGGATTTGTTGGAAATGATGTGGTGATCCGAAGTTGGCCACTCTGAATAAGGCCATCTATGCCATTCCTCAAATTATCGCACCCATTTACAGAGATATTGCAGTAAGCACAGCCTAACTCACACCCTGGGAACATCTGACATTCCAAAAGTTGAGCTTTGATTTCTACCAATGGTGTCCTGATCTGTCCCACACTGGTTATTAAATAAGACGGTTTGTCTTCTTCAATAGCGTTAATTCGGGGACCACCATGATTCGGCATTGGGTTTTTATTGACATTGGGCGGTGGTGCGAAATTCAGAGCCTTGGAGTCTACCAGGTCTTGTACCTTCATATGCAGAGCCCTGCATTTTTCTGTACTGTGGCCAGGTGCGTTTGAATGAAAAGCACACCTAGCATTGGAGTCATAATTCCTGGGTAAACTGTTGGGATCCGGAGGTGCCAACGTTCTTAGCTCAACTAGGTTGAGTTTCAGAAGTTGTGGCAGCAAGGCAGCATATGGCATTGGGATCGGATCGATTACTCTGTTAGCTTGAGATGGCCTCTGCTGAAATGGCCTTTGCTGGTTATTGTTGCTGTTGCTGTTGTTGTAATTTCTTGGAGGATACTGATTTTGCTGATGGTACTGAGGTTGTGGCTGATAGTTTTGTTGAGGAGGTTGATAGACTGGCTGAGGATGAGCTGGAGCAGGGATGGTGACTGCTGCTATTGACCTTTGAGCATACTGGGGCCTACCCCTGTTGGTGTGGATGGCATTGGTCTCGCCAGTTCTTCTCGGGCCTGCAAAAGGCTTTCTTGTACTACTGGACGAGCTTGCACCGTTGTCTGAGATCTTACCCATTTTTAACAAGCTTTCAATTCTCTCCCCAGCTATGACAACATCCGCGAAGCTAGTGGAAGAGAAAGCAGCCAGCCTGTCAATATATGTTCCCTGAAGGGTGTTCATGAACATATCTGCCATTTCCCTTTCAGACATAGGGGGTTGAACAGCAGCAGCCAATTGCCTCCATCTTTGTGCATATTCTCGGAAACTTTCCCTTGACGACTGTGACATTCCCATTAGGAGGGTCCTGTTGGGTGCCATGTCTAAGTTATACTGATACTGTCTGATGAAGGCCTCTGCCAGGTCCTTCCAGCATCTAATAGTTGCCCTTGTCAGGTGAGAGTACCATTCTCTTGAAGCCCCTGTCAAGCTGTCTTCAAAATAGAACATCCAGAGCTTCTCATCCATAGTATAGGCCTTCAACCTTCCCAGAAATGATTGCAAATGAGTCCGGGGGCATGAAGTCCCGTTATACTTTTCGAAACAAGGAGGTTTGAACTTATGGGGGATCCTGACCCCGTCTACCAAACCCATGTCCATAACGTCGAAGCCCAAAGAGTTTTGAGATTCTAAGGACCTCAACTTCTCAGCTATTTCATCCAATCTTCTATCATAAGCCTCTTCACCAGCGCCCATTACTGTGAACTGGTCTTCTTGAGGGTCTTCCTGTAGTACCCTACCTGCTGTGGCAGTCCCTTGTATATTGACAGGGATGTTGGCCTCTGGATGGAGATGGGGTCCAAAAACTGGGGGATTGACATGAGGTTGGACCCTCTCGTTGTTACTTGTGCCAGCAGTTCCCACATGGGGCTCCTCTTGATTCCTCCCTTCTACCAAAGCTCTGAGCCTCTCCTGGCTTTGAGCTAGGTTGTTCATTACTTCCATGAACTGTGTTATCTGAGTTCTCATCTCCAACCTTTCGTTGGCCATCTGGTTTCTGGCCTCTGTGAGGTCCTGCTGCATCTGATCCATTTGAATTCCCGGAAGGTTGTTTCGGGTTGGATAACGGTGCGGACGGTTGAGGGGAAAAACTCGGCGCCTAGCAATAGTTCCTGAACATCACAACAGAGGTTAGCAACAATAAAACAAATCCTACAAAACAAACAAAGGGTTAGCATGCAATGCAGTTATGCTTATTTGTTCTCAAGGTATCCGGTTTGGCCTTCAGTTTTGACCCTTCCAGACCCTTGATGATGCCGTTGTTGTTGCTTGATGAAAGCTCAGATGAAGCAAACTAAAACAAATACATTACAAAAGGTGGAATAATACAACTTGTTCATTTTACAACACAAGCCCCCTAAGGGGTCAAAATACATCACAAAAAGGTAAAAGTACATAGAAGAGAAACAACAACAAGCAAATGGTCAAACACCAAGACCAAACTCATCCTCACGAACTTCCTTGAGAAGCGCTTCGGTCACAGGATCAGCCGGACGCTCCGTGAGATTCCGGATAAGGAGGTTCCGGGCTGCAACAGCTGCTGTTAGCTTCTTGCGCTGAGTTTGGTCTTTGGACCTCTTCACCCCTGCTTTGATCTTCAGCTCTGATATCTCCCTCTGGGCTGTTGCCAGGGCTTCTTGTTGTTCTTTTGCATTAGCTTCCAGTTGTTCCATCTTGTCTTGGACTCTCTTGTTCTCCACAGTACGAGCCTCGGTGATCCTGACCCACCGGGCTTGACTCTCCTTCAAGTACAAGTCTGTCCGTGCTCTTTGGAACTGGGCTTCTTTGCAAGCATTCTTTAGAATTTGTTCACCAGCCTTAGACTTTTTGATATAATCCCCAGACCTCTCAATCTTAGTCAGATGCTCTACTCTCAATTTCTCCAACCTCTCAATCTCCCTTATACCTTCACTCCTTTCCCGGAGGGTCTTCTGCAAAGCCTGGGTTAGCTTTTCATTCCTGTCCTTCAAGCTCTCAAACTCCTCCAAACTGATAGTGGCAGGGGGTGGTGCTGAAGATGACTCAGGCATGTCTTCTATGGTAAAGGGCATTCCAGAGAATTGGGCCCTGGCACGGGACCACTCATAATACTGTGCTGATGCCACATTGTTACACTTCCCCAAGATAGTTACCCCCTTAGTCTGCACATTATCCCAGGCCCAGGCTGCCTGCCTAACAACAGTCAAACTAATCTTGTTCTCACAATAGAGGGTCTCAACCAAGTCCTGTGCCCTAGGAGTATGGACCAGTGCATAGCCCAGTTGCCTCCTGAACAGCAGAGGGTTGTAATTAATACTACCCTTAACTCCTATCAAAGGCACATTAGGAAAATGCCCACAGCTGGTGATGATATCCCTGCCTTTGGTGCTTTGAGTACACCATCTGATATCTGCTGAAGTTAGGGTAGTGAGCCTCTTAGCCCAGTTGTTCTGCTGATGAGGGTTTAAAAATGCATCTGTCCTGGGTAGATGCCTGAGAAGCCAAGCATGGAATAATGGAGCACAAATCCTCACTAATCTTCCCCTCTGTTTTTCATTCCTCTGATGCACTGAATAGTAGAGGTCCCCCAATAAAGTTGGCACTGGGTTCTTCAAGATGAACAGATGGACTGCATTCTTGCTAATGAATCGAGGTTCATCTGCAAACAATACAATTCCATATACACTTAAGGCCAACAAAGCACAAACAGCCTTCCACTCCCCCAAGGAGGCCTTCAGACTAGCTTGAGAAATTAAGAAGTCCAGATGAAAACCAGGGATCCCAGCTTTAGAGGTCATATGTTGCTCAATTAAAACAGGTTCCAGGTGTAGAGCCTTTGCTACTTCTCCATTGCTTGGGAAAGCCATCTCAGGGTTGAAAGGGATTTCTCTCTTGATAGGCAAACCAATCAATGATGAATATTCTTCCGAAAGAGGGCCCAACTGAAAGTCTTGAAAGGTGAAACATCTCAATGGGGGGTCATAAAACTGAATACAGGTATGGATTAGGCTTCTCTGTGATGGGTCCATATCCATAACCAAGTCAAGTATATCTCCATAATGCTCCCTGAACAAAGGTATGTAATCTGGAGTGATCAAGGTTTGGATCCTCCTGATGTCTGATAAGTCTGGTTGGAAGAAATGATAGGTGATGTTGCTTTTCTTTGGAGCCATAAGTGCTGAGACTGAGTAGAATAAGTGCTGATGAAGATGCTGAGAAGTGGGCCACTGGCTGGCTAGTGCAAGTAACTGAAGTATATGGCTGACAAGCTGAAGCAAGTGTTGGTGGAGACAGGTCAAAACTGCAGATGGGGTCAAAACCAAAACCAGATGAAGGTGGATACCCTGAAACACAAATAAGCAAATGTTAATATGATGCAATGATTATGTATGCAAATGATATGCAAGGGTTTGTGACTGAGCTGGATCTGATTAACTGCCTTGGCATAGGTCCATGTGTGTTCAAGAAATCCAGGTGGAGGTCTATAAATCCAGTAACCAGGGTAGGGGACTCAAATAAAGAGCCACATGTCCAGGGTTTAGAATCACAAGAACTGTCCAACATGAAGTAATCTTAACAAATCAAAGTAACAGGGTATTCTGAGGTCAAGGTACCTGCAAACCTGTAAACAGCCCAACCCCCTCACAGGTGGTGTTCTAGAACAAGGATCCTCAGACTTGGATCAGTTATGAGAAGTGTAAACACTTCCAACCCGGAGGTACAGTGTTTACAATAACCATAACAATTCCTCCTCTAATTCACCTCAGTTTCTGAAGGTCAATATTAAAGGTCATCCAGACTTAGCAGGCTTCCCAGATAGCCCTAGTATTGCAGGAAATCTGCAACACAGAGTTCTCAAGAAGAAACCCACATCTGAACCGTGTTTCATATTCCCGCACCAGACCGAAATGGAATGGGAAAGAATATGATTCACTCTAGCCTAGGTGTCACTCAGGTCCCAGGTATAGGACCTTAACTCTCAATGAAACACCCACCCACCAAAGCAAACAACCAGATCCAGCCAGTAGTACAGTATGATATAATGCAAAGCTATAAAGAAAGCAGTAAAGTATCTGTACATAAAGCATAAATAGATACAAACACAAATAAGCACATAACACCCCAGTAAACACAAATCAATCAAGCGCTAGGAGGAACCCACAAAAAGAACCAGAAGCCCTGGTTGCAGTATAAGGGTCCCCAGCAGAGTCGCCAAGCTGTCGCTCCCGACAAATGAAATGGATCAGATGAAGGTACAGACGCGAACGGTCGGCGAAAAGAGGAATGAGAACACACAGGAGTGAACTCAAAAGAAATGAATAGAGTCGCCAGCTAGGCATTTTTATCCCGGAGGAAAGGCAATGCTGCATAGACCTAGAAAAAGAATGGATAAGACGGTTGCGAACCAGAGAGACTGAGAAAGGGGGTTGGTTACAACCTGGGAAGGTATTAGCACCCAGATTGTCCACGCTTAGAAGATTTGTGTTTTAAAGGGGTAGTGTCAGTGCAATTTGTGTGTAAAATAGCTGGAAAAGAATGTACAGGTGTCAGTGTAAAAGAAGTGTGAGGTGTAATATATACAGTGTCAGTGTAGGAATAAGAATGAACTGCTCAAGATCATGAGGCTAAAAGATGATGCTAGAAAGAGGGGGAATATACAGAGACTTTTGTTCGATAACTGTTAAGTTATGCCTACGTATCCTCTCGTGCAATGAGGAAGTCAGAACACCGTAGTTCGACCCAAAGAGACTGAAAGATGAATTGACTTGTGAACTGCTCACTTGTCTATGCTCAAGTGTATGACCTGTCTGGCTCAGGTGCAAACTGTCTTGCATTAGACGAAAGAAGCGAGTTCTCGTTTGTGAGTGAATGAGATGAGAAAAGAATCCCGAAGGAGACGATTATCGTTTGTTTTTGTGCTTTCAGTCTTTTATTGCTTTTGAAAGTTTGTCATAAGTTGATGAGCTTAAGCCTAAACCAATGGATTTAGTAAACTCATCACATCTTCCCTCTGATTAGGGGTAATGAGATTACCTTAAGTGTGAAGTCAGATTCTCACACTTAATCACCTTTGGTGTAGGATTAAGATCATTAACCTACTTGTGATTATTTAGATGTTTTTGGTGTTTTTGTTTAGTGTTAAGTAATGAGGTTAAGCCATAATCAAGGATTAAACAGACTCATTACACCATCCTAATAGAAGGATAATAGATGAGGATGTTTAAGCTGAGGAAAGCTCCTCAACTTAATCCATGATTAGGGATTAAACTCATGACAAAACAAGCCTTTGATTAAGTGGATTTTATTTAATGATATGATGATGAAGTGGATTTTATGATTTGTAAGACAACTTGAGGGGGACTTGTCCATTAACACTAGGGTTAGTCCTTCTTAACCAATTAAGGAAGAATTAGAACCCCAATGCAAGGCCCAAGTTACAAGTGTGATGTCTTGATGATTATTAGATGGATTGATTAAGAGATTTAAACACATTAAGGGTTTAACACTTAGGATTAAATTTATACACTCCATCCTAAGAGAAGGATGCAGGCATAAGCTTAATCACAAAGCCTTAAAGCCTTTAGGGTTTAGTCCCTGATTATGAGGTGAGAGGAGAGGACTCAAAGAGAGACACAAAGGTAAAACTATGAGGGGAGACTAATCAAAACCCTAATTCATTGTCATGCTTGGTTGTTCCTAAGGTTTGTGTGGTTTGCAAGAACAATCTTCAAAGGAGCCACCAGGAAGCAGATGAACAAGATCAAGAGAAGCAAAGTGACTTGCTTCATTCAAGAAGTCAAGTCACTTGAAGAAAGAAAGTAGGAGGAACAAGAATGAGCAAGCCCAATCTCAAACACAAAATAGAAATGCAACAATGGATGCAAGAGAGATGAAAAGAAAAGTTATGAGGAGTGAAGGCAAATTCACTTCTCAAATTCACTTACCACCTGAAATGTTAGAAAAGGAATGTAATGCAATGCATAATGGGATGAGATGACATGATGGAAAACAAAACCAGAAGCATGTTGATGATGATAATGATGCTATGGAGTGCTACAAACATGAGGCAAGGCATGGATATGCTCATACAAGTTCATGGGTGCAAATGGTGCAAGCTTAGAAGCATGGATACACATGAAAAGTTATGAAACATACATGGCAAATGATATTGCAAATATGGGATGCAATGATCAAGCATGCTTCCTACATGTCTTAAGATGTCAAATGAAACACAAGAATGCACAAAATGCAAAGACAAGTCATGCTATGTAAGAGAATGCAAGAAGGATGCAAAAGAGAGCCCAAATTAGGGTTTATGAACCAATCATCAAACAAAAACCAAAAACAGAAGCAAACCCTAAGATAAAAAATGGAAAATGCCATACAAAGAAACCCTAACCCTATACTAAACCAATGTCCAAAGGGGGGCTCTCAACTCTCAACCAAACTCAAGTTATGAATTTTCTAAGTTATTAGGGTTTTTTAGGGTTCTTAACAAAAGAAATGGCAAACAATTTAAAAATGCAAGAACAATTCATGGCCTTTTTATCCTAAAAACTACATGCCAAATAGACAACAATGCAAGAAGAACCAATGTCCAAACCTTCTCCAATAGACAGAAATGAATTTTTGAACCCATGATCAAAATAATGCATAAAAAATGATTTAATTCAAAGAGAAATTCTTAAAATGCATCAAGATCAAAAAAGAAATTTGGTTTGAAGGTTGGACAATGTTTCTAAATGTCTTAGAACAATTCATGAATTTTTTTGTAATTTTTAAATACCTAAAAGTATTTTTTATTAATTAATTCCCATTAATTAATTAAAAATAATCTTTTAAATATTTAAAAATACTTTTTTAATGATTAAAAATAAAATAAAAATATTTTTGGGTCTTAAAAATTAATAAAACTTTTAGGAAAAAGTTCCATAATTTTTAAGAATTTTTTACTATTTTAAAATAATTATGCAAATTAATGAAATAAAATGAATAAAAAAAAATCAAATAAAATAAAGTCAAAGGAAAGGATGGCCAGGATGAGCCCAGGGTTTGAATCAGTTGACTAGCGCGTAAATGAAGGGCCCAGATGCAATCTGACCAAATTAAGCTAATTATGAATTAATTAAAGTTAATTAAGTGGATTAGGGCAAATGAAATGATCCTGACCATTCACTGGCGCGCGGGAAACAAGATCTAAAGGCCCAGGTTTAAAGTTGCCTAATTAATGACAATTAGCCCTAATTAAACTCAGGCTGCCGGAGAAGACCTCCGGTCGTCTTCTCCGGCCAGCTCTCTCCCTGAGAAACCTCAAACTCCCTAAAAACGTAATGAAAATGAAACCTAAACACTGGGAAATGTTCCCCACATCCTCACGAATCAAAACCCTATCCTAAAACAAATTTCTTCTTCCTAAACAAGCTGAATCGAAGAGAACAAGTTCTAGGGCACGCAAGCTTCAGAGACAAATTAAACTCTCAAATCAAAGCCATTTCAAAAACTAAGAACATCAGGATGATCAGTGAATCACATAGAACAAGTTTGTAACAAGAAAAATGATTTCTGGAAAAATGAATTTCAAGCTACCTGAGATTTGGAGTTTTCAATCTGAGAACTTTCTGGCCACCTCTCCTTGTGCAATCCACTCCTTAGGACCTCTTGAGGATGCTTGAATGCCTTAGAACAATTTATGTTGGCTGGATAGTGAGATTCGACAGCTTCTGCTCAAGCTTGATCAGAAATGGCAATGGTGTTTCAGGCACTTTCAGGTCATGGTGAGGGGTTGTTTGTGATCCTGAGGGTGAATGGAGAAGGTCTGTGGTGTTTGTTTGGATGTTCGCAAGCTGTGATGAGTGTTTCGAAGAGAAATGCAAGCTGAGGGTGAGCAATGGCTATGGAGTATTCTGGTTGTTTCAGGCTTGGATTCTTGGTGCTTTGTGGTCTATGGAGCAAGGTGAGATGATTAGTGAAGTTGGCTTGAATGTTTGGTGGCTGTGGAGGCAGATTCGAAGCAAGTTGCAATGTGGTGTGTTTTTGTGAATGTGTTGAATGAGAGAGCTTCAGCCTTGCTTAGTACTTGGAATGGCTTGCAAAATGATATGTTATTTTAATCCTATAGGTCAGATGATGTGACCTGGCCTATAGTGATTGGTAAGTTTACTTTTGCATAAAGTCCAACTTTTGTGTAAGGCAAGTATGGTGAGGTGCTAGGCAAGTACAATGGGCATGGGCTGCGCAGCATGATGAGTGTGGGAGGCTAGCTTGATTCAAGGACCAATGCAGCAAGTTGGTGAAGAGAAATGAGTGGTTTTGCAACTTGTTGTAACTTTGGTTCACATGTGAAGATCTTGTTCCAAAAACCATGAAACATGAGCAATGCCTAGTTCATTCTGAACTTTAGGACTTACATGATGTTTATGTGAAGGTTTGATACCAATTAGAAGCTGCAATTTGACTTGGTACATGATTTTGCAAGTTTCCCATTTGGTGCATATCTTGAAATTTAGTGATTTTAGCCAACTTTGCCTTGCCATAACTTTTGATTCAAGAAGAGTTTGATCATGTTCTTGTACTTTTTGAAAAGGGAAAAATGAGATCTACAACTTTCATGACCAAAGTTTTTCCATTTGAAGCATTTTTGGATCAAGAATCAAGGCTTGAAAAATGACCTAAAATGATGCATTCTTGAAAAGTCAACTATGCCCAAAAAGTCAACATTTGCAAAAACCCTAAATTCTTGATTTTTATGAGTTTGAAACTTCTTCCTTGATCAAATAAAGATCATATACACTCAAAATGATGAAGATCACCCATTGGTTGGGTCACTGGGGGCCTCAGATGCCCTGATTTTGCACTGACTTGTCTGAAAAGTCAACCCTTGATCAGATGACTTCCCCATGGAATTTCTTCATGAAACTTGATATGCATACTCCCTATACCATATAGAGACCAATGGAAACAAGAATGACCAAAAAAAATTGGAGTTATGGCCTCTGAAACCAAAACCCTAATTTTCAGTCAACTGCAGTCTAGCCTGGCTCTGCATCCACTCAAACCCTAGTTCTTGTGATTCCTTGGAATTTTTGACTTTGAGAAGATGAAATATGATATAAGAACACACATGGACCCCTTTGAAGTGATTGGTGGCCTTTGGAGTGGCTCAAGAAGCCCTTGGATTGCTCAGATCACAAACCCTAGGTGCAGATGACTTAGAAACTATGCAGTGAATCAAAAATGAGATGATATGATTGTGCTTATGCATATGAGAATGATCACAAGCCATGTTGTGAATGGGTGAGGGAAAATTTAGGGTGTTTACAATGGCTACCGAACGTCAATCAGAACATCCACTGGGGCAACGCCGTATCAACTTGTGTATGGTATGGAAGCGGTCCTACCTGTTGAAGTTGAGTTACCCTCCCTGCGGCTATTGATGGATGTTAAGCTGAATGAAGCAGAATGGGTCCGGTCCCGATACGAACAACTGAGTTTGATTGAAGAGAAGAGATTGGCTGCAATCTGCCATGGGCAGCTATATCAGAAAAGAATGAAGAAAGCCTTCAATCAGAAAGTCAGGCTCCGAGAATATCATGTAGGAGATCTTGTGCTGAAAAGACTCCTCCCTCCTCATACAAACCACATGGGCAAATGGACTCCGAATTATGAAGGGCCATTCGTAGTAAAGAAAGTTTTCTCTGGCGGAACACTGATGCTCAGCACTATGGATGGTGAAGACTTCCTGTCCCTTGTGAATTCAGATGCAGTTAAAAAATACTTCGCATAAAAAATGACCCGCTGGACATAAAAACAGAATGTAAGTCCAGGCAAAAATAGGGCATCCCGGCGAGTCAAAAACAGAATAAAGGACTCGGGCAAAAATAAGGGAAAATAAACAAAAAAATGTACACCCGCTGAGTTGAAAAGCCGCATTGGACAACTCAGGCAAAAAAGGGTATCCCGATGGATTGAAAACCCGAAAGGGCGATCCATGCAAATTAAGGGAATAAGCGGACAACTGTATTCTAAATTCGTCTGTATCACTCACAACTTGGTAAGCTTCGAAAGGGTCAAGCGCCGATCAAAATCAGCCTTCTTCAGAAAGCAAGACGAGAAGAACGTCAAATGTCATACGAGTCATAGCAAAGGGAAGCTCCTTGAAGCGTCATCAACATTGACAATACCTTTTATTTCTCAATTTGTGACAATCTCCTCATTTTAGGGGATTTGTTTCTTTGACTGTATCTCGCCGATTCAGGGCACATGAATTAATAAAATCAGATTTTCAGTCATGTTTCGTTTCGTACATTTTATCTTCATTTGCGAAAAATGTCCGATGTCTTTAGATTACCGATTGCACGAATACAGATGTTTCTCTTCTAAAAAAATACGTGCTTGCAGGAGATATACTTACTCCCGGGGGTGTCTAAACTCCTATGATGGAATCCGGTAAGGGATACCTCGGGATTACTTGTGCGCTTCTCTATCTTTTCAGGATTGCAGGCATCCAAAGCACACCATGGGGCATAAAAGGCTTCATCCCAGTAAGCTGGCAAATCATTATCTACTAAGTCTTAGCACCGGAGGTGCTTTCTCCACAGCTGAGTTGCCATTTGTTATTTCCTCCTCAGCCAAGTACAAAAGCCAGGGAACCATCTCCCCACAGAGTTTCAGCCTCTATCCAGAAGAGCAACGCCTGGAGATCTCACAACAGGGTAAAGGAAGCTTCTACAAACCCCCAGCTGGGTCCCTCATTACCAAAGATAGGTCTATCAATGACCTATTTTCCCCAAACAGAGTCATATATGTCAGATCTACAAATGATCTCATCCCCAGCTGGGATGTCCACTTCAAGCAGATCAACCAAAGATCTTCGCAACAATGGGATCCGAATCCCGGGTCGTTATCTTTGCATAATCAAAGCATTCGCATCATATTTTCCCCGCAGAGCGTAGCATTCCGTCTAATACGGAGCATTACGGAAAAAATCAAACATATTGCATAATCATAAGCCATGTTCTAAATCAAACACTTGTAAATACTGACAATCCATCAAAGATATACAGAAAACTCCCCAGATTCCCCGGCAGAGAGCCAAAGCACTTTCCCTAAAGAAACAGATACTTCCTGACACCCGTCCGTGTCATATCCCCAGTAGAAAGCCAAAGCGTCCTCTTTGCACTCACAGATACATATATCTATACAAATTCCCTGACACCCGTCTGTGTCACCTTCCCCAACATAACTACATAAACACTTTGTAAATCATATACTTGTTTATAATATACTTTTTCCGACACTCGTCCGTGTCATACTCTCCCCATCAAGTTAAACACTCGTGTACACCACTCATACTTATTACTCCTGTTTCACCCATACAGGTACTCGTTCGTATCTTGTATACACCACTTATACCCCCTCAGATCCGACACTCATCCGTGTTCTTTGTTAACCAGTTGGTACTCGTCCGTATCATCATCTCTGAACATGCGTCAGCGTTTGTTTCTACTGATACTCGTCCGTATCATGGTCTTAAGGATGCTCGTTCGCATCTTTAATCCATACACGTGTCAAACACTTATGTCTTCTTGAATTTAGACACTCGTCTGTGTCTACTATTCCCCAGAAGAATCCCCACAGAATCAATACTCGTCCGTGCACTTTGTTAACCAGTTGATACTCGTCCGTATCATCATCTCTGAACATGCGTCAGTGTTTGTTTCTACCTGATACCCATCCGTATCATAGTCTTAAGGATGCTCGTCCGCATCTTTAATCTACACACAGTGCCAAACACTCATGCTTCTCATTTCTTGGATGCAGACACTCGTCCGTGTTTACTTTTCCAGCGAAGTCCCCAACGAAACTTGTTAAACTATTTCCTTTCTATCCGACATTCGTCCTATGTTGTGATACTTTCGGTAGCCGTACCCTGCCAGGTGATCGTCCTTCACCTTTGGATGACCGTCCCTCATCCTTTCCCCAGCGGAGTCTCCATTATTGGAACCCTTTTCTATCCGACATTCGTCCTATGTCGTGATATTTAGCAGCCGTCCCCTGCTAGGTGATCGTCCTTCACCCTTTGATGATCGTCCCTCATCATTTTTTTATCCGATGGTCGTCCCCATCGTTGATCTTGTTATCTGACATTCGTCCTATGTCATGATACCCTCAGAGCAGTCGTACCCTGCTAGGTGATCGTCCTTCACCTCTTGATGATCGTCCTTCATCATGCTTATCCGATGGCCGTACCCATCGTCGACCTTTTCATCCGACATTCGTCCTATGTGTTGCACCCCAAAATTTGCCCTCACAATACAAGACTTTGTGTGCTAAGAGGTTCACAAGGTTCACAAGACCTTTCATGAGGTTCATGAAGTCTACAAGTCACTTTATTAGGTTCACAAGGTTCACAAGATTCACAATACTTACAAGACCTTTCATGAGGTTCATGAAGTCTACAAGACACTTTATGAGGTTCACAAGGTTCACAAGATCTCCCATGAGGTTCACAAGGTTCACAATACCTCCCATGAGGTTCACAAGGTTCACAAGACATCTTATGATGGTTCACAAGATTCACAAAGTTTACAATTGGTCAGAAGAGTTGACAATTCCCTCAGACAATGCACCTCCTAAGCAGTGCATCCAAAACTAGGGTTTTGACTTTAATCAGGATAAATGAACTTCCAAGACTTCAAGTGAGCTTCATAACATCTTATATGTGTGTAAGAACCCCCATGACAAGTTTCAAGACTTTTCTCAAAAGATTGCTCAGTCAGATGATCAGATAAGTCAAAACCAGTCAAAGCAGTTAAAAAGTCAAACTGAGGTCAACTGTGGTCAAACCAAAGTCAAACTTCATGATTTTTTGCCAACATCAAGTATATGAATTAAAATTCATCATTTGATCAAGGGTTGATCATGATTCATCAAGGAGGTTTCAGATCATCAAGAATCAGGAGTTTCTAAATTAGGGTTTCCTCAGTAAAAGTACACTGAACTTTGACCAGCCATAACTTTCACATGCTTCATCACCAAGTCTCCATCCAAATCTCATTTTAAGGAAATTGAATTCTCTACAACTTTGTGTCTCACAAGCCAAGCCCAAAAATGCTTCATTTGGAAGGTATGAGCTAAGACATTATAGGTCCTTTTGAAAGTCAACAAAAAGTCAACAACTTCAAAAGGGCATAACTTGAGAATGGTGAATGATATGAACATGAAACCAGTGGGGTTGGTTAGAGGACTCTTCAAGCTTTCCAAAATGTCCAAGAACACCCTTATATCATTAAAATTGAAGGATGTGAGCCCTTGCAAAGTTGGGAAATTTTTGGTTGGTTTATGAAGAAAATGGAGGGTTAAAACCAATTTTTTCTAAATGGGCTTGCCATATGATGACCCAATCCATACTATGACCTCATGCACGACCCAAGTCAATAAAAATAAGATTTTTTATCATTTTATTTTTATTTATTTTGATTTAATTCATTAAAAATCATTTTAAATTAAAATAAAATATAAAAGTCAAAGATTTAAAAAGGATTGAGCTTCTAGAAATTCATAAAGTTGATTGGAATCAAAGTGGTAAGAGAATCATGTTGATTTGCCTAAAATAGAAGGTGTTCATACAAGGATATTTGATTTTTAAGGCATAATCTCTTTGAATCTTTTCCAATCAAATCTCTCACACAATGACCAAGTTTTTTAACCTAAATTCATCACTCTATAAGTATATGACTGAACCCTACTCATTGCAGACAATTTACAACCTCCAAAGTGTAAGTTTGCATTTCAAAAAAACCTCTCCAAACTCAAATTCGGTTTCAACTCCACAAGGCATTTGAAGGTATTTTGAGGACACCAAAATGTTTCTAAGACATCATAGAATCATTCCCAATGCTCATATACATCCATAACACCCTAAATCATTCAAACCGAATTGCTCTTGTTCTTAAAATTTGATTTTTTCGATTATGGCTTTTCATGCATTGCTAATGAATTTTGGTTATACTTTATTGTTTATGAGGTTCTAGGGATTGATTCTGGACGAAAACATGGAAGTTTCATGGTGTAATCAGTTTATCACCATGGTTAGGGTTTATACCTTCGAATTGGGGTTTCTTAATCCAGCGTATATGAATACATTCTAAGGCCGTAGATTGATTGAGTGAACTGTGTAGATTACAATGGTATGCTCAATTGGATGAAATTGTACCTGTTTGGCATAGTTTGTATTTCGCAGGTTTATACACGCAGGAGAAATCGCAGGAAATTCTCCAGGAAAATTCGCAGGAAAACCTGCAAAAATCCAAGGAGGAAGATGAAGCCAGCGCGCGCATTCCAGGATTCAAAAATTAGGCATATTATTTTATGAATTGTTTTCTGTTTTATTTCACAAATGTTGGCTAGCTCAGTTGGCAAGGGACGCGCATGTGATGTTTATGTCCAGGGATCGAATCCTGGCTTCACCACTTTTTTCTTATTTTTTCTATATAATCATCAATCTTAAAATATAATGAATTAAAGTCACTACTTCAACAGGTGCGCTCTCCCAGCTGGATTGGTTAAGGTGTTTGTTTGTATTGTGAAGGTCCTGGGTTCGATCCCCCCCAGGCCTTTTGCTTTGTTTTCTTTTTTTTTGATTTTTCAGGAATAACACAACAAAACCAATTCAACCCCCCCCCCCTTTACTACCTGCGCGCGCGTTGGCCTGGTGGTAGGTGTTGCTGGCCTGAGTGTTTGCAAGCCAGAGGTGCTGGGTTCAATCCCCAGCCAGGTAAGTTTCCTTTTTCCTTTTGTTTTCTTATTTGTTTTATTAATATTAATTAATTAAAATCTTAATTTCATAAAATCTTAATATGTTCTCATAAATGTAAATTCTAATAATATTTTATAAAAACAATTGTTTTTTTTATTATTATTAATATATATATATATGTAATTTATTTATATAATTAGATTAATATTTAATATTTAACATTTTTTTTGTATATAAAACCCTAATTCTTTTTTAAACCCTAATTTTTTCTTTTCCTATTTATTTAATACTATTATATATTATATTCATAATTTAGTTAAAATTCATAATTTAATTAATGTATAAATTGTTTAAAAATTAAAATTTTTAATATGATAATATGCTATAATTTGTTTAGAATTTAATTTTTGCATGTAAATCATTTTATTATATGTTTAAAAATATGTAAAATTTGCTAATTTAATTTTTATTATGTTCATAATTAATTTTTTTATATAATTTATACATAACTTAAAAATTTTATAATAATTAGTATAATTGTTTATATTTTAATATTGAATGATAATTGTTTATAAATTTGAATTTTTTTCATTATTATTATTATTAATTATATTTATATGATTATTACTAACCCCATTTAATTTGGTATTTTTATTATTATTATTTTCACTAACCCTATTATAATTATTTATTTATTTTGCTTATTTATTTATTTTGCTTATTTATTTATTTTGCTTATTTATTTAAATTGCTTTTATCATTATTATTGTAATTGCTCCTGGATGTAATATTTTATAATGTTTATTATTTATTTTATGCCATGGTTAGTAAATAGGGAGTGTAACATGTATGTTTATTTAAAATTAATTTAGATCACTTAATTCAAAAGATAAATATTTGAAAATAAACACGCACACACGTAAGTCAATCTTTGATCGCCATCTCACTTTCTAGGGTTACCTCTCATGTTGCCTAATCAAAAGGTCAAGTAGGGTGTATAAAGCAAAAAGTCCCTCAAAAATAAAGTCATCTAGTCCCTTAACAAATAAAAGATCAAGTCCCTTTTCGAATGTTGCCTTCATAATGATCTTGTCCCTTCCGAATAAAGATGACAGTCCCTCCAAAATTACTTAATACACCCCACAGTTGCCTACATTAACAGATGACCCTCATTTGTCCCTTACATCCAAGGTAATGACTACCTATTCCTTAATAATAGGGATAGTCTTACCATTTAAAGGATTCTAGAACAGAAAAGACTTAAACTTATGGTAGGTTCCTCATAGTTACTTGCTCACTATTCAAAAACTTTTCAAACACCTCACACTTTCAAACAAATTTTTCAAACAAAGGTTTTTTACGCATCCGTACATGGATCATTATCAAACTCTTATGAAAATTTCTATTCACACACTTCACATTTCAAAAACAATTCAAAGTGAGCTAAGTAACTAAGAGCCCATGGATAACCATGGATGTAAAGGGTGCTAACACCTTCCCTTTACATAACCTACCCCCCGGACCCAAAAATCTTTTAAAAGGTCTTTCCTGTTCTTTTATGCCTTTCCTTTGGATAAAATAAAAGTCGGTGGCGACTCTTGCTATCCGCAACATAACTAAAGTCAGTTCTCCCACCGTGTTACAGAACTGGCGACTCTGCTGGGGAATTAAATTAAAGAGGGGTACCCTTAGGAATTAGATCACTTTAAATTGTTTTCCTTGTTTGCTTTATACTTATCTGTTGGGTGCTCTTATGTGTGAAAGATCCTAACCCGGATCTAGTGTACCTTAGGTAAATGGCAATAGACCAAGGAAACTGTACGGCATATACCGATATGGTTGATCTGGTGGCCATAGTTAGTGTGACTTCTTGGTTGGTGCTTATGTTCCTTAAGTCAAGTTGAGGATAATATGAGGCTGCCATATGTTGTCAATGCACTAACTAACTTTTAGAACCCTAGTTATCCCATCTTGGCCTTTAGAAAAGTAGTGAGATAACCGGCTTTGGTGCAGACTGAAGTTGGTTGATACTCGATACTACGCTCATCGAGATTCTAAACTTGGAGGGTTTTGGTTGGCAAGTAAGTTGCCTACTGAACAACCACCCTTGTGAAGGATCAATGATATTGAGATCCCTTAGAACCTGGTTACTTTTATAGGACAGGATGAACCAACTAACTTCAGGGGAGGGTACTTACCTTTGAACCTCATGCAAGCCTTTAAACCTAGGGCTATGGTGTGACTTGTTTGTGTGTGCCACATGTTTGTGATTGAACATAACATCATGACATCATCATGCATCATAAGCATAGCATTTTCACTAACCATTTCAAGGACCAAAAGATTAATCTTTGTTCTTTGTTGTAGGTCATGGCTTCTGCTCGTAGAAACACCATCAGGATCAACTTTGTGGGCATACCTGCTAAGCTTAAAGAGTTAGTTTCTCAAGTGTCTGATCACTCCCAGTTCATCAAGAGACATGGTCACCTATTGGATCTAGTCACTTCAGGGTTCAATGAAGACATGATGAGTGTACTATTTCAGTTCTTTGACCCTAAGCACCATTGCTTTACATTCCCTGACTATCAGCTGGTTCCTACAATGGAAGAGTTCTCTAAACTTCTGGGTATACCTGTTCTTGATCAAAGACCATTCACAGGCTTGGAGAAGGAACTTAAACCGGAGGTTATTGCTGCAGCCCTACATCTGAAGAAGTCTGACATTGTTCTAGAAACGAGAAGCGGAGTTAAGGGTATTCTTGCCAAGGTGTTGATAGAGAAAGCTCGGTTGTTCTTGAAGGCCATGAGCTATGATGCTTTTGAGGAGATCTTAGCCTTGCTGATTTATGGCTTAGTATTGTTCCCCAATCCAGATCAGTTCATAGACGTTCATGCCATCAACATATTCCTGAGTCACAATCCAGTGCCTACATTGCTTGGAGACATTCTACATTCTCTTCACACCCGTACTACAAGGGCAAGAGGAACTTTGATGTGCTGCATACCTTTACTCTCTAGGTGGTTTATTTCTCACCTTCCTCGCTCAGTAATGAAGAATGAGCAAGGGTTCAGATGGTCCAAGAGGATCATGTCACTCTCGCATTCAGATATTCATTGGTGCTCCAGATCTATGGAGAATGTCACTATCATTGACCGTTGTGGGGAATTCCCTAATGTGCCACTTCTAGGCATAAGAGGAGGCATTACTTACAACCCCTCTCTAGCTTTACGACAGTTTGGTTATGCTCGGAGTGATGGTCCACATGACATGTTGATTCAGGGCATTGTGTTTGATTACGACAACGATCTTCAAGGTTACCGTCAGAGATTCATACGAGCCTGGGGAAAAGTGAACAAGGTTGACAGCAAGACTCTGGAGCCTAAGTACACTATTCCTATGGAGGCTTATCTCAGATGGGTGCAATCTCGTGCTCAAACTCTCATGATGCCATATCCTGCTATCCTGCTAGTTACCATGGAACCTGTTGCTGAAGGAGATACTGCTTATACCATCCTTCACCCAGACATGCCTACTGACATGGAAGACTTACAGAGATCCTGGATCCAGTTGAAGGAGCAAAGGGATACTTTCGAGGCTCATTACAAAGCAAGCCAAGAAAGAATCCTGGAACTAACAAAGCAACTTCACGAGGAACGGAATCTCAACTCATACCTCAACACAAAGAGGAAACGTCCATGGGAGACTTAAAACCCCATCTCTTGTATTTATTTCATTTCATTTTTTGTAAGCCCAAGAGGCAAAACAAATTTATTACTAATAAAAATTTACCTTCTTGTTTGTTTAAGCAAATTTAAATCCTGCGGTCCTTGAAAACATTGCATATACATTCACATATCATTTCATTGCATCACAAGTTTATAATTGTGCACAAGTTTCTCATCTTCTCGCTGTTTATTTCAGCAATGGCTCTTGAACAAACAGTTAAGGATCTCCAGGCACAAAATGCACAGTTCCAAGAGCTGATCCTGAACCTGACCAAGGGGCAGGATGAATTGAAGACGCTGCTGGCCAAGAAGACTAAGAAGACTAGAAGGTCAGGTGGCCTGATAAACATGGGAAGAAGGTTCAAAGGTCTTGCCAAGACCAAAGAACCAGTTGAAGACTATGAATCTGAAGAGTCTGAAAAAGAGGGAGACAGTCTCCAAAACACTATGGGGGACTCTGATTCTGAGGCTAATTACTACCATGAGCCTAATGAAGACAAATTCAAGATGCTGGTGGATAGAATGGATGCTATGGAGTTGCAGAAGTCTTCCGGGCTGGATTTTGAAGATTTGAGTCTGATATCTGGGGTAGTCATACCCATTGGTTTCAAGGTTCCTACCTTTGTTGTTTATGATGGGGTTTCTTGTCCCAAGCTGCATCTGAGGTCTTATGTCAGAAGAATCCAACCCCACACTGCTGATAAGAAGTTGTGGATCCATTTTTTTCAAGAGAGCTTATCTGGAGCTCAATTGGAGTGGTATTATCAGTTGGAGAGTGTCAACATCAGGGATTGGAATGATCTTGCTGAAGCTTTCTATAAGCAGTATCAATACAATGCTGATTTAGCTCCCACTCGCATGCAGCTGCAAAGCATGTCTACGGGTGCCAAAGAAAGTTTCAAAGAGTATGCTCAGAAGTGGAGAGATTTAGCTGGAAGAGTACAACCCCCTTTAACTGACAGGGAATTGGTTGATATGTTCATGTGTACGCTGAATGGTCCTTTTTACAGTCATCTCATTGGAAGCTCATCATCTAGCTTCACTGAGTTGATAATGACAGGAGAACGCGTGGAAAATGGTATAAAGAGTGGCAATATCCAAGTGGGTACTTCTTCATCAGGTGCTGCAAAGAAGCCTCCCACTGGGAAGAAAGAATCCAATGCTGTTTATGGTCAACCCGATCGTAATAGAAGGCATCAGTCTGTTAGTGCAGTTCATATTTCAAATCCAACTCCTACAACACCAGAGCAGCCACAGGGCAACCAACAGAGGGCTAGAAGGCAGTTCACTAAGATCAACATGTCAATGGCTCAGGCATTGCAACACTTGTTGAAGGCTGAACTTATTACTTTGAAAGAGGCTCCTCAGAATCCCAATGTTACCTCTCCCGGGTACAATCCCAATGCACGATGTGCATATCATTCAAACTGTCAGGGACATGATACTAATAGCTGCTGGGTCTTGAAGAACAAAATTCAAGATATGATTGAGGCTGGAGAGATTGAGTTTGACCCTCCGGGTACTCCAAATGTGATTACTGCTCCCATGCCAAATCACGAGAAGACCGTCAATGCCATTGATGGAGATTTACATATCTATTCAGTTGCAGAGTTGACCACACCATTGTCTGTTATCAAGAAGAAGTTAGTACAAGCTAGGTTCTTTCCAGGTTGTCGTGAAGATTGTTTGTATTGTACCTATAAGCCGGATAGTTGCTGGAGATTGAGAGATGGAATTCAACGTCTCATGGATAAATATACCATAGTGTTTGAGAGGACTCCATCGTCTGTAGAAAGTATGGTGGATCATGTTACTAAAGGCAGGAGGACTGAAGAGGTTGACATGGTTGATAAAGTACCGGTAAGGATCACTTCAAAGGGACCTGTTAAAATCACTCATAAGGGTCCAATCAAGATTACTGCTGAAGGCCCTGTGAAGATTGTTGCTGAAGCTAGAGTGGCTCCTATGGTCATTACCACTCCTGGTCCTATTCCGTATACGTCTGATAAAGTTGTGCCTTGGCATTATGGGTCTGATGTTTATATCCATGGTGTTAAGCAGGAACCCTTAGCTGATGTGCCTGTTGATGTTGACAATATTGCTGGGACAAGTAAGATCACGCGAAGCGGAAGAGTCTTCTCTCCTCCAGTTACCTCCAAAAATGCAGTTACTCCAGCTGCTACCTCCACCACTGATGCTCGGGGAAAAAGTCCTGTTATTGAACCTATACCTACTGATGTGCCAGCTGCTGATGATCTCTCTAAGCAGATGGAAGAAGTATTGAAAATCATTCGCAAGAGTGATTATGACATTGTTGATCAGTTGGGGCATACTCCCTCCAAGATTTCTATGCTGTCTTTATTGTTGTGTTCTGAGGCTCATGCCAAAGCTTTGATTAAGTTTCTGAAGACTGCTCATGTACCCAATGCAATTTCTGTTGACCAGTTTGAGAATTGTGTTGCCCACCTAACTTATGACAATGGGTTAGGGTTTTCTGATGCTGATTTGACCCCTGCCAAGAGGGATCATAACAGGGCTCTGCATATCTCAATTGAATGCAGAGGCACTACCCTGTCACATGTATTGATAGACAATGGTTCCTCTCTGAATGTGTTGCCCAAGGAAGTCCTGAATAAGCTGAGTCCCGAAGATGCTGTGCTGAAGCCCAGTAATATAGTGGTGAAGGCTTTTGATGGTTCGAGAAGAGTGGTGCATGGAGAAATTGATCTCCCAATCAAAGTTGGTTCTGAGGTTTTTAAGGCTACATTTTATGTGATGGATATTCGTCCTTCATACTCTTGTTTGCTTGGTCGTCCCTGGATCCATGGGGCAGGTGCTGTAACCTCTACATTACATCAGAAGTTGAGATATCCGGTAGAAGGAAAGGTTGTTACTATCTATGGAGAGGAAGAATATTTTGTCAGCTATGTAAATACCTTCAAGTATCTGGAAGTGGAAGGTGAATATGTTGAAACTCCATGTCAGACATTTGAAGTGGTTCCTTGGATTGTTAATGATCATGTAGCTCCTCCTGTTGTCAAGAAAGTTCCTGTGGTCACCAGAGTACCTCCAACAATGGCCTCCCTTAAAGATGCTAGAGCTGTGGTGGATGAAGGTGGTTGTACTATTTGGGGTCAACTTCCTGATATCCCATACAAGTCTGACAAATTTGGTTTGGGTTTCACTGCAGAGTCCCAGAAGGCTATTCGTCGTGCTCGTGCTGTTCGTATCACCAATCAAGGGGTTATGAAAGATCAGATCAATGCTGTGGGTGACTATGATGAAGACTACAACTTGGATGCTTGGATTTTTCCTACTGTGGGTGTTGGGCTCAATAATTGGAAAGCTGAAGATGTTATTCCTATCTCCTTTAGTCAGGAGTAAATACTATTACTGTGTTGTTACTTTTAAAGTTTGTAATTTCTTGAACAATTGAACTCTTAAGCCTTGTGCCTTGCCCGGGGCACAAGGGTGTGCTTGTTACGGGATGTCATTTCATTTGCATACTTCATTCAATAAAAATCAGTGGACGTTTCGTTTTCATAAATATTGTGTTCCTTGTCTTTCTTTTCTTTTATTTTTTGTTTTATCAGCTATGTGTTCTTACACACACCCACATCACTAAAATGCAGATCCTTATCCACTCTGGATCCTGTTGATAACAGTTCTACTATTGCCAATTATAATTTCGAGAATCCGATTTATCAAACTGAAGACGGAAATGAGGACGATTGTGAAGTACCTGTAGAGCTTGCTAGGTTGTTACAACAAGAAGAGAAAGCTATACAGCCACATGAAGAGCCAGTCGAAGTTGTGAATCTGGGAACTGAAGAAAACAGGAAAGAAGTCAAGATAGGGGCTGAATTAGAGGATAGTGTCAAGAGCAGACTGATTCAGATGCTACGTGACTATGTGGAGATCTTTGCTTGGTCTTATGAAGATATGCCAGGGTTGGATACAAACATTGTAATTCACCGTTTACCAGTAAAAGAAGATTGTCGTCCAAAGAAGCAGAAGGTTCGTCGCATGCGTCCTGAAATGTCAGAGAAGATTAAGGCAGAGGTAATGAAACAGTTCAATGCAGGGTTCTTAGCTGTGACTTCTTATCCTCAGTGGGTTGCAAATGTGGTACTAGTTCCTAAGAAAGATGGTAAGGTACGTATGTGTGTAGACTACATAGATTTGAACAAGGCCAGCCCCAAAGATGACTTTCCACTTCCTCATATTGATGTTCTGGTAGACAACACTGCTCAGCATAAGGTATTCTCTTTTATGGATGGTTTCTCTGGTTACAATCAAATCAAGATGGCACCTGAAGATATGGAGAAGACAACATTTGTTACACAGTGGGGCACTTTTTGCTATAAGGTGATGCCATTTGGTTTAAAGAATGCAGGGGCAACATATCAGCGTGCTATGGTGGCTTTGTTTCATGATATGATTCATCATGAGATAGAAGTGTATGTGGATGATATGATAGCCAGGTCCCAGAATGAAGAGCAACATCTTGATCATTTGCATAAATTGTTTGAAAGGTTGAAGAAATACAAGTTGAGATTAAATCCAAACAAGTGTACTTTTGGAGTTAGATCTGGTAAACTCCTGGGTTTCATTGTCAGTGGAAAAGGTATTGAAGTAGACCCCGCTAAAGTGAAAGCTATACGAGAGATGCCAACTCCCCATACTGAGAAGGAGGTTAGAGGTTTCTTGGGACGATTAAATTACATTGCAAGATTTATTTCCCAATTAACTGCCATTTGTGAGCCAATTTTCAAGTTACTGAAGAAAGACCAGGTGATGGAATGGAATGATGAATGCCAGACTGCCTTTGATGAAATCAAGAGATATCTGCTGGAACCACCAATTTTGATGCCACCAGTTGATGGAAGACCCTTGATTATGTACTTAACAGTGTTAGACAACTCAATGGGGTGTGTCTTGGGGCAACATGACAAGTCTGGTCGAAAAGAGCAGGCAATATACTACCTTAGCAAAAAGTTTACCGACTGTGAAACAAGATACTCACTGCTCGAGAAAACTTGCTGCGCTTTGGCATGGGCTGCTCGCCGACTAAGACAGTATATGTTGACCCATACTACCTTGTTGATTTCGAAGATGGATCCAATCAAGTACATATTTGAGAAACCTGCTCTCTCTGGAAGAATTGCAAGATGGCAAATGATATTGACAGAATATGACATATAGTATACTACTCAGAAGGCCATTAAAGGAAGTGTTGTAGCTGATCATTTGGCTCATCAAGCAGTAGATGATTACCAGACAATGAGTTTCGAGTTCCCTGATGAAGACATTATGATTATTACCAAAGAACCTGGTGTTGCACCCCAAAATTTGCCCTCACAATACAAGACTTTGTGTTCTAAGAAGGTTCACAAAGTTCACAAGTTCTCCAACACTTGCATAACCTTTCATGAGGTTCATGAAGTCTACAAGTTACTTCTTGAAGGTTCACAAGGTTCATAAGTCCCACAATGCTTTCAATACCTTTCATGAGATTCATGAAGTCTACAAGTCACTTCTTGAAGGTTCACAAGGTTCACAAGTTTCTCAACATCTTCAAGACCTTTCATGAAGTTCATGAAGTCTACAAGTTACTTTATGAAGGTTCACAAGGTTCACAAGATTCACAATGATTACAAAGCTCTCCTGAGGTTTATGAGGTCTACAAAGCCACTTCATGAGGTTCACAAGGTTCACAAGCTTCACAATATCTCCCATGAGGTTCACAAGACATTTTATGATGGTTCACAAGGTTCACAAAGTTCACAATGGGTCAGAAGAGTTGATAATTCCCTCAGACAATGCACCTCCTAAGCAGTGCATCCAAAACTAGGGTTTTGACTTTAATCAGGCTAAATGGACTTCCAATACCTCAAGTGAGTTTCATAACATCTCATATGTGTATAAGAACCCCCATGACAAGTTTCAAGACTTTTCTCAAAAGTTTGCTCAGTCAGATGATCAAATAAGTCAAAACCAGTCAGTACAGTTAAAAAGTCAAACTGAGGTCAACTGTGGTCAAACCAAAGTCAAACTTCATGATTTTTTGCCAACATCAAGTATATGAAGTGAAATTCATCATTTGATCAAGGGTTGATCATGATTCATCAAGGAGATTCCAGATCATCAATAATCAGGAGTTTCTAAATTAGGGTTTCCTCAGTAAAAGTCAACTGAACTTTGACCAGCCATAACTTTCACATACTTCATCACCAAGTCTCCATCCAAAGCTCATTTTGAAGGAAATTGAATGCTCTACAACTTTGATGTTGAAAGTTAAGCGCAAAAATGCTTCATTTGAAAGATATGATCTAAGACATTATAGGTCATTTCAAAAGTCAACAAAAAGTCAACAACTTCAAAAGGGCATAACTTGAGATTGGTAAATGATATGGACCTGAAACCAATGGGGTTGTTTAGAGGACTCTTCAAGCTTTCCAAAAAGTCCAAGAACACCCTCATACCTTTAAAATTGAGGGAGATGTGCCCTTGTAAAGTTGGGAAATTTTGTGATGGTTTATGTTGAAAATGGAGGCCTAAAAGTAATTCTTTCCAAATGGGCTTGCTAAGTTGTGATCCAATCCATCTCATCTCATTATGCACGACCCAATTGACCAAAATTCAGCATTTTTATTATTTTATTTTTATTTATTATTGATTTAATTCATAAAAATCATTTTAAATAAATATAAAATGTGAAAATCTATTTTTGGGTGAAGATTGAGGTTCTAGAAATTCTTAATTAGTGATTGAAGCTTAAAGAGAAGGAAATCATATGACTAATCCAAAGATAGCAAGTCTTCATGATCAAATATTTGAATTTTACAACATGATCTTTTTCAATATTTTTTGGATCAAATTTTCATACAACCAATCCATGTTTCTGACCTAATTCAATCTCATGTATATACAAAACATAACCCTAACAAGAGAGGACGAAATCCAGCAGCCAAAGGTAAGCTTCATTGTTCAAAATTTCAAGCAAAAAGTGAGATTCGGATTTGGAGATTCAAGACTTTAGAAGGTAAACTATGATCATAGAGATGTTCCTTGATCTTCCATGATGCAAAACCAATGCCCATACGCATCTATAGCATGCATATATGAGCAACCCGAAGCCAATTTGTTCTTGAATAATTTTTTTTCGATTCTAATGATTCATTGCATTTAAATGGATTTTGATTGTCTAATGTTGTTTATGATGATGTGTAGCTTGATTCTGGGCAGGAAAACTCAAGAACCCGTACCTAATTCACCAGATGCCATTATTAGGGTTTGGACTTAGGTTTAGGGACTTTTGATTTAGCAAATATAAATTGATTCTAAAAACATAGAACTAATCGTGTGAATGTCTGGATCATAATGCTGGCTTCAATTTTGTAAAATTGTACAGTTTTGTTGCTTGTTGATATTCGTAGGTTTTGCTGGGAATGGTTTTTCGCAGGAAACTTTGCAAGTATTTTCGTAAGAAAATTCGCAGCTCAGGAGGTTGAAGATGAAGTTTGCCGCGCGCCCAGAAATTCAAATAATGATAATTTATTTTATGTTGTTTTGTTGTTTGTATATCACAACCATTGAGTTGTCCCAGTGGAAGGATGCGTATGCGTTTGATGGAAAGGCCAGGGTTTGAATCCTGCTTGGGCCATTATTTTTGTTTTATTTTTCAGGATAATAGAAGACTTAATATATTATGATTCAATGCCATTCAGCTAACAGGAAGGCTCTCCCAGCCAGGTGGTAAAGCGTGCGCATGTTTAACTATAAGGTCCTGGGTTCAAAACCACCCCAGGCCTTTTGTTTTTCATTGTTTTTTCTGAATTTTTCAAAATAAGGCACAAAACCAAGTGAAGCTCATTCTCTAGCACCTGTGTTTGACTGGCCTGGTGGAAAGTGTTGATGCTTGCAGGCAGACTGACTTGGGTTCAAATCCAGCCCAGGTAAGTTTTCTTTTACTATTATTTCTATTTTTATTTCTTTATGTAATTAACTTAATTGTCTTAGTAATTTTAATTAAAAATAAAATATGCATGTATATATATTTAAAATACCCTAATATGTTTTCTAAAAAAGTTCAAATTGTTATTTTTCCAAATTATTTTCTATGTTATATAATTAAATTGTAGGATGTATGTTTGTTTAACATTTTTTTTGTATATAAATAAACCCTAAAAAATATAAACCCTAATTTTCCAAACCTTAAAATATTTTCTAAATAAACTTTAATCAAACCTAATCTTATTTTTCCAAATAATTTTTATTTCTAATTCTTAATATAGTTAGTATGTACCTATTATAACTTTTTTTTGTAAATAAAATTAAATCTTATAAATACTTAATATAAAATTTTGTGAATATGATTATTGTTTATTTAAAATGTATTTTCATCATAATATGTAAATATTTTTGTTCATAATCTAAATTATATGTAAATAGTTCTAAATTGAGCCTATAATATTTTAATTTTATAATTATAATACATTTAAAAAAATAATAACTTAATAATTTGTAAATTAAAATAATTGTTTGTTCATATTTGTTTCTAAATATAATTGTTCATATTAAAATTTGTTAATTTCTTATTCTTATAATATTTTGATTAATTTTTATTATTATTACTACTAACCATATTATTTATTTTGCTTTATCAATTTTATATTATTATTATTGCATTAATTTTTATTATTCACTAACCTCTTTTTTTTATTACTAACTTTATTTATTCTTAATATATTTTACTAATCCTATTTCTTAATTTTTTATTATTACTAACCCTTTAATTATTCATTTATTGCCTATTATATTGTTGCTTATTATTTATATTTATGCTTTTTTGCCATTTATTTTAAATTGTTTATTATTATAATTTCTTGTAATTGTTTCCTGGATGTAATTTTGTAATTATTTAATTATTATTGTTATGGTTAGTAATTAGGGAGTGAAAATATGTATTTTGTTTAAAAATTAACTTAGATCACTTTAATCATAAGATAATTAAATTAAACACTCATACACACGTAAGTCGATTTTAATCGCCGTCTCACATTTCTAAGGTTATCCCTTAAGTTGCCTACGAATAAGGTCAAGTGGGGTGTATAAAGCAAGTCCCTTAAAAGAAAAAATCATCAAGTCCCTCATGGTTGCCTTTACGAATCGAGTCCCTTCGAAAAATGATGATAGTCCCTCCTGTATGCTTATTACACCCCACAGTTGCCTTCATAACCAGATTGTCCCTCACATGTCCCTTAACATCCAAGGTAATGACTACCTACTTCTTAATAGTAGGGATAGTCTTACCAAGGAAAGGATAAAGAATAAGAAAGACTTTAAATTTTAGGGTAGGTACCTCCTAGTTGCTTGCTCACTTCAAAAAACTTTTCACACTTAACAATTTCAAACAAATTTTCAAAAACAAGTTTTTACATATCCGTACATGGATTATTATTAACTATTCTGAAAATTTTCTTATTCACACACTACACTTCAAAAAAACAATTTAAAGTGAGCTAAGTAACTAAGAGCCCATGGATAACCATGGATGTAAAGGGTGCTAACACCTTCCCTTTACATAACCTACCCCCCGGACCCAAAAAAATCTCTTAAGGTCTTTCCTGTTCTTTTATAACCTTTCCTTATGGATAAAATAAAAGTCGGTGGCGACTCTTGCTATCCGCAACATTACTTAAAGTCAGTTCTCCCACCGTGTTACAGAACTGGCGACTCTGCTGGGGATTTAATATTAAAGAGGGGTACCCTTAGGAATTAGATCACTTTAAAACTGTTTGCCTTGTTTGTTTTATATTACTTGTTGGGGTGCTCTTATGTGTGAAAGGTCCTAACCCGGATCTAGTGTACCTTAGGTAAATGGCAATAGACCAAGGAAACTGTACGACGTATATCGATACGGTTGATCTGGTGGCCATAGTTAGTGCGACTTCTTGGTTGGTGCTTATATTCCTTAAGTCAAGTTGAGGATAATATTGAGGCTGCCATATGTTGTCAATGCACTAACTAACTTTTAGAACCCTAGTTAACTCATCTTGGCCTTTAGAAAGTAGTGAGGTAACCGGCTTTGGTGCAGACTGAAGTGGGTTGACACTCGATGCTACACTCATTGAGATCTTAAACTTGGAGGGTTTTGGTTGGCAAGTAAGTTGCCTTCTGAACAACCACCCTTGTGAAGGATCAATGATATTGAGATCCCTTAGAACCTGGTTACTTTATAGGACAGGATGAACCAACTAACTTCAGGGGAGGGTACTTACCTTTGAACCTCATGCAAGCCTTTAAACCTAGGGCTATTGTGTGACTTGTTTGTGTGTGCCACATGTTTGTGATTGAGCATAACATCATGACATCATCATGCATCATAAGCATAGCATTTTCACTAACCATTTCAAGGACCAAGGGGATTTATCTTTGTTCTTTGTTGCAGGTCATGGCTTCTGCTCGTAGAAACACCATCAGGATCAACTTTGTGGGGATACCTCCCAAGCTTAAAGAGTTGGTCTCTCAGGTGTCTGATCACTCCCAGTTCATCAAGAGACATGGTCACCTATTGGATCTAGTCACTTCAGGGTTCAATGAAGACATGATGAGTGTCCTGTTTCAGTTCTTTGACCCTAAGCACCACTGCTTTACATTCCCTGACTATCAGCTGGTTCCAACCATGGAGGAGTTCTCTAAACTTCTGGGCATACCTGTTCTTGATCAAAGACCCTTCACAGGCTTGGAGAAGGAGCTCAAACCAGAGGTTATTGCTGCAGCTCTACATCTGAAGAAATCTGATATTGTTCTAGAGACGAGAAGCGGAATCAAGGGTATTCTTGCCAAGGTATTAATGGATAAAGCTCAAATGTTCTTGAAGGCCATGAGCTATGATGCTTTTGAGGAGATCTTAGCCTTACTGATATATGGCTTAGTATTGTTCCCCAATCCAGATCAGTTCATAGATGTTCATGCCATCAACATTTTCCTGAGTCACAATCCAGTGCCTACATTGCTTGGAGACATCCTGCATTCTCTTCACACCCGTACTACAAGGGCAAGAGGAACTTTGATGTGTTGCATACCTTTACTCTCTAGGTGGTTTATTTCTCACCTTCCTCGTTCAGTAATGAAGAATGAGCAAGGGTTCAGATGGTCCAAGAGGATCATGTCACTTTCTCACTCAGATATCCATTGGTGCTCCAGATCTATGGAGAATGTCACCATCATTGACCGTTGTGGGGAGTTTCCTAATGTGCCACTACTAGGCATAAGAGGAGGCATCACCTACAACCCCTCTCTAGCTTTACGACAGTTTGGTTACGCTCGGAGCGATGGCCCACATGACATGTTGATTCAGGGCATTGTGTTTGATTACGACAACGATCTTCAGGGTTACCGTCAGAGATTCATACGAGCTTGGGGAAAGGTAAACAGGATTGACAGCAAGACACTGGAGCCTAAGTACACTATTCCTATGGAGGCTTATCTCAGATGGGTACGATCTCGTGCTCAGACACTCATGATGCCATATCCTGCCGTCCTACCAGTTACCATGGAACCTGTTGCTGAAGGAGACACAGCTTATACCATCCTTCACCCAGACATGCCTACTGATAAGGAAGACTTGCAGAGATCATGGATCCAACTGAAGGAGCAAAGGGATACTTTCAAGGCTCATTACAAAGCAAGCCAAGCAAGAATCCTAGAGCTAACAAAGCTACTTCACGAGGAACGAAACCTCAACTCATACCTCAACACAAAGAGGAAACGTCCATGGGAGACTTAAAACCCCACCTTTTGTACTTATTTCACTTTCATTTTTGTAAGCCTAAAAGGCAAAACAAGTTATTACTAATAAAAAGTTACTTTCTTGTTTGTCTAAGCAAATTTAAATCCTGCGGTCCTTGAATACATTGCATATACATTCACATATCATGTCATTGCATCACAGGTTTATAATTGTGCACAGGTTTCTCATCTTCTCGCTGTTTATTTCAGCAATGGCTCTTGAACAATCAGTTAAGGATCTTCAAGCACAGAATGCACAGTTCCAAGAGCTGATCTTGAACCTGTCCAAGGGGCAAGATGATTTGAAGGCACTGCTGGCCAAGAAGACTAAGAAGACTAGAAGATCTGCTGGGTTGATCAACATGGGAAGAAGGTTCAAAGGTCTTGCCAAGACCAAAGAACCAGCTGAAGACTATGAATCTGAAGAATCTGAGCAGGAGGTAGGCAGTCTCCACCATTCAATGGGGGACTCCGATTCTGAGGCTAACTACTACCATGAGCCTAATGAAGACAAATTCAAGATGCTGGTGGATAGGATGGATGCTATGGAGTTGCAGAAGTCATCTGGGCTGGATTTTGAGGATTTGAGTTTGATATCTGGGGTAGTCATACCCATTGGGTTCAAGGTTCCTACTTTTGTTGTCTATGATGGGGTCTCTTGTCCCAAGCTGCATTTGAGGTCGTATGTCAGAAGGATTCAACCCCACACTGCTGATAAGAAGTTGTGGATCCATTTTTTTCAAGAGAGCTTATCTGGAGCTCAGTTGGAGTGGTATTATCAGTTGGAGAGTGCCAACATCAGAGACTGGAATGATCTTGCTGAAGCTTTCTACAAGCAGTATCAATACAATGCTGACTTAGCCCCCACTCGCATGCAGCTTCAGAGTATGTCTATGGGTGCCAAAGAAAGTTTTAAGGAGTATGCTCAGAAATGGAGAGATTTAGATGGAAGAGTTCAACCCCCTTTAACTGACAGGGAATTAGTTGATATGTTCATGTGTACGCTGAATGATCCGTTTTACAGTCATCTCATTGGAAGCTCATCATCTGGCTTCACTGAGTTGATCATGACAGGAGAGCGGGTAGAAAATGGTATCAAGAGTGGAAAGATCCAAGTGGGCACTTCTTCATCAGGTGCTGCAAAGAAGCCTCCCACTGGGAAGAAAGAATCCAATGCTGTTTATGGTCAACCTGATCGTAACAGAAGGCATCAGTCTGTTAGTGCGGTTCATATTTCAAATCCAACTCCTACAACAACAGAGCAGCCTCAAGGCAACCAACAGAGGGCTAGAAGACAGTTCACGAAGATCAACATGTCAATGGCTCAGGCATTGCAACATTTGTTGAAAGCTGAACTTATTACCCTGAGGGAGGCTCCTCAGAATCCCAATGTTACTTCTCCCAAGTACAATCCCAATGCACGATGTGCATATCATTCAAACTGTCCAGGACATGATACTAATAACTGCTGGGTCTTGAAGAACAAAATTCAAGATATGATTGATGCTGGAGAAATTGAGTTTGATCCACCAGGTACTCCAAATGTGATTACTGCTCCAATGCCAAATCACGAGAAGACTATCAATGCCATTGATGAAGATCTGCATGTCTATTCAGTTATGGAGTTGACCACACCACTGTCTGTTATCAAAAAGAGGTTAGTACAAGCTGGGATCTTTCCAGGTTGTCGTGAAGATTGTCTGTATTGTACCTATAAGCCGGATAGCTGCTTCATTTTGAGAGATGGCATTCAACGTCTCATGGATAAGTATACTATAGTGTTTGAAAGAAGACCAGCATCTGTAGAAAGTATGGTGGATCATCTGACTCGGGGTAAGGAGATTGAAGAGGTTGACATGGTTGACAAAGTACCAATAAGAATCACTTCAAAGGGTCCCATTAAAATCACTCATCAGGGACCAATCAAGATTACTGCTGAAGGTCCTATGAAAGTTGTTGCTGAAGCCTGGGTAGCTCCTGTGGTCATTACTACTCCTGGTCCTATCCCATATACGTCTGACAAAGCTGTGCCTTGGCACTATGGGTCTGATGTTTACATCCATGGTGTTAAGCAAGAGCCTATAGCTGATGTGCCTGTTGATGTTGACAATATTGCCGGATCTAGTAAGATCACCCGTAGTGGAAGAGTCTTCTCTCCTCCAGATACTTCCAAGAATGCAGTTACTCCTGCTGCTACTTCCACCACTGATGCTCGGGGCAAAGGTCCTGTTATTGAGCCTGTATCTAATGATGTGCCAGCTGCTGATGATCTCTCTAAGCAGATGGAAGAAGTATTGAAAATCATCCGCAAGAGTGATTATGACATTGTTGATCAGTTGGGGCATACTCCTTCAAAGATTTCCATGCTCTCCCTATTATTATGTTCTGAGGCTCATGCCAAATCCTTGATCAAGTTTCTGAAGTCTGCTCATGTGCCCAGTGCAATTTCTGTGGACCAATTTGAGAACTGTGTTGCCCACCTGACCTATGACAATGGGTTAGGATTCTCTGATGCTGATTTGACCCCTGCCAAGAGGGATCATAACAGGGCCTTGCATATTTCAATTGAATGCAGGGGCACTACCCTGTCACATGTACTGATAGACAATGGTTCCTCTCTAAATGTGTTGCCCAAGGAAGTCCTGAATAAGCTGAGTCCTGAAGATGCTGTGCTGAAGCCTAGTAACATTGTGGTAAAGGCTTTTGATGGTTCTAGAAGAGTAGTGCATGGGGAAATTGATCTTCCAATCCAAGTTGGTTCCCAGGTGTTTACTGCTACATTTTATGTGATGGATATTCGTCCTTCATACTCTTGTCTGCTTGGTCGTCCCTGGATCCATGGGACAGGTGCTGTGACCTCTACATTGCACCAAAAATTGAGATATCCGGTGAATGGGAAAGTTGTTACTGTCTATGGAGAAGAAGAATACTTTGTCAGCCATGTAAACACTTTCAAGTATCTAGAAGTAGAAGGTGAATACATTGAGACTCCGTGTCAGTCATTTGAAGTGGTTCCCTGGGTTGTTAATGATTGTGTAGCTCCTCCTGCTGTGAAGAAAGGTCCTGTTGTCACCAGAAAACCTCCAACAATGGCAATGGCCTCCCTCAATGATGCTAGAGCTGTGGTGGATGAGGGTGGTTGTACTATTTGGGGTCAGCTTCCTGATATTCCATACAAGTCTGACAAGTTTGGTTTGGGTTTCACTGCAGAGTCCCAGAAGGCTGTTCGTCGTGCTCGTGCTGCTCGTATCACCAATCAAGGGGTTATCAATGCTGTGGGAGACTATGATGAAGACTACAACTTGGATGCATGGATTTTTCCTACTGTGGGTGCTGGACTCAATAATTGGAAAGCTGAAGATGTTATCCCTATCTCCTTTAGTCAGGAGTAAATACTATTACTGTGTTATGTTTTTAAATTTGTAATTTTCTTGAACAATAAAACTTTCAAGCCATGTGCCTTACCCGGGGCACAATGGTGTGCTTGTTACGGGTTGTCATTTCATTTGCATACTTCATTCAATAAAATCAGTGGACGTTTCGTTTTCGTAAATATTGTGTTCCTTGTCTTTCTTTTCTTTATTTTTGCTTTATCAGCTATGTGTTCTTACACACACCCACATCACTAAAATGCAGATCCTCATCCACTCTGGATCCTGTTGATAACAGTTCTACTATTGCCAATTATAATTTCGAGAATCCGATCTATCAAACTGAAGACGGAAATGAGGACGATTGTGAAATACCTGTAGAGCTCGCTAGGTTGTTACAACAAGAAGAGAAAGCTATACAGCCACATAAAGAGCCAGTCGAAGTTGTGAATTTGGGAACTGAAGAAAACAGAAAAGAGGTCAAGATAGGGGCTGATTTAGAGGACAGTGTCAAGAGCAGGTTGATTCAGATGTTACGTGACTATGTAGAGATCTTTGCTTGGTCTTATGAAGATATGCCAGGATTGGATACAGACATTGTGGTTCACCGTTTGCCAGTGAAAGAAAATTGTCGTCCAAAGAAGCAGAAAGTTCGTCGTATGCGTCCTGAAATGTCAGAAAAGATCAAGGCAGAGGTAATGAAACAGTTCAATGCAGGGTTCTTAGCAGTGACTTCTTATCCTCAGTGGGTTGCAAATGTGGTACCAGTTCCTAAGAAAGATGGTAAGGTACGTATGTGTGTAGACTACAGAGATTTGAACAAGGCCATCCCTAAAGATGACTTTCCACTCCCTCATATTGATATTCTGGTAGACAACACTGCTCAGCATAAGGTATTCTCTTTTATGGATGGTTTCTCTGGTTACAATCAAATCAAGATGGCACCTAAAGATATGGAGAAGACAACATTTGTGACACAGTGGGGCACTTTTTGCTATAAGGTGATGCCATTTGGTTTGAATAATGCAGGGGCAACATATCAGCGTGCTATGGTGGCTTTGTTTCATGATATGATTCATCATGAGATAGAGGTATATGTAGATGATATGATAGCCAGGTCTCAGAATGAAGAGCAACATCTTGATCATCTGCATAAGTTGTTTGAGAGGTTGAAGAAATACAAGTTGAGATTGAATCCAAACAAGTGTACTTTTGGAGTTAGATCTGGAAAGCTCCTGGGTTTCATTGTCAGTGGAAAAGGTATTGAAGTGGATCCAGCAAAAGTGAAAGCTATACGAGAGATGCCAGCTCCCCGTACTGAGAAGGAGGTTAGAGGTTTCTTGGGACGATTGAACTACATTGCAAGATTTATTTCCCAATTAACTACCATCTGTGAGCCAATCTTCAAGTTGTTGAAGAAAGATCAGGTGATGGAATGGAATGATGAGTGCCAGACTGCCTTTGATGAAATCAAGAGATACCTGCTAGAACCACCAATTTTGATGCCACCAGTTGATGGAAGACCCTTGATTATGTACTTAACAGTGTTGGACAACTCAATGGGGTGTGTGTTGGGGCAACATGACGAGTCTGGTCGAAAAGAGCAGGCAATATACTACCTTAGCAAAAAGTTTACCGACTGTGAAACAAGATATTCACTGCTCGAGAAAACTTGCTGCGCTTTGGCATGGGCTGCTCGCCGACTAAGACAGTATATGTTGACCCATACTACCTTATTGATTTCGAAGATGGATCCAATCAAGTACATATTTGAGAAACCTGCTCTCTCCGGAAGAATTGCAAGATGGCAAATGATCTTGACAGAATATGATATACAGTATACTACTCAGAAGGCCATTAAAGGAAGTGTTGTTGCTGATCATTTGGCTCATCAAGCAGTGGATGATTACCAGTCAATGAATTTTGAGTTCCCTGATGAAGATATTATGATTATTACCAAAGAACCTGGACAATATGACGGACCTGAACAAGGATCCCGATGGACTATGGTTTTTGATGGTGCCTCCAATGCACTTGGTAATGGTGTTGGTGTTGTGATTAGTTCCCCTGAAGGTTGTCATACCCCGATTACTGCCAGACTTTGTTTCCATTGTACCAATAACATGGCTGAGTATGAGGCATGTATCCTGGGTATTAAAGCTGCTATTGATATGAAGATTCAGTTCCTTGATGTGTATGGAGATTCAGCACTGGTAGTAAGTCAGATTAAAGGAGATTGGGATACCAAGCATGACAACCTCATTCCTTACAGAGAGCATGTGTTGACTTTAATCCCACATTTCAAAGAGATTACCTTTGAGCATATTCCACGAAGAGAGAATCAGTTGGCAGATGCATTAGCCACCATGGCATCCATGTTTGAGATCAGCTGGGATGACGAAGCTCCCAAAATTACTATTGACAGGTTTGAAAAGCCTGCATACTGCAATGAGATTGACACTGAAGGGGCAGAGGAGAAGCCTTGGTTCTATGAAGTGAAAAGATATCTTGAAGCTCAGGAATTCCCTGAAGGGGCATCTGTCAAAGATAGGAAGTTCCTGAGAAGGTTTTCTGCTAAGTTCTTTCTGAGTAATGGCATTCTGTATAAGCGCAATCATGATTCAACTATGCTTCGTTGTGTGGATAAGAAGGAAGCAACTGAGATTATGGAAGAGATGCATGATGGGACCTTTGGCACTCATTCTAGTGGTCATACTATGGCAAAGAAGATATTGAGAGCAGGTTACTATTGGTCTACCATGGAAGCTGATTGCTATCAACACTCCAGAACTTGTCACAAGTGTCAAATCTATGCTGATAAAGTTCATGTACCTCCATCACCATTGAATGTGTTGACTGCTCCTTGGCCCTTTGCCATGTGGGGCATTGATATGATTGGTGAGATCAAGCCTACTGCTTCTAATGGGCATCGTTTCATCCTGGTGGCTATTGATTACTTCACAAAATGGGTAGAGGCAGCTTCATTTGCATCTGTTACTAAGAATGTTGTGGCCCGGTTTATTAAGAATAATCTCATATGTAGATATGGCATCCCCGAAAGGATCATCACTGACAATGGCTCTAATCTGAACAACACTATGATTACTGATCTCTGCACGCAGTTCAAGATTAAGCATCACAACTCTTCTCCGTATCGTCCAAAGATGAATGGGGCAGTTGAAGCTGCTAATAAGAACATTAAGAAAATAGTACAGAAGATGACTGTTACTTACAAGGATTGGCATGAGATGTTACCATTTGCTCTTCATGGTTATCGTACCACAATACGTACTTCAACAGGGGCAACCCCATTTTCCTTAGTCTATGGTATGGAAGCAGTTCTGCCCATTGAAGTTCAGATTCCCTCCTTAAGAATTATGAAGGATGCAGGCTTGGATGAAGATGAGTGGATTCAGACTCGACTGGACCAGATAAATCTGATTGATGAGAAGAGGTTAGCAGCAGTTTGTCATGGCCAGATGTACCAGAAGCGAATGATCAAAGCTTTTAACAAGAAGGTTAAGCCAAAGGTATATCAGGCTGGTGACTTGGTAATCAAGCGTATCATATTACCACAGGGTGATCCTAGGGGCAAGTGGACTCCAACATATGAAGGACCATTTGTAGTCAAGACAGTGTTCTCAGGAGGTGCCATGATACTGACTACAATGGATGGTGAAGACTTCCCACAGCCTGTAAACGCAGACATAGTTAAAAAATACTACGCATAAAAAGAGACCCGCTAGGTTGACAGGCCTAGGCAAAAATAAGGGCATCCTGGCAAACCAAAAAGGTTTGGGCAAAAATTAGGGATATATATAAAAAGATGTACACCCGGCAAGTTGAAAACCTGAAAAGGCGGCTTGGGCAAAAAAGGGTATCCCGGTGGATTGAAAACCTGAAAGGGCAATCTAGGCAAAAGTTAGGGATTAAAGCGTATGACTATGTCTCGTTTGGATCACCCATGAAACTGCAACCAGTTGTACTACTTATTCAAGCTCGAACAGATAAAAGCTCAATCCAATCATTTCCGTCTCAACAGCAAGAAGATGAGATACTTGAATGGCAATAGTAGAATTGAAACTCAATAGGATTGTTTCCCACATAGCTGATATTCTTTGTTTTGTAAAAACTTTATGACAAAATCCTCTTACTAGGGTTTATGTCTCCTTGTACAAACTTACCCGTGTATGGGTCACCTTTTGATATAAATAAATTCCATCTTTTGAATCCAGATTTACTTTTACCCTATTTACATAAGCGAAACGTCCATTGGTTGTGTTTGAATGTATGTATGCTTTTGAATATGATTAATGTTTACCAAAAATGCATGTATGTTTTTTAATATGATTGATGTTTACCAGAAATGCATGAAAATGCAGTAATAGTATTTACTAAGGACGAACGGGGGGAGGATTTCAACGAAGCTTCGCCAGTTCACCTTTACAAGACAGTTACAAATCCCTCAGTGGGACAAATCCATCTTCATAAAGTCTTATCTCCCCTGGAATTTATATCCATCTCTTTTATCCTCATACGGATATACGGGAAATTAATTTCCAATAAGGGTACGACGAACGAAGACGGGATGTTATACTTATCCTACTATCAAACGAAGACGGGAGGTTATATATACCTTACTATCCCCAGCATACGGGAGATTATATATACCTTACTATCCCCAGCATACGGGAGATTATATATACCTTCCTATCCCCAGCAGACAGAGGGTTATATATTCTTCAACAACAAATCGGGATTTATTTTCCCTGACCAGCAGTTGTTATACGAAGATATCCAGACGCTTTCGGCAGTATCATATCATACATACATCATTTACATCATACCATAGCATATATATCCATAGACACATAATACATTACTTGAGTACATCATATCATACATGCATACATAAAGCATAAACTAATGTTATTATACAGAATGCTACCTTGTTTTCAGGTTAACTATCCAACAAACAAACTTATGATCTTCGGGACTGCTTTATTGTCACCTCAGGGTTACTTTATCCTCCTGATAAGCTTCTTATTACTTTGGGACTGCTTTATTGTTACCTCAGGGTCACTTTATCCTCCTGATAAATTCTCATGACTTCAAGACTGCTTTAGAGCTATTGATTGCTCTATCCTCCTGAGGTCATATTACTACTTCAAGACTGCTTTAGAGCTATTGATTGCTCTATCCTCCTGAGATCATATCACTACTTCAAGACTGCTTTAGAGCTATTGATTGCTCTATCCTCCTGAGGTCATATTATTATTTCAAGACCGCTTTAGAGTTATGATGGCTCTATCCTCCTGAAATCACTACTTCAAGACTGCTTTAGAGCTATTGATTGCCCTATCCTCCTGAGGTCATATTATTATTTCAAGACTGCTTTAGAGTTATGATTTCTCTATCCTCCTGAAATCATTACTTCAAGACTGCTTTAGAGTTATCATTATTGATGGCTCTATCCTCCTGAAATCCTATTATTACTTCAAGACTGCTTTAGGGTTATCATTATTGATTGCTCTATCCTCATGAAGACATGCTGTTACATCAGGATTACTCCAGTATCCTGAAAACACATCATCAATACCTCAGGACTCTCCAAATTCCTGACAGCTTTCATTATATCTCCATATTTTGGACTGCTTTATCTTCCAAGGACTTTCTACTAGTGGCATCTTTAAGCCCACTCAATCATATTCAACCAACCATCAATATCACTCTATGCACTGGTGAGTGCAAATTTTTGGGCTTTTGTGTTCAATCCCCTTCAACCTTCCAGGTCACGACTGGCAAATATACCAATCTAACCCCTCAGGTTTCAGAAAATTGAACAGGGGCAGCTGTTGCACCCCAAAATTTTCCCTCACAATACAAGACTTTTTGTTCTAAGAAGGTTCACAAAGTTCACAAGTTCTCCAACACTTGCATAACCTTTCATGAGGTTCATGAAGTCTACAAGTTACTTCTTGAAGGTTCACAAGGTTCATAAGTCCCACAATGCTTTCAATACCTTTCATGAGATTCATGAAGTCTACAAGTCACTTCTTGAAGGTTCACAAGGTTCACAAGTTTCTCAACATCTTCAAGACCTTTCATGAAGTTCATGAAGTCTACAAGTTACTTTATGAAGGTTCACAAGGTTCACAAGATTCACAATGATTACAAAGCTCTCCTGAGGTTTATGAGGTCTACAAAGCCACTTCATGAGGTTCACAAGGTTCAAAAGCTTCACAATATCTCCCATGAGGTTCACAAGACATTTTATGATGGTTCACAAGGTTCACAAAGTTCACAATGGGTCAGAAGAGTTGATAATTCCCTCAGACAATGCACCTCCTAAGCAGTGCATCCAAAACTAGGGTTTTGACTTTAATCAGGCTAAATGGACTTCCAATACCTCAAGTGAGTTTCATAACATCTCATATGTGTATAATAACCCCCATGACAAGTTTCAAGACTTTTCTCAAAAGTTTGCTCAGTCAGATGATCAAATAAGTCAAAACCAGTCAGTACAGTTAAAAAGTCAAACTGAGGTCAACTGTGGTCAAACCAAAGTCAAACTTCATGATTTTTTGCCAACATCAAGTATATGAAGTGAAATTCATCATTTGATAAAGGGTTGATCATGATTCATCAAGGAGATTCCAGATCATCAATAATCAGGAGTTTCTAAATTAGGGTTTCCTCAGTAAAAGTCAACTGAACTTTGACCAGCCATAACTTTCACATACTTCATCACCAAGTCTCCATCCAAAGCTCATTTTGAAGGAAATTGAATGCTCTACAACTTTGATGTTGAAAGTTAAGCGCAAAAATGCTTCATTTGAAAGATATGATCTAAGACATTATAGGTCATTTCAAAAGTCAACAAAAAGTCAACAACTTCAAAAGGGCATAACTTGAGATTGGTAAATGATATGGACCTGAAACCAATGGGGTTGTTTAGAGGACTCTTCAAGCTTTCCAAAAAGTCCAAGAACACCCTCATACCTTTAAAATTGAGGGAGATGTGCCCTTGTAAAGTTGGGAAATTTTGTGATGGTTTATGTTGAAAATGGAGGCCTAAAAGTAATTCTTTCCAAATGGGCTTGCTAAGTTGTGATCCAATCCATCTCATCTCATTATGCACGACCCAATTGACCAAAATTCAGCATTTTTATTATTTTATTTTTATTTATTATTGATTTAATTCATAAAAATCATTTTAAATAAATATAAAATGTGAAAATCTATTTTTGGGTGAAGATTGAGGTTCTAGAAATTCTTAATTAGTGATTGAAGCTTAAAGAGAAGGAAATCATATGACTAATCCAAAGATAGCAAGTCTTCATGATCAAATATTTGAATTTTACAACATGATCTTTTTCAATATTTTTTGGATCAAATTTTCATACAACCAATCCATGTTTCTGACCTAATTCAATCTCATGTATATACAAAACATAACCCTAACAAGAGAGGACGAAATCCAGCAGCCAAAGGTAAGCTTCATTGTTCAAAATTTCAAGCAAAAAGTGAGATTCGGATTTGGAGATTCAAGACTTTAGAAGGTAAACTATGATCATAGAGATGTTCCTTGATCTTCCATGATGCAAAACCAATGCCCATACGCATCTATAGCATGCATATATGAGCAACCCGAAGCCAATTTGTTCTTGAATAAATTTTTTTCGATTCTAATGATTCATTGCATTTAAATGGATTTTGATTGTCTAATGTTGTTTATGATGATGTGTAGCTTGATTCTGGGCAGGAAAACTCAAGAACCCGTACCTAATTCACCAGATGCCATTATTAGGGTTTGGACTTAGGTTTAGGGACTTTTGATTTAGCAAATATAAATTGATTCTAAAAACATAGAACTAATCGTGTGAATGTCTGGATCATAATGCTGGCTTCAATTTTGTAAAATTGTACAGTTTTGTTGCTTGTTGATATTCGTAGGTTTTGCTGGGAATGGTTTTTCGCAGGAAACTTTGCAAGTATTTTCGTAAGAAAATTCGCAGCTCAGGAGGTTGAAGATGAAGTTTGCCGCGCGCCCAGAAATTCAAATAATGATAATTTATTTTATGTTGTTTTGTTGTTTGTATATCACAACCATTGAGTTGTCCCAGTGGAAGGATGCGTATGCGTTTGATGGAAAGGCCAGGGTTCGAATCCTGCTTGGGCCATTATTTTTGTTTTATTTTTCAGGATAATAGAAGACTTAATATATTATGATTCAATGCCATTCAGCTAACAGGAAGGCTCTCCCAGCCAGGTGGTAAAGCGTGCGCATGTTTAACTATAAGGTCCTGGGTTCAAAACCACCCCAGGCCTTTTGTTTTTCATTGTTTTTTCTGAATTTTTCAAAATAAGGCACAAAACCAAGTGAAGCTCATTCTCTAGCACCTGTGTTTGACTGGCCTGGTGGAAAGTGTTGATGCTTGCAGGAAGACTGACTTGGGTTCAAATCCAGCCCAGGTAAGTTTTCTTTTACTATTATTTCTATTTTTATTTCTTTATGTAATTAACTTAATTGTCTTAGTAATTTTAATTAAAAATAAAATATGCATGTATATATATTTAAAATACCCTAATATGTTTTCTAAAAAAGTTCAAATTGTTATTTTTCCAAATTATTTTCTATGTTATATAATTAAATTGTAGGATGTATGTTTGTTTAACATTTTTTTTGTATATAAATAAACCCTAAAAAATATAAACCCTAATTTTCCAAACCTTAAAATATTTTCTAAATAAACTTTAATCAAACCTAATCTTATTTTTCCAAATAATTTTTATTTCTAATTCTTAATATAGTTAGTATGTACCTATTATAACTTTTTTTTGTAAATAAAATTAAATCTTATAAATACTTAATATAAAATTTTGTGAATATGATTATTGTTTATTTAAAATGTATTTTCATCATAATATGTAAATATTTTTGTTCATAATCTAAATTATATGTAAATAGTTCTAAATTGAGCCTATAATATTTTAATTTTATAATTATAATACATTTAAAAAAATAATAACTTAATAATTTGTAAATTAAAATAATTGTTTGTTCATATTTGTTTCTAAATATAATTGTTCATATTAAAATTTGTTAATTTCTTATTCTTATAATATTTTGATTAATTTTTATTATTATTACTACTAACCATATTATTTATTTTGCTTTATCAATTTTATATTATTATTATTGCATTAATTTTTATTATTCACTAACCTCTTTTTTTTATTACTAACTTTATTTATTCTTAATATATTTTACTAATCCTATTTCTTAATTTTTTATTATTACTAACCCTTTAATTATTCATTTATTGCCTATTATATTGTTGCTTATTATTTATATTTATGCTTTTTTTCCATTTATTTTAAATTGTTTATTATTATAATTTCTTGTAATTGTTTCCTGGATGTAATTTTGTAATTATTTAATTATTATTGTTATGGTTAGTAATTAGGGAGTGAAAATATGTATTTTGTTTAAAAATTAACTTAGATCACTTTAATCATAAGATAATTAAATTAAACACTCATACACACGTAAGTCGATTTTAATCGCCGTCTCACATTTCTAAGGTTATCCCTTAAGTTGCCTACGAATAAGGTCAAGTGGGGTGTATAAAGCAAGTCCCTTAAAAGAAAAAATCATCAAGTCCCTCATGGTTGCCTTTACGAATCGAGTCCCTTCGAAAAATGATGATAGTCCCTCCCGTATGCTTATTACACCCCACAGTTGCCTTCATAACCAGATTGTCCCTCACATGTCCCTTAACATCCAAGGTAATGACTACCTACTTCTTAATAGTAGGGATAGTCTTACCAAGGAAAGGATAAAGAATAAGAAAGACTTTAAATTTTAGGGTAGGTACCTCCTAGTTGCTTGCTCACTTCAAAAAACTTTTCACACTTAACAATTTCAAACAAATTTTCAAAAACAAGTTTTTACATATCCGTACATGGATTATTATTAACTATTCTGAAAATTTTCTTATTCACACACTACACTTCAAAAAAACAATTTAAAGTGAGCTAAGTAACTAAGAGCCCATGGATAACCATGGATGTAAAGGGTGCTAACACCTTCCCTTTACATAACCTACCCCCCGGACCCAAAAAAATCTCTTAAGGTCTTTCCTGTTCTTTTATAACCTTTCCTTATGGATAAAATAAAAGTCGGTGGCGACTCTTGCTATCCGCAACATTACTTAAAGTAAGTTCTCCCACCGTGTTACACCTGGACAATATGACGGACCTGAACAAGGATCCCGATGGACTATGGTTTTTGATGGTGCCTCTAACGCACTTGGTAATGGTGTTGGTGTTGTGATTAGTTCCCCTGAAGGTTGTCATACCCCGATTACTGCCAGACTTTGTTTCTATTGTACCAATAACATGGCTGAGTATGAGGCATGTATCCTGGGTATTAAAGCTGCTATTGATATGAAGATTCAGTTCCTTGACGTGTATGGAGATTCAGCCCTGGTAGTTAGTCAGATCAAAGGAGATTGGGATACCAAGCATGATAATCTCAATCCTTACAGAGAGCATGTGTTGTCTTTGATCCCACATTTCAAAGAGATTACCTTTGGACATATTCCACGGAGAGAGAATCAGTTGGCAGATGCATTAGCCACCATGGCATCTATGTTTGAGATCAGCTGGGATGATGAAGCTCCCAAGATTACCATTGATAGATTTGAGAAGCCTGCATACTGCAATGAGATTGGTACTGAAGAAGCAGAGGAGAAGCCTTGGTTCTATGAAGTGAAAAGATATCTTGAAGCTCAGGAGTTCCCTGAAGGGGCATCTGTCAAAGATAGGAAATTTCTGAGAAGGTTTTCTGCTAAGTTCTTTTTGAGTAATGGCATTTTGTACAAGCGCAATCATGATTCAACTATGCTTCGTTGTGTGGATAAGAAGGAAGCAACAGAGATTATGGAAGATATGCATGATGGGATCGTTGGCACTCATTTTAGTGGTCATACTATGGCAAAGAAGATATTGAGAGCAGGTTACTATTGGTCTACTATGGAAGCTGATTGCTATCAACACTCCAGAACATGTCACAAGTGTCAAATTTATGCTGATAAAGTACATATACCTCCATCACCATTGAATGTGTTGACTTCTCCATGGCCTTTTGCCATGTGGGGCATTGATATGATTGGTGAGATCAAGCCTACTGCTTCTAATGGGCATCGATTCATCCTGGTTTCCATTGATTAATTCACGAAGTGGGTGGAGGCAGCTTCATTTGCATCTGTTACTAAGAATGTTGTGGCTCGATTCATTAAGAATAATCTCATATGTAGGTATGGTATCCCTGAAAGGATTATTACTGACAATGGCTCTAATCTGAACAACACTATGATTATTGATCTCTGCACGCAGTTCAAGATTAAGCATCATAACTCTTCTCCGTATCGTCCGAAGATGAATGGGGCAGTTGAAGCTGCTAATAAGAACATTAAGAAGATTGTACAGAAGATGACTGTTACTTATAAGGATTGGCATGAGATGTTACCGTCTGCTCTTCATGGTTATCGTACCACAATACGTACTTCTACAGGGGCAACCCCATTCTCCTTGGTCTATGGTATGGAAGCAGTTCTGCCCATTGAAGTTCAGATTCCCTCCTTAAGAATTATGAAGGATGCAGGCTTGGATGAAGATGAATGGATTCAGACTCGACTTGACCAGATAAATTTGATTGATGAGAAGAGGCTAGCAGCAGTTTGTCATGGCCAGATGTACCAAAAACGAATGATCAAGGCTTTTAACAAGAAGGTTAAGCCAAAGGTATATCAGGTTGGTGACTTGGTAATCAAGCGTATCATATTACCACAGGGTGATCCTAGGGGCAAGTGGACTCCAACATATGAAGGACCATTTGTGGTCAAAACAGTATTTTCAGGAGGTGCCATGATACTTACTACTATGGATGGTGAAGACTTCCCGCAGCCTGTGAACGCAGACATAGTTAAAAAATACTACGCATAAAAAGAGACCCGCTAGGTTGACAGGCCTAGGCAAAAATAAGGGCATCCCGGCAAACCAAAAGGGTTTGGGCAAAAATTAGGGATATATATAAAAGATGTACACCCGGCAAGTCGAAAACCTGAAAAGGCGGCTTGGGCAAAAAAGGGTATCCCGGTGGATTGAAAACCTGAAAGGGAAATCCAGGAAAAAGTTAGGGATTAAAGCGTATGACTATGTCTCGTTTGGATCACCCATGAAATTGCAACCAGTTGTGTTACTTACTCAAGCTCAAACAAATAAAGCTCAATCCAATCGTTTCCGTCTCAACAGCAGAAGAGGAGATACTTGAAGATAATGGCAATAGTAGAATTGAAACTCAATAGGATTATTTCTCACATAGCTGATTTTCTTTGTTTTGTAAAAACTTTATGACAAAATCCTCTTACTAGGGTTTATGTCTCCTTGTACAAACCTACCCATGTATGGGTCACTTTTGATATGAATAAAATTCCATCTTTGAATCCAAATTTACTTTTACCCTATTTTACATAAGCGAAACGTCCATTGGTTGTGTTTGAATGTATGTATGCTTTTGAATATGATTGATGTTTACCAGAAATGCATGTATGCTTAATATGATTGATGTTTACCAGAAATGCATGAAAATGCAGTAATAGTATTTACTAAGGACGAACGAGGGAAGGATCTCAACGAAGCTTCGCCGGTTCATCTTTACAAGACAGTTACAAACCCTCAGTAGGGCAAATCCATCTTCATAAAGTCACATCTCCCCTGGAATTTATATCCATCTCTTTTATCCTCATACGGATATTCGGGAATTTACTTTCCAATAGGAGTACGACGAACGAGGACGGGAGGTTATATACACCCTACTATCGAACGAAGACGGGAGGTTATGTATACCCTACTATCAAACGAAGACGGGAGGTTATGTATACCCTACTATCAAACGAAGACGGGAGGTTATGTATACCTTGCTATCCCCAGCAGACGGGAGGTTATATATACCCTACTATCGAACAAAGACGAGAGGTTATGTATACCTTGCTATCCCCAGCAGACGGGAGGTTATGTATAATATATTGTCAAACAAGACGGGAATGAGTTCCTCATATTCTTCAGCAACAAATCGGGATTTATTTTCCCTGGCCAGCAACTATTATACGAAGATATCCAGACGCTTCCGGCAGCATCATATCATACATACATCATTTACATCATACCATAACATACATATCCATAGATACATAATACATTATTTAAGTGCATCATATCATACATGCATACATAATGCATAAACTAATACTACCATATAGAATGCTACCTTGTTTTCAGGTTAATTCTCCAGCAAACAGACTTCATCAACAACTTGTGACTACCAGGACTGCTTTATCCTCCTGAAAGTTATCAATCCCTCAGGACTGCTTTATCCTCATGAAAGCTTCTTATACCTCAGGATGTTGTTATCCTCCTGAAAGCATATTACCTTGGGTCGTTGTTTATCTTCCCAAAGGTTACCACTTCCTCAGGGCGTTTTTATCCTCCTGAAAGCATATTATCTCCTCGGGACGTTGTTTATCTTCCTGAAAGCTATCATCACTTCCTCAGGATGTTGTTTATACTCCTGAAAGCATATTATTACTTTGGGCCGTTGTTATCTTCCCAAAGGTTACCACTTCCTCAGGACGTTGTTATCCTCCTGAAAGCATATTATCTCCTCGGGACGTTGTTTATCTTCCTGAAAGCTATAACCCCTACCTCAGGACGTTGTTTATCCTCCTGAAAGCATATTATTACCTCAAAACGTTGTTTATCTTTCTGAAAGCATATCACTCCCTCAGAACGTTGTTTATCCTTCTGAAAGCATATCATTTCCTCAGAACATTGTTTATCCTCCAAGAAATGTACCTGAAGAACCTTTCTCCAAATGGCATCTTTAAGCCCATTCAAGCATACTCAACTAGTCATCTGTATCACTCTATGCACTGGTGAGTGAAAATTTTTGGGCTTTTGTGTTCAATCCCCTTCAACCTTCCAGGTCACGACTGGCAAATATACCAATCTAACCCCTCAGGTTTCAGAAAATTGAACAAGGGCAGCTGTTGCACCCCAAAATTTGCCCTCACAATACAAGACTTTGTGTGCTAAGAGGTTCACAAGGTTCACAAGACCTTTCATGAGGTTCATGAAGTCTACAAGTCACTTTATGAGGTTCACTGTTGGATTTATTAATTCAGCGTCACCCTTAGGGATTCGATGGGCTTAACATCCCAACCCGTGGCGCTTAATAGGCGCAGCCCCTTGAAAGACTCTATACTATAAGGAAATAAAGTTGCGCCTTCACTAACAGCAATTGCTTTTAGTGCAGTGGTAAGCGCTTGATCCTACAAGTGGTATCAGAGCCAGGTCATGGGTTCGAATCCCCCCGGCTGACACTGGGGGGGGAGATTGTTGGATTTATTAATTCAGCGTCACCCTTAGGGATTCGATGGGCTTAACATCCCAACCCGTGGCGCTTAATAGGCGCAGCCCCTTGAAAGACTCTATACTATAAGGAAATAAAGTTGCGCCTTCACTAACAGCAATTGCTTTTAGTGCAGTGGTAAGCGCTTGATCCTACATTCACAAGGTTCACAAGATTCACAATACTTACAAGACCTTTCATGAGGTTCATGAAGTCTACAAGACACTTTATGAGGTTCACAAGGTTCACAAGATCTCCCATGAGGTTCACAAGGTTCAAAAGACCTCCCATGAGGTTCACAAGGTTCACAAGACATCTTATGATGGTTCACAAGGTTCACAAAGTTCACAATTGGTCAGAAGAGTTGACAATTCCCTCAGACAATGCACCTCCTAAGCAGTGCATCCAAAACTAGGGTTTTGACTTTAATCAGGCTAAATGAACTTCCAAGACTTCAAGTGAGCTTCATAACATATTATATGTGTGTAAGAACCCCCATGACAAGTTTCAAGACTTTTCTCAAAAGATTGCTCAGTCAGATGATCAGATAAGTCAAAACCAGTCAAAGTAGTTAAAAAGTCAAACTGAGGTCAACTGTGGTCAAACCAAAGTCAAACTTCATGATTTTTTGCCAACATCAATTATATGAAGTAAAATTCATCATTTTATCAAGGGTTGATTATGATTCATCAAGGAGGTTTCAGATCATCAAGAATCAGGAGTTTCTAAATTAGGGTTTCCTCAGTAAAAGTCAACTGAACTTTGACCAGCCATAACTTTCACATGCTTCATCACCAAGTCTCCATCCAAAGATCATTTTTAAGGAAATTGAATTCTCTACAACTTTGTGTCTCACAAGCCAAGCCAAAAAATGCTTCATTTGGAAGGTATGAGCTAAGACATTATAGGTCCTTTTGAAAGTCAACAAAAAGTCAACAACTTCAAAAGGGCATAACTTGATAATGGTGAATTATATGAACATGAAACCAGTGGGGTTGGTTAGAGGACTCTTCAAGCTTTCCAAAATGTCCAAGAAAACCCTCATAGCATTAAAATTGAAGGATGTGGGCCCTTGCAAAGTTGGGAAATTTTTGGTTGGTTTATGAAGAAAATGGAGGGTTAAAACCAATTTTTTCTAAATGGGCTTGCCATATGATGACCCAATCCATACTATGACCTCATGCACGAGCCAAGTCAATAAAAATCAGATTTTTTATCATTTTATTTTTATTTATTTTGATTTAATTCATTAAAAATCATTTTAAATTAAAATAAAATATAAAAGTCAAAGATTTAAAAAGGATTGAGCTTCTAGAAATTCATAAAGTTGATTGGAATCAAAGTGGTAAGAGAATCATGTTGATTTGCCTAAAATAGAAGGTGTTCATACAAGGATATTTTATTTTTAAGGCATAATCTCTTTGAATCTTTTCCAATCAAATCTCTCACACAATGACCAAGTTTTTTAACCTAAATTCATCACTCTATAAGTATATGACTGAACCCTACTCATTGCAGACGATTTACAACCTCCAAAGTGTAAGTTTGCATTTCAAAAAAACCTCTCCAAACTCAAATTCGGTTTCAACTCCACAAGGAATTTAAAGGTATTTTGAGGACACCAGAATGTTTCTAAGACATCATAGAATCATTCCCAATGCTCATATACATCCATAACACCCTAAATCATTCAAACCGAATTCCTCTTGTTCTTAAAATTTGATTTTTTCGATTATGGCTTTTCATGCATTGCTAATGAATTTTGGTTATACTATTGTTTATGAGGTTCGATTGATTCTGGACGAAAACATGGAAGTTTCATGGTGTAATCAGTTTATCACCATGGTTAGGGTTTATACCTTCGAATTGGGGTTTCTTAATCCAGCGTATATAAATACATTCTAAGGCCAGAGATTTATTGAGTGAACTGTGTAGATTACAATGGTATGCTCAATTGGATGAAATTGTACCTGTTTGGCATAGTTTGTATTTCGCAGGTTTATACACGCAGGAGAAATCGCAGGAAATTCTCCAGGAAAATTCGCAGGAAAACCTGCGAAAATCCAAGGAGGAAGACGAAGCCAGCGCGCGCATTCCAGGATTCAAAAATTAGGCATATTATTTTATGAATTGTTTTCTGTTTTATTTCACAAATGTTGGCTAGCTCAGTTGGCAAGGGACGCGCATGTGATGTTTATGTCCAGGGATCGAATCCTGGCTTCACCACTTTTTTCTTATTTTTTCTATATAATCATCAATCTTAAAATATAATGAATTAAAGTCACTACTTCAACAGGTGCGCTCTCCCAGCTGGATTGGTTAAGGTGTTTGTTTGTATTGTGAAGGTCCTGCGTTCGATCCCCCCAGGCCTTTTGCTTTGTTTTCTTTTTTTTGATTTTTCAAGAATAACACAACAAAACCAATTCAACCCCCCCCCCTTTACTACCTGCGCGCGCGTTGGCCTGGTGGTAGGTGTTGCTGGCCTGAGTGTTTGCAAGCCAGAGGTGCTGGGTTCAATCCCCAGCCAGGTAAGTTTCCTTTTTCCTTTTGTTTTCTTATTTGTTTTATTAATATTAATTAATTAAAATCTTAATTTCATAAAATCTTAATATGTTCTCATAAATGTAAATTCTAATAATATTTTCTAAAAACAAATTGTTTTTTTTTATTATTATTAATATGTATATATGTAATTTATTTATATAATTAGATTAATATTTAATATTTAACATTTTTTTTTGTATATAAAACCCTAATTCTTTTTTAAACCCTAATTTTTTCTTTTCCTATTTATTTAATACTATTATATATTATATTCATAATTTAGTTAAAATTCATAATTTAATTAATGTATAAATTGTTTAAAAATTAAAATTTTTAATATGATAATATGCTATAATTTGTTTAGAATTTAATTTTTGCATGTAAATCATTTTATTATATGTTTGAAAATATGTAAAATTTGCTAATTTAATTTTTATTATGTTCATAATTAATTTTTTTATATAATTTATACATAACTTAAAATTTTTATAATAATTAGTATAATTGTTTATATTTTAATATTGAATGATAATTGTTTATAAATTTGAATTTTTTTCATTATTATTATTATTAATTATATTTATATGATTATTACTAACCCCATTTAATTTGGTATTTTTATTATTATTATTTTCACTAACCCTATTATAATTATTTATTTATTTTGCTTATTTATTTATTTTGCTTATTTATTTAAATTGCTTTTATCATTATTATTGTAATTGCTCCTGGATGTAATATTTTATAATGTTTATTATTTATTTTATGCCATGGTTAGTAAATAGGGAGTGTAACATGTATGTTTATTTAAAATTAATTTAGATCACTTAATTCAAAAGATAAATATTTGAAAATAAACACGCACACACGTAAGTCGATCTTTGATCGCCATCTCACTTTCTAGGGTTACCTCTCATGTTGCCTAATCAAAAGGTCAAGTAGGGTGTATAAAGCAAAAAGTCCCTCAAAAATAAAGTCATCTAGTCCCTTAACAAATAAAAGATCAAGTCCCTTTTCGAATGTTGCCTTCATAATGATCTTGTCCCTTCCGAATAAAGATGACAGTCCCTCCAAAATTGCTTAATACACCCCACAGTTGCCTACATTAACAGATGACCCTCATTTGTCCCTTACATCCAAGGTAATGACTACCTATTCCTTAATAATAGGGATAGTCTTACCATTTAAAGGATTCTAGAACAGAAAAGACTTAAACTTAGGGTAGGTTCCTCATAGTTACTTGCTCACTATTCAAAAACTTTTCAAACACCTCACACTTTCAAACAAATTTTTCAAACAAAGGTTTTTTACGCATCCGTACATGGATCATTATCAAACTCTTATGAAAATTTCTATTCACACACTTCACATTTCAAAAACAATTCAAAGTGAGCTAAGTAACTAAGAGCCCATGGATAACCATGGATGTAAAGGGTGCTAACACCTTCCCTTTACATAACCTACCCCCCGGACCCAAAAATCTTTTAAAAGGTCTTTCCTGTTCTTTTATGCCTTTCCTTTGGATAAAATAAAAGTCGGTGGCGACTCTTGCTATCCGCAACATAACTAAAGTCAGTTCTCCCACCGTGTTACACTATGTCGCGATGCTTTTGGCAACCGTACATTGCCCGGTGATCGTCCTTCACCTTAGATGACCGTCCCTCATCTTATCCCCCTGAGAGTAGCCGTCCCCTGCTATGTGATCGTCCTTCACCTTCGATGACCGTACCTCATCGTTTATTTCATTTACCTATAATCCCCAGAGAGTCTTATAGCTTTACTTGATGGCCGTCCCCATCATGATCTCTTATATCCCCAGCATGTCGGTCGTCCCCGTCATTGCTCTTTCCCCAGCAGTCGTCCTCCGTCGCCCGCACTTTATAATATACTTTATTTTCTTTTACAATCTATATCCCTTTTCTTCTTCATTCTGTGAGTGCAAATTTTGGACTGTCTTTGGTATTCAACCACAAGTTATCTTGTTTGCCTGTTAAGCCGTCGCTTACATTCTACACAGCTAACTCATGCTTGAATAGGGGCAGCTGTAAACACCCCAAATTTGCCCTCACCCATTCACACCATGGCTTGTGATCTCTTCATATGCATAAGTTCAACCATAGCATCTCATATTGCATTTTTGATTCACTGCATTGATTCTAAGTCATCTGCATCTAGGGTTTGTGATCTGAGCCATCCAAGAGCTACTAGAGTCACTCCAAAGGTCATCAATCACTTCAAAGGGATCCATGTATGTTCAAGCATCATATTGTATCCTCACAAAATCAAGAAAATCAAAGAATCACAAGAACTGAGAATGGCATGGAAGCAGAGCCAGGTTTAACTGCACAGATGACCTAGAATTAGGGTTTTGGTTTCAAGGGCCATAACTCCAAATTTTTTGGTCATTCTTGTTTCTATTGGTCTCTATATGTTACAAGGATCATGCATATCAATTTTTATGAATAAATTCTATGGGGAAGGCATCTAATCAAGAGTTGACTTCTTGAGCAAGTCAGTGCAAAATCAGGGCATCTGAGGCCCCCAATGACCCAACCAAAGGGTGTTCTTCATCATTTTGAATGTGTATGATCTTTATTTGATCATAGAAGATGTTAGAAGTTCACAAAATTGAAGAATTTCAAGCCATTTGCAAAGTTGCCTTTTGGGGAAAATGACTTGTAATGGAAACTTGCCATTTTGGGAAACTTTTTCAACCCTTTCTTGTTGATTCAAAAATGCTTCAAATGAGAAAACTTTGGTCATGAAATTTGTAGAATGGATCATTCCCTTTTAAAAAAGTACAAGAACTCATTCTAATTCATTTTGGATAAAAAGTTATGGCTTGTCAAAGTTGGGAAAAATCACATAATTTCAAGTTATGTACCAAAGAGGCAAAGTTGCAAAACCACTTGCCAAGGAAAAATGAGACCTCAAAGTGACTTCTAACCTTTTCACAAACATAAACCAATGCCTAAATATCAGAATGCACCAAAGGTTTGCCCATTTTCATGACTTATGGATCAAGAAATCACAAAAGGGCCCAAAGGTCACAAAGTTGCAAAACCTATGATAAACCCTAACCCACTTGTTGCATTGCTTCTAATCCATTTCCATGGTTCTCCCTAAACTCAACTGAGCCAGGCCATGTCCCTATCACAGCCTCACACTTGCCCATACCTCAAGTACACCTAACTTGGACTTTTTGCAAAAAGACCCATACCAATCAAGCTAGGCCACACCAACTCCTCTGACCTATCAGAGAGTGATAAGTGGACCAAAAGAGACTGAACACAACATACAACTCATCCTGAAACACTCTCCAAGCCATAGCTCCAAGCTTTCACCTCTTATGCATTTTCATTCGAAACACATCACACAAGCATCAAACATAAAAACAAACTTCATAGAATCACTCAGCATGCTCCCCTGATGATTTCCCTACCCTCATTCATCCCTGAAACCTCCTCAATCAGAAACACGATTCACCCCCTTCACTGAACAGAACTTGATCAATCTCACAAACCAACCATTTTAAACTCCAACCAAGCCTTGCAAACTTCTCAGGGGGATCATTGGAGGTGATTGGAAGCAAAGAGCTGGCCAGAAAGTTGCAAACTGAGAAAGCTCAAGCTCAGGTACCTCAAGAACTTTTTTCCAGAAATTGTTTTTTATGCTATAGAATTGTTGCTTATGCTCCACTGATCATTCTGGTGTTCTTAGTTTTTAAAATGATTGAGTTTTGAGCCTGAACCATGTTTCTGAAAGTTTGACCTGAAAACTTCTTTGATTCGATTCGTGTTTGTGTTGAAAGATAAACATGATTTTGTGCTTGATTCGTGTTTAGGGTGGGTAGAGGATGAATTCTGGAGAGTTAGAGCATTTGAAATGGCCTAGGGAGTGATTTTGATTTTCGGTTGGCCGGAGAAGATGACCAGAACACTGTTCCGGTCATCTGAAAGTGTTTAGGGTTTCTGATTAGGGCTTAATCATAATTAAGCAAGTTTGAATTTGGTCCGTTCGTTCGCGCGCACAGTCAACTCCCGCGTCCCTGAATTTGAATCTCATCCATCAGATTGGCTGACTTTCTCTTTTTCTATTTAAATTCATTTTATTTTCATTTGTTTTGCATTTATTTTCCTCATTTTATTTAAAATAGCTAAAATCATTTTAAAATTATGAAAATTTTTGTCAAGGGTTTCATGAATTTTCAGAACACAAAAATATTTTTATTTTTATTTTTTGCATTAAAAATTATTTTTAAATCATTTAAATGTTTATTTTTAATTAGTTAATGAAAATTAATTAATTAAAAATACATTTAGGTATTTAAAAATCACAAAAAAATTCACATAGCATTTAGAAACATTGTCCAACTCTCAAACCAAATTTCTTTTTTGTTCTTGATGCCTTTGGACCATTTTCATTGGATTTAATTTCATTTCAAGGCAATATTTTGTTCCAAACTTCAAAAATTTCTTTCTGCCAAACCATTGAGAGTTGAATGATGATTCTTCTTGAATTTCACTCTTCATAGCATGTAGTTTATAGGATAAATTTGTTTTGAATTGATCTTGCATTTTCAATTTGTTTAGCATTTTTCTTGGTGAGATACCCCAAAACCCTAGCAATCTTAGGAAATTCATAACTTTCAATAGGTTAAGAGTTGGATCCTCTCCTTTGGGCAGTGAGTTTGTATAGGTTTAGGGTATATTTGATTGCATTTTCAAATTTTTATCATGTCATTTGCTTCTGGTTTTGGATTTTTGCTTTGCATGATGCATGTAACCCTAATTTGAGCTTTCCTTTGCATCCATTTCTCATTTGCTTGCATACCATGACTTGCCATGACATTTTGTGCATCCTCATGATTCATAATGCATCTTAGGACATTTTAGGATCATGTTTGACCATTGCATCTTTCATTTTCCATTTTGTATGTCCATTACATTTCATAACTTTTCATGTACATTCATGTTTCAAGGCATGCTTCATTTGCATTCTCATGCTTGTATGATCATTCTCATGCTTTGTCTCATGTTTGCATCATCTCTTAGCATCATTAACTTCATGTTCTTGCTCCTGGTTTTGGTTTGCATCATCACATTTCATCTCATTTGCATTGCATTTCATTTCTTATACTAACATTTCAGGTGGTAAGTTGTTTGAGAAGTGAATTTGCCTTCACTTCTCATAATCTCTTTTCATCTCTTTCATACTTCCTTTGCTGAATTTTATATGTGTATTAGAGTGAGCTTGCTCATTCATGTTCATCTCTTACTTTCCTTCTTCAAGCAACTTGTCTTCTTAAGTGAAGCAAGTTGTTTTGCTTCTCTTTGCTTCTTCCTCCTTTCATCTGCTTCCTTCCTGGTGGTTTCTCTGAAGATCTTTCTCTCTTAAGCCTCAAAAACCCTAGGATCTCCAAGTATGATAACTGTAGATGTTTAAGAATTGGCAGAATTTTTGACCAAACAAGAAATGTTAAATTCAGTTCAGAATGTCCTATCAGATGTTGGGACATTAGCAAACAGAGTATGTGAACTTTTTTCAGGATGTCTCATCAGATGTTGGGACATTGTGTAAATGACTAAGTTCAGTTTTGTCAGGATGTCCCAACAGATGTTGAGACATCTCAGACCTGCTACCAGAATTAATTATTGATTAACAGATCAGAGATATTTAAGGAGAACTATCTGGAATTAATTAATGCTGGATAAAAACAGAACAAGGCGCATCTGTAGGGAGTTTTAAATTGAAGATTCAGATTAAAACAGAAGACCTAATGCACCTAGAATATAGGAGGTAACAAACCCTAAATTCAAGGTGACAGTTGCTGCACATTAGGGCTGGATCATTCTACAGAAAGCCCAAAATTCAGATACCTATTTAAACAACAGAAACTCATAGAATTGAGTACGAATTTCAGAAGACTAAATAGGGTGTCTAGTGTTTTAATAGCAGGTTGTTTTTATTGTACCACTTTATGAGCTTTTAAGCAAAAGTGCATTTGTGACTTGATTGAAACTGTGAAGTAAGATCAAGCTGTATTGTTTGAAGGATGTCTTCAATTTCTGTAAACTTGTAAACTTGATCACTGGGTGATTGAGGGGGAGTGAGTAGGGTACTCTTATCTAAGTGAGTCTTAGGTAGAAATTGCATTGGGTAAGTATTAAGTGATAGATTAAACAGGGTGGTTTAAGTCTAGAATTAATATTACTAATAGTGGATTTCCTCCTGGCTTGGTAGCCTCCAGATGTAGGTGTGGTTATACACTGAACTGGGTTAACAAACTTCTGTGTTGTTTACTTTTCCTGCTGTTTAAGTTTTGGTTAAATTTGTCAAATGTCCTATTAAGTGTTGGGACATCTCTTAGGACATCTCATACCTGATCACAGAATTTCAATTGGCATCAGAGCAGGCACCCTGCCTGTTTATACTGGGTGAGATCTAGGGAAAACAAATTCTGTAACATGGACAGAGATATAGGGTCAGTAAATAGACCACCTATTCTGGATGGATCTAATTATGACTACTGGAAGCCAAGAATGATTGCATTCTTAAAATCACTTGACAACAGGGCATGGAGAGCAGTAAATGTTGGATGGAAACATCCTGTCCAAGACACCAAAGATGGATCAAAAGTTCTGAAACCTGAAGAAGAATGGAGTAAAGAGGAAGAAGATTCAGAACTAGGCAACTCAAAAGCCTTAAATGCTTTATTCAATGGCATTGATAGGAATATTTTCAGACTTGTGCATCATTGTGAGCTGGCCAAAGATGTTTGGGACACTCTCAAAACAACTCATGAAGGAACATCAAAAGTAAAAATGTCAAGACTTCAACTTCTCATCACCAAGTTTGAAAACTTGAGAATGAAGGAAGATGAATCAATTCATGAGTTCTACATGAACATCTTGGATATAGCCAATACCTCTGGAGCTTTGGGAGAAAAGATGACTGATGAAAAGCTTGTAAGAAAGATTCTCAGATCTTTGCCAAGAAGATTTGACATGAAAGTCACAGCAATAGAAGAAGCTCAAGACATATGCTCCATGAAAGTTGAAGAACTTATTGGTTCCCTTCAAACTTTTGAGATGGGAATGAATGACACAAGTGTTAAAAAGAACAAAAGCATAGCATTGGTGTCAAATACTGATGAAGAAGAAGATAATGAACCAGAAAATGATAAGAGCCTGTCAGACAACATTGCTATGCTTGCAAGACAGTTCAAACAGATTCTCAGAGGTATGGAAGGTAAATCAAATTCCAGTGGAAGATTCACAAACTCTTCTGAAAACAAGAGAACCTATGATGCTAACAGAAGATCAAATCTTGCTGAAAAGACCAGTCAAGAAAAAGGAATCAAGTGCCATGAATGTGAAGGATATGGACACATCAAGAAGGAATGTCCTAACTTCTTAAAAAGACAAAAGAAGGGACTATCTGTAACCTGGTCTGATGAAGACTCAGGAGGAGATTCAGAAGAAGAATCAGCTAAGCATATTACTGCTTTAGCTGGACTGTGTGAATATGATAGTGATTCCAGTTGTGGAGAGCTTACTTATGAACAACTTGAGCAAGCATTCAAAGATCTATACAAAAGAAGCTCTGAAATATGCAGTGAGGTTATAAAGCTAAAGAAGCAGAATGAAGTACTAGAAGAGGAAAAAGCAAGTGATCAAGTAATCATTGATACCTTGAAAAGTGAAGTAACTCTTCTCAATTCTAAGCTGGAACATATGTCCAAATCTGTTAGAATGATGAACAGCAGCTCAAATACACTGGATGTTATTCTCTGCAATAATAAACATTCAGGGGACAAAAGTGGACTGAGATATAACAGAGATGAAGCCAGCTCTAGCAAAGCTACTTCAAAAATTACACAGTCAAACAAGATGTCCCAACAAATGCTTCAACATCAGAACACAAAGACAAACATAATGTTCCAACAGATGTCTCAACATTCTGGAAAGAACAAAATGAAGAAGAAGTATCAAAGATGGAGATGCCATCACTGTGGAAGATTTGGGCATATCAAACCTCACTGTTATAAGCTACATGGATATCCAAATCAGATGTATCAGCAACCTTCCAAACAGAAAGTAGAAGGTATCAAAAAGGTGCTGCATAGACATCAAAGAAATCAGCAACCTCCTAAGCAGAAGACAGAGGTCATCAAGAAGGTTTGGAGACCAAAAGCTGACATTCAGACTGATCAAAGCCACATACTCAAGAACCAGATCAACAATCAAGCTTGGAGATCAGCTGAACAACACACAGGGCAGAGGCATCAAAAGAAATCTCAACTCATTTGGTCAAAGAAAAATACTGCATACATAGCACATACATCTCTGAGAGTATCAGCTAAAGAAGACTGGTACTTTGACAGTGGATGTTCAAGACACATGACTGGATTGAAGAATTTGTTAGTAAACTTAAAATCACATTCATCCAGGTATGTTACCTTTGGAGATGGAGCTAAAGGAGAAATCAAGGGAGTTGGAACCTTGGATTGTCAAGATGTTCCAAGATTAGATGATGTGCTGCTTGTTAAAGGTTTAACTGCTAACCTGATCAGTATAAGTCAACTATGTGATCAAGGATACAGGGTAAACTTTACAAAAACTGAATGCATAGTGACTAACCAAGAGCAAGAAGTTGTCATGAAAGGTGCAAGGTCTAAAGACAACTGTTACATGTGGGAGCCACTAGACTTCAGTCCCACTTCAACTTGTTCTCTAGCTAGAGAAGAAGAAGTAAAACTATGGCACCAAAGGCTAGGTCATCTTCATTTCAGAGGCATAAAGAAGATCATATCTATGGATGCTGTAAGAGGTATCCCTAAACTGAAGATTGATGATGGCAAAATCTGTGGTGAATGTCAAATAGGCAAACAAACCAAGATGTCCCATCCAAAGCTCCAACATCTGACAACTTCCAAAGTTTTGGAATTGTTACATATGGATCTCATGGGACCTATGCAGGTTGAAAGCCTTGGTGGTAAGAGGTATGCATATGTGGTGGTTGATGACTTTTCAAGATATACATGGATAAATTTCATTAAAGAAAAGTCAGATGTCTTTGATGTATTCAAGGAATTATGTCAAAGATTACAAAGGGAAAAATCTAGCTGTGTGATCAGAATTAGAAGTGATCATGGAAAGGAATTTGAGAATAAAAAATTCTTAGATTTCTGTTCTTCAGAAGGAATCAATCATGAATAATCTTCTCCTATCACTCCTCAACAGAATGGGATTGTTGAGAGAAAAAATAGAACTATTCAAGAATCTGCAAGAGCTATGATACATGCTAAAAAGCTACCTCTGTATTTCTGGGCTGAAGCCATGAACACTGCATGCTATATCCATAACAGAGTTACCTTGAGAAAAGGAACCCTGTTCACAATATATGAAGTCTGGAAGGGCAGAAAACCCACTGTGAAGTACTTTCCTGTGTTTGGAAGTAAATGCTATATTCTGGCAGATAGGGAGCAAAGGAGAAAAATGGATCCTAAAAGTGATGAAGGGATTTTCCTTGGATACTCTATAAACAGCAGAGCATATAGAGTATTTAATTACAGAACAAAGGTTATCATGGAGTCCATAAATGTGATAATTGATGATGCTTCTACAGATGTCCCAGAAGATGTTGGAACATCTGCTGAGATCAAGATTGAACCTGAAGAAAAGAATGATCAATATAACTTCACTCAAAATGATACAAGTTCAGAAGATTTAAGCAAACCTCCCTCAATCAGAATACAGAAGGATCATCCCAAAGATTTAATAATTGGTGATCCCAACAGAGGTGTAAGCACTAGATCAAGAGAAGTGATTTCAGGTTCTTGTTTTGTTTCCAAAATAGAACCTAAAAATGTCAAGGAAGCTCTTACTGATGAATACTGGATTTGTGCTATGCAAGAGGAATTAGGTCAATTCACAAGGAATGAAGTGTGGATTCTTGTTCCTAGACCTGATGACATAAATGTGATTGGTACAAAATGGGTGTATAAGAACAAGTCAAATGAACAAGGAGTTGTTACAAAGAACAAAGCTAGACTTGTGGCTCAAGGATACACTCAAATTGAAGGGGTAGACTTTGATGAAACCTTTGCACCAGTAGCAAGGCTTGAATCAATAAGACTACTGTTGGGAATTGCTTGTATCTTAAAGTTCAAGCTATTTCAAATGGATGTGAAAAGTGCCTTTCTTAATGGTTATCTTAATGAAGAGGTATATGTTGAACAACCTAAAGGATTTGTTGATCCAAGTTGTCCAAATCATGTATACAAATTAAAGAAAGCTCTTTATGGTCTGAAGCAAGCTCCAAGGGCATGGTATGAAAGACTGACCACATTTCTTATCAAGCAAGGATACAGAAAAGGTGGGATTGATAAAACCCTGTTTGTTAAAGATGAAGAAGGAAATGTCATGATTGCACAAATATATGTTGATGACATTGTGTTTGGTGGGATGTCTGATAAGATGGTCAAACATTTTGTCAAGCAGATGGAATCTGAATTTGAAATGAGTCTAGTAGGTGAATTAACCTATTTTCTTGGTCTGCAAGTTAAACAAATGGAAGACTCAATGTTCATCTCACAAAGCAAGTACTCCAAGAACATAGTGAAGAAATTTGGAATGGAAAATGCTTCTCATAAAAGAACTCCTGCTCCCACACACTTAAAGCTGACTAAAGATGAAAAGGGTGAGAATGTAGATCAAAGTTTATATAGAAGCATGATTGGAAGCTTGTTATACTTGACTGCTAGCAGACCAGACATTGCATTTGCAGTAGGAGTTTGTGCAAGATATCAAGCTGATCCAAAAGTCAGTCATCTCAATCAAGTCAAGAGAATCCTTAAATATGTTAATGGTACTTGTGACTATGGCATAATGTACTTTCATGGGTGCAAACCAATTCTCACTGGCTTCTGTGATGCTGATTGGGCAGGAAGTGCTGATGACAGAAAAAGCACTTCAGGAGGATGCTTCTTTCTAGGAAACAATCTGATTTCTTGGTTCAGTAAGAAACAGAATTGTGTATCCTTATCTACAGCTGAAGCTGAGTACATAGCAGCAGGTAGCAGTTGTTCTCAGTTGGTTTGGATGAAGCAAATGCTCACTGAGTACAATGTCCCACAAGATGTCATGACATTGTACTGTGACAACTTAAGTGCAATCAACATATCTAAGAATCCTATCCAACACAGCAGGACTAAGCATATTGATATCAGACATCATTTCATCAGAGATCTTGTAGAAGAAAAGGTGATTTCATTGGAGCATGTAGCTACTGATCTGCAGTTAGCTAATATCTTTACCAAGGCATTGGATGCTACTCAATTTGAGAACTTAAGGGGCAAACTTGGAATATGTTTATGTGATATCTAGCAGTTAATGAGATGTGCCAACATGTCATATGACATTGCATGGCATAAGTTCCAGATGGCTAAACCAGTCTGGACAAGACTCTTGGGAAATCCATCTCTCATCATTTGCACAGTAACGGCTACTTATTTAGTAACTTCTTATAAGCAGCTATCAAGAGTCTCATCACATCATCACAAGCGAATCACATTAACTAGTAATCCTTCAGAAATCTTAAACCCTAAAGCTGCACATTCATCTTCTTCAACAATGTCTCAAAACCCTAAAACAGCCGAAGAAGTTCTCAATCAGGAAGACGTGGTTCATGCCACTCCTATTTCTATGGTACCAATGCAATCAACACCATTAGACGAGCTCAGGGGAAGCGCCTCTCACACTAAGAAGGCAAGAACACCAAAAAGAGGTAAAGATCAAATCAGAAGCAAAGCTAAAGACATTCCTTCTCATGTTAAATACTCCAAATATGTTGATGATTCCATTAAGGAAATTGTCAACCAAGTTTTCTCTGAACAAAGAGTAGTGAAAGGAATCTCTGTTCCCTTGAACACCATTTCTGCACCTCAAGAAGAACCAGCTCAAGATACAAAGAACACTGCTGCAGAACAAGATGTCCCAACAGATGTTGGAACATATGCAGATGAGAAAGCAAACTCATCTGATGCTGATACTGAACAGACTGAGGACAAGAAAGAAGTCTCAAGTGAAAGTGATAAAGAAGTTCCTGTGGAACAGGCTAAAGACTCAAATGAAGATCAATCTTCTGCTGATCAACAAGCTGATGAGGAGACTGCTCAATCCCCTCCAGTAGTCAATCTGGAACAGGAGTCTGATGCAGAGATCATATCATCTGTGAAACCCAGCATTGCTAAAAGACTAAGGTCCAGGAAAGGAAAGATGCAAGATGAACCTGTCATTCCTGAGAAGAAGAAGGCTAGTCCAAAGAAAGGCAAGGCTAAAGCCACTTTTGGTCCAGCAAAACCATGGAGCAAAGTTCAAACCCAGAAGAGAAAAGCTGCAACACCATCAGATTCAGACGTTGGATCAGATGTCCCAACATCTCCTCCCAAGAAGAAACCAGCACCAGCTAGAACTTCAACTGTTGTTCCAGAAGCTCCCTTGGACAACATATCCTTTCATCATGTCTCCAGTGTCAACAGATGGAAATATGTGTACCAAAGAAGGGTTGCTTTGGAAAGAGAACTAAGCAGCAATGCACTTGAGTGCACAGAACTCATTGATCTAATCTCTGCTGCAGGACTATTCAAGACAGTCTCAGAGTTCTCTCCCTGCTATGAACTTCTTGTCAAAGAGTTCATTGTGAATCTTCAGGAGGATTGCTCAAATGGTAAGTCCTCTGAGTTTAGAAAAGTTTATGTTAGAGGAAGATGTGTGGAGTTTTCTCCCCAAATCATAAATCAGTATCTAGGAAGAGAAACAGATGGACCAAATGAGCTAGGCAAGACAGATAATCAAGTCTGTAAGGTGATAACTGCTGACCAGGTCAAGGCATGGCCTGTGAAGGGAAAGCTATCTGTAAGCATGCTTACCAGAAAGTATGCCATGCTGAACAGGATTGGTACATCTAATTGGGTGCCTACCAACCACACTTCATCAATCTCAACTGGTCTGGCCAGATTCATCTATGCTGTGGGGACTCAAACCAAGATGGATTATGGAGCATATATTTTTGATCAGACTATGAAGCATGCCATCTCTACTGCAACAAAGCTGCCAATAGCTTTTCCATCATTGCTGTGTGGTATTGTTCTAAGTCAATACCCTGGAATTTTAACTGAGAAGGACATTGTCTGCAAGAGAGAGAGCCCCCTGGCTTTTCATTACAAATTATTCCTAAGTCACCATGCTGCAGATGTTGAAGCACCTGCTGGGACATCTGCTGGTCCCTCAACTACTAAGACTTCAATCTCCAAGAAAGAGTTAATTGCTGAGCTAAAGTGCACATGCAAGGAGCTTGAAGCAAGGAAGCTGAAACTGGAAGAAACCATTCAAAGTTTGGAGAATGAAGAAGACCAGAAAGCTGCCTCTAATGCAAACAATGCCTCTGATGAAGACAGTGAAGCTGCTGAAGACACTGAAGTAGAGGAGGAAACTGAGAGTGCTGAATCTGAGTGATCAAATGTATGTGAGGCAAATGTAATGACAGCAATGTAATGACAGTAATAGTGTCTTTGGCCCCTAATTTTGTGTCTACCAAGGGGGAGAACAACAACAAACAAATTTGTACTGCTGTTTAATTTTTGAATGAAATCTGTTTGTTTCTGTCTGAACTGAATCAGTGTGTATTTCTGTTGCAACAAGACTGGACACATATTTGTTTGAGGGGGAGTAATCTCAAATAAGAATCAACAGAAAAGTAATGCTATACTCTGATAAAAAGAACTTCTGCTGCACTCTGAAAACCAGAAAAGATGTTAGCCAAAAATTAGCCAAAGGGGGAGTTTGTAGATGTTTAAGAATTGGCAGAATTTTTGACCAAACAAGAAATGTTAAATTCAGTTCAGAATGTCCTATCAGATGTTGGGACATTAGCAAACAGAGTATGTGAACTTTTTTCAGGATGTCTCATCAGATGTTGGGACATTGTGTAAATGACTAAGTTCAGTTTTGTCAGGATGTCCCAACAGATGTTGAGACATCTCAGACCTGCTACCAGAATTAATTATTGATTAACAGATCAGAGATATTTAAGGAGAACTATCTGGAATTAATTAATGCTGGATAAAAACAGAACAAGGCGCATCTGTAGGGAGTTTTAAATTGAAGATTCAGATTAAAACAGAAGACCTAATGCACCTAGAATATAGGAGGTAACAAACCCTAAATTCAAGGTGACAGTTGCTGCACATTAGGGCTGGATCATTCTACAGAAAGCCCAAAATTCAGATACCTATTTAAACAACAGAAACTCATAGAATTGAGTACGAATTTCAGAAGACTAAATAGGGTGTCTAGTGTTTTAATAGCAGGTTGTTTTTATTGTACCACTTTATGAGCTTTTAAGCAAAAGTGCATTTGTGACTTGATTGAAACTGTGAAGTAAGATCAAGCTGTATTGTTTGAAGGATGTCTTCAATTTCTGTAAACTTGTAAACTTGATCACTGGGTGATTGAGGGGGAGTGAGTAGGGTACTCTTATCTAAGTGAGTCTTAGGTAGAAATTGCATTGGGTAAGTATTAAGTGATAGATTAAACAGGGTGGTTTAAGTCTAGAATTAATATTACTAATAGTGGATTTCCTCCTGGCTTGGTAGCCTCCAGATGTAGGTGTGGTTATACACTGAACTGGGTTAACAAACTTCTGTGTTGTTTACTTTTCCTGCTGTTTAAGTTTTGGTTAAATTTGTCAAATGTCCTATTAAGTGTTGGGACATCTCTTAGGACATCTCATACCTGATCACAGAATTTCAATAACAATTAGGGTTTGATTAGTCCCCCATTTAGTTTTACCTTTGTGTCATCTTTGAGTCTTCTCTTCTCATCTCTTAAATCAAGGACTAAACCCTAAAGGCTTTAAGGCTTTGTGATTAAGATTATGCCTGCATCCTTCTATTAGGATGGAGTGTATAACTTTAATCCTAAGTGTTAAACCCTTAATGTGTTTAAATCCTTTAATCAATCCACTTAATAATCACCAAGACATCAAGCTTGTAACTTGGGCCTTGCATTAGGGTTCTAATTCTTCCTTAATTGGTTAAGAAGGACTAACCCTAGTGTTAATGGACAAGTCCCCCTCAAGTTGTCTTACAAACCATACAAATCACTTCTTCATCCTATCATTAACTAAAATCCATTTAATAAAGGCTTTGTTTTGTCATGAGGTTAATCCCTAATCATGGATTAAGTTGAGGAGCTTTCCTCAGCTTAAATGTTCTCATCTATTATCCTTCTATTAGGATGGTGTAATGGGTCCATTAAATCCTTGATTATGGCTTAAACTCATTACTTAACACTAAACAAAAACAACAAAAACATCTAAATAAATGCAAATAGGTTAATAATCTTAATCCTACATCAGGGTGATTAAGTGTGAGGTGCATACCTCATGCTTAAGGTATTCTCATTACCCCTAATCAGAGGGAGGATGTGATGAGTTTACTAACCCCTTGGTTTAGGCTTAAGCTCATTAATTTATGACAAACACCAAAAAGCAATAAAAGACTGAAAACACAAAAACAAATAATAATCGTCTCCTTCGGGATTCTTTTCTCATCTCATTCACTCACAAGCGAGAACTTGCTTCTTCCGTCTAATGCAATACAGTTTGCACCTGAGCCAGACAGGTCATACACTTGAGCATAGACAAGTAAGCAATTCACAAGTCAATTTACCTTTCAGTCTCTTTGAGTCGAACTACGGTGTTCTGACTTCCTCATTGCACGAGAGGATACGTAGGCATAACTTAACATTTATCGAACAAAAGTCTCTGTATATTCCCCCTCCTTCCAACATTATTCTTTAAGCCTCATACTCCTGAGCATTTCACTCTTGTTCTTATACTGACACTTCTCTTATACACTTCACATTCTTTTTACACTGACATTTGCATTCTTTCCAGCTTTGATACACAAATTGCACTGACACTACCCCTTTAAAACACAAATCTTTTAAGCGTGGATCCCGTCGAGTACGACGGACAATCTGGGTGCTAATACCTTCCCAGGTTGTAACCAACCCCCTTTCTCAGTTTCTCTGGTTCGCAATCGTATTATCCATATCTTTCCTCAGGTTTATGCAGCATTACCTTTCCTCCGGGATAAAAATGCCTAGCTGGCGACTCTATTCTTTCCTTCTCCTTTCTCCGACCGTTCGCGTCTGTACCCCTCTTGACCGAGGTGTCATCGGGTGGGAGCGACAGTATCAACTGGTTAACAAAGAACACGGACGAGTGTCGAATCTGAGGGGATTTAAGTGGTATATACAAGATACGGACGAGTATCGGTAAAAGTGATGAGTGAGACCTAGACAAGTGTTCGACTTGCTGGGGAGAGCATGACATGGACGGGTGTCGGAAAAAGTGTATTATAAACAAGTATTTGATTTACAATCAATGTTTAGGCAACTATGCTGGGGAAGGTGACACAGACGGGTGTCAGGGAAAAAGTGCGTGTATATGTGAACATGAGTTTGTGAGTGCAAAGGGGACGCTTTGGCTTTCTGCTGGGGGATACGACACAGAAGAGTGTCAAGAAGCATCTGTAATGAATAAACACCTGTTTGCTCGGGAAATTTTACTGGGGAATGATGACACGGACGGGTGCCGAAAGGAGCATTTTTCTGTATTTGGGAGTGTAAAGAAAATGCTTTATCATTCTGCCGGGGAGTTTGAGAGGTATTTTGTATATTGTTGACGGAACGTTAGTATTTACAAATGTCCAGTTCGACACATGGCTTATGACTATGCAATGCGTTTAATTTTTGCTGTAATGCTCCGTATTGGACGGAATGCTACGCTCTGGGGGGAAATATGATGCGAATGCTATGATTATGCAAAAGATACCGATCCGGGATTCGGATCCCGTTGCTTGAAGAGATCTCTGGCTGATCTGCTTGGAGTGGACATCCCAGCTGGGGATGAGATCATTGGTAAATCTGACATATATGACTCTGCATGGGGAAATAGGTCTCTGATAGACCTATCTTGGTAGTGAGGGACCCAGCTGGGGTCTGTAGAAGCTTTCGTCACTCTGTTGTGAAATCTTCAACATTGCCTTTCCGGATAGAGGCTGAAACTCTGTGGGGAGACGGTTTCATGTCCTTTCACTTGGCTGGGGAAGAAGAAAGGTCATTGAGAGATCTTCCTGGAGATTTCTGTGGGGATCCTGCTGAGGATGATACTTGACAACTCAGCTGGGGAAATGAACACCTTCTGGTGTTGCTCTTGAAGGAAATGTTGGAGAGGTGATGCCTGGCAACTCTGACAGGGAGAAAACATCTCTGGTGCTGTTTGGGAGGTGTGTTGTGGCAATAATGATCTTGGCAGCCTACTGGGGAGAAGCTTTCATGCCCCATGTTGTGCTTTGAATACCTGCAATCCTGTTATAACAAAGAAACGTACAAGTACCCCGAGGCATCCCTTACTGGATTCCAATATAGGAATCTAGACACTCCCGGGAGCAAATATATTTCCTGTAAAAAATTTTGTTTTAGCAAAGACGCATCTGTATTCATGCAATTGTCATTTTTACGGACATCGGACATTTTGCAAATGAAAATAAAATGTACGAGACGAAATATGACTGAAGATCTGATTTCATTAATTTTTGTGCCCTGAAGTGGCAAGATACAGTCAAAGAAACAAATCCCCTAAAATGAGGAGATTGTTACAAATTGAGAAACAAAAAGGTGTTGGCAATGTTGACGACGCTTCAGGGGGCTTCCCTTTTGCTATGACTCGTATGGCATTGACGTTCTTCTCCTCTTGCTTTCTGAAGAAGGCTGATTCTGACTGAAGCTTGAACCTTTCGAAGCTTGTCGTGTTGTAAGTGATACAGACGAATTCAGAGTGCAGTTGTTTGCTCATTCCCTTATTTTGCGTGGATCGCCCTTTCGGGTTTTCAATCCACCGGGATACCCATTTTTGCCTGAGCTGTCCGATGCGGCTTTTCAACTCAGCGGGTGTACACATTTTTATTTATTTTCTCTTATTTTTGCCCGAGTCTTTTATTCTGTTTTTGACTCGCCGGGATGCCCTATTTTTGCCTGGACTTATATTCTGTTTTTATGTCCAGCGGGTCATACTATGCGAAGTATTTTTTAACTGCATCTGAATTCACAGGGGATAGGAAGTCTTCACCATCCATAGTACTGAGCATCAGTGCTCCACCAGAGAAAACTTTTTTTACTATGAACGGACCATCATAATTCGGAGTCCACTTGCCCCTGTGGTCTCTATGAGGAGGAAAGAGTCTTTTCAGCACAAGATCTCCTACTTGGTATTCTCGAAGCATGACCTTCTGATCGAAGGCTTTCTTCAATCTTTTCTGATACAACTGCCCATGACAGATTGCAGCTAATCTCTTTTCTTCAATCAGATTCAGTTGTTCATATCGGGATCGGACCCATTCTGCTTCATTTAACTTAACATCCATCAATACCCGTAAAGAGGGTAATTCAACTTCAACAGGTAGGACTGCCTCTATACTATAAACAAGTTGATACGGTGTTGCTCCAGTGGATGTTCTGATTGACGTTCGGTACCCATGCAAGGCAAATGGTAGCATCTCATGCCAATCTTTATAAGTGACCACCATCTTCTGTACAATCTTCTTGATATTCTTGTTAGCTGCCTCTACAGCACCATTCATCTTTGGCCTGTAAGGAGAAGAATTGTGGTGTTGGATCTTGAAGTCCCGGCACAGTTCTACCATCATTTTATTGTTCAAGTTGGAACCATTATCAGTAATGATTCGCTCGGGAACTCTATACCGACAGATGATGTCTCTCTTCAGAAATCGGGCTACCACTTGCCTGGTAACATTTGCATAAGAAGCTGCTTCAACCCACTTGGTAAAATAGTCAATGGCAACCAGGATGAATCTGTGGCCATTTGAATCAGTCGGTTCGACCTTGCCAATCATATCAATGCCCCACATGGCAAAGGGCCAGCGTGAAGACATCACATTCAAAGGATTGGGAGGTACATGCACCTTATCCGCATAAATCTGGCATTTATGGCATTTTCTGGCATAGGCACAATAGTCTGCATCCATGGTGATCCAGTAATAACCTGACCTTAACAACTTCTTAGCCATGGCATGCCCTCCAGCATGGGTACCAAAGGATCCCTCGTGCACCTCATGCATTAACAAGTCTGCTTCTGCCCTATCAACGCATCTGAGAAGTACCATATCAAAGTTTCTCTTGTATAGGGAACCATCAGCATTCAGGAAGAAACTACCAGCTAGCCTTCTTAATGTCTTCTTATCATTGGAAGATGCCCCAGGTGGGTATGTTTGATCCTCCACAAAGCATTTGATATCATGGAACCAAGGCTTATTATCTTTGACAACATCTGCTGAGAACACATATGCTGGTCTATCAAGTCTGGATACTGAAATTCGAAGCACAAAGTTGGCGGCTTGAACTTTGATCATAGATGAAATGGTAGCCAGAGCATCTGCAAACTGATTTTCATCTCGTGGAATATACTCAAGCTTGACTGTTGTGAAGAAAGTCAATAACCTCCTTGTATAATCCCGGTAAGTTATCAGATGATCTTGGTGGGTGTACCACATGCCGTTGGTTTGATTAATTACCAGAGCTGAATCTCCGAATAGAGTCAAAGTCTTGATCCTGAGGTCAATGGCTTCCTCAAGACCCATAATACAAGCTTCGTATTCAGCTTCGTTGTTGGTGCAGTTGAAGGTGAGTTTTGCCGAGAAAGGCATGTGAACTCCCTTAGGTGTAATGAGTACTGCACCAACACCACGACCATTCATATAACAGCCCCGTCAAACATCATAGTCCATTCTTCTCCCGGGTCAGGCCCTTCAGTGTGAACAGGCTCTTCATGATCTTTTGCTTTTATGAACATGATGTCTTCGTCGGGGAAATCAAATCTCATAGGCTGGTAATAATCAATGGGTTGCTCAACAAGATAATCAGAATACACACTGCCCTTGATGGCTTTCTGAGATGTGTACTGAATGTCATATTCTGTGAGAATCATTTGCCATCTCGCAACCCGTCCGGTAAGTGCTGGCTTCTCAAATATGTACTTAACTGGATCCATCTTAGAGATCAGTAAAGTAGTGTGGGTCAACATATACTGCCTTAGTCAGCGAGCAGCCCACGCTAAAGCACATCAAGTTTTCTCGAGCAGTGAATAACGTTGTTCACAGTCGGTAAACTTTTTGCTTAGGTAGTATATTGCATACTCTTTTCGACCAGACTCGTCATGCTGGCCCAACACACACCCCATTGACTCTTCTAATACTGTCAAGTACATGATTAGAGGTCTTCCTTCAACTGGAGGCATAAGGATTGGAGGCTCTTGTAAGTATTCCTTGATTTTGTCAAAAGCCCTCTGGCAGTCTTCATTCCACCTGACCATTTGTTCTTTTCTTAACAGCTTGAACAAAGGCTCACAGGTTGCCGTAAGGTGAGATATGAACCTTGAAATGTAATTCAATCTACCTAGAAACCCCCGAACTTCTTTCTCAGACTTCGGTGCAAGCATTTCTTGAATGGCTTTGACTTTATCAGGGTCAACTTCAATCCATTTCTCACTTATAATAAATCCCAGCAGCTTACCAGATCGCACCCCGAATGTGCATTTATTGGGATTTAACTTCAATTGGTACTTCCTCAGACGCTTGAATAGCTTCAATAGATTCACCAGGTGGTCTTCTTCTGTGAGGGACTTGGTAATCATGTCATCCACATAACATTCAATTTCTTTATGGATCATGTCATGGAATAGTGTTACCATAGCCCGTTGATAAGTAGCACCAGCATTCTTCAGTCCGAATGGCATCACCTTATAACAGAATGTTCCCCAGGGTGTGATGAAAGTAGTCTTCTCCATGTCTTCAGGTGAAATTTTGATCTGATTGTATCCTGAAAATCCATCCATGAAGGAGAATATCGAGAACTGAGCCGTATTGTCGACCAATACATCAATGTGTGGTAAAGGGAAGTCGTCTTTCGGGCTAGCTCTGTTCAGATTTCGATAAGCCACACACATCCTCACCTTGCCATCTTTCTTAGGTACAGGTACGATATTAGCAACCCACGGCGGATAGCTAGTCACAGCCAGGAAACCGGCGTCCCATTGCTTCTGTACCTCTTCTTTTATCTTCATTGCCATATCTGGGCGAGTACGGCGCAACTTTTGTTTTACTGGTGGGTAGTCTTCTTTCAGAGGTAGCTTGTGCATGACAATGTAGGTGTCCAACCCTGGCATATCCTGATAAGACCAAGCAAAAACATCCACATACTCCCGAAGCATGTCAATCAGTTGCTCTTTCACTGAATCTTGTAAGCAGGCCCCAATCTTAACTTCTTTCACGTCTTCTTCTGTACCCAGATTAACTGTTTCAATCTCCTCCTGATGAGGAGTGATAACCTTCTCCTCTTGTCTCAACAACCTGGCTAGCTCTTCAGGTAGCTCATAATCTTCTTCAACCCCTTCATCAGCTTGATTGATTGGATTGTCAAAATCATACAAGGTCATAGCAGTGTTGTTGTCGGTGCAATCTGGAGGGCACTTTCTGCAAGGGTTTAGATTGGTTGATTTTAGTGATCAGTTTTATCTTGCTTAGAAAAAAGTGAAAAATGAAGTTATTTATTTTTAAAAAACATTGCCATGTTATTTTTGTACAAAAAGAAAAATGAAAGACAGTGAGCGGAAAAGAAAAAGACTCATTTGCAAAAGATGTCCTGATATTCATTTGATTGATCTTTGCAAAAAATACAAGATGGCCCGATTACAAAATGAGTCTTGACATCTTGGGCAAGATGCGAGACTTGATGCATGCTTTAAAAATACAGGAAATAATAATTACTCTGCAGGAGTAACCCTTATAATTTCCTGGGAAGACCAGTTAAGGACTTGGCTCCCCGGGATCCTTGGACGTATCCAGCTCTCCAGGTTGCGGTCGCTTTCCTCCTCGTCTTCCAAATTGTTTACAGCATCCGGGGTGAGCATTCCCCCGCTGACAAACTTGGGCTCCTTGGCAGCCTCTGATTGATCTCGTTGAGTTGGTCTGTAACCCAACCCAAATCTGTCTTCTTTCTTCTCCACGGGCAACAGCTTGCCCCAGCCTTGGGCGGTACCTTCCTCAACAACCTTCCGGGCTTGCTGATATGATGTCATGGAAGTTCCCAGTACAACAGATGCTTCATTAATGTTTAGGGCCTCAAACCCCTGGCTCATGGTTTCATGGATCTCCCCGTCCATTTCAATGTACTTATACGTAGCCAGATGGCTAACAAAAATGTCCTCCTCCCCACAGATGGTGATGATCTGGCCTTCCCACTCGAATTTCAATTTCTGGTGAAGGGTAGACGTAACAGCGCCAGCGGCATGGATCCAGGGTCTACCCAACAGACAGCTGTAGGCCGGCTGAATGTCCATCACAAAGAATGTAGTTTTGAAGGTCTGCGGGCCAATCATCACAGGCAGATCAATCTCCCCAAGCACTGATCTTCTAGAGCCATCAAATGCTCTCACCACCAAGTTACTTGGACGCAGTGCCAAGCCATCATACTCCAGCTTCACTAAGGCTTTCTTTGGCAGAACATTGAGTGATGACCCAATGTCCACCAGTACATGAGATAGAACAGCACCCTTGCATTCCAAGGTGATATGCAAATCCTTGTTGTGGTTACGTCCCTCTGTTGTTAAGTCAGCATTGGTAAAGCCCAGTCTGTGACTGGTGTTGACATTTGCCACCACAGTTTCTAGCTGATTAACGGTAATCTCCTCCGGCACGTATGCTGCGTGCAGGACTTTCAACAATGCGTTCCTGTGAGATTCAGAACACATCAACAGTGACAATATGGAGATTTTTAAGGGAGTTTGGTGAAGCTGATCCACCACCTTGTAATCACTCTTTTTTATGATTCTCATGAACTCGTCTACATCTTGCTCGAAAGATGTCTTCTGAGTTTCTTTGGCAGTTAGCTCTTTAGATGCCACACTCTTTCCTTTTGCTTTAGCAGCAGCTTCTGCTTCAACATTAGGTCTTTGTACTTGTGAGGCAAAAAGGCGTCCGCTTCTGGTGAAGCCTCCGCCTCCCCCAACATTATCAATCTGTGGAGAAGAGGTTGATGAATCCAGAGTGATTTTCTCCCCATTGCAGTAGAGATCAGAACCATAATGCCAAGGTATGGAATTACTGCTTTCATAAGGAACAGGTCCAGGCACTGTAATGGTGACCGGACTGATTGCTGCAGAGGAGGGTACTGTGATGGTGTGCGGATCGTAGTAAATTGTGACTGGTGGCCTGGCAGGAGGTGCCACTGTTTGTTGGAAATTGCTGCTGGGAGGAACATTTGACGGGTCATAGTAGATTGTAACTGCTGAGACATCTTCATTAATTTTTGCTGGTGTTGCAGGAGGTTCTGCTAATAAAGTGGATGTTGATGTTGTAGAAGAAAGAGTTGTTGACATTTGATTTGTTGAAGTGATGGACGGAGTAACTGCTGATGATATTGATGAATCGGTAGGAATGATTGTTGCTGCTGTTGTAGAAGAATCAGGAATTGTTGTCAAAGGAATTGCTGGATTTGTAGGCGCCGTTGTCGAGATCTGAAGGATACCATCCTTAATAAGACCATCTATGCTGCTTCTCAAATTTTCACACCCGTTGACTGCAATGTTGCAATACCCACAACCGAGCTCACACCCGGGGAACACTTGGCACTCTAGAAGCTGAGCTTTAATTTCGACCAATGGTGTTCGAATTTATGCAACACTGGTGATCAAGGTAGATGGTTTGTCTTCCTCAATGGAATTAATCCTCGGCCCGCCATGATTAGGCATAGGATTTCTATTGACATTCGGAGGAGGTGCGAATTTGAGGGCTTTAGAATCCACCAGATCTTGGATTTCATTTGCAGGGCCCTGCACTTCTCAGTATTGTGACCAGGTGCATTGGAGTGGAAAGCACATCTGGCGTTGACATCATAATTCTTTGGGAGGTTGAGAGGATCTGGTGGTGCCAACGTCCTTAACTCAACCAAGTTAAGCTTCAGGAGTTGTGGAAATAAAGTGGCATAAGGCATAGGGATAGGGTCAATCACCCTGTTTGCCTGTGATGGTCTTTGCTGAAAAGGACGCTATTGATGATTGCTATTGTTGTTGTTGTAGGTTCTCTGTTGCGGATACTGAACTTGTTGTTGATATTGTGGTGGTTGTTGTTGTTGATATGCTGATTGCTGAGGAATCAGAGCTGGAATAGAGACAGCTGCTACTGATCTGTAGACATACTGAGGTCTGCCCCTGTTTGCATGAATGGCATTTGTCTCACTGGTCCTTCGGGGTCCCACAAAAGGCTTCCTGGGATTACTGGACGAACTTGCACCATTATCAGAAACATGTCGGCCATTTCTCTTTTTGACATGGGTGGTTGAACAGCAGCAGCAAGATGTCTCCACCTTTGGGCATATTCTCGGAAGCTTTCTCTGGAGAACTGGGACATTCCCATCAGAAGAGTCCTGTTAGGAGCCATGTCCAGATTGTATTGATATTGCCTGATGAAGGCCTCAGCTAAGTCCTTCCAGCATCTAATGGTAGCTCTGGTCAAGTGTGAATACCACTCTCTTGAAGCCCCGGTCAGACTGTCTTCAAAGTAGAACATCCACAGCTTTTCATCCATAGTATAAGCTTTAAGTCTTCCCAGGAAAGACTGCAGGTGAGTTCGTGGACAAGAGGTTCCATTGTATTTCTCGAAGTACGGGGGTTTGAATTTGTGGGGAATTCTCACCCCATCCACTAGCCCCATATCCATCACATCAAAGCCTAAGGAATTTTGAGACTCCAAAGATTTTAACTTCTCAGCAATTTCCTCCAATCTTCTATCATAGACTTCATCTCCATCTCCCATGACAGTAAATTGTTCTTCTTGGGGATCTTCTTGCAAGATTCTCCCCCCAGCACTGTTTCCTTGCAAATTTCCCGGGATGTTGACTTCCGGATGTAGATGAGGTCCAAATACTGGTGGATTAACATGAGGCTGACCCCTCTCATTATTACTTGTACCTCCAGTCCCAAGATGAGGTTCTTCGGGAGTCTGTCTTTCCACCAATTCCCTCAACCTTTCTTGACTTTGGGCCAAGCCAGTCATTACTTCCATGAATTGAGTCATTTGGTTTCTCATCTCCAACCTTTCGTTATCCATCTGAGTTCTGACCTCAGTCAGGTCCTGCTGTACTTGCTCCATTTGGATACCAGGAAGGTTGTTGCGAGTAGGGTACCCGTGCACGCGATTGACAGGGAATACCCGGCGACGAGCAATGTTTCATGAGATCACAACAAAGTTAGAAACAAAAATAAAACCTACAAAACAACACAAAAGTTAGTATGCAACGCAGTATGCTTATTTGTTTTCCAAGGTATCCGGCTTGGTTCTTGGTTTTGACCTTTCCAGCCCTCGAGGAAGATGCTTGATGTTACTGAGAAAAGAAACCCAACAAAGGCAAACTAATATATTACAAATGATGAACAATACATAGTTTGTTTCACAATACATGCCCCTGGGGGGTCAAAATACAACAAAAAGAAAAGTACACCAAATGGAAATAAACAACAAGCAAAAAGTCAGACATCCAGTCCAAACTCATCCTGCTTGACCTCTTTCAGAAGTGCCTCAGTCACTGGACCAGCTGGGTGCTCTATAATGGTCCTAATGAGGAGGTTTCTGGTGGCAATGGCAGTGGTCAGCTTCTTGTGCCTGTCCTGATCCTTTGATCTCTTCAATCCAGCCCTAAGCTTCAACTCTGAAATCTCCTTCTGGGCTGCCAACAAAGCCTCCTGCTGCTTCTTTTCATTGGCCTCTAACTGTTCAATCTTGGCTTGAATCTTCTGATCTTCTTGAGTACGGGCCTCAGTGATCCTGACCCACCTAGCTTTCCTTTCTTGCAGATAGAGTTCAGTCCTAGCCTTCTGAAGCTTGGCCTCTTTACATGCATTCTTTAATATTTGTTCCCCAGCTCTTGCTTTCTTGATGTAATCCTCTGTCTTCTCAATTTTGGCAAGATGCTCCACCCTAAGCTTCTCCAACCTTTCAATGTCCAGACGACCATCACTCCTTTCCCAAAGGGTCTTCTTCAAGGCTTGGGATAGGTTCTCATTCCTTTCCTTTAGCTTCTCAAATTCTTCCAGGCTGACAGTTGCCGCAGGCTGTACTGTTGAGGGTCCAGGTATGTCCTCCAAGGTAAAAGGCATTCCAGTAATTTGAGCTCTAGCATGGGACCAGTCATAGTACTGGGCTGAAGCAACATTATTACACCTTCCTAGAATTGCCATCCCTTTTGTCTGGATCTTGTCCCAAGCCCAGGATGCTTGGCTGACAACAGCTGAATTAGGTTTCACTTCACAATACAGGGTCTCAGCTAAATCTTGCACTCTAGGAGGGTGAACCAAAGCATAGCCCAGTTGTCTCTTGAACAACAAAGGATTGTAGTTTATGCAACCCTTTACTCCTATCAGAGGCACATTTGGGTACTGTCCACAGCTGGTGATAATGTCCTTGCCTTTGGTGCTCTGGGTGCACCATCTAATATCATCTGAAGTCAAGGCAATGAGCCTCTTGGCCCAATTCTTCTGTTGGTGGGGATTTAGGAAGGCATCTGACTTAGGCAGGTGTTTAAGCAGCCAGGTGTGAAACAAAGGAGCACAACATCTAACCAACTTCCCTCTTTGTTTCTCATTCCTCTGATGAATGGAGTAGTAAAAGTCTCCCAGCAATGTGGGTACTGGGTTCTTCAGAAGAAAAAGATGAATGGCATTCTTGCTGACAAATTTGGGCTCATCTGCAAACAGTATAACCCCATATATGCTGAGGGCTAACAGTGCACAGACTGCCCCCCATTCTCCAAATGAAGCTTTCAGGATGGCCTGAAAAATCAAGAAATCCAAGTGAAAACCAGGGATCCCAGCTTTTGTTGTCATATTCTGCTCAATCAAAGTAGGCTCCAAGTACAGTGCTTTTGCTACTTCTCCATTGCTGGGAAAAGTCATCTCTGGGTTGAAGGGGATTCCACCCCTGACAGGTACTCCAATCAATGATGAAAACTCCTCCAGCAGAGGTCCTAGCTGAAAGTCTCGAAATGTGAAGCATCTCAAAGGAGGGTCATAAAACTGCAAGCATGTTGTCGCTCCCGGGATTTTCATCCTAGTACAAACGCGAAAGTGGCGCGGAAAGGTAGAGTCGCCAGCCAGACATTTTTATCCCAAAAGAATGGGAAAGGTAATGTTGCACAAACCTGAGGAAGAAGGAAAGGACAAGGCCTTGCGAACCAAAGATCGGGGTTCGGGAGTCGGTTACGACCTGGGAAGGTATTAGCACCCCAGATCGTCCGTCGTACCCGACGGGATCCACGCTTGCTTGCTTGTTTCAATGGGTGAGAAAAATAACTGCTGAATAAAACCGCTACTGGAATAAAGGGAATGGAAAATGAGAAATGAACTGAAATGAGAATGAAAAGAAAGGGGGAAATGTAGGGAAAATAAAGAATGTGCTCGAACGGGCCCTACCCCGCTGCCTACGTACCTCATCGGGATAATAAGGATCAGAGTCGACGTAGTTCGCCTAACCTAGGCGGGAACTATTTGTTTGTGTTTTTTACAGCTGGAACTGCGTGTGTCTATGCTCAGGTGTTGCAGGCTCGTCTGGTACGAGTGCGTTTACCGTCTTGCAAATGAGACAAGTAGTCGCGAGTTCGCGTTGCGAGTGAATGAGATGAGAGAAGAAGTTCCCGCAGGATAGTCGTTTATTGTTTGTTTTTTTGTCTTTTAAAAGAAATGTTTTTGAATTTGTTTATGAACTGTCTTGTACTAAGACCTATCCATCGCGGGAAGTATTTACACCTCGCCCCGAAACAGGACGCGTATAAACACTCCGCAACAAAGTCTCGTGTCGTACAAGATTGTTCGGTTTTTATTAAGTGTTTTATTGCTTTTCTTTTGAGATGAGAAAGAGAATGACTCGAGTTGATAAAAGGAAAAAATCTAAGGGGGACTAAGACACACCCTAATTTATTTATTTACAAGGGAAATCCTATGGTTAATGAGGTTTCTAATCCTAATGGAAAAAGGAAAAGAACAAGGAAAAAGGATGCAACTTACTTCCTAAGGAAGGTAAGTTGGTCCTAACAAGAGGGGATCCTACCAAACACAAATATGGAAGGAAAAATTGAATAGAATGCATAAAAGAAATGCCTAAAACATAAAGGATAAAGTGAAGTAAACTTACCTCAATCTTCCCCACTACAAAACCAATGGTTAGTGTGCATTTTATTTACAAAGAATAAAGCAAAACACACATTAATTAAATCCTAATTAACTTCTAAGGGAACTAGAACCTAAGCTAGACTCTATTCTAATCCTAAAGGAACTAGAACTAATGCAATGCAAAATACAGCACCTATTACAGCCCCTATTACACAAACAGCCATGAAAAACAATGCAATGCAACTCAGCTTTTTACAGCCAGCATGCAGCATGAAAAAGAAGGTGTAAAAAGGTCAAATGCAGCATGCACACATAACAAACAGCACACATTTTACAGCCCCTATATGCAAAAACAGCTATGGAAACAAAATCCAGAATTTGATTATTTCATTTTTTAATGCACTAACTCAATTAAGAATGCAACAAACACATCACAAACATGCATTTAAACATGGATCAACATACACCAATGCAAGAACATGAACATTTAGGATTATTCAAGAATGCATCATGTGGATTATGCAACAAGTAATGCAAAAATGAATCACCTAAACATGACATTTGAACATGGTGATTATTGATTATGAACATACAATATAATGGTTCAACAAACACACTAAACCTAATGCAAGATTCAGAATTAAATTTATGCAAATGCTAAGATCAAGCATGCAACTAAATGCATCCAAATGCACATACATGTGATTATGCAAAAATGCAACAATACACCAACATAATAAAATGCAAAATGATTTAATGCAATGCATACACATATAAAAACCAGAATGCAAAGTGACTATTGCATACCTAATGATGCATGAACATAGCAACAAAAATGCAAGAAATCAAAGTATGCACAAAGAACACAAAACATGCCTATTATGCGACATAAACGGAATCGTGTCGAAACGACTCGAAATGGGGGAACTAGCTACTGGAAATGGATTCAAAAATTCCCTAAAATCACTACCTAAACAAGTATGAACATTAGAGGCACTAGGACCTATGGATGAGCAATCAAAGAATCCAAAAACTCAAAAATCACCAGCGTTAACCGGTTAACCATATAGGTTAACCGGTTAACGGACCTAAAACAGAAGCAAATTGGCCAAAAACGCATGCGTTAACCGGTTAACCATATAGGTTAATCGGTTAACACTGCACAGAATTGAAAAAAAGCTTTTAAAAAAAGTGCTTTTGGCCACCAACTCACTTCTCGGGATCCATAACATACCTAGGGATATGCTACCACTAATATCGACTTATTCGGAGCTTATTTACACATGATAAAACCTATATCTATTAACACATTAAAAACTAATTCAACAAAAATCACAAAATGCAAACAACACATAATCGAACGGAATTAATTCAAGCAAAGCGAAAAGCACTTAAAGAATGCCGAAACGGCGAGATGAAGAGAATAACTTAAAGAAGAAGTGATTAAGATCACCAACCTACGAAGCGGAGGATTGCTTCGGTGATTGTTGCAAGTATCGAAGCTTGAATCGAAGAGAAAACCGAAAACCGAAAACCGCAAAATAAATGCGTTCTTGAACTTGAATCTCCGTGTGCTTCCGATAAGTCGATAATCCTCACAAAATTCAGTAGCTTCTTCTTCTATAATCCACAAAATCAATGGAGGTTGAGGCTTAAGCTTCAAGATCTTCAAGTTTCAATGTGAAACTTGAAGAGCTTATTTGAAAAAGCTTTGGTGAAAGGGAGAGGAAAAGTGAGAGAGAAAAAGTGCTTCTCAAAGAGTGAAAAATTGAAAAAATGGTGGGAACCCTCTTGGTTTGGATGAAAATGACTTAAATAGAGACTAGGCTAGGAGTTAGGTTTGGGTTTGGGGCCCAAAAATTAGGTTTGGGATCCAAAATTAGGTTTGGAAGTTAGTTAGGGTTAGGGTTGGAAAAGGGAATATTCCTTGGAATATTCCTTGGAATATTCCTTGGAATATTCCTTGGAACACTCTAGAACATGGTGGAAGGTGGTGGAAGTTTCCAAGGGAAATGGAGTGGAATTGAAGTGGAAAAATGAGATGGAAAGAATGAAAGGAAGTGTGGAAAGAAAGTGGAAGGAAAGGTGGAGGGAAATGCAAAACCAACTAACTTTCAAATGATTTTTCTTTGATTTTTTTCATGATTCCTCCATCGTTTCTTGACCAAATATGAACCATAGGATAATTGTAACCCTAATTTCATGATTTCGATCTTAAAAGTCCGAAGTCGATCCCTTTTTACCTAGCTCGGTTGCCGTTTCTCCGATTCTCCGATTTTCCGTCGTCCGGCCAGTCGAATCCCTTCCAAAATGAATTTGTGGATGAGATTTGAACCCTAGGCACTTGACATCATATATAAGTCCAAGAAATCCACTTCGACTCAAAAATTTATGCGGAAACCCCGTAGAAATGAAACCCTAATTCGGCTCTTTTCTCTCAAGAAGTATTGCACTGCTTGCCTCCTTCAATCAAACCGAAACTTTCCATGACTTGTGGCTTCAAGTGAAGACTTGTGGGATATTGTGGACCCTTTGCACAAGGTTGAGAAGCTTTGTGGCCCTTCGGTAGCCTCTTCATAACTTTCGGTTGCTCCGATCATTGATCACATGCCCACGCCTCGACTATGCTATATATGATGCAATGTTTTTGGTTATTTTATGAATCCATATATGCAAAAATGCTATGCAAAATGTTGAGGAAATGAGAGGGCAAATTTTGAGGTATTACAGCTGCCCCTATTCAATCAACTGCAGACCTGAACGGATGATTGCAACTGCTTTTAGACGTTCAAGGTATGGAGTGATTGAATACTCAAATAAAACCGGAAAATTTGCACCCCGAGGGTAATGGAAATGCCATCTGCCCATTTATTTATTTATGTATTTTTTGTTTTGACCTCTGAATAGGTAACGGAAAATAGAACCAGGTGGAATAGAATCAATGCAATCACTGCAACTGCTGAATGAACCGAAACCACAAGGAGGGTGCCTGTTGGCGAAACAAGACTTAACGCAACATCAACCGATTTGCGACTCAAATAAGATCAACCGATCTAACATGGAGATGGTATCAACCGATCCATAACCAAGAAAAACGAGAATGTAATATCATCCGATTTACAACTCGAAGAGAAATGATATCAACCGATTCATGACTCAGATAAGATCAACCGATCTAACAGGGAGATGGTATCAACCGATCCATAACCAAGAAAAAAACGAGAATGTAATATCAACCGATTTACAACTCGAAGAGAAATGACATCAACCGATTCATGACTCAAATAAGATCAACCGATCTAACATGGAGATGGTATCAACCGATCCATAACCAAGAAAAACGAGAATGTAATATCAACCGATTTACAACTCGAAGAGAAATGACATCAACCGATTCATGACTCAAATAAGATCAACCGATCTAACATGGAGATGGTATCAACCGATCCATAACCAAGAAAAACGAGAATGTAATATCAACCGATTTACAACTCGAAGAGAAATGACATCAACCGATTCATGACTCAAATAAGATCAACCGATCTAACATGGAGATGGTATCAACCGATCCATAACCAAGAAAAACGAGAATGTAATATCATCCGATTTACAACTCGAAGAGAAATGATATCAACCGATTCATGACTCAAATAAGATCAACCGATCTAACATGGAGATGGTATCAACCGATCCATAACCCAGAAAAACGAGAATGTAATATCATCCGATTTACAACTCGAAGAGAAATGACATCAACCGATTCATGACTCAAATAAGATCAACCGATCTAACAGAAATGGTATCAACCGATCCATCCCGGAAACGCGAGAATGTAATATCAACCGATTTACAACTCGAAGAGAAATGACATCAACCGATTCATGACTCAAATAAGATCAACCGATCTAACAGAAATGGTATCAACCGATCCATTATCTTTGCACTGAGACGAGACCATTGTACTTAAATGGAGATTCGAAAGGAACGGGATCGTTGTACTTAAACGAGAGCCCAAGACGCGACCATTGTACTGAAACGGAGACGCAAAAACAATGAGACTGTTGTACTGAAACAAGACTCAATAAAGAGACCATTGTACTTAAATGGAGACTCGAAAGGAACGGGATCGTTGTACTTAAACGAGAGCCCAAGCAAACAGGATCATTGTACTTAAATGATAACCTGAGACGCGACCGTTGTACTGAAACGGAGACGCGAAAAAAATGAGACTGTCGTACTGAAACAAGACTCAGAGACGAGACCATTGTACTTAAATGGAGACTCGAAAGAAACGGGATCGTTGTACTTAAACGAGAGCCCAAGACACGACCGTTGTACTGAAACGGAGACGCAAAAAAATGAGACTGTTGTACTGAAACAAGACTCAACTGGGGAAAACAACAAGACTTGGTAGAAATAACCACCTTGGGAGACGAAGTTGCATTCTGTGGGGAACACTTCAATCTGATTGGAGATGTAACAGGTCTTATGTAATATACCTCAAAACTAGCCCATGCTGGCATGCATATGTTTGAATTTATGGCGTAATGCTCCATGACGATGGAAATGCTACGCTTTGGAGGATGCAAATGCAATGATGATCACTAGATGCAAATGCAAATGCAAAAGGGGTCTCCCGATGAGGAGACTGCAGGCATCCCAGATAGCTTGATTGGGGAGGAACAGATGATCACTGCATTGATCTGGTTGATCCTTGTGAGGAGTAGACAACTCTGCGGGGAAGGCTGTCAATGATGCACCGACTCTGAACTGCCGCCACTGCCAAAAATAAATTGGACTTTGAGATTGGAGTGCCAGGACCCTGCTGGAGATGGACTCTTTTTGAACTCTGGTGGGGAACCAAAGGCATGATAATGCTGAGGAAGCAACTACTGGGGAGGCATAACACTCCTTATACTACTGAGAATTGCCCCTGTCTGAAGGGAAACTTCTGCTCGGGGATGGCACCAACCTTCTGTTGCCTTGCTGGGGGAGATTTCAACTTCCAACTCTGGGGATGACGGGTGGTGTCAATGATAAAGCTTCCTGCTGAAGATAAGAGTTTAAGTTGCCACTTGCTGGGGATAAGAGATAAATCCTCTCATGTTGGGAACGAGAGATGTAAGGCGTCTCATGCTGGGGATGAGAGACGATGATACCCTTCCGCTCAAGAAGCAACCTTCCATTTTCCGCACTACTGGAGAAGGAATTGTCTAATGAGACTTGCTAAGGAATTCTGATCAATGAAGTCCGCCAATGAAACAACTCTTGCAGTACTGTGCCGACACTGGCCTTGCCCCTAGCCCCGGGTTGATAGGTTGTCAACTAATCATGAGCGAACAATGGTTCTTTGCAATTTTCGACTCGCCTCAGATTAAAGTCCGTCGGAAGAAAATGTCTCAAGAGGATTTTACAGAAAACATGACATATAAAATGCCTCAATGTCTTCAAACTCTTGGAGAGATTCGTTGGATCTCGAAATAACTGCCCCAGAATGCATGGTTTGTGCGAGAATTGGCCTCGCAAGGATTCATGAAAAGCCTCATATCACTGTGAGATATTCTGCCCCAGTATATTGAACTCCGGATAGGTGCTTTTGATAAACCGTCTTCGGGAGAGAGTAACTTCTAGTGCTCTTGGGGTGGCCTGCCCCAGTACGAGCCTGGAAGTGATCACCTCTGAATGACTGCTTTGAAGAAAACACCTAGATCAACTGTTCTTTGAGAGATTGGATCTCGAACTGATTGCCCCAGTTTGGTTGAAATTTGAAAAGATTGCTCGACATGATTGCCCCGGATTAGTTGGCTCTTACCACAACTGTTGGGAAAGTCCCTACTCAATGGAGTTTTCTTGAAAAGTGCACCTCGACAGATTGTCCTTCGGAAGTTTCAGACTTCTCAACTTGGCAAGATTAAGCTCCTGGACTGAGATTCCATATGTAAACTTTTATGATGCCAAACAAATATATGCAAGCAGAAAATGTTTATTTTAAGAATGAAAATTCTAATGCAACACACGTGTTAATCTTGAAGTTTTACTGTAAAAGAGATGTCACCAACCTTTGTGAGTGAATCACTGGTTAAGATACGACATTAAATTTTTTTTTTTAATAGAAAGCATGCACATGCAACACCAACAAAGATCTTTCAACACCACTCATAGGAGTCAGGAACACGGTCTCGTGGTAGTACGCTCTCAAAAATAACCCTGTTTCAGTTAGGACTTTTGAGGGTTGTATCGTGGCCTGGTTCACGGTTATAGAAACAAAAGATATAGGCTCGAAATTTATTTGTGCCCACCCATCTTCGTGATGTTCTTCATTCCTATATTCAGCTAGCTTTCACAAGCGCTCACTTTTCATAAAAGGGTTTTGTGATGGTTGAGGAACCAATTACACTTACGGTTTAAGCACCACTCAGGTTGTTGTTTGGAGTCAGTCACCCCTCTTATCATTGGTGTCTGTGCCACACGACTTTGTTCTTGTTCAAGGATCTTTCTTGTGTAATCCTTTTCGTCTTTCGCTTTTGCGTTCTTTTTCTTATCCCTAACTTTTGCCTGGACTGATTCTTGTGAATCTTTGATTGTGAAGTCCAGCGGGATGCCCTAATTTTTGCATAAGTCGCTTGTTTTCAAGTTTCGACTTAGCGGGCTTTCTCATTCATTTTTTTTTTTCAATTCTTCTTTTTTTGAACAAATCGTGTGACACTGTTAGTCTTGATGGATTTGAAAGGATCGTGACTGTCTCACTTCTTGGTTGAGGAAGGATAACCTTTGTGGTTTCCGGTCTCTGGACCTCTTGATTGGGATAACCATTGTGGTTTCTGGTCATTAGACCTCTTGATTTGGTACCACGAAAGGTAATGGATCCTCAGATGTGCACTCCTTTTTGAAATTTGAACGATTGGTCCAACTAGATGACACCTACCCTGCCCCTGGGTTAAGTGCAAAGGTTTTTTCATGCAAAAATAAACTTCTACTTCAAGGCTCAAATGGGTTGGCGAGGGTCTATCTCCCTTATATCTCCGGTGTTTTGGATTTGAAACAATGCCTGTACATCGTCAACAGGGTCTTTCTCAAAAGCACACAATTAGAGTGTTTTTGCGTTTTCAGTTCGTCATCCTCCCTGATAGAGTTTAAACACAATAGTTGGTACTGCAATGCACATACACAAAATCATGAGTGAATACGAATGGATTACTTCAAGAGAAACATGTGCATTTTATTATGGTTATCATTCAAAAACAAATAAGTTTCATGCATGCATACAAATGTTTAGCACATAAAAGAAACTACAAATGGAAATGCAGTAAAGAAGCTGAACATTGCCATCATTGAGGAGACTTGACTCCGTATGGACTTATTGCTTCTGAAGATGCCCTTGCAAACTAGGATGCCAATTTGATGAGGAGACTTCAATATGCGAGCAGACTTTCTGGCATGATGACCTTTGAGTCGATCAAATTTGGGACCTCGTCTTCACCTTTACCTCTGAAAGACTTGCAATCTTCAATTAAAAGGCCAGGTGCCCCAGAATGGTAATTATACTTGGAATTGAAACCCCAAAGGAAGCTTTGTCAGAGATGATCCTGATGCGTCTAGCTCAACCAGCTCGAATTTGAGTAAATAAGGAAACTTGTTGCACGTACTACCTCAGAATATGATCAAACTTCTTCTCGAGTTGTTCTGGCCTTTACCCATATGCTTTGGTCCTAAGACTCTCTTGGGAAGCTGAGGTTGGATGCTGACAACGACATCTGGAGTGAAGAGGTTGATAAATTTAATAAATAAGGTTGCTCGGAAAGATCTGATTTGATCTCCTGCCTACGTATCTCCATTGACCAATGGAGAATCAGAGCAGCGTAGTTCCCCTCAATAGGGATGAAAATAGCTTCGTTCAGAATTTCCATAACCAAGCTCATCTGAGTCTTCATCTGGTTGACTTCCTGTTTCAGCAGTTTCTGGCTTTGAAATACAGCTTATACCTCTGCCCTGAATGGCCTCAGCCGGGTGTTCCTTCGATTACCTCCGCCCGGAGTTGCTTCAAATATATACTTTGATGACTGTGATTTAAGTTGTCCACTCTGATGAGAAACCAAGTCTGGATAGAACCTGTCTCTGAACACCTGTCAAGAATGCAAGGATGTATGCAAATGCCATGTTCAATTATTTCTGAGGAATCTATCCGCTTTGATACAAGTTTTGACACAGAAAAATCCAATAACATGATTTAGATATGTGATCCTCAGAAATAACTGAACATGTATGCAGAAATGCTATGATGTCATGTATGCAACAGGCATGTGATCAATGATCTGATGTTGGTGTCGGTGCATGGTCTCAAAATCCAGATATCACAATAATCATCCCTCTGATCCGGGGTCCATAACTTAAGAACAGAAATCCAGATCACAAAACTGAATCAAAGGCAAAGTGGGTATGCTGAAGGTACCAGGGTTCCTGCAAACCTGTAAACCCCTCCCAATCTCACGGGTGTGCTACTCGGGTCAACATCACGGACTCTCAAAGCCGAATAGCAATAATACGTTCACCATTTCCGAGAAATGGCTCATGACCAAATCAGGGAATCGGTTTGGCATTATGTACTACTCAGGGAGGTCTCAGTTGAGTCCGGAAAAACAAGCATCCCTCACAAGTCTCCAGCTTCAAGCACTGAATCGAGAAACAATAGTACATTCATCCCGAAGGGTACAATACTATCGTCATACGAACAGTTTGCTTTAACTGAATTCTTATGAGAGAACCAGGCCATCCTATGCGAGTTCCCAATGGACCCTCGGATGCGAGTGGGTTTGCCAACAAATGTGGTCTGCCACTGTCATCACTGGAGAGGGGTGTTTCCATTAAGGTCCTCGAAGATCGGTCACCAGATGCCCATAACTATCAAGGTCGTACCCTGAAGTGAGGTAATCCCCACACAGAATAGTTCCAAGACGGTCGCAATCTGGGTGTGGAACACATCGCCACCCATCATGGTGAGATACCATAAGAGTACAATGTCTGTCCACGCTAATCCTATGGTGCACTCAAGCCGGGTATTTGGCTTATCTCACAGTAACTCCCAACCCACAGAAAAAATGAAAACCAGCACAGCCAGACAGTCCAGTATAATATGATGCATGGAAAATAAAATACTGAAAGCGGTAAATAAATGCGATAAAGTAAAGCTGTAAAGTAAAACTGTAAATGAAAACAGTAAAGCTAAACTAAAGCACTCAGCATCAAACAAATATACACCCAAAGAAACAAAACCAAACAGGCGCTAGGATTGACTCTACAAGGGAAACCGGAAGAATCAGGTTAGTCCCCAGCAGAGTCGCCAGCTGTCGCTCCCGGGATTTTCATCCTAGTACAAACGCGAAAGTGGCGCGGAAAGGTAGAGTCGCCAGCCAGACATTTTTATCCCAAAAGAATGGGAAAGGTAATGTTGCACAAACCTGAGGAAGAAGGAAAGGACAAGGCCTTGCGAACCAAAGATCGGGGTTCGGGAGTCGGTTACGACCTGGGAAGGTATTAGCACCCCAGATCGTCCGTCGTACCCGACGGGATCCACGCTTGCTTGCTTGTTTCAATGGGTGAGAAAAATAACTGCTGAATAAAACCGCTACTGGAATAAAGGGAATGGAAAATGAGAAATGAACTGAAATGAGAATGAAAAGAAAGGGGGAAATGTAGGGAAAATAAAGAATGTGCTCGAACGGGCCCTACCCCGCTGCCTACGTACCTCATCGGGATAATAAGGATCAGAGTCGACGTAGTTCGCCTAACCTAGGCGGGAACTATTTGTTTGTGTTTTTTACAGCTGGAACTGCGTGTGTCTATGCTCAGGTGTTGCAGGCTCGTCTGGTACGAGTGCGTTTACCGTCTTGCAAATGAGACAAGTAGTCGCGAGTTCGCGTTGCGAGTGAATGAGATGAGAGAAGAAGTTCCCGCAGGATAGTCGTTTATTGTTTGTTTTTTTGTCTTTTAAAAGAAATGTTTTTGAATTTGTTTATGAACTGTCTTGTACTAAGACCTATCCATCGCGGGAAGTATTTACACCTCGCCCCGAAACAGGACGCGTATAAACACTCCGCAACAAAGTCTCGTGTCGTACAAGATTGTTCGGTTTTTATTAAGTGTTTTATTGCTTTTCTTTTGAGATGAGAAAGAGAATGACTCGAGTTGATAAAAGGAAAAAATCTAAGGGGGACTAAGACACACCCTAATTTATTTATTTACAAGGGAAATCCTATGGTTAATGAGGTTTCTAATCCTAATGGAAAAAGGAAAAGAACAAGGAAAAAGGATGCAACTTACTTCCTAAGGAAGGTAAGTTGGTCCTAACAAGAGGGGATCCTACCAAACACAAATATGGAAGGAAAAATTGAATAGAATGCATAAAAGAAATGCCTAAAACATAAAGGATAAAGTGAAGTAAACTTACCTCAATCTTCCCCACTACAAAACCAATGGTTAGTGTGCATTTTATTTACAAAGAATAAAGCAAAACACACATTAATTAAATCCTAATTAACTTCTAAGGGAACTAGAACCTAAGCTAGACTCTATTCTAATCCTAAAGGAACTAGAACTAATGCAATGCAAAATACAGCACCTATTACAGCCCCTATTACACAAACAGCCATGAAAAACAATGCAATGCAACTCAGCTTTTTACAGCCAGCATGCAGCATGAAAAAGAAGGTGTAAAAAGGTCAAATGCAGCATGCACACATAACAAACAGCACACATTTTACAGCCCCTATATGCAAAAACAGCTATGGAAACAAAATCCAGAATTTGATTATTTCATTTTTTAATGCACTAACTCAATTAAGAATGCAACAAACACATCACAAACATGCATTTAAACATGGATCAACATACACCAATGCAAGAACATGAACATTTAGGATTATTCAAGAATGCATCATGTGGATTATGCAACAAGTAATGCAAAAATGAATCACCTAAACATGACATTTGAACATGGTGATTATTGATTATGAACATACAATATAATGGTTCAACAAACACACTAAACCTAATGCAAGATTCAGAATTAAATTTATGCAAATGCTAAGATCAAGCATGCAACTAAATGCATCCAAATGCACATACATGTGATTATGCAAAAATGCAACAATACACCAACATAATAAAATGCAAAATGATTTAATGCAATGCATACACATATAAAAACCAGAATGCAAAGTGACTATTGCATACCTAATGATGCATGAACATAGCAACAAAAATGCAAGAAATCAAAGTATGCACAAAGAACACAAAACATGCCTATTATGCGACATAAACGGAATCGTGTCGAAACGACTCGAAATGGGGGAACTAGCTACTGGAAATGGATTCAAAAATTCCCTAAAATCACTACCTAAACAAGTATGAACATTAGAGGCACTAGGACCTATGGATGAGCAATCAAAGAATCCAAAAACTCAAAAATCACCAGCGTTAACCGGTTAACCATATAGGTTAACCGGTTAACGGACCTAAAACAGAAGCAAATTGGCCAAAAACGCATGCGTTAACCGGTTAACCATATAGGTTAATCGGTTAACACTGCACAGAATTGAAAAAAAGCTTTTAAAAAAAGTGCTTTTGGCCACCAACTCACTTCTCGGGATCCATAACATACCTAGGGATATGCTACCACTAATATCGACTTATTCGGAGCTTATTTACACATGATAAAACCTATATCTATTAACACATTAAAAACTAATTCAACAAAAATCACAAAATGCAAACAACACATAATCGAACGGAATTAATTCAAGCAAAGCGAAAAGCACTTAAAGAATGCCGAAACGGCGAGATGAAGAGAATAACTTAAAGAAGAAGTGATTAAGATCACCAACCTACGAAGCGGAGGATTGCTTCGGTGATTGTTGCAAGTATCGAAGCTTGAATCGAAGAGAAAACCGAAAACCGAAAACCGCAAAATAAATGCGTTCTTGAACTTGAATCTCCGTGTGCTTCCGATAAGTCGATAATCCTCACAAAATTCAGTAGCTTCTTCTTCTATAATCCACAAAATCAATGGAGGTTGAGGCTTAAGCTTCAAGATCTTCAAGTTTCAATGTGAAACTTGAAGAGCTTATTTGAAAAAGCTTTGGTGAAAGGGAGAGGAAAAGTGAGAGAGAAAAAGTGCTTCTCAAAGAGTGAAAAATTGAAAAAATGGTGGGAACCCTCTTGGTTTGGATGAAAATGACTTAAATAGAGACTAGGCTAGGAGTTAGGTTTGGGTTTGGGGCCCAAAAATTAGGTTTGGGATCCAAAATTAGGTTTGGAAGTTAGTTAGGGTTAGGGTTGGAAAAGGGAATATTCCTTGGAATATTCCTTGGAATATTCCTTGGAATATTCCTTGGAACACTCTAGAACATGGTGGAAGGTGGTGGAAGTTTCCAAGGGAAATGGAGTGGAATTGAAGTGGAAAAATGAGATGGAAAGAATGAAAGGAAGTGTGGAAAGAAAGTGGAAGGAAAGGTGGAGGGAAATGCAAAACCAACTAACTTTCAAATGATTTTTCTTTGATTTTTTTCATGATTCCTCCATCGTTTCTTGACCAAATATGAACCATAGGATAATTGTAACCCTAATTTCATGATTTCGATCTTAAAAGTCCGAAGTCGATCCCTTTTTACCTAGCTCGGTTGCCGTTTCTCCGATTCTCCGATTTTCCGTCGTCCGGCCAGTCGAATCCCTTCCAAAATGAATTTGTGGATGAGATTTGAACCCTAGGCACTTGACATCATATATAAGTCCAAGAAATCCACTTCGACTCAAAAATTTATGCGGAAACCCCGTAGAAATGAAACCCTAATTCGGCTCTTTTCTCTCAAGAAGTATTGCACTGCTTGCCTCCTTCAATCAAACCGAAACTTTCCATGACTTGTGGCTTCAAGTGAAGACTTGTGGGATATTGTGGACCCTTTGCACAAGGTTGAGAAGCTTTGTGGCCCTTCGGTAGCCTCTTCATAACTTTCGGTTGCTCCGATCATTGATCACATGCCCACGCCTCGACTATGCTATATATGATGCAATGTTTTTGGTTATTTTATGAATCCATATATGCAAAAATGCTATGCAAAATGTTGAGGAAATGAGAGGGCAAATTTTGAGGTATTACACATGTGTGGATCATGCTTCTCTGAGAAGGATCAAGGTCCATAACCATGTCCAGGATACCTCCATAGTGTTCTCTAAACAATGGGATGTGGTCAGGTGTGATAAGTGACTGGACCTGCCTGATACCAGTCAACACAGGCTCAAAGAAATGGAAGGATATGTTGCTCTTCCTGGGAGTAGCCATGAGTGCTGCTAAAGAAGCTGAAGATAAGTGCTGATGAGGATCAAGACTGATGCTTGGAAATGAGCCACTGACAGGCTGATGCTAGTGATGATGAGAATAGCTGAAGTAGATAACTGATGAAACAGAGGTCTATGCAGAAGAAGGGGTCAAAACCAAACCAGATGTGATATGGATACCCTGAAAAGAAAATAAACAAATGTTAAATGATGCAAATGATGAGTATGCAAATGATATGTAAGGGTTTGTGATCAAGCTGGATCTGATTATCTGTCTTGATATAAAGCCCATGTATGTTCAAAAAGTCTAGATGGAGGTTCAGAAATACAGTAACCAAGGTGGGGGACTCAAATAAAGAGTCACATGTCCAGGGTTAATCACAAGAACTGTCCAAAGTGGAGTACTCTTAAACATAACAAGTAACAGGGTATGATGTGGCCAAGGGTACCTGCAAACCTGTAAACAGCCCAACCCCCCTCACATGTAGTGTTCTAAAACAAAGATCCTCAGACTTGGATCAGTTATGAGAAGTGTAAACACTTCTAAACCGGAGGTACAGTGTTTACAATAACCATAAAAGATCCTCCTCTAATTCACCTCAGCTTCTGAAGGTCATAATAAAGGTCATCCAGACTTAGCAGGCTTCCCAGATAGCCCTAGCACTACAGGAAATCTGTAGCACAAAGTTCTCAAGAAGAAACCCACATCTGAACCGTGTTTCATATTCCCGCACCAGCCCGAAATGGAATGGGAAAAAACATGAACCACTCTAGCCTAGGTGTCACTCAGGTCCCAGGTATAGGACCTTAAACTCTCAATGAAACCGCAACCAACAAAACAGAAAACCAGATCCAACAATGATAATGACATTATAAAATATGTGAAACTGTAAAGAAAGCAATAAATAAAGCTGTATATAAAGCAATAAATAAAGCAAAATAAATAAACACAATTAGCACATAACACCCCAGTAAACACAAATCAAACAAGCGCTAGGAGGAACCCACAAAAAGAACCAGAAGCCCTGGTTACAGTATAAGGGTCCCCAGCAGAGTCGCCAAGCTGTCGCTCCCACCTGATGACATGGGGCCAAGAGGGGTACAGACGCGAACGGTCGGCGAAAAGAGAAGAGAACACACAAGGGTGAACTCAGAAAGAAAGAGTCGCCAGCTAGGCATTTTTATCCCTGGAGGAAAGGTAATGCTGCATAGACCTAGAAAGAAATGGATAAGACGGTCGCGAACCAAAGAGATTGAGAAAGGGGGTTGGTTACAACCTGGGAAGGTATTAGCACCCAGATTGTCCGCCGTACTCAACGGGATCCATGCTTAAAAGATTTGTGTTTTAAAGGGGTAGTGTCAGTGCAATCTGTGTATCAAAGCTGGAAAGAAGGCAAGTGTCAGTATGAAAGAATGTGAAGTGTAATATGTGAAGTGTAAGTGTGAGGACAAGAATGAAATGCTCAAGACTATGAGGCTTAAAGAATGGTGCTGGAAGGAAGGGGAATATACATAGACTTTTGTTCGATAACTGTTAAGTTATGCCTACGTATCCTCTCGTGCAATGAGGAAGTCAGAACACCGTATTTCGACCCAAAGAGACTGAAAGATAAGTTGACTTGTGAACTTCTTACTTGTCTATGCTCAAGTGTATGACCAGTCTGGCTCAGGTGCTAACTGTCTTGCATTAGACGGAAGAAGCAAGTTCTCGTTTGTGAGTGAAGATGATGAGAAAAGAATCCCGGAGGAGACAATTATTGTTTGTTTTTGATGTTTTCAATCTTTTATTGCTTTTTGTGTTTGTCATAAGTTAATGAGCTTAAGCCTAAACCAAGGGCTAGTAAACTCATCACATCCTCCCTCTGATTAGGGGTAATGAGAATACCTTAAGGGTGAAGTAAGCACCTCACACTTAATCACCATGATGTGGGATTAAGATCATTAACCTACTTGTAATTATTTAGATGTTTTTGGTGTTTTTGTTTAGTGTTAAGTAATGAGTTTAAGCCATAATCAAAGATTTAATGGACCCATTACACCATCCTAATAGAAGGATAATAGATGAGAACATTTAAGCTGAGAAAGGCTCCTCACCTTAATCCATGATTAGGGATTAACCTCATGACAAAACAAAGCCTTTGTTAAGTGGATTTTAGTTAATGATAAGATGAAGAAATGGATTTTATGATTTGTAAGACAACTTGAGGGTGACTTGTCCATTAACACTAGGGTTAGTCCTTCTTAACCAATTAAGGAAGAATTAGAACCCTAATGCAAGGCCCAAGTTACAAGCTTGATGTCTTGGTGATTACTAGGTGGATTGATTAAGGGAAATAAACATATTAAGGGTTTAACATTTAGGATTAAAGTTATACACTCCATCCTAATAGAAGGATGCAGGTATAAGCTTAATCACAAAGCCTTAAAGCCTTTAGGGTTTAGTCCTTGATTATGAGGTGAGAAGAGAAGACTCAAAGATGACTCAAAGGAAAGAGTCTAAGGGGGACTAAAAAATCCTAAAATGTTATCATGCTTGGAAGTCCTAGGGTTGTGAGGCTTAAGAGGAGAAATCTTCAAGGAAACCACCAAGGAGAATCAAGATAGAAAAGGGATGAGATGAGAAGAGAAAAGAGGGAAGAGAGGCACAAGTGAGCAAGCTCACTCCAAGACAAGTAAAAAATCAGCAAGGATGTAAAATGATGAGGTGAGAAGAGGTAGGAGGTGAAGGCAAATCCACCTCCTAAAGAAACTTACCATTAACCTGAAAAGTTAGTACAAGATGCATAAGGGAAGAAATGAGATGAAACAATGCATATGGATGGGCAAAGGCCAAAGTCAGAAACATGAATATGATGTTAATGATGCTAAGAGATGATGCAAACACAAGTGAAGATTTATGGATGATCATACAAGGATGAGGATGCAAATGAAGCATGCTTTGAACCATAAAGATTCATGAAAGTTTATGAAATAGAATGAACATATGACATGGCAAATGAAAGATGCAATGATCAAACATGATTCTAATATGTCCTAAGATGTCTTATGAATCATGTGGATGCACAAAATGTCATGGCAAGTTCTTGAATGCAAGCAAATGAGAGATGAATGCAAATGAAGGTGCAAATTAGGGTTTACATTCAATATGCAATGCCAAAATCAAAATCAGAAGCAAATGACATGATAAAAATTTGAAAATGGGATCAAAGGGACCCTAACCCTACATAAATTCACTGCCCAAAGGAGGCGACCTAAATCCAAACCTAATGGAAGTTATGATTTTTCTAAGTCAACTAGGGTTTTAAGGTACCTCAAAAGGAAAAATTCTCCTTAAATTGAAAATGAAAGATAAATTCAAACCAATTTTACCCTAGAAATTACATGCTATGAAGGATGCAATGCAAGAAGAACCATTATCAAACTCTTCATGGTTAGGCAGAATGAATTTTTCTAAGTTAGGACCAAAATATTGCCTTTAAACAAATTTAATTCCAATGAAAATTATCAAAATAGGTCAATAACCAAAAAGAAATTTGTTTTGAGAGTTTGATAATGTTTCTAAATATGTCAAAATGCAATGTGAATTTTTTTGTGATTTTTAAATACCTAAATGCATTTTTAATTAATTAATTTCCATTAACTAATTAAAAATAAACATTTAAATGATTTAAAAATGATTTTTAATGCAAAAATTAAAAATAAAAATATTTTTGGGTTCTGAAAATTAATGAAAGGTTTGACAAAAAAAATCAGAATTTTTTAATATGTTTTGCTATTTTTAAAAATTCGTGAAAGTTAAATATAAACAAAATGAATTGAAACAATAAAAAAGAAAAAGTCAACAGATCCAAAGGCTGTGGTTTGAATGGATTTGGAGGGAATTGACTGGCGCCAGATCCTAAGGCTGTAATTCAAACTGACCAAATTAAAACTAAACCTAATTAATTAATTTAATAAATCAGGATTAGGGTTAAGTGATGAATCTGGTCCACTCATACGCGCGCGAGAAAGCCAGATCAAGGGCCAGAATTCAAAGTTGGCTAATTAATGAGATTAGGGCTTAATGACCCTCAGGTGGCCGGAGAAGACTTCCGGTCGTCTTCTCCGGCGAGACCTCCATCCTATCTCTCTCAAAACCTCACTAAAACACATGAAAATCTCCAGATTCACTCAACTAAACATTCTAAACAGGAATCCAACAACAAAAACTATTTATTTTCCATGAATCAAGAGAAACAAACAAAATCTTTTTCACGGGCAAAGTTTCAGACATATCATACATCCTTATTTCTTCATCATTTTAAAAAATTCAAAGCTCATTGCATTCAGGGGAACATGTAGATCATTTCAATAACTTAAAACAAGGTTTCTGGAAAAATGATTCGCATGACTACCTGAGATGGAGCTTTCTATCCAGGAGCTTTCTGACTGCTTCTTTGCTTCCAAATGGCTCCAATGATCTTCCTGAGGAAGCTTTGAAGCTTAGTTGGAGTGTATTGTGGCTGGTTTGTGAGATTGATGAAGTTCTGACCAAGGGGAGTGAAAAATCGTATTTCTGTTTGGGGGCTTTTCAGGGCAAGATGAAGGGTGGTTTATGCTCTATGAAGCTTTTCTGAATGGATGGTGAAGTTGGTTTTGAGGTTTGATGATTGTGTGGTGAGATTCGAAGAAAAATGCATAAAGAGGGATTTTTGTGAATGCTCAATTGTGGGAGACAGGCTGTGTTGAGTGTTGTGTTGAGTTTCTTTTGGTACATGTATCAAGTTGGGATAGGTCAGAGAGTTGTTGCTGGTCTATGTTGATTGGTATGGTCCATTTTGCCAAAAGTCAATGTTAGGTGTCCTTTGAGGTATGGGTCATGGCAGGCTGGTTTAGAGGCATGGCTTGGTTCAGCTATGATCAAGGAGAACCATGGAAGTAAGATTGAGGCAATGCAGCAAGTGGATCAGAGCTTATGGGGGTTTTTGCAATTTTGTCCAACTTTGGCCCTTTTGGAAATTCTTTAGGTTCAAGGCACCAAAATGCATAATTATTGGGCCAATTATGATCTTTAGAGTTCATATTAGTGTGTTGTGAAGTGTTTGTGCACATTTGAAGCCTTTAGAATGCCTTATCATACCATTTTGCAAAATGCCTCTTTGGTGTAAAACATGAAATTATGTGATTTTTGCTAACTTTGTCAAGCCATAACTTTTGATCCAAAATGAATTAGAATGAGTTCTTGTACTTTTTTGAAAATGGGAGGATCCATTCTATAACTTTCATGACCAAAGTTTTCTCATTTGAAGCATTTTTGAATCAAAAAGGGGAGGTTGAAAAACTTTCCCAAAATGGCAAGTTTACATTATAAGTCACTTTCCCAAAAAGGCAACTTTGCAAATGACTTGAAATTTTCCAATTTTGTGAACTTCTAATATCTTCTATGATCAAATAAAGATCATACACACTCAAAATGATGGAGAATGCCCTTTGGTTGGGTCATTGGGGGCCTCAGATGCCCTGATTTTGTACTGACTTGTTCAAGAAGTCATCCCTTGATCAGATGCCTTACCCATTGAATTTCTTTATGAAATTTGATATGCATGATCCTCATAACATATAGAGACCAATAGAAACAAGAATGACCAAAAAATTTGGAGTTATGGCCTCTGAAACCAAAACCCTAATTCTAGGTCATCTGTGCAGTTAAGCCTGGATCTGCTTCCATGCTTTTCTCAGTTCTTGTGATTCTTTGACTTTCTTGACCTTGGGAGGATATAATATGATGCTTGAAAATACATGGACCCTCTTGCAGTGATTGATGACCTTTGGAGTGGCTCAAATGGCTCAGGGATGGCTCAAATCACAAACCCTAGATGCAAATGACTTTGAATCAATGCAGTGAAGCAAAAATGCAATATGAGATGGTATGATTGAACTTATGCATATGAAAAAATCAAAAGCCATGGTGTGGATGAGTGAGGGCAAATTTGGGGTGTTTACATAACCTAACAGGAGTTTTAACAATTACTCATTACAAGCTAACTTAGAGTACAAACTAACTTAAACAATTAGATCCATAACACAAGGCTCAATTAAACAGCAGCATGTGAGCGGACTTCGACGACATGCTAACCCTGGAATTTGTGCCAATATCTCACAAAAACTAACTGAATATAGTCATTGAAGTTTCAATTTGGCGTCGTACAAGTGAAGTGACATTAGGGTTAAAAAGTTTTTAATTTGTATTTCTCTAGTAACTGAAAATTCTAATGTCTAATGAAAAAATGTTTTATTTAAAGTGATCGAATAAAATATTAAAGTGGGATAATTTTATTGGGATGGACTTTTTAAAATTTCAAGAAACAAATGTAAAATTAAGTCAAAGAGTAAAATCCAAAGATTTTACAGATTTCAGAGAGATTTAAATCGTGTAAAATTGTTCTAGTATACGATTTTACTTAAAAACGATTTTACCTGCTGCCCCTGTTCAATTTTCTGAAACCTGAGGGGTTAGATTGGTATAGTTGCCAGTCGTGACTTGGAAGGTTGAAGGGGATTGAACACAAAAGCCCAAAAATTTGCACTCACCAGTGCATAGAGTGATACAGATGGCTAGTTGAATATGCTTGAGTGGGCTTAAAGATGCCACTTGGAAAAAAAATTCTCCAGATACATCTCTTGGAGGATAAAGCAGTCCAAGATATAATGATAGCTTTCGGGAGGATAAAGCAGTCCTGATGTAGTAATATGTTTTCAAGAGGATGAAGCAGTCTTGAGAGGTTGATAATATGCTTTCAGGAGGATGAAGCAATCCTGAGGTAATGATGATAGCTGTCAGGAGGATGGAGCCATCCTGAGGTAATAATATGATTTCAGGAGGATACAGCAATCCTGAGGTATAAGAAACTGTCAGGAGGATAAAGCAATCCTGAGGTAATAATAAGCTGTCAGGAGGATGGAGCAGTCCTGATGTAGTGATATGTTTTCAAGAGGATGAAGCAGTCTTGAGAGATAATAAGTTTTCAGGAGGATAAAGCAGTCCTGATGTATAATGCTTTCAGGAGGATAAAGCAGTCCTGATGTACTAGAAGTTTTCAGGAGGATGAAACAGTCCTGATGGATGATATGCTTTCAGGAGGATAAAGCAATCCTGAGGGATGATAACTTTCAGGAGGATAAAGCAATCCTGATAATCATAAGTCTGTTTGCTGGATAATTAACCTGAAAACAAGGTAGCATTCTGTATGATAGTATTAGTTTATGTATTATGTATGCATATATGATATGATGCACCTAAGTAATGTATTATGTATCTATGGATGTATATGTTATGGTATGATGTAAATGATGTATGTATGATATGACACTTCCGGAAGCGTCTGGATATCTTCGTATAACAACTGCTGGCCAGGGAAAATAAATCCCGATTCGTTGTTGAAGAATATGAGGAACTCGTTCCCGTCTTGTTTGATAATATATTATACATAACCTTCCGTATGCTGGGGATAACAAGGTATAGATAACCTCCCGTCTGCTGGGATAGTAAGGTATATATAACCTCCCGTATGCTGGGGATAGTAAGGTATACATAACCTTCGTCTTCATTTGATAGTAGGGTAGATATAACCTCCGTCTTCGTTCGTCGTACCCTTATTGGAAAGTAAATTCCCGAATATCCGTATGAGGATAAAAGAGATGGATATAAATTCCAGGGGAGATGAGACTTTATGAAGATGGATTCGTCCTACTGAGGGTTTGTAGCTGTCTTGTAAAGATGAACCGGCGAAGCTTCGTTGAAATCCTTCCCTCGTTCGTCTTTAGTAAATACTATTATTGCATTTTCATGCATTTCTGGTAAACATCAATCATATTAAGCATACATGCATTTCTTGTAAACATCAATCATATTCAAAAGCATACACACATTCAAACACAACCAATGGACGTTTCGCTTATGTAAATAGGGTAAAAGTAAATCAGGATTCAAAAAGATGGAATTTATTTATATCAAAAAGTGACCCATACACGGGTAAGTTTGTACAAGGAGACATAAACCCTAGTAAGAGGATTTTGTCATAAATTTTTACAAAACAAGGAAAATCAGCTATGTGGGAAATAATCTTATTGAGTTTCAATTCTACTATTGCCATTATCTTCAAGTATCTCATCTTCTGCTGTTGAGACGGAAACGATTGGATTGAGCTTTATCTGTTTGAACTTGAGTAAGTATCATAACTGGTTGCAGTTTCATGGGTGATCCAAACGAGACATAGTCATACGCTTTAATCCCTAACTTTTGCCTGGATTGCCCTTTCAGGTTTTCAATCCACCGGGATACCCTTTTATGCCCAAGCCGCCTTTCCAGGTTTTCGACTTGCCGGGTGTACATCTTTTCATATATATCCCTAATTTTTGCCCAAACCCTTTTGGTTTGCCGGGATGCCCTTATTTTTGCCTAGGCTTGTCAACCTAGCGGGTCTCTTTTTATGCGTAGTATTTTTTTAACTATGTCTGCGTTTACAGGCTGTGGGAAGTCTTCACCATCCATAGTGGTAAGTATCATGGCACCTCTTGAGAATACTGTCTTGACTACAAATGGTCCTTCATATGTTGGAGTCCACTTGCCCCTAGGATCACCCTGTGGTAATATGATACGCTTGATTACCAAGTCACCAGCCTGATATACCTTTGGCTTAACCTTCTTATTAAAAGCTTTGATCATCCGTTTATGGTACATCTGGCCATGACAAACTGCTGCTAACCTCTTCTCATCAATCAAATTTATTTGGTCGAGTCGAGTCTGAATCCACTCATCTTCATCCAAGCCTGCATCCTTCATAATTCTTAAGGAGGGAATCTGAACTTCAATGGGTAGAACTGCTTCCATACCATAGACTAAGGAGAATGGGGTTGCCCCTGTTGAAGTACGTATTGTGGTACGATAACCATGAAGAGAAAATGGTAACATCTCATGCCAATCCTTATAAGTAACAGTCATCTTTTGTACAATCTTCTTAATGTTCTTATTAGCAGCTTCAACTGCCCCATTCATCTTTGGACGATACGGAGAAGAGTTGTGATGCTTAATCTTGAACTGCGTGCAGAGATCAGTAATCATAGTGTTGTTCAGATTAGAACCATTGTCAGTGATAATCCTTTCAGGGATGCCATACCTACATATGAGATTATTCTTAATGAACCGAGCCACAACATTCTTGGTAACAGATGCAAATGAAGCTGCCTCCACCCACTTCGTGAAGTAATCAATAGCAACCAGGATGAAACGATGCCCATTAGAAGCAGTAGGCTTGATCTCACCAATCATATCAATGCCCCACATGGCAAAGGGCCAAGGAGCAGTCAACACATTCAAGGGTGATGGAGGTATATGTACTTTATCAGCATAAATTTGACACTTGTGGCATGTTCTGGAGTGTTGATAGCAATCAGCTTCCATGGTAGACCAATAGTAACCTGCTCTCAATATCTTCTTTGCCATGGTGTTTCCACTAGAATGAGTGCCAAAGATCCCATCATGCATATCTTCCATAATCTCAGTTACTTCTTTCTTATCCACACAACGAAGCATAGTTGAGTCATGATTACGCTTGTACAAAATGCCATTACTCAGAAAGAACTTAGCAGAAAACCTTCTCAGAAATTTCCTATCTTTGACAGATGCCCCCTCAGGGAACTCCTGAGCTTCAAGATATCTTTTCACTTCATAGAACCAAGGTTTCTCCTCTGCCCCTTCTGTGTCAATCTCATTGCAGTATGCAGGCTTCTCAAATCTATCAAATAGTAATTTTGGGAGCTTCATCATCCCAACTGATCTCAAACATGGATGCCATGGTGGCTAATGCATCTGCCAACTGATTCTCTCTTCGCGGAATATGTCCAAAGGTAATCTCTTTGAAATGTGGGATCAAAGACAACACATGCTCTCTGTAAGGAATGAGGTTATCATGTTTGGTATCCCAATCTCCTTTAATCTGACTTACTACCAGGGCTGAATCTCCATACACGTCAAGGAACTGAATCTTCTTATCAATAGCAGCTTTAATACCCAGGATACATGCCTCATACTCAGCCATGTTATTGGTACAATAGAAACAAAGTCTGGCAGTAATCGGGGTATGACAACCTTCAGGGGAACTAATCACAACACCAACACCATTACCAAGTGCATTAGAGGCACCATCAAAAACCATAGTCCATCGGGATCCTTGTTCAGGTCCGTCATATTGTCCAGGTTCTTTGGTAATAATCATAATGTCTTCATCAGGGAACTCAAAACTCATTGACTGGTAATCATCTACTGCTTGATGAGCCAAATGATCAGCAACAACACTTCCTTTAATGGCCTTCTGAGTAGTATATTGTATGTCATATTCTGTCAAGATCATTTGCCATCTTGCAATTCTTCCGGAGAGAGCAGGTTTTCAAATATGTACTGGATTGGATCCATCTTCGAAATCAACAAGGAGGTATGAGTCAACATATACTGTCTTAGTCGGCAAGCAGCCCATGCCAAAGCGCAGCAAGTTTTCTCGAGCAGTGAGTATCTTGTTTCACAGTCGGTAAACTTTTTGCTAAGGTAGTATATTGCCTGCTCTTTTCGACCAGACTCGTCATGTTGCCCCAACACACACCCCATTGAGTTGTCTAATACTGTTAAGTACATAATCAAGGGTCTTCCATCAACTGGTGGAATTAAAATTGGTGGTTCTAGCAGATATCTCTTGATTTCATCAAAGGCAGTCTGGAACTCATCATTCCATTCCATCACCTGATCCTTCTTCAACAACTTGAAGATTGGCTCACAGATGGCAGTTAATTGGGAAATAAATCTTGCAATGTAGTTCAATCGCCCCAAGAAACCTCTAACCTCCTTTTCAGTACGGGGAACTGGCATCTCTCGTATAGCTTTAACTTTTGCAGGATCCACTTCAATACCTTTTCCACTAACAATGAAACCCAGGAGCTTTCCAGATCTAACTCCAAAAGTACACTTGTTTGGATTTAATCTCAACTTGTATTTCTTCAACCTCTCAAACAATTTATGCAAATGATCAAGATGTTGTTCTTCATTCTGAGATCTGGCTATCATATCATCCACATATACCTCTATCTCATGATGAATCATATCATGAAACAAAGCCACCATAGCACGCTGATATGTTGCCCCTGCATTCTTCAAACCAAATGGCATCACCTTATAGCAAAAAGTGCCCCACTGTGTAACAAATGTTGTCTTCTCCATATCTTCAGGTGCCATCTTGATTTGATTGTAACCAGAGAAACCATCCATAAAAGAGAATACCTTATGCTGATCAGTGTTGTCTACCAGAACATCAATATGAGGAAGTGGAAAATCATCTTTGGGGCTAGCTTTGTTCAAGTCTCTGTAGTCTACACACATACGTACCTTACCATCTTTCTTAGGAACTGGTACCACATTTGCAACCCACTGAGGATAAGAAGTCACTGCTAAGAACCCTGCATTGAATTGTTTCATTACCTCTGCTTTGATCTTTTCTGACATCTCAGGACGCATACGACGAACCTTCTGCTTCTTTGGACGACAATCTTCTTTTACAGGTAGACGGTGAACCACAATGTCTGTATCTAACCCTTGCATATCTTCATAAGACCAAGCAAAGATCTCCACATAGTCACGTAACATCTGAACCAACCTGCTCTTAACACTATCTTCTAAATCAGCCCCTATCTTGACCTCTTTCCTGTTTTCTTCAGTTCCCAGATTCGCAACTTCGACTGGCTCTTCATGTGGCTGTATAGCTTTCTCTTCTTGTTGTAACAACCTAGCAAGCTCTACAGGTACTTCACAATCGTCCTCATTTCCGTCTTCAGTTTGATAGATCGGATTCTCGAAATTATAATTGGCAATAGTAGAACTGTTATCAACAGGATCCAGAGTGGATGAGGATCTGCATTTTAGTGACGTGGGTGTGTGTAAGAACACATAGCTAATAAAACAAAAATAAAAGAAAAGAAAGACAAAGAACACAATATTTACGAAAACGAAACGTCCACTGATTTTATTGAATGAAGTATGCAAATGAAATGACATCCCGTAACAAGCACACCACTGTGCCCCTGGGTAAGGCACAAGGTTTAAAGAGTTTTATTGTTCAAGAAACTACAAACTTAAAAGCAACAACACAGTAATAGTTTTTACTCCTGACTAAAGGAGATTGGGATAACATCTTCAGCTTTCCAATTATTGAGTCCAGCACCCACAGTAGGAAAAATCCAAGCATCCAGATTGTAGTCTTCATCATAGTTTCCCACAACATTGATTTGATCTTTCATAACCCCTTGATTGGTGATACGAACAGCACGAGCACGACGAACAGCCTTCTGGGACTCTGCAGTGAAACCCAAACCAAATTTGTCAGACTTGTATGGGATATCAGGAAGCTGACCCCAAATAGTACAACCACCTTCATCCACCACAGCTCTAGCATCATTGAGTGAGGCCATTGCCATTGTTGGAGGTTTTCTGGTGACCACGGGAACTTTCTTCGCAACAGGAGGAGCTACATAATCATTAACAATCCAAGGAACCACTTCAAATGTCTGACACGGAGTTTCAATGTATTCACCTTCCATTTCCAGATACTTGAAGGTATTCACATGGCTGACAAAGTATTCTTCTTCTCCATAGACAGTAACAACCTTTCCTTCCACCGGATATCTTAGCTTTTGGTGTAATGTAGAGGTTACAGCACCTTCCCCATGCATCCAGGGACGACCAAGCAGACTAGAGTACGAAGGACGAATATTCATCACAAAAAATGTAGCAGTAAAAACTTGAGAGCCAACTTTGATTGGAAGATCAATTTCCCCATGCACTACTCTTCTAGAACCATCAAAAGCCTTTACCACGATATTGCTGGGCTTCAGCACAGCATCTTCAGGACTCAGCTTATTCAGGACTTCCTTGGGCAACACATTCAGAGAGGAACCATTGTCTATCAATACATGTGACAGGGTAGTGCCCCTGCATTCAATTGAGATATGCAAGGCCCTGTTATGATCCTTCTTGGCAGGGGTCAAATCAGCATCAGAAAATCCTAACCCATTGTCATAGGTCAGGTGGGCAACACAATTCTCAAACTGGTCAACAGAAATTGCATTGGGTACGTGAGCAGTCTTCAGAAACTTGATCAAAGCTTTTGCATGGGCTTCAGAACATAACAACAAAGACAGCATGGAAATCTTGGAGGGAGTATGCCCCAACTGATCAACAATGTCATAATCACTCTTGCGAATGATTTTCAGTACTTCTTCCATCTGCTTAGCAAGATCATCAGCAGCTGGCACATCAGTAGATACAGGTTCAATAACAGGGCCTTTGCCCCGAGCATCAGTGGTGGAGGTAGCAGCAGGAGTAACTGCATTCTTGGAAGCAACTGGAGGAGAGAAGACTATTCCACTACGTGTGATCTTACTAGATCCAGCAATATTGTCAACATCAACAGGCACATCAGCTAAGGGTTCTTGCTTAACACCATGGATATAAACATCAGATCCATAATGCCAAGGCACAGCTTTGTCAGACGTATACAGAATAGGACCAGGAGTAGTAATGACCACAGGAGCAACTCTGGCTTCAGCAACAACTTTCACGGGACCTTCAGCAGTAATCTTGATTGGACCCTGATGGGTGATTTTAATAGGTCCCTTTGAAGTAATTCTCACTGGCACTTTGTCAACCATATCCACCTCTTCAATCTTCTTAACTTTAGTAATATGCTCCACCATACTCTCCACAGAAGGTGGTCTTCTTTCAAACACTATGGTGTAATTATTCATGAGACGCTGAATTCCGTCCTTCAACCTCCAACACTTATCTGGATTATACTCACAATAAACACAATCTTCACGACAACCCGGAAAGAAACCAGCTTGTACTAACTTCTTTCTGATGACAGACAATGGTGTGGTTAACTCCGCAACTGAATGGATATGTAAATCTTCATCAATGGCATTGACAGTCTTCTCGTGATTTGGCATTGGAGCAGTAATCACATTTGGAGTACCCGGAGGATCAAACTCAATCTCTCCAGCATCAATCATATCTTGAATTTTGTTCTTCAAGACCCAGCAGTTATTAGTATCATGTCCCTGACAGTTTGAATGGTATGCACACCGTGCATTGGGATTGTACCTGGGAGAGGTAACATTAGGATTCTGAGGAGCCTCTTTCAAAGTAATAAGTTCATCCTTCAACAAGTGTTGCAATGCCTGAGCCATTGACATGTTGATCTTCGTGAACTTCCTTCTAGCCCTCTGTTGGTTGCCATGTGGCTGCTCTGTTGTTGCAGGGGTTGAATTTGAAATATGAACTGCACTAACAGACTGATGCCTTCTGTTACAATCAGGGCTGACCATAAACAGCATTGGATTCTTTCTTCCCAGTGGGAGGCTTCTTTGCAGCACCTGATGAGGAAGTACCCACTTGGATCTTACCATTCTTTATACCATTTTCTACTCGCTCTCCTGTCATTATCAACTCAATGAAGCCAGATGATGAGCTCCCAATGAGATGGCTGTAAAATGGACCATTCAGCGTACACATGAACATATCAACCAGTTCCCTGTCAGTTAAAGGGGGTTGAACTCTTCCAGCTAAATCTCTCCACTTCTGAGCATACTCTTTAAAACTTTCTTTGGCACCCATAGACATGCTCTGAAGCTGCATGCGAGTGGGGGCTAAGTCAGCATTGTATTGATACTGCTTATAGAAAGCTTCAGCAAGATCATTCCAGTCCCTGATGTTGACACTCTCCAACTGATAATACCACTCCAGCTGAACTCCAGATAAGCTCTCTTGAAAAAAATGGATCCACAGTTTCTTATCAGCAGTGTGAGGTTGAATTCTTCGGACATAAGACCTCAGATGCAGCTTGGGACAAGAGACCCCATCATAAACAACAAATGTAGGAACCTTGAAACCAATGGGTATGACTACCCCAGATATCAGACTCAAATCTTCAAAATCCAGCCCAGATGACTTCTGCAACTCCATAGCATCCATTCTATCCACCAGCATCTTGAATTTGTCTTCATTAGGATCATGGTAGTAATTAGCCTCAGAATCAGAGTCCCCCATAGTGTTGTGGAGACTGCCTCCCTCTTTTTCAGATTCCTTAGATTCATAGTCTTCAACTGGTTCTTTGGTCTTGGCAAGACCTTTGAACCTTCTTCCCATGTTGATCAAACCAGCTGACCTTATAGTCTTCTTAGTCTTCTTGGCCAGCAGTGCCTTCAATTCATCCTGCCCCTTGGACAGGTTCAAGATCAGCTCTTGGAACTGTGCATTTTGTGCCTGGAGATCCTTAACTGATTGTTCAAGAGCCATTGCTGAAATAAACAGCGAGAAGATGAGAAACCTGTGCACAATTATAAACCTGTGATGCAATGAAATGATATGTGAATGCATATGCAATGTTTTCAAAGGACCGCAGGATTTAAATTTGCTTAAACAAACAAGAAGGTAAGCTTTTATTAGTAATAAATTTGTTTTTCCTTTTAGGCTTACAAAAAATGAAATGAAATAAGTACAAAAGATGGGGTTTTAAGTCTCCCATGGACGTTTCCTCTTTGTGTTGAGGTATGAGTTGAGGTTCCGTTCCTCGTGAAGTTGATTTGTTAGTTCTAGGACTCTTTCTTGGCTTGCTTTGTAATGAGCCTCGAAAGTATCCCTTTGCTCCTTCAGTTGAATCCATGATCTCTGCAAGTCTTCCATATCAGTAGGCATGTCTGGGTGAAGGATGGTATAAGTTGTGTCTCCTTCAGCAACAGGTTCCATGGTAACTGGTAGGACGGCAGGATATGGCATCATGAGAGTCTGAGCACGAGATCGTACCCATCTGAGATAAGCTTCCATGTGAATAGTGTACTTAGGCTCCAGTGTCTTGCTGTCAACCCTGTTTACTTTTCTCCATGCTCGTATGAATCTCTAACGGTACCCTTGAAGATCGTTGTCGTAATCAAACACAATGCCCTGAATCAACATGTCATGTTGACCATCACTCCGAGCGTAACCAAACTGTCGTAAAGCTAGAGAGGGGTTGTAGGTGATGCCTCCTCTTATGCCTAGAAGTGGCACATTAGGAAACTCCCCACAACGGTCAATGATGGTGACATTCTCCATAGATCTGGAGCACCAATGGATATCTGAGTGAGAAAGTGACATGATCCTCTTGGACCATCTGAACCCTTGCTCATTCTTCATTACTGAGCGAGGAAGGTGAGAAATAAACCACCTAGAAAGCAAAGGTTTGCAGCACATCAAAGTTCCTCTTGCCCTTGTAGTACGAGTATGAAGAGAATGTAGGATGTCTCCAAGCAATGTAGGCACTGGATTATGACTCAAGAATATGTTGATGGCATGAACGTCTATGAACTGATCTGGATTGGGGAACAATACTAAGCCATATATTAGCAAGGCTAAGATCTCCTCAAAAGCATCATAGCTCATGGCCTTCAAGAACACTTGAGCTTTATCTATCAACACCTTGGCAAGAATACCCTTGACTCCACTTCTCGTCTCTAGAACAATGTCAGACTTCTTCAGATGTAGAGCTGCAGCAATAACCTCTGGTTTAAGCTCTTTCTCCAAGCCTGTGAAGGGTCTTTGGTCAAGAACAGGTATACCCAGAAGTTTAGAGAACTCCTCCATGGTTGGAACCAGCTGATAGTCAGGGAATGTAAAGCAATGGTGCTTGGGGTCAAAGAACTGAAACAGAACACTCATCATGTCTTCATTGAACCCTGAAGTGACTAGATCCAATTGGTGACCATGTCTCTTGATGAACTGGGAATGATCAGACACTTGAGAAACCAACTCCTTAAGCTTAGCAGGTATGCCCACAAAGTTGATCCTGATGGTGTTTCTACGAGCAGAAGCCATGACCTGCAACAAAGAACAAAGATAAATCCTTTGGTCCTTGAAATGGTTAGTGAAAATGCTATGCTTATGATGCATGATGATGTCATGATGTTATGTTCAATCACAAACATGTGGCACACACAAACAAGTCACACAATAGCCCTAGGTTTGAAGGCTTGCATGAGGTTTAAAGGTAAGTACCCTACCCTGAAGTTAGTTGGTTCATCCTGTCCTACAAAAGTAACCAGGTTCTAAGGGATCTCAATATCATTGATCCTTCACAAGGGTGGTTGCTCAGAAGGCAGCTTACTTGCCAACCAAAACCCTCCAAGTTTAAGATCTCAATGAGCGTAGTATCGAGTGTCAACCAACTTCAGTCTGCACCAAAGTCGGTTACCTCACTACTTTCTAAAGGCCAAGATGGGATAACTAGGGTTCTAAAAGTTAGTTAGTGCATTGACAACATATGGCAGCCTCATATTATCCTCAACTTGACTTAAGGAATATAAGCACCAACCAAGAAGTCGCACTAACTATGGCCACCAGATCAACCATATCGATATACGTCGTACAGTTTCCTTGGTCTATTGCCATTTACCTAAGGTACACTAGATCCGGGTTAGGATCTTTCACACATAAGAGCCCAACAAGTAAAGTAAAGCAAACAAAGCAAACAATTTAAAAGTGATCTAATTCCTAAGGGTACCCCTCTTAAATTTAAGTCCCCAGCAGAGTCGCCAGTTCTGTAACACGGTGGGAGAACTGACTTTAGTTATGTTGCGGATAGCAAGAGTCGCCACCGACTTTTATTTTATCCAAAGGAAAGGCATAAAAGAACAGGAAAGACCTTTAAAAAAGATTTTTGGGTCCGGGGGGTAGGTTATGTAAAGGGAAGGTGTTAGCACCCTTTACATCCATGGTTATCCATGGGCTCTTAGTTACTTAGCTCACTTTGAATTGTTTTTGAAAATGTGAAGTGTGTGAATAGAAATTTTCATAAGAGTTTAATAATGATCCATGTACGGATGCGTAAAAAACTTGTGTTTGAAAATTGTTTAAAATTGTGAAGTGTTTGAGAAATTTGAATAGTGAGCAAGTAACTATGAGGAACCTACCCTAAAGTTTAAGTCTTTCTGTTCTTGAATCCTTTAAGTGGTAAGACTATCCCTATTATTAAGGAATAGGTAGTCATTACCTTGGATGTGAGGGACATATGAAAGGGACATCTGTTTAATGAAGGCAACTGTAGGGTGTATTAAACAATTTTGAAGGGACTGTCATCATTATTCGAAAGGGACTTGATCTTTGATTATGAAGGGACTAGATGACTTTTCTTTTAAGGGACTTTGCTTTATACACCCCACTTGACCTTTTTGAATAGGCAACATTGATAGGTAACCCTAGAAAGTGAGATGGCGATCAAAGATCGACTTACGTGTGTGAGTGTTTAATTTTGTATTTTATCTTATAATTTAAATGACCTAAATTCAATTTTTAAATATAATACATGTTTACACTCCCTATTTTACTAACCATAACATGAAAATTGAATAATTTAAATATTACAAAAAAATTACACCAAGGAGCATTTACATAATAATAAAGCAATTTAAATAAATAGCAAAAAATAAATAAATAAATAAATAAGCAAAAATATAAATAATAAGTAAAATAAATAAATAAGCAATAATAATTATAATAGGGGTTAGTAATAATAATTAAAAATAAATAAGGTTAGTGCAATAATAATAATAAGCATAATTAAAAAAAATAAATGGATTAGTAATAAGCATAATTAGTAATAATAATAAACAAAATAAAATTTTAATGGCTTAATAGAAAAATAAGAACAATTATATTAATTAATCATAAAATTTAAAATTATAAACAAATTAAATAAATTATGAACATATTATGAGAAATTATTAAATTTTGCAATTTTAGAAATTATTTACATATATAATTAATTATAAACAATGATAGAATATTTATATATTAAAATGGGATTAATTATAATTTAATTATATTAAGTAAAATATATACATAATAATTATATTTACAAAAATTAAAGATTAGGTTTCTTAATTGTTTAGAAAAAATAAACTAGGATTTATAAAATATTAGGTTTTTTTAGAAAAAATATTTAAGGGTTTATGATCTAATATACAAAATTATTTTAATAAATATATATATATATATATATATATATATATATATATTATAATTTAAATACATAATAAAAAAATAATTTTTGAATTAAAAAAAATAATTTTTAGAATATTAGAAAACATTGAATATACATTTATAAAATTATTTAATTATATATGTGATTATTAATAAAACAAAATCAATTAAACAAAATAAAATAAAAAAATAACAAAACTCACCTGGCTGGGATTTGAACCCAGGTCACCATGTTTACCAGCAGCAAAACCCACCACCAAGCCACCACACGCGCAGGCAGTAAGAAAGGGGGTAGAATTGGTTTTGTTCTTTGTCATGAAAAATCAAGAAAAATAACAAGAAGCAAAAAGGCCTGAGGGAGAATCGACCCCAGGACCTCTCAAACAAACACACAAGTACATGACCAATCCTGCTGGGTGAGCGCATCTGTCAACTAACCAACAACAATTGATAATATATTATGTTGGCTAAATGGCTGGAAAAATAGGCAAAAAAGGATGGCAGCCAGGATTCGAACCCCTGCCTTCTCATAATACGCGTGCTGATCTTTCCACTGGGCCAAGCAACCTGTTGTGAAATAAAACCATAACCAATTCAAAAAATATTATATGTAATATTCAAATTCTGGAAAACGCGCCAGAACATCTTCATCTTCAACCTCAAATTCGTAGGGTTTCCTGCGAATTTTCCTGGGAAAATTCCTACGAATTTTCATGCAATTCAAACCTGTGAATCCTATACATCATCATACGAGTAAAATTTCATCAAATTGAACCTGCAAACATGATCTATGCAACAATTACAGTCCAAATATGAGTTCATTATCCATTTATATTAGGTATTCCATGAATCCCCAATTTTGAAGCTCTAACCCTAACAATGGTGTTTTAAGCTTTTGGCTCTAAATCTTCAATCAAATGGTCCAGAAAGTATCCCTAGGTCCTAACTAACACAAATCACACAACAAAATCAATTGATATTGGTTAGATATATGAAATCGAAAAACACAATATTGAAGAACAAAATTGATTCGGCTAGCATGATATGGCATGGTTTTGATGCAATGGATGATTGGTTTTGCTTCAAGAAGGTCCAAGGAACATTGCTATGTCTTTAGATTACCTTCAAAGGTCCTGAATAATGGAAACCGAATTTGAATTTTGTATGGATTTTTTTGGTTTGCAAACTTACTCTTGAGGCTGTCAAAATTCGTGGCTTGTGATTGTAATGTGTTAAGTACTTATAGGAGAATGAATTTAGGTCAAAAAATCAAGTCATTGTGTGGAAAATTTGATATGAAAAGATTCAAAATGATCATGCCTTAAGAATCAAATATTCATGTATGAACACTTGCTATTTTTGGCTAATCCTCATGATTTCTTTCCACTTCAATTCTAATCAAATTTATGATTTTCTAGAAGCTTGATCCAATTCAAATCTTACATTTTCATATTTTATTTTTATTTAAAATGATTTTTAATGAATTAAATCAAAATAAATAAAAATAAAATAATAAAAAATCTGATTTTTAATGATTTGGGTCGTGCATGAAGTTATTGTATGGATTGGGTCATCATTTGGCAAGCCCATTTGGAAGAAATTGGTTTTAGACCCCCATTTTCATCATAAACCAACCCAAAATTTCCCAACTTTGCAAGGGCACATATCCTTCAATTTTAATGCTATGAGAGTGTTCTTGGACATTTTGAAAAGCTTGAAGATTCCTCTAAACAACCCCACTGGTTTCATGTCCATATCATTTACCAATCTCAAGTTATGCCCTTTTGAAGTTGTTGACTTTTTGTTGACTTTCAAAAGGACCTATAATGTCTTAGCTCATACCTTCCAAATGAAGCATTTTTGGGCTTGGCTTGTGAGACACAAAGTTGTATAGAATTCAATTTTCCTTCAAAATGAGCTTTGGATGGAGACTTGGTGATGAAGTATGTGAAAGTTATGGCTGGTCAAAGTTCAGTTGACTTTTACTAAGGAAACCCTAATTTAGAAACTCCTGATTCTTGATGATCTGGAATATCCTTGATGAATCATGATCAACCCTTTATCAAATGATGAATTTTACTTCATATAATTGATGTTGGCAAAAAATCATGAAGTTTGACTTTGGTTTGACCACAGTTGACCTCAGTTTGACTTTTTAACTGCTTTGACTGATTTTGACTTATCTGATCATCTGACTGAGCAAACTTCTGAGAAAAGTCTTGAAACTTGACATGGGGGTTCTTACACACATATAAGATGCTATGAAGCTCACTTGAAGTCTTGGAAGTTCATTTAGCCTGATTAAAGTCAAAACCCTAGTTTTGGATGCACTGCTTAGGAGATGCATTGTCCGAGGGAATTGTCAACTCTTCTGACCAATTGTGAACCTTGTGAACCTTGTGAACCATCATGAAATGTCTTGTGAACCTCATGGGAGGTTTTGTGAACCTTGTGAACCTCATAAAGTGACTTGTAGACTTCATGAACCTCATGAAAGGTCTTGTAAAGCATTGTGAATCTTGTGAACCTTGTGAACCTCATAAAGTAGCTTGTAGACTTCATGAACCTCATGAAAGGTCTTGAAAACATTGTGAATCTTGTGAACCTTGTGAACCTTCATGAAGTGACTTGTAGACTTCATGAGCCTCATGGAAGGTCTTGAAAGTATTGTGAATCTTGTGAACCTTGTGGACCTTCTTAGCACACAAAGTCTTATATTGTGAGGGCAAATTTTGGGGTGCAACACCTGCGATTTAACATCAAATGCCGACCTAAAAGCATTAAATCTAAGAATTATGATTTTAAATCGCGATTTTAACAACTATATATATATATATATATATATATATATATATATATATATATATATATATATATATATATATATATATATATATATATATATATATATATATATTCAGGATCAATTTACTCTATGAGTAAGTTTTTTTAACTTACTCCATAATCGTAGCCTTTAAATTAGATTCAATCAATGGTTAAATTAACATTTATACTTATAACCATTGGATTGAATCTAATTTAAAGGCTACAATTATGGAGTAAGTTAAAAAAACTTACTCTTGGAATAAATTGAAATTGACCCTGACTCATATATATATATATATATATATATATATATATATATATATATATATATATATATATATATATATATCACTACGCCAAAATTGGTTTGTAGCAGCACAACAAAGACAGAGCTTTTTGAGAAAGCGCTGTTATAGGTATTTTAAAAATTTCGCTAAAAAAAAGCGCTCTTAAAGCCAGCCTTTAGAGAGCGCTTATAAAAGCGCTGTTAAAAGTCCTAAACTGAAGCCACCTTAGACAACATTTTTCTCAAAAGCGCTGCTACAAGTAAATCTTAGAAAACGCTTTCTTAAAAGCGCTCTCTAAAGTCAATAAATATATTGAACTTTCATAATATAAAAAATGGAACACGGGGGTTCGAACCCACGACCTTGAGGTTATAAATAAATATAGTAAACCTAAGACATTACATTTTTGTTAATGCGCTCTTATAGGTTATATTTTGAAATCCATTGCATAGACCTGCTCTCTTAATGCATCGACGCAATGGACATTAATTTCAAATAAATTAAATTTTAAATACCTTAGACAGCTCTTTCTGAAGAAAGCGCTCTCTAAGTTAATTTATTTAATTAAATTATTATATATTATTAGAAAACCTAATAAAGTGCTTTCTAAGGAAAGCACTGTCTAAGGTATTTAAAATTTAATTTATTTGAAATTAATGTTCATTGCGTCGACGCATTAAGTGAGCAGGTCGACGCAATGGATTTCAAATTTGTGACAGTTTGCTCTGTGTGCATGGGGAGTTGCTCCACTTTATGGGGATTTCAAATTTTAACTCTTCAAATGGTTTAATTATATTTTAAATCATTTTCTATTCTTCTTCTTCCAATTCTTCCCAAAATTCCTTCAAAACCCTAAAACTCCTATTCACTTTTCCAAAATTTCTATTCTCTTTTCCAATCTCTTCAACATCCTTATGGCTTCAACAAAAGTTGCTGGTAAAAGGTCAAGTCGGTCTGCCTCAACATCTCATTTGTATATACCAGTAAGTGATATATCACTCATTGGAGATGAAATTTGGGATTTATATAATGAGGAGTTCAATGATAGAAAAATTATTTCATAATATGTCTATTCTAGACTTACAGCTAGTCAATTGCACTTGGATTATACTGTGGAACTCATGGACCATCAAGACAAAAATTCTTTCTTAGGATTAAGAACTGAGTATAATGAGGATTTGGTTCGTATGTTTTATGTTGGAATTATGGGAAAATTTGAGGGCTATGAATTTGAGTTTAGGATGGGAAATTTGGTTTATAAGGTTGATGCCAAAGTTTGGCAATCCATTTTGGGTATCCTCCTACTAGATTTGCAGACAAAGCCTTGATAACTGATGCCTCCCCTATTACTGGTTTTAAATATAGGATACACTTAAATAAGATGTTATGGTATCCTCATGATAACGATACGGTAAATAGTGATATGTTCCCAAAGAAATTAACAACTGGCTATTTGAAACCAGGTGTCGCTCCCAAAGACTTAGGTCCCGGTAGAGACGCGGACGGTCGGCGATGTTGGAGGTTGAGGTTGAATAGAGTTGCCAGCTAGGCATTTTATCCCGAAGGAAAGGTAATGTTGCATAAACCTGGCAGGGTATGGATAAGACGGTTGCGAACCAGAGAAACTGAGGAAGGGGGTTGGTTACGACCTGGGAAGGTATTAGCACCCAGATAGTTCGTCGTACTCGACGGGATCCATGCTTACTTGATTGTGTTTAAAAGGGGTAGTGTATGTGTTGATTGTGTGTAAAAAGCTAGGGAGAAAGTACAGTGTGTTAGTGCAAAAGAGAGGGTGAATGCTCAAGAATGAGGCTTAGGAAGAAAGCTGAAAGAGGGGGATGACAAAGAGACTTTTGTTCGATAACTGTTAAGTTATGCCTACGTATCCTCTCGTGCAATGAGGAAGCCAGAACACCATAGTTCGACTCAAAGAGACTGGATGATTTGACTGTGAACTGCTTGCTTTTCTATGCTCAAGTGTGTGACTCGTCTGGCTCGAGTGCTAACTGTCTTGCATTAGACGGAAGAAGCGAGTTCTCGTTTATAGAATGAGTGTGATGAGAAAAGAATCCCGGAGGAGACGATTATTGTTTGTTTTTTGTGTTTTCAGTTTTTTATTGTTTTTGGTGTTTTGCATAGAATAATGAGCTTAAGCCTAAATCAAGGGTTTGTAAACTCATTATATCCTCCCTGATTAGGGATAATGAGCATACTTAAGTATGAGATAAGCATCTCAACTTAATTACCATGATGATGTAGGATTAAGATCATTAACCTACTTGTGATTATTAAGATGTTTTTTGGATTTTTGTTTAGTGTTAAGTAATGAGTTTAATCTCTAATCAGGGATTAATGAACTCATTACACCATCCTAAGAGAAGGATGATAGATGAGGACACTTAAGATGAGGAAGATACCTCAACTTAATCCATGGTTAGGGATTAAATTAATTATATAACAAGCCTTTATTAAGTGGATTTTAATTAAAGGGTGAGATTAAGAAGTGGATTTTATGTTTGTAAGACTAACTTGAGGGGGACTTATCCATTAAACACTAGGGTTAGTCCCTTTTAACCAAAAGGAAGAGATGTAACCCTAATATAAGGCCCAGGTTACAAGCTTAAGTCTTAATCATTATTAGGTGTTTTGATTAAGAGGTGTAAACAAATTAAAGGTTTAACACTAAGGATTAAAGTTATACAATCCATCCTAAGATAAGGATGCAAGCATAACCCTAATTCAAAGTCCTAAAGCTTTAAGTGTTTAGCCTTGATTATGAGATGAGAGAAGAAACTCAAGGAGACTCAAAGGTAAAAGACTAGGGGAAACTATATACAACCCTAAAATTATCATGCTTGGTTGTTCCTATGGTTTGTAAGGCATAAGAGAAGATCTTCAGGAAGCCACCAAGGAAGAGAAGCAGATGAAAAGGGAAGGAGAAAGAAGAATAGGTTACTTACTTCCTGAAGAAGATAAGTAACCTAAAAGAAAGAAAGTAAGAACAAGAGAGCACAAGTGAATTAGATTCACTTCAAAGACAAGTAAAGAATGCATATGAAGATATGAAAAGAGGTGGGATGTGAAGGCAAATCCACATCCCAAACAACTTACCATAAGCCCTGAAATGTTAGTATGAGAGGCATACGATGCAAAGCAAAAGGAAATAAAGCAAATGGAAGTGCAATGACCAAAACCAGAAGTGAATATGTGATGCAAATGTGTCATTAGATGATGCAAAGTCATGTAAGATTCTTATGTATGATCATACAAAGGATGAGATGCAAAGGAAGCATGAAAGAAGCTTGAAAACACATGGATGTTCATGAAATGTAATGAATGCAAAACATACCAAATGAATGAAGAAATGATCAAGCAATGCTCAAGAATGTCTTAAGATGTCTAAGATGGCATACCAATGCTTGGAATGGCATGTAAAATTCATATGACTGAGATATGCAAAGATGAATGCAAATGAACATGAGAAATTAGGGTTTTATGAAAGTATGAGATGCAAATGACCAAAACAGAAGCATACATCATGGTAAAAAATTGAAAATGAACTAAAACAAACCCTAATCATACACAAGATCACTACCCAAAGATGAAGGTCAGAAGCTAAACCTAAAGGGAGTTATGAATCTCCTAAGTTAACTAGGGTTTTTGGGTACTTCTAAGGGAAAAATGCAAATCAAATTGAAAATGCAATGAAAAATTATGAAATAAATAACCTAGATACTAGATGCAATATGTGAAACAATTCAAATAGAATCAAGTTCAAACTCATAATGGTTGATCAGAAATAATTTTTTCAAGTTAAGGTTAGAAAATATGGAATTTTATGAACCCTAATTCAAAGAAAAATGTGAAAACATGATCAAATCTAAAAAGAAATTTGTATGGTGAGTTTGTAAATGTTTCTAAATGTATGAGAATGCATCATGAATTTATTTGTGATTTTTAGAAACCTAAATGTATTTTTAATTAATTAAAATCAATTAATTAAATAAAACATTTAAATGATTTAAAAATACTTTTTTAATGCAAAAATTAAAATAAAAAATGTTTTTGAGTTAAGAAAAATATTTAAAGTGAAAATGAAAAGTTTCATGATTTTAGAGAATGTTTTGATATTTTAAATAAATAGAACAAAAGAAATGCAAATAAAATAAAGAAAATGAAGTAATCAGGATCTAAGGTTGAGATTTGAACTAGGGTTGACTGGCGCGCAAATGTATGGTCAGGATTCATTCTGATTAAATTAACCTAATTAAACTAATTAAAATTAAATTGAATGGATTAGGGTTTAATGAAGCAATCTGAGCCATCCAACACGCGCGGGAAACACAAATCCAAGGGCTATTATTCAAACTGGCTAATTAAATGAAATTAGGGCTAATCACTCTCAGGTGGCCGGAGAAGACCTCCGGTCATCTTCTCTGGCAGCTCACTCATCTGAACTCACTCCCTAGGCCATGATAACACACCAAAATCTCCAGAATCACTCATTAGACATCATTAAACAAGAATCCAACAACAAAAATCATTTATCATGCATCAAAAGAGAGAATCGAAGCAAGAACATTTCACGGGCAAAATTTCAGAAGGCTATGAAATGCTTAAAACTCAACCATTTTCAAAAGTATACATATCACAATGATCAGCACATCATGTAGAATCAATTTGTAACTTAAAAAACAAGTTCTGGAAAAAATGTTCTTGATGATTACCTGAGTTGAAGCTTTTCGGTTTGGAGCTTTCTGACCTCCTCTCTTGTGCAAAACCATTCCAATGATCCCCATTGTGCATCTGAAAGGCTTAGAACAAGTTTGTTAGGCCTATTTTGAATGCTCTAGTTCTGATGAAGCAGAATTCGTGTTTTGGTTATGGAGTGTTTCAGGCCATGGAAAGGGGAGGGAAATGATCCTTAGGTGATTTTGAGTTGATTAGTGAAGAAAGAAACAAGGTTTGATGGTTGTGTGTGGAGTTTCGAAGAGATGAAGTGCTATGGAAATTTTTGGGATTTCTGAGTATGTGAGGTTTCAGGCTCCAATCTTTTTTCTGAAATGAGTTGCTTGATGTCCACATAAATAATGTTGATTGGCTAGAGAGTTGTTGTGGCATAGTGTGATTGGTATGGCCTCATTTGCAAAAAGTCAAAAGTTATGGTACCATAGGCATGGCACGGGTCAGAGCTGGCTTCAAGGCTTGTCTTGCCTCAGCTAGCTTCAAGGAGGGCCCTTAGATGGTTTGTGATGATTTGGATGGCTTGATGCAAGAGATAGCATATGTTTTGCAATTTGGCCCCTTTGGAAATTTTGTGAAGATTGCTCATAAGAAATTGTGATCCAAGGCATGATTTTGGTCTTGAGATGTTGAATTATCATGTAATGAAGCTTATAAGTGGATTAGAGGTCACAAGAGTGCTTAAAACTTGATTTTGCAAAAATCCTCTTTGGCACATACTTCAAATTTACAAGATTTTTCCCAACTTTGAAACATCATATCTTGAGTTCTAGGATGAATCAAGAGGAGTTATAATTTTTGAAAATGGGAAGATCAAATCTATAACTTTCATGTTTAAGGATTTTTCATTTGAAGCATTTTTTATCAAGAAAGAGGAGGTTGAAAATCTTTCCCAAAATGGAAAGTTTCCATTACAAGTCATGTCCAAAAATGGAAAGTTTGCAAATGGCTTGAAATTCTTCAATCTTGTGAACTTATAACCACTTCTAAGATCAAATAAAGATCATAGAACCTCAAATGATGAAGATGACCCTTTGGTTCCATTGTTGGGGGCCTCAGATGCCCTGATTCTGACTTTTCTTGCACAACAAGTTACCAGTTGATCAGATGACTTCCACAATGAATTTCTTCATCAAATTTGGTACACATTCTCCTTATAACATATTAAGACCATTAGAAACAAGAATGACCAAAAAATTTGAGGTTAAGGGCCTCAAACCCAAAACCCTAATTTTAGGTCATCTCTGAAGGAAAACCCTAGCCTGCCTGGACCTCTGAGCAATCCTTTGTGAATTCTTGACTTTTATGAACTTTGGGGAGCATATTATGATCTTGTAACACACATGGACCTTCTTGGAATGCTTCAAGACCATTGAGATAGCTCAGATCACTTCTTAGATTCATCTGATTACAAACCCTAGCTATGCAACTATGAAGTGAAACAAATATGCAATGGGAGATGATATGCTTATGCTAATGCAATATGAAAGATCACAAGACATGGTGTGAGAAAAGTGAGGGCAAATTTGGGGTGTTTACAGCTGCCCCTATTCAAGCATGAGTTAGTTGTGCAGGGTGTAAGCGCTTGGCTTAACAGACAAACAAGATAACTTGTGGTTGAATACCAAAGACAGTCTGAAATTTGCACTCGCTGGGGAGAAGAAGAAAAGGGATATAAATTTGTAGCAGGCAGTATAATATGAGTATCAAAAGAAAGCGATGGAGGACGATCATCGAGCAAAGGACGATTGTTGGGGATAAACAACGGTAAGTAAAGTAATGACGGGAACGACCATCATGGTGGAAATAAAGAGACCGCGACGGAGATGGTCATCGGGTAAACTGATGAAGGACGATCATCAGGATAAAGGAAAAGACCACGACGGGGACGACCATCTGGTAAAGCAATAAAACTCTATGGGGATTAACGAAATGAGGAAAGCACTGATGGGGACGGCCATCAGGTAAAAGGGTAAATAAACCGCGACGGGGACGACCATCGGGTCAAAGAATTAATGAAATAATGATGTGGGACGGTCATAAATAGGTGAAGGACGATCACCTAGCAGGGGACGACTGCTGAAAATATCACGACATAGGACGAATGCCGGATAGAAAAGGTCAACGATAGGGACGACCATCAGATAAGCATGATGAAGGACGATCATCAAGAGGTGAAGGACGATCACCTAGCAGGGTACGGCTGCTCTTTGGGATTATCTCGACATAGGATGAATGCCGGATAACAAAGATCAATGATGGGGATGGCCATCGGATAAATGATGAGGGACGGTCATCAAAAGGTGAAGGACGATCACCTAGCAGGGGATGGCTGCAAAAAAGATATCGCGACATAGGACGAATGTCGGATAGAAAGTTCCAACAATGGGGATTCCACTGGGGAAAGGATGAGGGATGATCATCCAAAGGTGAAAGACGATCACCTGGCAGGGGACGACTGCCAAAAATATCACGGCATAGGATGAATTCCGGATAGAAAAGTTGTTTTGTTGGTGACTTACTGGGGAATGGTAAACACGGACGGGTGCTTACGCTTTGAAATAAAAGGTATAAGTGTTTGACAGTGTGTATAGACTAAAGATGCGGACGAGAATCCTTAAGACCACAATACAGACGAGTATCGAGAGAAGCAAATGCTGACACGTGTTTGAGGATAATGATACGGACGAGTATCAATTGGTTAAGCAAGGAACACGAACGAGTGTTTTGATCTTTCGGGGAGGTGATATATATAAGATACGAACAAGTATAAAAGGATTGTGTATAAGTATGCACCAGTGTTTGACCTGCTGGGGGAAAATGTGCAAGACACAGACGAGTGTCAAAAATATTGAGCAAGGGACATGGACGAGTGTTTTGACTTGTTGGGGAAGTACGATATTGGCGAATGTCAAAAGGAATATGGATTAGTTATGAACAAGTGTCAGCATTGGGAGTGCAAAAAGTATTCTGGCTTTCTCTGCGGGGGATAAGTCTTGTATATTGCTGGTGAAGTGATTTTGTATTTACAGGTGACTGGCTCGAACCTGGCTTATGATCATGCAAATGTTTGATTTTTACCGTAATGCTCCGTATTAGACATAATGCTACGCTCTGTTTGGGGAAAAATGATGTGAATGCTATGATTATGCAAAATAAGAGAACTGATCCGAGGTCCGGATCCTGCGGGGAGAAAGATCTCTGGGTGATCTGTCTAGAGGGAGAACTCCGCTAGGGGAAGAGATCATCGGCCGATCTGGGGGAGAGAGAATCACCGAACGATCTTCTTAGGGGACTCTGTGGCACTCTGGAGGAAGAAATTTGTGGGGATCCCGGCTGGGGAAGCTTCCGTTGAAGAGACTAATGTTGGGGATGAGGAGGTTTTGGCAACCCTACTGGGGAACAGAAAACCCTGGCAGTTCTATTGGGGAGAAACTAGAAACTCTGCGGAAAAGCGATTATGCTGACTCTATTAAGGATGAGAAAATCCTGGCAACTCTGATGGGGAAGAGCAGTTCAGGCATTGCTCGGGAGATCCTGCTTGGGGAGAAGATAACTTCTGGGAAGTAATCTGTTGTAACTCCTTCATCCAAGCAACACTATGGGGATTTAATGAGTTTCTCGAAGGATCCTCTAAGGGGATGGAAGCTTCGTGGGGGAATACTTATGTCAAGTAATCCTGCTGATGAGGTGATTGCTGACTTGGCTGGGGATATAATGCTTGATATGCCCCATGCTGTGAAAGATTGTCTGTCTTGAATACCTGCAACCTGTTAAAAAGAAAACGTACAAGTGTCCCAAGGTATCCTCAACCGGATTCTATCATAGGAGTTAGAGTTTCTCAAAAGTGCATATTTCCTGCAAGCTGTAAACACCCCAAATTTGCCCTCACCCATTCACACCATGGCTTGTGATCTTTTCATTTGCATAAATTCAATCATAGCATCTCATACCACATTTTTGATTCACTGCATTAGTTCTAAGTCATCTGCATCTAGGGTTTGTGATCTGAGCAATCCAAGAGCCATTTGAGCCACTCAAAAGGTCATCAATCACTTAAAAGGGGTCCATGTGTGTTCAAGCATCATATTATATCCTCACAAGGTCAAGGAAGTCAAAGAATCACAAGAACTGAGAAAGGCATGGAAGCAGAGCCAGGCTTAACTGCACAGATAACCTAAATTAGGGTTTTGGTTTCAGAGGCCATAACTCCAATTTTTTTGGTCATTCTTGTTTCTATTGGTCTCTATATGTTATGAGGATCATGCATATCAATTTTCATGAAGAAATTCCATGGGGAAGGCATCTGATCACAAGATGACTTCTTAAGCAAGTCAGTGTGAAATCAGGGCATCTGAGGCCTCCAATGACCCAACCAAAGGGTGTTCTCCATCATTTTGAATATTTATGATCTTTATTTGATCATAGAAGATGTTATAAGTTCACAAAATTGAAGAATTTCAAGCCATTTGCAAAATTGCCTTTTTGGGAAAGTGACTTATAATGTAAACTTGCCATTTTGGGAAAGTTTTTCAACCCTCTCTTTTTGATTCAAAAATGCTTCAAATGAGAAAACTTTGGTCATGAAAGTTGTAGAATGGATCCTCCCATTTTCAAAAAGTACAAGAACTCACTCTAATTCATCTTGGATCAAAAGTTATGGCTTGTCAAAGTTGGGTAAAATCATGAAATTCTCACTTTTGCACCAAAGAGGGAAAGTTGCAAAACCCCATACCAAGGAAAAATGTGACTCCTAATTGACTTCTATGCATTACACAAACATAAACCATAGCCTAAAAGTCAGAATGCACCAAAGAATCTCCAAGTTTCATGACTTATGCTTCAAGAAATCACAAAGGGGCCAAAGTTGTACCAATTTGCAAAAGCTCATGTAACCATGCCTCTACTTGTTACAGCTCACTAAATCTAATCCATAAGCCTTCCTTGATCTTTGCTGCACACAGCCATGCCCAAATCCAAGCCTGCCACATGCCCATACCTCAAGTACAAGTCAAGTTGACATTTTGACAACTTGCCCATACCAATCACAATAGGCCAGCACCCACTCTCTGACCTATCACACTTCTTTATGTGGATCAAAACAAAGCAAAAGCACATCACAACACAGCATGAGAATCCAAGAACACAGCACACTCAAAAATCCCAAAACTTGCAAAAGCCTTCGAATCTCTTGATTCAGCCATCAAACCTTCAAACTTTTTCCACCATTCAACTCCATAAACCTCACTGATCATTTCCCACCTTCCATTTTGCCCTAAAACCTTCATAATCAAAAACACGATTTCAACATTTCATGAACTGAGATTCTGCAAACTTCCTCTAGAGGCCATTTAAACTCCAGCTAAGCATCACAAACACTTGGGAGGGATCATTGGAGAAGTTTTGAAGCAAAGAACTGGCCAGAAAGTACCATTTTTGAAAGCTTTAGTTCAGGTATCATCATGAACATTCTTTCCAGAAATGCGTTTTTAAGTTCCTAAAAGGTTCTCGATGATTCACTGATGATTCTGATATGTTTAGTTTTGAGAATGACCAAGTATTAAGCATGTATGAGCTCTCTGAAATTTTTTGACCTAGAACTAATTTGCTTCGATTCAGCTTGAATATGTGAAATAAATGTGTTTTAGTGAGTGATTCTTGTTGAGTGATGTATGGGGTTGGATTCTGGGTAGAAAAATTAAGTTTTAGAAGCTTGGGGAGAGAGATAGCAAAATCTCAGGGGAGGTGTGGCCGGAGAAGATGACCGGAGGTCATTTCCGGCCACCTGAAGGTCATTAGTGCATTAATTGTGATTAGGTCTCAGTTTGAATGTGAGCCATAGATCCTGTTGACTTGGTTTGACCCGCGCGCGAATGAGTGGTCCATATCCATCATTAAAACCCTAATCTTGTAATTAGATTTAATTAATTAGGTTTAATTTAAATCCAGTCAGTTTGAATAATGGCCCTAGGATCTGGCGCGGGTCAACTCCCTCCAAAACCATTTGAATGTCAGCCATTAGATCTGTTGACTTCTCATAATTTCATTTTTATTTCATTTATTTTATATTTAACTTCTACGAATTATTAAAAATAGTAAAACATATTTAAAAATTCTGAATTTTTTTGTCAAACATTTCATTAATTTTCAGAACCCAAAAATATTTTTATTTTTATTTTTTGCATTAAAAATTATTTTTAAATCATTTAAATGTTTATTTTTAATTAGTTAATGGAAATTAATTAATTAAAAATGCATTTAAGTATTTAAAAATCACCAAAAAATTCACATTGCATTTAAAAGCATTTAGAAACATTATCAAACTCTCAAAGCAAATTTCTTCTTGGTCCTTGATGCATTTTGGAAATTTTCATTGGAATTAAATTTGTTTAAAGGCAATATTTTTGTTCAAACTTTGAAAAATTCATTCTGCCTAACCATGAAGAGTTTGATGATGGTTCCTTTTGCATTGCATTCTTCATAACTTGTAGTTTCTAGGGTAAAATTGTCATGAATTTATCTTTCATTTTCAAATTGTTGAGCATTTTTCCTTTTAAGGTACCTTGAAACCCTAATTAACTTGAGAAAATCATAACTTCCATTAGGTTTAGATTTAGGTCTCCTCCTTTGGGCAGTGAACTTGTGTAGGGTTAGGGTTCCTTTGACCCCATTTTCAATTTTTTTCATGTCATTTGCTTCTGGTTTTGAATTTTTGTGTTGCATGTTGTTCATAAACCCTAATTCTTGTCTTCATTTGCATCCATCTCTCATATGCTTGCATTCAAGAACTTGCCATGACATTTTGTGCATCCACATGATTCATAAGACATCTTAGGACATATTAGAATCATGTTTGATCATTGCATCATTCATTTGACATGTCATACCCTCATTGCATTTCATAAATTTTCATGAACTTCCATGGTCCAAGGCATGCTCCATATGCATCCATTCTCTTGTATGCTCACATATATGCATCTTGTATGACTTTGCACCATCTCTTGACATCATTTGCATCATGTGTTTGTTTCTGACTTTGGCCTTTTCCCATCCATATGCAATGTTTCATCTTATTTCTTCCCTTATGCATCTTGTACTAACTTTTCAGGTTAATGGTAAGTTTGTTTGGGAGGTGGATTTGCCTTCACCTTCCACCTCTTCTCACCTCATACTTTCACATCCTTGCTGCATTTTTATTTGTATTTGAGTGAGTTTGCTCACTTGTGCCTCTCTTCCCTCTTTTCTCTTTTCTTCTCGTCCCTTTTCTATCTTGCTTCTCCTTGGTGGCTTCCTTGAAGATTTCTCCTCTTAAGCCTCACAAACCCTAGGACTTCCAAGCATGATAACATTTTAGGATTGTTTAGTCCCCCATTTAGTTTTGCCTTTGTGTCATCTTTGAGTCTTCTCTTCTCATCTCATAATCAAGGACTAAACCCTAAAGGTTTTAAGGCTTTGTGATTAAGCTTATGCCTGCATCCTTCTATTAGGATGGAGTGTATAACTTTAATCCTAAGTGTTAAACCCTTAATGTGTTTAAATCCTTTAATCAATCCATCTAATAATCATCAAGACATCAAACTTGTAACTTGGGCCTTGCATTAGGGTTCTAATTCTTCCTTAACTGGTTAAGAAGGACTAACCCTAGTGTTAATGGACAAGTCCTCCTCAAGTTGTCTTACAAACCATAAAAATCACTTCTTCATCTTATCATTAACTAAAATCCATTTAATAAAGGTTTTGCTTTGTCATGAGGTTAATCCCTAATCATGGGTTAAGTTGGGGAGCCTTCCTCAGCTTAAATGTTCTCATCTATTGTCCTTCTATTAGGATGGTGTAATGAGTCCATTAAATCCTTGATTATGGCTTAAACTCATTACTTAGCACTAAACAAAAACAAAAAAAACATCTAAATAATCAAAAGTAGGTTAATGATCTTAATCCTACATCATGGTGATTAAGTGTAAGGTGCTTACTTCACACTTAAGGTATTCTCATTACCCCTAATCAGAGGGAGGATGTGATGAGTTTGCTAACCCTTGGTTTAGGCTTAAGCTCATTAACTTATGACAAACACAAAAAGCAAATAAAATACTGAAAACACAAAAACAAACAATAATCGTTTCCTCCGGGATTCTTTTCTCATCTCATTCACTCACAAACGAGAACTCGCTTCTTCCGTCTAATGCAAGACAGTTTGCACCTGAGCCAGACAGGTCACACACTTGAGCATAGACTAGTAAGCAGTTCACAAGTCAATTCATCTTTCAGTCTCTTTGGGTCGAACTACGGTGTTCTGACTTCTTCATTGCACGAGAGGATACGTAGGCATAACTTAACAGTTATCGAACAAAAGTCTCTGTATATTCCCCCTCCTTCCAGCATTATTCTTTAAGCCTCATAGTCTTGAGCATTTCATCCTTGTTCTCACACTGACACTTCTCTTATACACTCCACATTCCTTTTACACTGACACTTGCATTCTTTTCCAACTTTGATACACAAATTGCACTGACACTGCCCCTTTTAAACAAAAGTATTTTAAGCGTGGATCCCGTCGAGTACGGAGGACAATCTGGGTGCTAATACCTTCCCAGGTTGTAACCAACCCCCTTTCTCAGTCTCTCTGGTTCGCGACCGTCTTATCTTTCTTTTCTTAGGTCTATGCAGCATTACCTTTCCTCCGGGATAAAAATGCCTAGCTGGCGACTCTTGTCTTTCTGAGTTCACCCTTGTGTGTTCTCTTCCCTTTCGCCGACCGTTCGCGTATGTACCCCTTCTGACCCGGGTGTCATTTTGGTGGGAGCGACAGCTTGGCGACTCTGCTGGGGACCCTTATATTGTAACCAGGGCTTCTGGTTCTTTTTGTGGGTTCCTCCTAGCGCTTGTTTGATTTGTATTTATTGGGGTGTTATGTGCTAATTGTGTTTATTTATTTGCTTTATTTACTGCTTTATGTACAGCTTTATTTATTGCTTTCCTTTACAGTTTTTCGTATTTCATACTGTCGTTATCATTGCTGGATCTGGCTTCTGTTTTGGTGGGTGGGGTTTCATTGAGAGTTTAAGGTCCTATACCTGGGACCTGAGTGACACCTAGGCTAGAGTGGTTCATGTTCTTTCCCATTCCATTTCGGTCTGGTGCGGGAATATGAAACACGGTTCAGATATGGGTTTCTTCTTGAGAACTCTGTGCTACAGATTTTCTGTAGTGCTAGGGCTATCTGGGAAGCCTGCTAAGTCTGGATGACCTTTACTATGACCTTCAGAAACTGAGGTGAATTAGAGGAGGATCTTTTATGGTTATTGTAAACACTGTACCTCCGGGATAGAAGTGTTTACACTTCTCATAACTGATCCAAGTCTGAGGATCCTTGTTTTAGAACACTACCTGTGAGGGGGTTGGGCTGTTTACAGGTTTGCAGGTACCTTTGGCCACATCATACCCTGTTACTTGTTTGATTAAGAGAACCTCACTTTGGACAGTTCTTGTGATTTAACCCTGGATATGTGACTCTTTATTTGAGTCCCCTACCCTGGTTACTGGATTTCTGAACCTCCATCTGGACTTCTTGAACATACAAGGACTTTATATCAAGACAGATAATCAGATCCAGCTTGATCACAAACCCTTGCATATCATTTGCATACATCATCATTGCATCATTTAACATTTTTTTATTTTTTTTCAGGGTATCCACATTGTATCTGGTTTGGTTTTGACCCCTTCTTCTGCATAGACCTCTGCTTCAGTTGTTTCATCAGTTGTCTGCTTCAACTATCTTCATCATCACCAGTATCAGCCTAACAGTGGTTCATCTCCAGTATTGGTCTTGACCTTCATCAGCACTTGCCTTCAGCTCTTCATCAGCATTCATGGCTACCCCCAGGAAGAGCAACATATCGTACCATTTCTTTGAGCCTGTGTTGACTGGTATCAGGCAGGTCCAATCACTTATCACCCCTGACCACATCCCATTATTCAGAGAGCACTATGGAGGTATCCTTGATATGGTTTTGGACCTAGACCCTTCTCAGAGAAGTATGATCCACACCTGCCTACAGTTTTATGACCCTCCTTTGAGATGCTTCACATTCCCAGACTTTCAGCTAGGACCTCTGCTGGAGGAGTTTTCATCATTGATTGGAGTACCTGTCAGGGGTGGGGTCCCCTTCAACCCAGAGATGACTTTTCCCAACAATGGAGAAGTAGCAAAAGCACTATACCTAGAGCCTGCTTTGATTGAGCAAAACATGACAACAAAAGTTGGGATCCCTGGTTTGCACTTAGACTTCTTGATTTCTCAGGCCATCCTGAAGGCATCTTTGGGAGAGTGGAGGGCAGTCTGTGCACTATTAGCCCTCAGCATATATGGGGTTATACTGTTTGCTGATGAGCCCAAATTTTTCAGCAAGAATGCCATTCATTTGTTTCTCTTGAGGAACCCAGTACCCACATTGCTGGGAGACTTTTACTACTCCATCCACCAGAGGAATGAGAAACAAAGGGGGAAGTTAGTGAGATGCTGTGCTCCTTTGTTTCACACTTGGCTGCTCAAACACCTACCTAAATCAGATGCCTTCCTGAATCCTCACCAACAAAAGAATTGGGCCAAGAGGCTCATTGCTTTGACTTCAGATGACATCATATGGTGCACCCAGAGCACCAAAGGCAAGGACATCATCACCAGCTGTGGGCAATACCCAAATGTACCTATGGTAGGAGTAAAAGGTTGCATCAACTACAATCCTTTGTTGTTTAAGAGACAACTGGGCTATGCTCTGGTTCACCCTCCTAGAGTGCAAGATTTAGCTGAGACCCTGTATTGTGAAGTAAAACCTAATTCAGCTGTTGTCAGACAAGCATCTTGGGCTTGGGACAACATCTAGACAAAAGGGGTGGCTATTCTTGGGAAGTGTAATAATATTGCTTCAGCTCAGTACTATGACTGGTCCCATGCTAGAGCTCAGATTACTGGAATGCCCTTCACCTTGGAGAACACACCTGGACCCTCTACAATACAGCCTACAACAACTGTTAGCCTGGAGGAAATTGAGAAACTGAAGGAGAGGAATGAGAATCTGTCTCAAGCTTTGAAGAAAACTCTTCGGGAAAGGAGTGATGGTCGTCTGGACATTGAGAGATTGGAGAAGCTTAGGGTGGAGCATCTGGCCAAGATTGAGAGAACAGAGGACTACATCAAAAAAGCAAGGGCTGGGGAACAAATATTGAAGAATGCCTGTAAAGAAGCCAAAATTCAGAAGGCTAGGACTGAGCTCTATCTGCAAGAGAGTCGGGCTAGGTGGGTCAAGATCACTGAAGCTCGGACCCAAGAAGATAAGAGAATTCAAGCCAAGATTGAACAGTTAGAGGCCAACGAAAAGAAGCAGTGGGAAGCTTTGCTGGCAGCCCAGAAGGAGATTTCAGAGTTGAAGCTTAGGGCTGGTTTGAAAAGATCAAAGGATCAAGATAGGCACAAGAAGCTGACCACTGCCATTGCCACCAGGAACCTCCTCATCAGAACCATTACAGAGCATCCAGCTGGTCCAGTGACTGAGGCGCTTATGAAGGAGGTTAAGGAGGATGAGTTTGGATTGGATGTTTGACTCCTTTGCTTGTTGTTCATTTCCATTTTATGTACTTTGTCTTTTGATGTATTTTGACCCTCCAGGGGCATGTGTTGTAAAAACAAACTATGTATTGATCACCTTTTGTAATATATTTTTAGTTTGTTTTCATTGGGTTTTCTTTTCTCAAGCAACATCAAAGCATCTTCCTCGAGGTCTGGAAAGGTCAAAACCAAGAACCAAGCCGGATACCTTGGAAAACAAATAAGCATACTGCATTGCATACTAAATTTTGTTTTGTTTTGTAGGTTTTGTTATTATTTTTTGTTTCTAACCTTGTTGTGATCTCAGGAAACATTGCTCGTCGCCGAGTGTTCCCTGTTAACCGCGCACACCGGTACCCTACTCGCAACAACCTTCCTGGTATCCAAATGGAGCAAGTACAGCAGGACCTGACCGAGGTCAGAACTCAGATGGCTAATGAAAGGCTGGAGATGAGAAACCAAATGACTCAATTCATGGAAGTAATGACTGGCTTGGCCCAAAGTCAAGAAAGGTTGAGGGCATTAGTAGAAAGACAAACTCCCGAGGAACCCCATCTTGGGACTGGAGGTACAAGTAATAATGAGAGAGGCCAGCCTCATGTTAATCCACCAGTATTTGGACCTCATCTACATCCGGAAGTCAACATCCCGGGAAATGTGCAAGGAAACACTGCCGGGGGGAGAATCTTGCAAGAGGATCCCCAAGAAGAACAATTTACTGTCATGGGAGCTGGAGATGAAGTCTATGATAGGAGATTGGATGAAATTGCTGAGAAGTTAAAATCTTTGGAGTCTCAAAATTCCTTAGACTTTGATGTGATGGATATGGGGCTAGTGGATGGGGTGAGAATTCCCCACAAATTCAAACCCCTGTACTTCGAGAAATACAATGGTACCTCTTGTCCACGAACTCACCTGCAGTCTTTCCTGGGGAGACTTAAAGCATATACTATGGATGAGAAACTATGGATGTTTTACTTTGAAGACAATCTGACAGGGGCTTCGAGAGAATGGTATTCACACTTGACCAGAGCTACCATCAGATGCTGGAAGGACTTAGCTGAAGCCTTCATCAGGCAGCACCAATACAACCTGGACATGGCTCCTAACAGGACTCTTCTGATGGGAATGTCCCAGTCCTCCAGAGAAAGCTTCCGAGAATATGCCAAAAGGTGGAGACAGCTTGCTGCTGCTGTCCAACCACCCATGTAGGAAAGGGAAGTGGCCGATATGTTCATGAATACGCTACAAGGAACATACATTGATAGACTGGCTGCCTTTTCTTCCACCAGCTTTGCTGATGTTGTTATAGCTGGGGAAAGAATTGAAAGTTTTTTTAAAATGGGCAAAATTTCTGATAATGGTGCAAGTTCGTCCAGTAATCCCAGGAAGCCTTTTGTGGGACCTCGAAGGACCGGGGAGACAAATGCCATTCATGCCAGCAGGGGCAGACCTCAGTATGTTCACAGATCAATAGCAGCTGTCACTATTCCAGCTCTGATTCCTCAGCAACCAGCGTATCAACAACAACAACAACCACATTATCAGCAGCAAGTTCAGTATCCGCCGCAGAGAACCTACAACAACAACAATAGCAATCAGCAACAGCGTCCTTTTCAGCAAAGAGCATCACAGGCAAACAGGGTGATTGACCATATCCCTATGCCTTATGCTGCCTTATTGCCACAACTCCTGAAGCTTAACTTGGTTGAGTTAAGGACATTGGCACCACCAGATCCCTCCAATCTCCCTTATAATTACGATGTCAACGCCAGATGTGCTTTCCACTCCAATGCACCTGGCCACAATACTGAGAAGTGCAGAGCATTGCAAATGAAAGTTCAAGATCTGGTGGATTCTAAAGCCCTCAATTTCGCACCTCCTCCGAATGTCAATAGAAATCCTATGCCTAATCATGGTGGGCCGAGGATTAATGCCATTGAGGAAGACAAGCCATCTACTTTGATCACCAGTGTTGCACAAATTCGAACACCTCTGGTCGAAGTTAAAGCCCAGCTTCTAGAGTGCCAGGTGTTCCCCGGGTGTGAGCTCGGTTGTGGGTATTGCAACATTGCAGTCAACGGGTGTGATAATTTGAGAAGCGGCATAGATGGTCTTATCAAGGATGGTATCCTTCAGATTTCAACAACGGCGCCTACAAATCCAACAATTCCTTTGACAACAATTCCTGATTCTTCTTCAACAGCAGCGACAATCATTCCTACCGACTCATCAATATCATCAGCAATGGCTCCATCCATCACTTCAACAAACCAGACTTCAACAACCTTTTCTTCTACAACATCAGCATTCATTTCATCAGCAGAATCTTCTACAACGCCAACAGAAATTAATGAAGACGTCTCAGCAGTTACAATCTACTATGACCCATCAAGTGTTCCTTTAAACAACAACCTTCAGCAACAAACAGTGGCACCTCCTTCCAGGTCACCAGTCACAATTTACTACGATCCGCACACCATCACAGTACCCTCCTCTGCAGCAGTCAGTCCAGTTACCATCACGGTGCCTGGACCAGTTCCTTATGAAAGCAGTAATGCCATACCCTGACATTATGGCTCTGATCTCTACTGCAACGGGGAGAAAATCACTTTGGACTCTTCAACCTCTTCTCCACAAGTTGATAATGTTGGGGGAGGCGGAGGCTTCACCAGAAGCGGACGCCTTTTTGCCTCACAAACTCAAAGACCTAATGTTGAAGCAGAAGCTGCTGCGAAAGCAAAAGGAAAGAGTGCGGTACCTGAAGAGCCAACTGTCAAAGAAACTCAGAAGACATCTTTTGAACAAGATGTAGACGAGTTCATGAGAATCATAAAAAGGAGTGATTACAAGGTGGTGGATCAGCTTCACCAAACTCCCTCAAAAATCTCCATATTATCCCTGTTGATGTGTTCTGAAGCTCACAGGAATGCATTATTGAAAGTCTTGCACGCAGCATACGTACCAGAGGAGATTACCGTTAATCAGCTAGAAACTGTGGTGGAAAATGTCAACACCAGTCATGGACTAGGCTTTACCAATGCTGACTTAACAACAGAGGGACGCAACCATAATAAAGCTTTGCATATCACCTTGGAATTAAAGGGTGATGTTCTGTCTCATGTACTGGTGGACACTGGGTCATCACTCAATGTTCTACCAAAGAAAGCCTTAGTGAAGCTGGAGAATGATGGCTTGGCACTGCGCCCAAGTAATTTGGTGGTGAGAGCATTTGATGGCTCTAAAAGATCAGTGCTTAGAGAGATTGATATGCCTGTGATGATTGGCCCGCAGACTTTTAAGATTACCTTCTTTGTGATGGACATTCAGCCGGCCTACAACTGTTTGTTGGGTAGACCCTGGATCCATGCCGCTGGCGCTGTTACGTCTACCCTTCACCAGAAGCTGAAATTCGAGTGGGAAGGCCAGATCTTCACCATCTGTGGGGAGGAGGACATTTTTGTTAGCCATCTGGCTACATATAAGTACATAGAAATGGATGGAGAGATCCATGAAACCATGAGTCAGGGGTTCGAGGCCTTGAACATTAATGAAGCATCTGTTGTACTGGGAACCTCCATAACGTCATATCAGCAAGCCCGGAAGGTTGTTGAAGAGGGTATTACCCAAGGCTGGGGAAAGCTGCTGCCCGTGGAAAAGAAAGAAGACAGATTTGGGTTGGGTTACAGACCAACTCAACAAGATCAATCAGGGGCTGCAAAAGATCCCAATTTTGTCAGCGGGGGAATGCTCACCCCGGATGCTGTGAACAATTTGGAAGACGAGGAGGAAAGCGACCGCAACCTGGAGAGCTGGATACGTCCAAGGATCCCGGGGAGCCAAGTCTTTAACTGCTCTTCCCAGGAAATTATAAGGGTTACTCCTGCAGAGTAATTATTATTTCCTGTATTTTAAAGCATTCATCAAGTCTTGCATCTTGCCCAAGATGTCAAGACTCATTTTGTAATCGGGCCATCTTGTAATTTTGTGCAAATGGATTAATCAATGAATATCGGACATATTTTGCAAACGAGTCTCTTTTTTGCTCACTGTCTTTTCATTTTTTCTTTTTGTACAAAAATAAAATGGCAATGTTTTTCAAAATAAATAACTTCATTTCACTTTTTTCTAAATAAGATAAAACTGATCACTAAAATAAACCAATCTAAACCCTTGCAGAAAGTGCCCTCCAGACTGCACCGACAACAACACTGCTATGACTTCGTATGACTTTGACAATCCAATCAATAAAGCTGATGAAGGGGTTGAAGAAGATTATGAGCTACCTGAAGAGCTAGCCAGGTTGTTAAGGCAAGAGGAGAAGATTATCACTCCTCATCAGGAGGAGGTTGAAACGGTTAATCTTGGTACGGAAGAAGACGTGAAAGAAGTTAAGATCGGGGCCTGCCTACAAGACTCAGTGAAAGAACAACTGATCGATATGCTTCGGGAGTATGTGGATGTTTTCTCTTGGTCTTATCAGGATATGCCGGGATTGGACACCGACATTGTAATGCACAAGCTGCCTCTGAAAGAAGACTGTCCGCCAGTAAAACAGAAGCTGCGCCGTACTCGCCCAGATATGGCAATGAAGATAAAAGAAGAGGTACAAAAGCAGTGGGACGTCGGTTTCCTTGCTGTGACTAGCTACCCACTGTGGGTTGCTAATATTGTACCTGTGCCTAAGAAGGATGGCAAGGTGAGGATGTGTGTGGATTACCGGGACCTGAACAGAGCCAGCCCGAAAGATGACTTCCCTTTACCTCACATTGATGAATTGGTCGATAATACGGCTCAGTTCTCGGTGTTCTTCTTCATGGACGGATTTTCAGGATACAATCAGATCAAGATGTCACCTGAAGACATGGAGAAGACAACTTTCATCACACCCTGGGGCACATTCTGTTATAAGGTGATGCCATTCGGACTGAAGAATGCTGGTGCCACTTATCAACGGGCTATGGTAACATTATTCCATGACATGATCCACAAAGAAATTGAATGTTATGTGGATGACATGATTGCCAAGTCCCTCACAGAAGAAGACCACCTGGTGAATCTGTTGAAGTTATTCAAACGTCTGAGGAAGTACCAATTGAAGCTAAACCCCAACAAGTGCACATTCGGGGTGCGATCCGGTAAGCTGCTGGGATTTATTGTAAGTGAGAAAGGGATTGAAGTTGACCCTGATAAAGTCAAAGCCATTCAAGAAATGCCTGCACCGAAGACCGAAAAAGAAGTTCGGGGGTTTCTAGGTAGATTGAACTACATTTCACGGTTCATATCTCACCTTACAGCAACCTGTGAACCTTTGTTCAAACTGTTAAGAAAAGAACAAACGGTCAGGTGGAATGGAGACTGCCAGAGGGCTTTTGACAAAATCAAAGAATACTTACAAGAACCTCCGATCCTTATGCCTCCAGTTGAAGGAAGACCTCTGATCATGTACTTGACAGTATTAGAAGAGTCAATGGGGTGTGTGCTGGGCCAACATGACGAGTCTGGTCGAAAAGAGTATGCAATATACTACCTAAGCAAAAAGTTTACCGACTGTGAACAACGTTATTCACTGCTCGAGAAAACTTGTTGTGCTTTAGCGTGGGCTGCTCGCCGACTAAGACAGTATATGTTGACCCACACTACTTTATTGATCTCGAAGATGGACCCAGTCAAGTACATTTTTGAGAAGCAGGCACTTACCGGACGAGTTGCAAGATGGCAAATGATCCTCACAGAATACGACATTCAGTACACATCTCAAAAAGCCATCAAGGGCAGTGTACTGTCTGATTATCTTGCTGAGCAACCCATTGATGATTACCAGCCTATGAGATTTGACTTCCCTGATGAAGACATCATGTTCATAAAAGCAAAAGATCATGAAGAGCCTGTTCACACTGAAGGGCCTGACCCGGAAGAAGAATGGACTATGATGTTTGATGGGGCTATTAACATGAATGGTCGCGGTGTTGGTGCAGTACTCATTACACCTAAAGGAGTTCACATGCCTTTCTCGGCAAAACTCACCTTTAACTGCACTAACAACGAGGCTGAATACGAAGCTTGTATTATGGGTCTTGAGGAAGCCATTGACCTCAGGATCAAGACTTTGACTGTATTTGGAGATTCAGCTCTGGTAATCAATCAAACCAACGGCAAATGGTACACTCACCAGGATCATCTGATACCTTACCGGGATTATACAAGAAGGTTATTGACTTTCTTCACAACAGTCAAGCTTGAGTATATCCCTCGAGATGAAAATCAGTTTGCAGATGCTCTGGCTACCATTTCATCTATGATCAAAGTTCAAGCTGCCAACTTTGTACCTCGGATCTCAGTATCCAGACTTGACAGACCAGCATACGTATTCTCAGCGGACATTGTTAAAGACGATAAGCCTTGGTTCTATGACATCAAATGCTTCTTGGAGGATCAAACATACCCACCTGGGGCATCTTCCAATGGCAAGAAGACATTGAGAAGGCTAGCTAGTAGTTTCTTCCTGAATACTGATGGTTCCTTGTACAAAAGAAACTTTGATATGGTGCTTCTCAGGTGTGTTGATAGGGCAGAAGCAGATTTGTTGATGCACGAGGTGCACGAAGGATCCTTTGGTACCCATGCAGGAGGGCATGCTATGGCTAAAAAGTTGTTAAGATCAGGCTATTAGTGGATAACAATGGATGCCGACTGTTGTGCCTATGCCAGAAAATGCCATAAATGCCAGATCTATGCGGATAAAGTGCATGTGCCTCCCAATCCTTTGAATGTGATGTCTTCACCCTGGCCCTTTGCCATGTGGGTCATTGATATGATTGGCAAGATTGAACCGACTGCTTCAAATGGCCACAGATTCATCCTGGTAGCCATTGACTATTTTACCAAGTGGGTTGAAGCAGCTTCCTATGCAAATGTTACAAGGCAAGTGGTAGCCCGATTTCTGAAGAGAGACATCATCTGTCGGTATGGAGTTCCCGAGCGAATCATTATTGATAATGGTTCCAACTTAAACAATAAAATGATGGCAGAACTGTGCCGGGACTTCAAAATCCAACACCACAATTCTTCTCCTTACAGGCCAAAGATGAATGGCGTTGTTGAGGCAGCTAACAAAAATATCAAGAAGATTGTGCAGAAGATGGTAGTTACCTATAAAGACTGGCATGAAATGTTACCATTTGCCTTGCATGGATACCGTACGTCGATCATAACATCCACTGGGGCAACACCGTATCAGCTTGTGTATGGTATGGAGGCGGTCTTACCTGTTGAAGTTGAATTACCCTCCTTGCGGGTGTTGATGGATGTTAAGTTGAACGAAGCAGAATGGATCCGATACCGATACGAACAACTGAATTTGATCGAAGAAAAGAGATTAGCTGCAATTTGTCATGGGCAGTTATATCAAAAAAGAATGAAGAAAGCCTTCGATCAGAAAGTCAGGCTCCGAGAGTACCAAGTAGGAGATCTTGTGCTGAAAAGACTCCTCCCTCCTCATACAGACCACAGGGGTAAGTGGACTCCGAATTATGATGGTCCGTTCATAGTAAAGAAATTTTTCTCTGGTGGAGCACTGATGCTCACTACTATGGATGGTGAAGACTTCCCGTCCCCTGTAAATTCAGATGCGGTTAAAAAATACTTCGCATAAAAGGACCCGCTGGACATAAAAACAGAATGTAAGTCCAGGAAAAAATAGGGCATCCCGGTGAGTCAAAAACAGAATAAAAGACTCGGGCAAAAGTAAGGGAAAATAATCAAAAAAAAAACATACACCCGCTGAGTTGAAAAGCCGCATTGGACAACTCAGGCAAAAATGGGTATCCCGGTGGATTGAAAACCTGAAAGGGCGGTCCACGCAAAATAAGGGAATAAGCAAACAACTGCATTCTGAATTCGTCTATATCACTTACAACATGGTAAGCTCCGAAAGGTTTGGGCATCGGTCAGAATCAGCTTCTTTCAAAAGCAGGATGAGAAGAACGTCAATGTCATACGAGTCATAGCAAAAGGGAAGCTTCTTGAAGCGTCGTCAACATTGCCAACATCTTTTGTTTCTCGATTTACAACGAATTACTCATTTCAGGGGATCCGTTTCTTTGACTGTATCTCGCCAATTCAGGGCTCATAAATTAATAAAATCAGATTTTCAGTCATATTTCGTCTCGTACATTTTATTTTCATTTGCAAAATGTCCGATGTCCTTAAGTTGTTGATTGCATAAATACATATGTTTTCTTTCTAAAAATATGTGCTTACAGGAAATATATTTGCTCCCGGGAGTGTCTAGACTCCTATGATGGAATCCAGTAAGGGATACCTCGGGGTACTTGTGTGTTTTCTTTGTCTTTACAGGATTGCAGGTATTCAAAGCACAACATGGGGCATGAAAGCTTCTCCCTAGCAAGCTACCAAATCATTATTTACTCGGCACATCTAAACACCAGAGATGCCATGTCCCCAGCTGAGTTTCCAGCCATCATTCATCCTCAGACAAGTGCAAGGCCAAGGCTGCTTTCTCCCCACCAGAGCTGCCAGGCATCATCTCTCCAACACACCTGTCCGAGCAGTACCCAAAGGTGCTCATATCCCCAGCTGAGTTGTCAAGTATCATCCTCAGCAGGATCCCCACAGAAATCTCTAAGAAGATCTTTCAGTGATCTTTCTTCTTCTCCAGCCGAGTGCTAGACAGGGAACCATCTCCCGTAGAGTTTCAACCTCTATCCAGAAGAGCAACGCCTGAAGATCTCACAACGGAATGACGAAAGCTTCTACAAACCCCAGCTAGGTCCCTCATTACCGAGATAGGTCTATCAGTGATTTATTTCCCCAAGCAGAGTCAGATATGCCAGATCTACCAATGATCTCATCCCCAGCTGGGATGTCCACTCCAAGCAGATCAGCCAGAGATCTCTTCAGCAACGGGATCCGGATCCCGGATCGGTGTCTTTGCATAATCATAGAATTCGCATCATATTTTTCCCCCAGAGCGTAGCATTCCGTCCAATACGGAGCATTACGGCAAAAATCAGACATATTGCATATACATAAGCCATGTGTCGAACTGAACGCTTGTGAATACTAACAATATCACATCAGCAATATGCAAGAATACCTCTCAAACTCCCCGGCAGAATATTAAGGCAGTTTCCTTACACTCACAAATACAGATACATGCTCCTTTTGGAACTCGTCCGTGTCATCATTCCCCAATAAAATTGCCCGAGCAAACAGATACTTCTTGACACTCGTTTGTGTCATATCCCCAGCAGAAAGCCAAAGCGTCCCCTTTGCACTCACAACAAGCAGATACACATATATGCACTTCCCTGACACCCATCCGTGTCACCTTCCCCAACATAGTTGCCTAAACAAACACTTTGGGAACCACATACTTGTTTATAATACACTTCTCCCGACACCCGTCCGTGTCGTGTTCTCCATAGCAAGTTGAACACTCGTCTGTGTTTCACTCATGTTTACTTATTTCAGATACTCGTCCGTATCTCGTATATACCACTTAAATCCCCTCAGATTCGACACTCGTCCGTGTTCGTTGTTAACCAGTTGGTACTCGTCCGTATCATCATCTCTGAACGCGCGTCAAGCGTTTGTTTCTACCGATACTCGTCTGTATCACAGTCTCAAGGATGCTCGTCCGCATCTTTAATCCATACACAATGACAGATACTTTTACCTTTTCCTAGAATTTAGACACTCGTCTGTGTCTATTATTCCCCAGAAGAATCCCCTCAGATTCGACACTCGTCCGTGTTCGTTGTTAACCAGTTGGTACTCGTCCGTATCATCATCTCTGAACATGCGTCAAGCGTTTGTTTCTACTGGTACTCGTCCGTATCATAGTCTTAAGGATGCTCGTCTGCATCTTTAATCTATACACCGTGTCAAACACTTATGTCTTCATGAGAATAGACACTCGTCTGTGTCTATTATTCCCCAGTGAAGTCCCCAGCAAAACTTCTCTTCTATCTGACATTCGTCCTATGTCATGATACCTTTCGGCAGCCGTACCCTGCCCGGTGATCGTCCTTCACCATTTTGATGATCGTCCTTCATCATCCCCTGCGGAGTCTCTATTCATTAGAACCCCTTCCTATCTGACATTTGTCCTATGTCGTGATATTTTTAGCAGCCGTCCCCTGCTAGGTGATCGTCCTTCACCTCTTGATGATCGTCCTTCATCATTTTTATCCGATGGTCGTCCCCATCGTTGATTCTGTTATCTGACATTCTTCATATGTCATGATAAACCCCGAGAGCAGCCGTACCCTGCTAGGTGATCGTCCTTCACCTCTTGATGATCGTCCTTCATCATGCTTATCTGATGGTCGTCCCCATCGTCGACCTTTTCATCCGACATTCGTCTTATGTCGTGATACTTTCGGCAGCCGTACCCTGCCAGGTGATCATCCTTCACCTTAGATGATCGTCCCTCATCTTATACCCAACAGAGCAGCCGTACCCTGCCAGGTGATCGTCCTTCACCTCTGATGACCGTACCTCATCATTTATTTCATTTATGCCTTGAGCTTGATGGTCGTCCCCATCATTTACCTATAATCCCCAGAGAGTCGTATATCTTTACTTGATGGTCGTCCCCATCATAATCTCTTATATCCCTAGCATGTCGGTCGTCCCCGTCATTGCTTCATCCCAGCAGTCATCCTCTGCTCGACGGTCGTCCTCCATCGCCCGCACTTTATAATTATACTTCATTTTATTTTACAATCTATATCCTTTTTCTTCTTCATTCTGTGAGTGCAAATTTTGGATTGTCTTTGGTATTCAACCACAAGTTATCTTGTTTGCCTGTTAAGCCGTTGCTTACATCCTACATAGCTAACTCATGCTTGAATAGGGGCAGCTGTAAACACCCTAAATTTGCCCTCACCCATTCACACCATGGCTTGTGATCTTTTCATTTGCATAAATTCAATCATAGCATCTCATACCACATTTTTGATTCACTGCATTAGTTCTAAGTCATCTGCATCTAGGGTTTGTGATCTGAGCAATCCAAGAGCCATTTGAGCCACTCCAAAGGTCATCAATCACTTAAAAGGGGTCCATGTGTGTTCAAGCATCATATTATATCCTCACAAGGTCAAGGAAGTCAAAGAATCACAAGAACTGAGAAAGGCATGGAAGCAGAGCCAGGCTTAATTGCACAGATAACCTAAAATTAGGGTTTTGGTTTCAGAGGCCATAACTCCGATTTGTTTGGTCATTCTTGTTTCTATTGGTCTCTATATGTTATGAGGATCATGCATATCAATTTTCATGAAGAAATTCCATGGGGAAGGCATCTGATCACAAGATGACTTCTTGAGCAAGTCAGTGTGAAATCAGGGCATCTGAGGCCTCCAATGACCCAACCCAAGGGTGTTCTCCATCATTTTGAATATTTATGATCTTTATTTGATCATAGAAGATGTTAGAAGTTCACAAAATTGAAGAATTTCAAGCCATTTGCAAAATTTCCTTTTTGGGAAAGTGACTTATAATGTAAACTTGCCATTTTGGGAAAGTTTTTCAACCCTCTCTTTTTGATTCAAAAATGCTTCAAATGAGAAAACTTTGGTCATGAAAGTTGTAGAATGGATCCTCCCATTTTCAAAAAGTACAAGAACTCACTCTAATTCATCTTGGATCAAAAGTTATGGCTTGTCAAAGTTGGGTAAAATCATGAAATTCTCACTTTTGCACCAAAGAGGGAAAGTTGCAAAACCCCATACCAAGGAAAAATGTGACTCCTAATTGACTTCTATGCATTACACAAACATAAACCATAGCCTAAAAGTCAGAATGCACCAAAGAATCTCCAAGTTTCATGACTTATGCTTCAAGAAATCACAAAGGGGCCAAAGTTGTACCAATTTGCAAAAGCTCATGTAACCATGCCTCTACTTGTTACAGCTCACTAAATCTAATCCATAAGCCTTCCTTGATCTTTGCTGCACACAGCCATGCCCAAATCCAAGCCTGCCACATGCCCATACCTCAAGTACAAGTCAAGTTGACATTTTGGCAACTTGCCCATACCAATCACCATAGGCCAGCACCCACTCTCTGACCTATCACACTTCTTTATGTGGATCAAAACAAAGCAAAAGCACAACACAACACAGCCTGAGACTCCAAGAACACAGCACACTCAAAAATCCCAAAACTTGCAAAAGCCTTCGAATCTCTTGATTCAGCCATCAAACCTTCAAACTTTTTCCACCATTCAACTCCATAAACCTCACTGATCATTTCCCACCTTCCATTTTGCCCTAAAACCTTCATAATCAAAAACACGATTTCAACATTTCATGAACTGAGATTCTGCAAACTTCCTCTAGAGGCCATTTAAACTCCAGCTAAGCATCACAAACACTTGGGGGGATCATTGGAGAAGTTTTGAAGCAAAGAACTGGCCAGAAAGCACCATTTTTGAAAGCTTCAGTTCAGGTATCATCATGAACATTCTTTCCAGAAATGCGTTTTTAAGTTCCTAAAAGGTTCTCCATGATTCACTGATGATTCTGAAATGTTTAGTTTTGAGAATGACCAAGTATTAAGCATGTATGAGCTCTCTGAAATTTTTTGACCTAGAACTAATTTGCTTCGATTCAGCTTGAATATGTGAAATAAATGTGTTTTAGTGAGTGATTCTTGTTGAGTGATGTATGGGGTTGGATTCTGGGCAGAAAAATTAAGTTTTAGAAGCTTGGGGAGAGAGATAGCAAAATTCAGGGGAGGTGTGGTCGGAGAAGATGACCGGAGGTCATTTCCGGCCACCTGAAGGTCATTAGTGCATTAATTCTGATTAAGGCTCAGTTTGAATGTGAGCCATAGATCCTGTTGACTTGGTTTGACCCGCGCGCGAATGAGTGGTCCAGATCCATCATTAAAACCCTAATCTTGTAATTAGATTTAATTAATTAGGTTTAATTTAAATCCAGTCAGTTTGAATAATGGCCCTAGGATCTGGCGCGGGTCAACTCCCTCCAAAACCATTTGAATGCCAGCCTTCTGTTGACTTCTCATAATTTCATTTTTATTTCATTTATTTTATATTTAACTTCTACGAATTATTAAAAATAGTAAAACATATTTAAAAATTCTGAATTTTTTTGTCAAACATTTCATTAATTTTCAGAACCCAAAAATATTTTTATTTTTATTTTTTGCATTAAAAATTATTTTTAAATCATTTAAATGTTTATTTTTAATTAGTTAATGGAAATTAATTAATTAAAAATGCATTTAAGTATTTAAAAATCACCAAAAAATTCACATTGCATTTAAAAGAATTTAGAAACATTATCAAACTCTCAAAGCAAATTTCTTCTTGGTCCTTGATGCATTTTGGCAATTTTCATTGGAATTAAATTTGTTTAAAGGCAATATTTTTGTTCAAACTTTGAAAAATTCATTCTGCCTAACCATGAAGAGTTTGATAATGGTTCTTTTTGCATTGCATTCTTCATAAACTTTAGTTTCTAGGGTAAAATTGTCATGAATTCATCTTTCATTTTAAAATTGTTGAGCATTTTTCCTTTTAAGGTACCTTGAAACCCTAATTAACTTGAGAAAATCATAACTTCCATTAGGTTTAGATTTAGGTCTCCTCCTTTGGGAAGTGAACTTGTGTAGGGTTAGGGTTCCTTTGACCCCATTTTCAATTTTTTGTCATGTCATTTGCTTCTGGTTTTGAATTTTTGTGTTGCATGTTGTTCATAAACCCTAATTCTTGTCTTCATTTGCATCCATCTCTCATATGCTTGCATTCAAGAACTTGCCATGACATTTTATGCATCCAAATGATTCATAAGACATCTTAGGACATATTAGAATCATGTTTGATCATTGCATCATTCATTTGACATGTCATACCCTCATTGCATTTCATAAGCTTTCATGAACTTCCATGGTCCAAGGCATGCTCCATATGCATCCATTATCTTGTATGATCACATATATGCATCTTGTATGACTTTGCACCATCTCTTGACATCATTTGCATCATGTGTTTGTTTCTGACTTTGGCCTTTGCCCATCCATATGCAATGTTTCATCTAATTTCTTCCCTTATGCATCTTGTACTAACTTTTCAGGTTAATGGTAAGTTTGTTTGGGAGGTGGATTTGCCTTCACCTTCCACCTCTTCTCACCTCATCCTTTCACATCCTTGCTGCATTTTTATTTTTCTTTGAGTGAGTTTGCTCACTTGTGCCTCTCTTCCCTCTTTTCTCTTTTATTCTCATCCCTTTTCTATCTTGCTTCTCCTTGGTGGCTTCCTTGAAGATTTCTCCTCTTAAGCCTCACAAACCCTAGGACTTCCAAGCATGATAACATTTTAGGATTGTTTAGTCCCCCATTTAGTTTTGCCTTTGTGTCATCTTTGAGTCTTCTCTTCTCATCTCATAATCAAGGAATAAACCCTAAAGGTTTTAAGGCTTTGTGATTAAGCTTATGCCTGCATCCTTCTATTAGGATGGAGTGTATAACTTTAATCCTAAGTGTTAAACCCTTAATGTGTTTAAATCCTTTAATCAATCCATCTAATAATCATCAAGACATCAAACTTGTAACTTGGGCCTTGCATTAGGGTTCTAATTCTTCCTTAACTGGTTAAGAAGGACTAACCCTAGTGTTAATGGACAAGTCCTCCTCAAGTTGTCTTACAAACCATAAAAATTACTTCTTCATCTTATCATTAACTAAAATCCATTTAATAAAGGTTTTTCTTTGTCATGAGGTTAATCCCTAATCATGGGTTAAGTTGAGGAGCCTTCCTCAACTTAAATGTTCTCATCTATTGTCCTTCTATTAGGATAGTGTAATGAGTCCATTAAATCCTTGATTATGGCTTAAACTCATTACTTAGCACTAAACAAAAACAACAAAAACATCTAAATAATCAAAAGTAGGTTAATGATCTTAATCCTACATCATGGTGATTAAGTGTGAGGTGCTTACTTCACACTTAAGGTATTCTCATTACCCCTAATCAGAGGGAGGATGTGATGGTTTTACTAACCCTTGGTTTAGGCTTAAGCTCATTAACTTATGACAAACACAAAAAGCAAATAAAAGACTGAAAACACAAAAACAAACAATAATCGTCTCCTCCGGGATTCTTTTCTCATCTCATTCACTCACAAACGAGAACTCGCTTCTTCCGTCTAATGCAAGACAGTTTGCACCTGAGCCAGACAGGTCACACACTTGAGCATAGACTAGTAAGCAGTTCACAAGTCAATTCATCTTTCAGTCTCTTTGGGTCGAACTACGGTGTTCTGACTTCCTCATTGCACGAGAGGATACGTAGGCATAACTTAACAGTTATCGAACAAAAGTCTCTGTATATTCCCCCTCCTTCCAGCATTATTCTTTAAGCCTCATAGTCTTGAGCATTTCATCCTTGTTCTCACACTGACACTTCTCTTATACACTCCACATTCCTTTTACACTGACACTTGCATTCTTTTCCAGCTTTGATACACAGATTGCACTGACACTGCCACTTTTAAACACAAGTCTTTTAAGCGTGGATCCCGTCGAGTACGGCGGACAATCTGGGTGCTAATACCTTCCCAGGTTGTAACCAACCCCCTTTCTTAGTCTCTCTGGTTCGCGACCGTCTTATCTTTCTTTTCTTAGGTCTATGCAGCATTACCTTTCCTCCGGGATAAAAATGCCTAGCTGGCGACTCTTGTCTTTCTGAGTTCACCCTTGTGTGTTCTCTTCCCTTTCGCCGACCGTTCGCGTCTGTACCCCTTCTGACCCGGGTGTCATTTTGGTGGGAGCGACACAAGCATATATTGAAAATGGCATATATATTTTCATGCAAGTGTGGTATTATGAACTTTGGACATTTTGCGAACGAAACAAAAATGTACAAAACAGAGTGTGACTGAAAATTCTGATTTTATTGATTTGTGTGCCTTGAATAGGCAAGTACAGAAGAAGCGAATCCCTGAAAGGAGGAGATTGCTGTAAAATTGAGAAAATAAAGGTGTTGGCAATGTTGAAGTTAAAGCTCCAGTGAGCTTCCTTTGCTATGACCCGTATGACCTTGACGTTCTTCTTATCTTGCTTTCTGAAGAAGGTTGATTTTGACCGACGCTTTATCCTTTCAAAGCTTGCCGTGTTATGAGTGATACAGACGAATTCAGAATGCAGTTGTTCGCTTTTTCCCTGATTTTGCGTGGATCGCCCTTTCGGGTTTTCAATCCACCGGGATACCCATTTTTGCCTGAGTTGTCCGATGTGGCTTTTCAACTCACCGGATGTACATTTTTTCAATTTTTCCCTTATTTTTTCCCGAGTCTTTTATTTTGTTTTTGACTCGCCGAGATGCCCTATTTTTGCCTGGACTTACATTCTGTTTTTATGTCCAGCGGGTCTTTTATGCGAAGTATTTTTTAACTGCATCTGAATTCACATGAGATAAGAAATCCTCGCCATCCATAGTAGTGAGCATCAGTGCCGCACCAGAGAAAACTTTCTTTACTATGAATGTGCCTTCGTAGTTTGGCATCCATTTTCCCCTGTGGTCTGTATGAGGAGGAAGAAGTCTTTTCAGAACAAGCTCTCCCACTTGGTATTCCCGAGGTCTGACTTTCTGAACAAAGGCTTTCTTCATTCGCTTTTGATATAATTGCCCATGAAAGATGGCTGTTAATCTCTTTTCTTCAATCAGACTCAGTTGATTATATCGAGATCGGACCCATTCTGCTTCATCTAGTTTCACATCCATCATTACCCGCAAGGAGGGTAGTTCAACTTCAACAGGTAGGACAACTTCCATACCATACACAAGCTGAAAAGGTGTTTCCCTAGTATATGTTCTGATAGAGGTTTGGTACCCATGCAAGGAAAATGGTAGCATTTCGTGCCAGTCTTTGTAGGTGACTACCATCTTTTGCATAATCTTCTTGATATTCTTGTTAGTTGCCTCAACAACGTCATTCATCTTTGGCCTGTAAGGAGAAGAGTTGTGATGTTGGATTTTGAAGTCCCGAGAAAGCTCAGCCATCATCTTGTTGTTCAAATTGGAACCATTATCAGTAATGATTCTCTCGGGAACTCCATATCGACAAATGATATCCCTTTTCAGAAATCGAGCTACCACTTGTCTGGTGACATTTTCAACCCATTTGGTGAAGTAATCAATGGCTACCAGGATGAATCTGTGACCATTTGAAGCAATCGGTTCAATCTTTCCAATCATATCAATGCCCCACTTGGCGAAGGGCCAAAGTGAAGACATTACATTCAAAGGATTCTGAGGCACATGCACTTTATCTGCGTAGATCTGGCATTTGTGGCCTTTTATGGCATAGGCACAAAAATCTGCATCCATTGTGATCCAGTAGTAACCCGATCTTAACAATTTATTTGCCATTGCATGTCCTCCGTCATGGGTACCGAAATAACCTTTGTGTACTTCGTGCATCAGTAGGTCTTCTTCCTTCTTGTCAACACATCTGAGCAAGACCATGTAGAAGTTTCGCTTGTACAAAAAACCATCAGTATTGAGGAAGAAACTGCCGGCTAGCCTTCTTAATGTCTTTTTATCATTTGACGATGCCCCGGGTGGGTATGTCTGAGTTTCCAAGAAGCATTTGATGTCATAGAACCAAGGCTTGTTGTCACTATCAATGTCCACAGAGCATACATATGCCGATCTGTCCATAAAAGAAAATACCAAGAACTGAGCCGTGTTATCCACCAATACATCAATGTGAGGTAATGGGAAATCGTCTTTCGGGCTAGCTCTGTTCAGATCCCGGTAATCCACACACATACGCACCTTGTCATCCTTCTTAGGCACGGGTACAATATTAGCAACCCACGACGGGTAACTAGTCACAGCGAGAAAACCGGCGTCCCACTGCTTTTGTACTTCTTCTTTGATTTTCATGGCCATATCTAGGCGAGTACAGCGCAATTTCTGTTTAACTGGCGGAAAATCTTCTTTCAATGGCAGCCTATGCATGACAATATCCGTATCCAGATCTGGTATATCTTAATAGGACCAAGCAAACACATCGACATATTCCTGAAGCATACTGATGAGCTGTTCTTTCACTGAAGCTTGCAGACTGGCCCCGATCTTCACCTCTTTCACATCTTTCACATCTTCCTCGGTACCAAGATTGATAGTCTCAACCTCCTCCTGATGAGGAGGAATCACTTTTTCCTCTTGTTTCAACAATTTGTCTAACTCTTCAGGAAAATCATAGTCTTCATCAACCCCTTCATCTGCTTGATTAATCGGATTGTCAAAGTCATACAAGGTCATAGCAGTGTTGTTTACGGTGCAATCTGGAGGGCTATCTCTGCAAGGGTTGAGATTTGTTCATTTTAGTGATTGATTTTATCTTATTTAGAAATAAGTGAATGAAGTTATTAAGAAAAACATTGCCATTTACTGTTTTGTGCGAAAATAATAAAAATGAAAGACAGTGAGCGAAAAAAGATTGTTTGCAAAAGATGTCCATTGTTCATTAATATTCCATTTGCACAAAATACATATATGGCCCTATTACAAAATGAGTCCTGACACCTTGGGCAAGATGCAGGACTTGATGCATGCTTAAACATGAAATAATAATTACTCTGCAGCAGTAACCCTTATAATTTCCATGGAAGCCCAGTTGAGGATTTGTTGGCCCGGGATTCTTGGACGAATCTAGCTTTCCAGGTTGTAGTCGCTTTCAGCCTCGTCTTCCACATTGTTTATAGCATTCGGGGTCAGCATTCCCCCACTTATGAACTTGGGAGCTTCAGCAGCCTCCTCTCGAGCTTGTCGGGATGGTCTGTAACCCAACCCAAACTTTTCTTCTTTAATCTGAACTTGCAGCAGCTTGCCCCAGCCTTGGGCATTCCCGTCTTCAACAACCTTTTGAGCTTGCTTGTAAGAAGCAATTGAAGTACCAGACACTTCAGCTGTTGCTTCATTGACATTGAGAGCTTCAAAACCTTGACTCATTGTTTCATGGATCTCCCCATCCATCTCAATGTACTTGTACGTAGCCAAGTGACTGACAAAGATGTCCTCTTCTCCACAAATTGTGATAATTTGGCCCTCCCACTCGTATTTTAAATTCTGGTGAAGGGTCGATGTTACGGCGCCAGTGGCATGAATCCAGGGTCGACCCAACAAACAGTTGTAGGCAAGATGAATGTCCATCACATAGAAGATAGTTTTGAAAATCTGTGGGCTAATTACAACAGGCAGCTCAATTTCTCCAAGAACCTATCTCTTAGAACCATCAAAGGCTCTCACTACCAGGTTACTCGGACGTAGTGCAAGACCATCGTACTCCATCTTGACCAAGGCTTTCTTTGGAAGGACATTGAGAGATGACCCAGTGTCAACCAAAACATGAGAAAGAACAGCACCTTTACACTCTAAGGTGATATGTAAAGCCTTATTGTGGTTACGGCCCTCCGTAGTCAGATCAACATCGGTGAACCCTGGTCCATGACTAGTATTGACATTTGAAACCACCGTCTTTAGCTGATTAACCGTAATCTCTTCTGGCACGTAAGCTGCGTGCAAGACTTTGAGAAGTGCATTCCAGTGAGCCTCGGAACACATGAGTAGTAATAGAATAGAGATTTTGGAGGGTGTCTAATAGAGCTGGTCCACAACTTTGTAGTCACTCTTCTTAATAATTCTCATGAACTCGTCCACATCCTGATCAAAGGATGTCTTCTGAGTTTCCTTGGAAATTGGTTCTTCAGGCACCACACTCTTGCCTTTTGCTTTAGCAGGAGCTTCTGCTTCAGCATTAACTCTTAGAACTTGTGACGCAAAGAGACGTCCGCTTCGAGTGAAGCCTCCCCCGACATTATCAATCTGTGGTGTTGAAGAGTCAAAAGTGACTTTCTTTCCGCCGCAATATAGATCTGAGTCATAATGCCAAGGCACGACACTGCTACTATCATATGGAACTGGTCCAGGTACCGTGATGGTTACCGGACTGATTGCTGCGAAAGAAGGAGTTGTGACAGTTTAAGGATCATAATAGATGGTGACAGGATATCTGATTGGAGGTGATATAGGTGCAGATGCAGGGAGTTGTTGATGTTGATTTTGCTGAAAGTTGTTGTTGAGAGATTCAGAAACATGGATTGTTGCTGGGTTATAATGAATGGTAACTGTGGAAACGTCATTGTTGATAGTTGTTGTTGTTGTAGAAGATGCTACTGAACTGATGTCTGTTGAAGTTGAAGAAAGGAAGTTTGTTGATGTTGTAGAAGAATCTGTTGGAGTGATTGTTGTTGAAGTTGTAGGAGGGACGTCTGTTGATGTTGTAGAAGACGGAACTGTTGAAGTGATCTGTAGAATGCCTTCCCTGATAAGACTGTTGATACCCTTTCTCAGATTTGCACAACCATTGGTAGAAATCTTGCAAGTTTCACAACAGGCCTCACAACCTGGAAACACTTGGCACTTCAATAGCTGAGCTTTAACTTCGGCCAGTGGTGTTTGAATGCTTGTAACGTCATCAATCAGAATAGATGGCTGGTCCTCCTCAATAGCATTGATACTTAGTCCACCGTGGTTCGGTATTGGATTCTTCGTGACATTTGGAGGAGGTACAAAATTCAAAGCTTTGGAATCAACCAAGTCCTAAACTTTCATGTGTAATGCCCTACATTTCTCTGTTGTATGGCCAGGTGCATTGGAGTGGAAGGCACATCTGGCGTTGACATCATAGTTCCTTGGAAGGTTCTGGGGATCTGGTGGAGCCAGAGTCCTCAATTCGATCAGATTGAGCTTTAGTAACTGTGGAAGTAGAGCAACATAGGGCATTGGGATGGGATCGATAACCCTGTTGATTTGTGAAGGCCTTTGCTGGAAAGGACGTTGTTGCTGATTTATGTTGTTGTTGCCATAAGATCTCTATTGTTGAGGAAACTGTTGTTGCTGAGGATATTGTTGTTGTTGAGGATACTATTGTTGAGGAAACTGTTGTTGCTGAGGATACTATAGGTGAGAATACCACTCTCGGGATGCCCCGGTCAAACTATCTTCAAAGTAAAACATCCACAGATTCTCATCCATGGTATAAGCTTTCAATCTCCCCAGAAAATATTGAAGATGGGTACGAGGACAGGAGGTACCATTATACTTCTCAAAGCAAGGAGGTTTGAACTTGTGAGGAATCCTGACTCCTTCCACTAAACCCATATCCATCACATCAAACCCCAAAGAATTTTGGGATTCCAAAGATCTCAACTTCTCAGATATCTCGTCCAGACGACGATCATAAACTTCATCAGCTCCAGCACCCAACACTGTAAACTGCTCGTCCAGAGGATCTTCCTGTAAGACACGATCTCTAGTGTTTCTCTGGGTATTTCCAATAACATTAACCTCAGGGTTGATGTGGGGTCCAAACTCTGGTGGATTTGCTTGCGGCTGATCACGCGCATTGTTACTTGTACCCCCAGTACCAGCATGGTTCTCTTCTGGAGTTTGCCGCTCGACTAACTCCCTCAATCTTTCCTGGGTCTGTGCTAGCCCAGTCATCACAGCCATGAACTGATTCATCTAAGTCCTTCCTTCTGTCCTTACATCAGTCATCTAGGTTCTCACATCTGTCAATTCTTGCTGAAGTTGATCCATCTATATGCTCGGAAGGTTGTTTCTGGTCGGATACCGGTGGATGCGGTTGACGGGAAAGACTCTCCTACGAGTAATATTTCCTGAAACAACAACAAAGTGAGAAAACAACAACAAAACACCTACAAAACAAAGAATGAGGTTAGCATGCAATGCAGTATGTCTATTTGTCTTCAGAGGGTATCTGGTTTGGTTCTTTGGTTTTGACCTTCCAGACCTCTGGGAATGATGAAGATGGTGAAGTGAATGAAGCTCAAAAGAAGATCCAGGTAATACATAAACCATACATTACAAATGCCAAAATACATAGTCTATGATTACAACAAGTTCCCATGGTGGGTCAGAATACAATCAAATCAAGAATACAACAAAATCACCATGGAGAAGTACAACAAAAATAAAATACAAGTAAAAGAGAAATCAAACATCCAATCCAAATTCATCCTCCTTGACTTCTATTAGAAGAGCATCAGTCACTGATCCAACTGGATGCTCTGTGATGGTCCTGATAAAAAGGTTTTTGTTGCAATGGCACTTGTCATCTTCTGGTACTTGTTTTGTTCTTTTGATCTCTTCAACCCCGCCCGGAGTTTCAATTCGGAGATTTCCTTATGTGCTGCTAACAAAGCTTCCTGATTCTTCTTCTCAATGGCTTCCAGCTGCTCTATCTTAGCCTGTGTCTTCTGAATTTCTTGCAAGCGAGCTTCGGTGATTCTGATCCACCTAGCCTGACTCTCTTCCAGATAATGTTCAGCTCTGGCCTTCTGGATCTTGGCTTCTTAGCAAGCAATCTTCAATACCAACTGTAACACGGTGGGAGAACTGACTTTTAGTTAAATGTTGCGGATAGCAAGAGTCGCCACCGACTTTTATTTTATCCAAAAGGAAAGGACATAAAAGAACAGGAAAGACCTTAAAAGGATTTTGAGTTCGGGGGGTAGGTTATACAAAGGGAAGGTGTTAGCACCCTTTATATCCATGGTTATCCATGGGCTCTTAGTTACTTAGCTCACTTTAAATTGTTTTGAGAAAGGTATAGTGTGTGATTAAAACTTTTCTAAGTACTTTATAATGATCCTCGTATGGATGTATATAAAGACTTTGTTTTGAAAATTTGTTTGAAATGTGAAGTGTAAAACAGTATTTTTGAAAAGTGAGCAAGCAACTTAAGAGAAACCTACCCTAGATTAAGTCTTTACTGTTCTTATTTTCTTTCAATGGTAAGACTATCCCTATTATTAAGGAATAGGTAGTCATTACCTTAGATGTGATTAAGGGACAAGCATAGGGTCATCTGAATTTTAGGCAACTGTAAGGTGTCTTTAGCAATACGTAGGGACTTATCATCTTTTATTCGAAGAGACAAGATCATTTATCGTAGGCAACCTCGAAGGGACTTGATCTTATAAACTGAAGGGACTTGATGATATTTGTGAAGGGAATTTGCTTAAGACACCTTACTTGACCTTAGAAATAGGCAACATGAGAGGTAACCCTAGAAAGTGCAAGATGGCGATCAAAGATCGACTTACATGTGTGAGTGTTCATGTTCAAGTATTTATCTTATTTAATTAGTTATTCTAAGTCAATTTTAATCACAAACATATTATGCACACCCTATAGTTACTAACCACACAGTTAATATATTCACAATAAAAATCAAGCAAAAATATAAACCTAAACTATTACAAAGCTTTAGGATAGTTACACTATAGTCGAAAAATATAAATAATGACAAATAATAATAAATAAGCGATAATAATCAATAATAATAAAAGTGAATATAAATGGTTAGAAAATAAAAAGAAGAGGAACTAATAAATTAGCAAAATAAATTAATATTAGGAGGTATTTTAAATATTTTAATAAGAAAAATAGTATTTTAATAATAATAATAACTAAATTATATACATATTTAATAAATAATAAATAATTAATTACAATTTACAAAGATATTAATTTAAATTCTAAAGTTAAAAAAAGTATTAGAGTTAGGGTTAGAAAACAATTAGGGTTAGGGTTATAATTATGAGAATTAGGGTTTTAGTTATTAATTTATAAAATAAACCAATTTATTTACAAAATATATATATATATATTTAATAATATGAACATATAATAAAATAAACATGGATAATTTGATTTTTTTGAGAAAATAATTTGAATTAAAAAGATAAGTTTTTATATAAAAGAAAATAATATATACATTTATTTTATGAATTATTATTTAAAGAATTATTTGAATTAAATTAACAAAACAAAAAAATAGTGAAAATAAATGAAAAAAAAACATACCTGGGGCTGGGATTCGAACCCAGGCCCTAGGCTTTGCAAACACAAGGCCAACAGCATCACCACCAGGCCAAACATGTGTTGGTGTTAGCATCAGGAGTCTAATTTGTTTTATTGCTAACCTGCAAAAAATCCAGAAAAATAAAACAAAACAAAATGGCCTGGGGGGATTCGAACCCAGGACCATCAATATCACATACACGCACACAAACCAACTGAGCTATCACTACGTATTAAACATATAACCAATAACCAAACATTATATTTTAAAACAACATTTTGAATTGAATTTTGGCGCCATCTGAACTTCATCTTCTCCATTTTTCCTGCGAAAATTCACATGAATTCAGTTGCGATTTTTCCTACGAATTCTTTCATGTTCATGTCCTGCGAATTTCAAACATCAACCAAACAGTACAATTTCATCAAATTAACTATGACAATGAATTCCTCGTGATTCATACAATCTATCCATGTTCTTTGAATCCATTTATATTTGGTTAAACGTGAAACCCTAATTCGAAGCTTGGAACCCTAACAATTGTGTTCTTACGGTTTGGCCATGAAACTCTAATTAAATTGTCCAGAAACGTTCCTGAGCTTATCACAAACACAAAACAATCATCAAACATAATTTATAATGCATAAACAATAGAAAACAAAAAAATCATAAAAGTGTGTTAACATTGATTCGGTTTATGCTTATGGCAATGCTTTTGATGCTGCAAATGATCCAGAATCCTTCAATGATCACCTATAAACGTATTGCAACCTTTGAAACGCCTTGAAATTGTCTCTATCCAAGAATCCGAATGTGAGTTTTTTGGTGAATTTTTGAAGTTTGATTCTTGTCTTAGAGGCTGCCAAAATCGTGTCCTTGCATTGTGTCGCTCCCGACAAATGACAATGATCAGATGAAGGTACAGACGCGAACGGTCGGCGAAAGGAACAGTGAGAACACACAGCCGTGAACTCACTGGAGAATGAATAGAGTCGCCAGCTAGGCATTTTTATCCCGGAGGAAAGGCAATGCTGCATGGACCTAGAAAGATACGGATAAGACGGTTTGCGAACCAGAGAGACTGAGAAAGGGGGTTGGTTACAACCTGGGAAGGTATTAGCACCCAGATTGTCCGCCGTACTCGACGGGATCCACGCTTAAAAGATTTGTGTTTCAAAGGGGGTAGTGTCAGTGCAATTTGTGTGTAAAAGAGCTGGAAAAGAATGTACAGGTGTCAGTGTAAAAGAAGTGAAGTGTATAATGATGTGTAGTATGAAAGTGTCAGTGTAAGGAAGGAGTGAAATGCTCAAGATCATGAGGCTAAAGAATGAAGCTAGAAGGAGGGGGAATATACAGAGACTTTTGTTCGATAACTGTTAAGTTATGCCTACGTATCCTCTCGTGCAATGAGGAAGTCAGAACACCGTAGTTCGACCCAAAGAGACTGAAAGGTGAATTGACTTGTGAACTGCCTACTAGCCTATGCTCAAGTGTATGACCTGTCTGGCTCAGGTGCTAACTGTCTTGCATTAGACGGAAGGAGCAAGTTCTCGTTTGTGAGTGAATGAGGTGAGAAAAGAATCCCGGAGGAGGCGGCTATTGTTTGTTTTTTTGAGTTTTCAGTCTTTTATTTCTTTTTTGAGTTTGTCATAAGATAATGAGCTTAAACCTAGATCAATGGATCTGGTAAACTCATCACATCATCCCTCTGATTAGGGGTAATGAGAATTACCTTAAGTGTGAAGTCAGATTCTCACACTTAATTACCTTTGATGTAGGGTTAAGATCATTAACCTACTTGTGATTAATTAGATGTTTTTGGTGCTTTTGTTTAGTGTTGAGTAATGAGGTTAAGCCATAACCAGGGATTAAACAGACCCATTACACTATCCTAAAAGAAGGATAATAGATGAGAATGTTTAAGCTGAGGAAAGCTCCTCAACTTAATCCATGATTAGGGATTAAACCCATGACAAAACAAGACTTTGATTAAGTGGATTTTATTTACTGGTATGATGATGAAGTGAATTTTATGATTTGTAAGACAACTTGAGGGGGACTTGTCCATTAACACTAGGGTTAGTCCTTCTTAACCAATTAAGGAAGAATTAGAACCCTAATGCAAGGCCCAGGTTACAAGTGATGTCTTGATATTTATTAAGTGAATTGATTAAAGGATTTAAACACATCAAAGGGTTTAATACTTAGGATTAAAGTTATACACTCCATCCTGAGAGAAGGATGCAGGCATAACCCTAATCACAAAGTCTTAAAACCTTTAGGGTTTAGTCCCTGGTTATGAGGTGAGAAGAGAGGACTCAAAGAGAGACACAAAGGTAAAACTATGAGGGGGACTAATCAAAACCCTAATTCATTGTCATGCTTGGTTGTTCCTAAGGTTTGTGAGGTTTGCAAGAACAATCTTCTGATGAACCACCAAGGAAGCAGATGAACAAGATCAAGAGAAGCAAAGTGACTTGCTTCATTCAAGAAGTCAAGTCACTTGAAGAAAGAAAGTGGGAGGAGCAAGAATGAGCAAGCTCAAACTCAAACACAAGTATAAATGCAGCAATGGATGCAAGAGAGATGAAAAGAAAAGTTATGAGAAGTGAAGGCAAATTCACTTCTCAAGTTTACTTACCACCTGAAATGTTAGAAACAAATGCAATGCAATGCTAAATGCAATGAAATGACATGATGCTAGGCCAAACCAGAAGCATACACATGATGATTATGATGATATGAAGTGCTGCAAACAAGAGGCAAGGCATGGTGATGTTCATACAAGTTTATGAGTGCAAATGATGCAAGCTAAGAAGCATGAATGAACATGAAATGTTATGAAGCATACAAGTCAAATGACATGGCAAATATGCAATGCAATGATCAAACATGTTTCTTATATGTCTTAAGATGCCAAATGAATCCTAAGCATGCACAAAATGCAATGGCAAGTCAAATTATGCAAGGAAATGCAAGAAGGATGCAAGAGAAAGCCCAAATTAGGGTTCATGGATCAAACATCAAACACAAACCAAAAACAGAAGCAAACCCTAAGATAAAAAATGGAAAATGACATTCAAAGAAACCCTAGACCTATAACAAATCACTACCCAAAGGGGAACTCTCAACTCTTTACCAATCTCAAGATATGATTTTTACAAGTTATTAGGGTTTTTTAGGGTTTGTAACAAAAGAAATGCCAATCAATTAGAAAATGCAAGATCAAATCATGGCCTTTTTATCCTTGAAAATACATGTCAAATGGAAAACAATGCAAAAAGAATCAATGTCTCAACCTTCACCAATAGGCAGAAATGAATTTTCAAACATATGATCAAAATAATGCATAAAATATGATTTAATTCAATGAAAAATTCTCAAAATGCATCAAGATCAAAAAAGAAATTTGGTTTGAAGGTTGGACAATGTTTCTAAATGTCTTAGAACATTTCATGAATTTTTGTGTAATTTTTAAATACCTAAAAGTATTTTTAATTAATTAATTCTCATTAATCAATTAAAAATAATCTTTTAAATATTTAAAAATGCTTTTTTAATGATAAAAATAAAATAAAAAATATTTTTGTGTCATGAAAATTAATAAAACCTTAAAGAAAAAGTTTCATAATTTTTATGAATTTTTTACTATTTTAAATAAATTATGCAAGTTAATTGAAATAAAAATAAAATAAAACAAATAAAATAAGAAGTAAGCAGAATGGACGCATGAGATTGATTCTGGGTTCAAAAGTGTTGACTGCGCGCGTAATCGTGTGGCTCACATTCAAACTCCTAAAAAACAATTAATTAATCTAATTAATCCTGATTAGGGCTAATGGTGAATCTGGGCCATCAAAAAGGGTGGGAAGTCAACCAGTCAACGCACATCAACGGCCAAAACTCAAACTAACATTAATTACTGTAATTAGGGCAAACTAATCTCAGGTGGCCGGAGAAGACTTCCGGTCGTCTTCTCCGGCCAGAAGGTCACCTGAAAAATCTCAAACCTCTCAAAACGTAATATAAATGAAACCTAAGACATGGGAAATGATCTCCATCACCTCACGAGCTAAACCCCTCTCCCAAAACACATTTATCTTTCCTAAATCATCTGAATCGAAGAAACTAAGTTCTAGGGTTCGTAAGCTTCAAACAGAAATTAAATCCTTAAAACGCAACCATTTCAAAAACTAAAGGTACCAGAATGATCAGTGCATCATGAAGAACAAGTTTGTAACATAAAAAGAGATTTCTGGAAAAATTATTTTCGAGCTACCTGAGATTTGCAACCTTTGATTTAGGAACTTTCAGGCCCTTTCTTTAAGTGCAAGCTGCTCCTCTTGGCCCCCCAAAGATGTCTGAATGCTCAAATGGAGTTTAGATTTGCTGGAGAAGGAGATTCGAATGCTTCAGCTTCAGTTCAGTCAACAATGGCAGATGAGTTTCTGGCTGATTCAGGCCATGGTGATGAGTTGTTTGAGGTCTATGAAGTGTGTTGAGAAGCTTGGCAAAGTTTGTTTGGTTGTTTGTGGCTTATGGAAGGAGATTCGAATGAATCTGCAGAATGAGGGTGAGTGATGGCTGTAAACACCCCAAATTTGCCCTCACCCATTCACACCATGGCTTGTGACCATCTCATATCCATATACACAATCACATCATCTCATATCCCATTTTTGATTCACTGGATAGTTTCTAAGGCATCTGCACCTAGGGTTTGTGATCTGAGCAACCTCAGGGCATCTTGAGTCATTCCAAAGGCCACTAATCAACTCAAAGGGGTCCATGTGTGTTCTTATATCATGTTACATCCTCACAAAGTCAAAATTGCAGAGGGATCACAAGAACTAGGGTTTGAGTGGATGCAGAGCCAGGATGAACTGCACAGTTGACTGAAAATTAGGGTTTTGGTTTCAGAGGCCATAACTCCAAATTTTTTGGTCATTCTTGTTTCCATTGGTCTCTATATGGTATAGGGAGTATGCATATCAATTTTCATGAAGAAATTCCATGGGGAAGTCATCTGATCAAGAGTTGACTTTTCAGACAAGTCAGTGCAAAATCAGGGCATCTGAGGCCCCCAATGACCCAACCAATGGGTGATCTTCATCATTTTGAGTGTATATGATCTTTATTTGATCATGGAAGAAGGTTGAAGTTCATAGAAATCAAGAATTTAGGGTTTTTGCAAAAGTTGACTTTTTGGGCATAGTTGACTTTTCAAGATTATGTCATTTTATGTCATTTTTCAAGCCTTGATTCATGATCCAAAAAGGCTTCAAATGGAAAAACTTTGGTCATGAAAGTTGTAGATCTCATCTTTCCCTTTTCAAAAAGTACAAGAACATGATCTAACTCCTCTTGGATCAAAAGTTATGGCATTGCAAAGTTAGCAAAAATCATTGATTTTCAAGTTATGCACCAAGTGAGAACTTTGCAAAATCTTGGACAAATGCATTATGTGACTTCTAATTCCTCTCAAACCAGCATACAAACATTCTCTAAGGCCTAAAAGTCAGAATTGGATCAAGTATGCCCTTGGTTTGGTTTGTGTAGCAAGACATTTTTCACAAAGTTTCAAAAGGTGACCAAGTTGCAAAATTCATGATCACATCTCACCAACTCATTTCCTTGGCTGCTGAACCAAGCTAGGCTCATACACACATCCTGCTGTGCAGCTCCCATGCTTTGTACTTAGCTAGAATTGAGCCATGCCCTATCTTACACAAAAGTGGTTTTTGAGCAAAAAGTAACCCACCTATCACAGCTGCACAAGTCACATCAAGAGACCAATCAGAATATTTTATTCATTCAATTTGCAAACCATATCACATGAGAACCAAGGCTGAAACATCCTCATTCACAACTTTCACAAAAGGCCACCAACTTGCAAGTTCTATCGAATCTGCCTCCACAGTCACTAAACACACAAACCTTGATCACCACTCAACTCACCACACCTCAAAGCCCCCAAACCACCAAAACTCAGGCCTGAATCAAGCCTGATTTGGACCTCACCATTCTTCATCCTCAGAACCAGTTCCATTCGAATCTCACTGTCCATCCCTCAAACACTTCACCTTCCTTCACCAATAAGTCAGGCACACTCAGAGGAGTCCAAACCACCCATTACACTGGCCTAAAACAGCCTGTGCACCAAGGCCATTTTCTGCTACACCAGAAGTGAATCACTCGAAATAGCTTGCTAAACTTCTTTCCAAGCTTGCCTTTGACACCAGGGGATCCATTGGAGTTAGTTTGCATCAAGAAAAGGCTCTGGAAGCTCAGAAACAGGACTTGTCATCTCAGGTAGTCTCAAACTTCAAACTTTTTAAAGCTTGCTTCTTTTGTTATAAAATGAAAATACATGCTCTGGGGATCACTGTGATATGATTAGAATCAAAAATGGTGAACAAATGGGCGTTTTATGCATCTCTGAAATTTGGCCCGTGAATGCTTTTGCTTTCGATTCTCCATGTTCATGTTAGATAAACGCATTTTGATCTTGGATTGAGGTTTAGTTAGGATGGGGGGTTGTTTCTGGGCAGGAAATTTGATGATTCATGGCCTGTGGCGTTTTCTAGGGTTTGTGGTACGCCGGAGAAGACGACCGGAACCACTGTTCCGGCCGTCTGAGGTTAACTTGCCCTAATTAGGGTTTAATCCAGTCATTAGTGGATTTTGAATTGAGGCCATTGGATCATGCTTCCCGCGTACGGACCAAGGGCTCAGATGGCATCATTAGTATTAATTTCCATTTAACTAATTTAATCAGGTTTATTTAGTTTAATTAATTGAATTTAGGAAGTTTGAATCCTGGCCATCAGATTGCGCGCCAGTCAACCCACTCACCCTCAGATCAAATCCCAGCCTCTCATTCTGTTTACTTCTATTTTCTTCTATTTTTTAATCCTTTTTATTTCATTTAACTTGCAAAATTAATTTAAAATAGTTTAAAAATCATAAAAATTATGAAACTTTTTCTTTAAGGTTTTAATAATTTTTATGACTCAAAAATATTTTTATTTTATTTTTTATCTTTTAAAAAGTATTTTTAAATATTTAAAAGATTATTTTTAATTGATTAATGAGAATTAATTAATTAAAAATACTTTTAGGTATTTAAAAATTACAAAAAAATTCATGAAATGTTCTAAGACATTTAGAAACATTGTCCAACCTTCAAACCAAATTTCTTTTTTGATCTTGATGCATTTTAAGAATTTTTCATTGAATTAAATCATTTTTGATGCATTATTTTGATCATATATTTGAAAATTCATTTCTGCCTCTTGGTGAGGGTTGAGACATTGATTCTTTTTGCATTGTTTTCCATTTGACATGTACTTTCAAGGATAAAAAGGCCAAGATTTGATCTTGCATTTTCTATTTGATTGGCATTTCTTTTGTTACAAACCCTAAAAAACCCTAATAACTTGTAAAATTCATAACTTGAGTTTGGTTGAGAGTTGAGAGCTCCCCTTTAGGCAGTGGTTCATTATAGGTCTAGGGTTTCTTTGGGTACCATTTTCCATTTTTTATGTTAAGGTTTGCTTCTGTTTTTGGTTTATGTGTGATGTTTAATCCATGAACCCTAATTTGGGCTTTCTCTTGCATCCATCTTGCATTCTCTTGCATAACATGACTTGTCATTGCATTTTGTGCATTCTTATGATTCATTTGACATCTTAAGACATGTATGAAGCATCATTGATCATTGCATTGCATGTTTGCCATGCCATTTGTCTTGTATGTTCCATAACATTTCATGCTTGTTCATGTTCTTTAGCTTGCATCATTTGCATCCATGGCTTTGTATGAACATCTCATTGTCTTGTCTCATGTTCATAGCACTTCATAACACCATAATCATCATGTGCATGCTTCTGGTTTGGCCTTGTATCATGTCATTTCATCTCACCTTGCTTTGCATTGCATTTGTTTCTAACATTTCAGGTGGTAAGTAATCTGGAGAAGTGAATTTGCCTTCACTTCTCATAACTTTTCTTTTCATCTCTTTTGCATACCTTGCTGCATTCTTACTTGTGTTTGAGTTTGAGCTTGCTCATCCTTCCTCCTCCCACTTTCTTTCTTCAAGTGACTTGACTTCTTGAATGAAGCAAGTCACTTTGCTTCTCTTGATCTTGTTCATCTGCTTCCTGGTGGTTCATCTGAAGATTGTTCTTGAAAAACCTCACAAACCTTAGGATCAACCAAGCATGATAATGAACTAGGGTTTTGATTAGTCTCCCCCATAGTTTTTACCTTTGTGTCTCTCCTTGAGTCATCTCTTCTCACCTCATAAACAGGGACTAAACCCTCAAGGCTTTAAGACTTTGTGATTAAGATCATGCCTGCATCCTTCTTTTAGGATGAAGTGTATAACTTTAATCCTAAGTCTTGGACCCTTAAGGTGTTGAGCTCTCTTAATTAATCCATCTAATAATCATCAAGACATCACACTTGTAACTTGGGCCTTGCATTAGGGTTCTAATTCTTCCTTAATTGGTTAAGAAGGACTAACCCTAAAGTTAATGGACAAGTCCCCCTCAAGTTGTCTTACAAACCATAAAAAACACTTCATCATCATACCACTAAATAAAATCCACTTAATCAAAGGCTTGTTTTGTCATGGGTTTAATCCCTAATCATGGATTAAGTTGAGGAGCTTTCCTCAGCTTAAACATTCTCATCTATTATCCTTCTTTTAGGATGGTGTAATGAGTCTGTTTAATCCCTGATTATGGCTTAACCTCATTACTCAACACTAAACAAAATCACAAAAACATCTAAATAATCACAAGTAGGTTAATGATCTTAACCCTACATCAAAGGTGATTAAGTGTGAGAATCTGACTTCACACTTAAGGTATTCTCATTACCCCTAATCAGAGGGATGATGTGATGAGTTTACCAAATCCATTGATTTAGGTTTAAGCTCATTATCTTATGACAAACTCCAAAAAGAAATAAAAGACTGAAAACACAAAAAAACAAACAATAATCGTCTCCTTCGGGATTCTTTTCTCATCATCTTCACTCACAAACGAGAACTTGCTTCTTTCGTCTAATGCAAGACAGTTTGCATCTGTGCCAGACAGATCATACACTTGAGCATAGGCAAGTAAGCAGTTCACAAGTCAATTCATCCTTTCAGTCTCTTTGGGTCGAACTACGGTGTTCTGACTTCCTCATTGCACGAGAGGATACGTAGGCATAACTTAACGGTTATCGAACAAAAGTCTCTGTCCATTCCCCCTCCTTCCAGCTTCTTTCTCTTAGCCTCATTGTCATGAGCAATTCATTTCATTCCTGATCTCACACTGACACTGTACATTTATACACATCACATTTCTTTACACTGACACCTGTACATTCCTTTCCAGCTATTTTATACACAGATTGCACTGACACTACCCCTTTAAAACACAAATCTTTCAAGCGTGGATCCCGTCGAGTACGACGGACAATCTGGGTGCTAATACCTTCCCAGGTTGTAACCAACCCCCTTTCTCAGTCTCTCTGGTTCGCAAACCGTCTTATCCATCTTTTTCTAGGCTTATGCAGCATTGCCTTTCCTCCGGGATAAAAATGCCTAGCTGGCGACTCTATTCATCTCTCCAGTGAGTTCACGGCTGTGTGTTCTCACTGTTCCCTTCGCCGACCGTTCGCGTCTGTACCTTCATCTGATCCATTTGTCATTTGTCGGGAGCGACAGCTTGGCGACTCTGCTGGGGACACCTTATACTGCAACCAGGGCTTCTGGTTCTTTTTGTGGGTTCCTCCTAGCGCTTGATTGATTTGTGTTTACTGGGGTGTTATGTGCTTGTTTGTGCTTGTATTTATTTTTGTTTATTGCTTTATGTACAGTTACTTTACTGCTTTCTTTACTGCATTTATATATCATACTGTCATTGTTGCTGGCTGGATCTGGTTATTTGCTTTGGTGGGTGGGTATTTCATTGAGAGTTGAGGTCCTATACCTGGGACCTGAGTGACACCTAGGCTAGAGTGAATCATATTCTTTCCCAGTCAATTTTCAGTCTGGTGCGGGAATATGAAACACGGTTCAGATATGGGTTTCTTCTTGAGAACTCTGTGTTGCAGATTTCCTGCAATGCTAGGGGGATCTGGGAAGCTTGCTAAGTCTGGATGACCTTTTAGTATTGACCTTCAGAAACTGAGGTGAATTAGAGGAGGAATTGTTATGATAATTGTAAACACTGTACCTCCGGGTTAGAAGTGTTTACACTTCTCATAACTGATCCAAGTCTGAGGATCCTTGTTCTAGATCATTACCTGTGAGGGGGTTGGGATGTTTACAGGTTTGCAGGTACCTTGACCTCAGAATACCCTGTCACTTTGACTTTGTTAAGAATACTCCATGTTGGATAGTTCTTGTGATTCTAAAACCCTGGACATGTGGCTCTTTATTTGAGTCTCCCACCTTGGTTACTGGATTTACAGACCTCCACCCGGAATTCTTGAACACACATGGATCTATATCAAGGCAGTTTATTCAGATCCAGCTCAGTCACAAACCCTTGCATATCATTTGCATACATCCTCATTGCATCATATTAACATGTGCTTATTTGTTTTTCAGGGTATCCATTTTCATCAGGTTTTGGTTTTGACCCCATCTGCAGATTTGACCCATCTTCACCAGCATCTGTTTCAGTTTTATCTGTCTGCTTCAGCACTAGCCCATCAGTGGCTCTCTCTACTTCAGCACTATCATCAGCACTCTACTCAGCATTCAGCCTCATGGCTCCAAAGAAGAACAACATCACCTATCATTTCTTCCAGCCAGATTTGTCAGACCTCAGGAGGATCCAAACCCTGATTACACCAGATTACATCCCTTTGTTCAGGGAACATTATGGGGACATACTTGACCTAGTTATGGACATGGACCCATCTCAGAGGAGCCTGATCCACACCTGCATCCAGTTCTATGACCCCCCATTGAGATGCTTTACATTTCAAGACTTCCAGTTGGGTCCTCTTTTGGAAGAATACTCATCTTTGACTGGTTTGCCTATCAAGAGGGAGATCCCATTCAACCCTGAAATGGACTTTCCCAGCAATGGGGAGATAGCCAAAGCTTTGCACCTGGAGCCTGCTTTGATTGAACAACACATGACCTCTAAATCTAGTGTCCCTGGATTTCAGCTGGACTTCCTAATCTCTCAAGCTAGTCTGAAGGCCTCCCTGGGGGAGTGGAAAGCTGTTTGTGCTCTGTTGGCTTTAGGTGTGTATGGAATTGTGCTATTTGCAGATGAGCCCAGATTCATCAGCAAGAGTGCAATCCATTTGTTCATCTTAAAGAACCCAGTGCCTACCTTGTTGGGTGATCTCTATTACTCAATACATCAGAGGAATGAGAAACAGAGAGGGAAGTTAGTGAGGATTTGTGCTCCACTATTCCATGCCTGGCTTCTCAAGCATCTACCTAAGACAGATGCATTCCTAAACCCTCACCAGCAAAGCAACTGGGCAAGGAGACTTTCTGTCCTAACTACAGCAGATATCAGGTGGTGCAATCAAAGTACCAAGGGCAGAGACATAATCACTAGCTGTGGGCATTTTCCTAATGTGCCTTTGGTAGGAGTCAAGGGAAGTATCAATTACAACCCCCTGCTGTTCAAGAGGCAATTGGGTTATGCACTGGTTCATGCTCCTATGGAAAAGGACCTGGCTGAGACCCTCTACTGTGAGAACAAGGTTAGTCTGGCAACTGTTAGACAGGCTGCCTGGGCCTGGGATCATGTTCAAACCAAGGGAATCACCATTCTGGGGAAGTGCAATAATGTGGCATCAGCCCAATATCATGAGTGGTCCTATGCTAGGGCCCAAATCTCAGGATTGCCCTTCACCATCAAAGACATGCCTGAGTCATCATCAGCACCACCCCCTGCTACTGTCAGTTTGGAAGAGTTTGAAGGCTTGAAAGAAAGAAATGAGAAGCTATCCCAAGCCCTGCAGAAGACCCTCAGGGAAAGGAGTGAAGGTGTAAGGGAGATTGAAAGATTGGAGAAGCTGAGAGTGGAACACTTGACTAAGATTGAGAAGTCTGGAGACTATATCAACAAGTCTAAAGCTGGTGAGCAGATTCTGAAAAATGCTTGTAAAGAAGCCCAGTTCCAAAGAGCAAGAACAGACTTGTACTTGAAGGAAAGTCAGGCCAGGTGGGTCCGGATCACTGAGGCCCGTACTCTAGAAGACAAGAGAGCTCAAGACAAGATGGAGCAGATGGAGAAGGCCCTGGCAGCAGCCCAGGAAGAAATATCAGAGCTGAAAATCAAAGCTGGAGTGAAGAAATCCAAAGATCAAAGTCAGAACAAGAAATTGACTGCAGCTGTTGCAACAAGAAACCTTCTCATCAGGAACCTTACGGAGCGTCCGGCTGATCCTGTGACCGAAGCACTTCTTAAGGAAGTTCGTGAGGATGAGTTTGGCCTTGGAGTTTGATTATTTGCTTTTTGCTTTTCCTATTTCTTGTACTTTTGCTTTTTGTAATGTATTTTGACCCCTTTGAGGGCTGGTGTTGTAAAAATGAACAAATTTGTATTATCTCACCTCTGTAATATATTTGTGTTTGTTTCCATCTGGGTTCACTTCAAAAGCAACTTCAACAGCATCATCTTCAAGGGTCTGGACGGGTCAAAACTGAAGACCAAGCCGGATACCTTGATAGCAAATAAGCATACTGCATTGCATACTAACCCTTTTTGTTTGTTTTGTAGGTTTTGTTTTATTGTTTCTAACCTCTGTTGTGACATTCAGGAATTATTGCTCGCCGCAGGCTATTCCCTCTCAACAGGCCACACAGGTACCCTACTAGGAACAACCTTCCGGGCATCCAGATGGATCAAGTTCAACAAGATCTTGCTGATGTTAGAAATCAACTGGCCAATGAAAGATTGGAGATGAGGACCCAAATGACGCAGTTCATGGAGGTCATGAACAACATGGCTCAGAGCCAGGAGAGGCTGAGGGCCATGGTTGAAAGACAGAATCAAGAGGAGCCTCATGTGGGGACTGCTGGCACCAGCAATAATGAAAGGGTGCAACCCCATATTAATCCCCCTGTGTTTGGCCCACATTTGCATCCCGAAATTAACATTCCCGCAAATGTGCAGGGCACTGCCACTGCAGCCAGAGTGCTTCAAGAGGATCCTCAGGAGGATCAATTCACAGTCATGGGTGCAGGAGAGGAGGCCTATGATAGGCGATTGGATGAAATAGCTGAAAAGTTGAGATCACTGGAGTCTCAAAATTCTTTGGGCTTTGACGTCATGGACATGGGACTGGTTGACGGGGTCAGGATTCCCCACAAGTTCAAGCCTCCATGCTTCGAAAAGTATAATGGGACTTCATGCCCCAGGACTCATCTACAGTCATTTCTGGGAAGGCTGAAGGCCTATACAATGGATGAGAAACTTTGGATGTTCTACTTCGAAGACAGTTTGACTGGAGCATCAAGGGAATGGTATTCCCACTTGACAAGGGCAACAGTGAGATGCTGGAAGGATTTGGCAGAAGCCTTCATCCGACAGTATCAATACAACTTAGACATGGCACCCAACAGGACTCTCCTAATGGGAATGTCACAGTCGTCAAGGGAAAGTTTCCGTGAATACGCTCAAAGATGGAGGCAATTGGCTGCTGCCGTTCAACCACCGATGTCTGAGAGAGAAATGGCAGACATGTTTATGAACACTCTCCAGGGAACGTATATTGACAGGTTGGCTGCTTTCTCGTCCACCAGCTTCGCCGATGTTGTCATAGCCGGGGAGAGAATCGAAAGCCTATTGAAAATGGGTAAGATATCTGATAATGGTGCAAGCTCGTCCAGTGGTACAAGAAAGCCTTTTGCAGGCCCGAGAAGATCTGGCGAGACCAATGCCATTCATACCAACAGGGGTAGGCCCCAATATGTTCCCAGAACAATAGCAGCAGTCACAATTCCTGCTCCAGCTCATCCTCTACCAGTCTATCAACCTCCTCAACAAAATTTCCAACAACAACCTCAGTATCAGAATCAATATCCTCCAAGAAACAACTACAACAACAACTCCAACAACAACAATCAACAGAGGCCATTCCAACAGAGGCCCTCTCAAGCTAACAGGGTGATAGACCCGATTCCAATGCCATATGCTGCCTTATTGCCACAACTTCTGAAACTCAACCTGGTTGAGCTAAGAACGTTGGCACCGCCGGATCCCAACAGTCTACCAAGAAACTATGACTCTAACGCTAGGTGTGCTTTTCATTCGAACGCACCTGGTCACAGTACAGAAAAATGCAGAGCTCTGCATATGAAGGTACAAGACTTGGTAGACTCCAAGGCTTTGAATTTTGCTCCTCCGCCCAATGTCAACAAAAACCCAATGCCACACCATGGTGGTCCCCGGATTAATGCTATTGAAGAAGACCAACAGTCTTATTTGATAACCAGTGTGGATCAGATCAGGACACCATTGGTGGAAATCAAGGCTCAGCTCCGTGAAAATGATATATTTCCGGGATGTGAATTGGGGTGCCCCTACTGCAATATCTCATGGAATGGGTGTGAAGACTTGAGGAATGGCATTGACAGCCTTATCAAGAGTGGCCTCCTACAAATCACTACATCATTCCCGGCAAACCCGACAACTTCATCAACACCAGTTTCAGATCCTCCTACAAATACAGCAACAATTGTTCCCAACAATTCATCAGCAACATCAGCAAGTACTTCATCTGTTCTACCTGATGATCAGCTTACAACAGTTACTCCTGCTACAACATCAGCTTCATTCCATTTCGACTCTCCATCTACAACAACAACAGTCCTTCCATCAGGACCTCCTACAACTCCAGCAAACGATCATGAAGATGTCTCTACTGTTACTATCTTCTACGATCCAGAAAATAACTCCGCCTACCATTCAGAGGGTACTGCTCCCACTAGAGCACCAGTTACCATCTTCTATGATCCGCAAACAATTGCAGTCCCCTCAGCAGCAGCAATCAGTCCAATTACCGTCACGGTGCCTGGACCTGTACCATATGAAAGCAATAGGGCCATCCCATGGCACTATGGCTCCGACTTGTACTGCGAAGGGAGAAGAATCACTCTGGAAACAACAGCACCTGCACCACAAATTGATAATGTGGGCGGAGGCGGAGGCTTCACTAGAAGCGGACGTCTCTTTGCTTCACAAGTCCAAAGACCTACTGCCGAAGCAGAAGCTGTTGCCAAGGCAAAGGGTAAAGGCCCGGTGCAGGAAGATCCAACTGCCAAAGAGGCCCTGAAGACTCCATTTGATCAGGAAGTTGATGAGTTCATGCGGATCATCAAGAAGAGTGACTATAAAGTTGTGGATCAACTTCACCAGACTCCATCCAAAATCTCCATCCTCTCACTGCTTATGTGCTCCGAAGCCCATCGGAATGCACTACTGAAAGTACTGCACGCAGCTTACGTGCCGGAGGAGATTACTGTCAACCAGTTAGAAACGGTCGTTGGAAATGTCACTGCTAGCAATGGGCTAGGCTTTACCAATTCTGACCTGACGATGGATGGCCGAAACCACAACAAGGCCTTGCACATAACTATGGAATGCAAAGGAGCTGTCCTTTCACATGTGCTGGTGGACACAGGATCATCCCTGAATGTCTTACCAAAGAAGGCTCTGGTGAAGCTTGAGTATGATGGACTGGCATTAAGACCCAGCAACCTGGTGGTTAGAGCTTTTGATGGCTCGAAGAGATCGGTTCTGGGGGAAGTTGAGCTGCCTGTGACAATTGGCCCGCAGACTTTCAAAACTATCTTTTATGTGATGGACATTCAGCCCGCCTACAGCTGTTTGTTGGGTAGACCCTGGATTCACGCCGCTGGCGCTATAACGTCTACCCTTCACCAAAAGTTAAAATATGAGTGGGAAGGCCAAGTTGTCACAATTTGCGGGGAGGAGGATATATTTGTTAGCCATCTGGCTACTTACAAGTATATTGAAATGGATGGAGAGATTGTTGAAACCATGAGCCAAGGTTTTGAAGCCTTGAATGTGAATGAAGCATCTGCTGTTTCGGGGATCTCCATGTCGTCATACCAACAAGCCCGGAAGGTTGTTGAAGAAGGAACTGCCCTAGGCTGGGGCAAGGTCTTAGCTGTGGAGGAAAAGAAGGACAAGTTTGGGTTGGGTTACAAACCAACTCAACATCAAGCAAAGGCTGCTGGAGAGCCTGGATTTGTCAGTGGGGGAATGCTAACCCCCGACGCTATCAACTGCCTGGAAGACGAGCTAGAAGAGGAGCGCAACCTGGAGAATTGGATTCGTCCGAAGATCCCGGGGAGCAGTGTCTCGAACTGGTCTTCCCAGGGAATTATAAGTGTTACTCGAGCAGAGTAATTATTATTTCCTGTATCTTTTATAGCATGCATCAAAGTCTTGCATCTTGCCCAAGATGACAAGACTCATTTTGTAATCAGGGCCATCTGTACTTTTGTGCAAACAAGATTAAATTAATGAAATATCAGACAATCTTTTTGCAAACGAGTCTTTTTCTTTTTGCTCACTGTTTTTCCATTTTTCTTTTTGTACAAAAAATAAATGGCGGTGTTTTCAAAATGATAACTTCATTTCACTCTTTTCTAAATAAGACTAAAATCAGATCACTAAAATGAACCAACTTAACCCTTGCAGAGAGTGCCTTCCAGACTGCACCGACAACAGCACGGCTATGACATCGTATGACTTTGACAATCCGATCAATCAAGCTGACGAAGGGGTTGAAGAAGAATACGAGCTTCCTGAAGAGCTAGCCAGGTTGTTAAGACAAGAGGAAAAGGTTATTACTCCTCATCAGGAGGAGATTGAAGTGATTAATCTTGGTACGGAGGAAGACGTGAAAGAAGTCAAGATCGGGGCCTGCCTGCAAGACTCAGTGAAGAGACGGCTGAGAGATCTGCTTCAAGAGTATGTTGATGTGTTTGCTTGGTCGTATCAAGATATGCCAGGGTTGGATACCGATATAGTTGTGCACAAGCTGCCTTTGAGGGAAGAATGCCCACCAGTCAAACAGAAGTTGCGCCGAACCCGCCCAGACATGGCTATGAAAATCAAGGAAGAGGTACAAAAGCAATGGGACGCCGGGTTCCTTGCTGTAACTAGCTATCCACCGTGGGTTGCTAATATTGTGCCTGTGCCTAAGAAGGACGGCAAAGTAAGAATGTGTGTTGATTACCGGGATCTGAACAGAGCCAGCCCGAAGGACGATTTCCCATTACCTCACATTGATGTATTGGTTGATAATACGGCTCAGTTCTCGGTATTCTCCTTCATGGATGGATTTTCAGGATACAACCAGATCAAAATGTCACCTGAAGACATGGAGAAGACAACATTCATCACACCTTGGGGCACGTTCTGTTATAAGGTGATGCCATTCGGACTGAAGAATGCTGGTGCCACCTATCAACGGGCTATGGTAACATTATTCCACGATATGATTCATAAGGAAATAGAATGCTATGTGGATGATATGATTGCCAAGTCCCTTACAGAGGAAGACCATCTGGTGAATCTGCTCAAATTATTCAAGCGTCTGAGGAAGTATCAGCTGAAGCTAAACCCCAACAAATGCACATTTGGGGTGCGATCCGGTAAGCTGCTGGGCTTTATTGTAAGCGAGAAAGGGATCGAGGTTGACCCTGATAAAGTCAAAGCCATCCAAGAGATGCCTGCACCGAAAACTGAGAAAGAGGTTCGAGGTTTCTTAGGTAGATTGAACTACATTTCAAGGTTCATATCTCACCTCACAGCAACCTGTGAACCCTTGTTCAAGCTGTTAAGAAAAGAACAAACGGTCAGGTGGAACGAAGATTGCCAGAATGCTTTTGACAAGATCAAAGAGTACTTACAAGAACCTCCCATCCTCATGCCGCCAGTTGAAGGAAGACCTCTGATAATGTACTTGACAGTATTAGAAGAGTCAATGGGGTGTGTACTAGGCCAGCATGACGAGTCTGGTCGAAAAGAGTATGCAATATACTACCTAAGCAAAAAGTTTACCGACTGTGAACAGCGTTATTCACTGCTCGAGAAAACTTGCTGTGCTTTAGCGTGGGCTGCTCGCCGACTGAGACAGTATATGCTGACCCACACTACCTTATTAATCTCAAAAATGGATCCAGTCAAATACATTTTCGAGAAGCCAGCTCTTACCGGACGGGTTGCAAGATGGCAGATGATTCTCACAGAATACGACATACAGTACACTTCTCAGAAAGCCATCAAGGGCAGTGTACTATCTGAATATCTTGCTGAGCAACCCATTGATGATTACCAGCCTATGAGGTTTGACTTCCCTGATGAAGACATCATGTTCATTAAAGCAAAGGATCATGAAGAGCCTGTTCACACTGAAGGGCCTGACCCAGAAGAAGAATGGACTATGATGTTTGACGGGGCTGTTAACATGAATGGCCGTGGTGTAGGTGCAGTACTCATTACGCCCAAAGGAGTTCACATGCCTTTCTCGGCAAAACTCACTTTCAACTGCACTAACAACGAAGCTGAATACGAAGCTTGCATTATGGGTCTTGAGGAAGCCATTGACCTCAGGATCAAGACATTAACCGTATTCGGAGATTCAGCTTTGGTAATCAATCAGACCAACGGAAAATGGTACACCCACCAAGATCATCTGATACCTTACAGGGACTATACAAGAAGGTTATTGACTTTCTTCACAACAGTCAAACTTGAGTATATCCCTCGGGACGAGAATCAGTTTGCGGATGCCTTGGCTACCATTTCATCCATGATCAAAGTTCAAACGGCTAACTTTGTACCCCAGATTTCAGTGTCCAGACTTGATAGACCAGCATATGTATTTGCAGCAGATGTTGTCAAAGATGATAAGCCTTGGTTCCACGACATTAAGTGCTTCTTGGAGGATCAGACATACCCATCGGGGGCATCTTCCAATGATAAGAAGACTTTGAGAAGGCTTGCTGGGGGTTTCTTTCTGAACACTGATGGATCTTTATACAAAAGGAACTTTGACATGGTACTCCTCAGATGTGTTGACAAGACGGAAGCAGATCTACTGATGCATGAAGTGCATGAAGGCTCTTTTGGTACCCATGCTGGAGGACATGCAATGGCTAAGAAATTGTTAAGATCAGGCTATTATTGGATCACAATGGATGCAGACTGTTGTGCTTACGCCAGAAAATGTCACAAATGCCAGATCTATGCAGACAAAGTGCATGTACCTCCCAACCCTTTGAACATAATGTCTTCACCATGGCCCTTTGCCATGTGGGGGATTGACATGATTGGCAAAATTGAGCCAACCGCTTCGAACGGCCACAGATTCATCTTGGTCGCCATTGACTATTTCACTAAGTGGGTTGAAGCAGCCTCATATGCAAACGTCACCAGGCAAGTGGTAGCTCGATTTCTGAGAAGAGATATCATCTGTAGATATGGAGTGCCCGAGCGAATCATTACTGATAATGGTTCAAATCTAAACAACAAAATGATGGTAGAGTTATGCCGGGACTTCAAGATCCAACATCACAATTCTTCTCCTTACAGGCCAAAGATGAACGGCGCTGTTGAGGCAGCAAATAAGAACATCAAGAAGATTGTGCAAAAGATGGTAGTCACCTACAGAGACTGGCACGAAATGTTGCCATTTGCCTTGCATGGGTATCGCACATCAATCAGGACATCCACTGGGGCAACACCGTATCAGCTTGTGTATGGTATGGAAGCAGTCCTACCAGTTGAAGTTGAATTACCCTCGCTACGGGTATTGATGGATGTCAAACTGAGTGAAGCAGAATGGGTTAGGTCCCGATACGAGCAACTGAGTCTGATCGAAGAGAAGAGATTGGCTGCAATCTGCCATGGGCAGTTATATCAGAAGAGAATGAAGAGAGCCTTCGATCAGAAAGTCAGGCACCGAGAGTACCAAGTAGGAGATCTTGTGCTGAAAAGAATACTCCCTCCTCATACAGACCACAGGGGCAAATGGACTCCAAATTATGAAGGACCATTCGTTGTAAAGAAAGTTTTCTCTGGCGGAGCACTGATGCTCAGCACCATGGATGGTGAAGATTTTCCATCCCCTGTGAATTCAGATGCGGTTAAAAAATACTTCGCATAAAATGACCCGCTGGACATAAAAACAGAATGCAAGTCCAGGCAAAAATAGGGCATCCCGGCGAGTCAAAGACAGAATAAAAGACTCGGGCAAAAGTAAGGGAAAGTGAATAAAAAATGTACACCCGCTGAGTTGAAAAGCCGCATTGGACAGCTCAGGCAAAAATGGGTATCCCGATGGATTGAAAACCCGAAAGGGCGATCCATGCAAAATGAGGGAATAAGCGAACAACTGCATTCTGAATTCGTCTGTATCACCTACAACTTGGTAAGCTCCAAGGGATCAAGCTTCAATCAGAATCAACTCTCTCCAGAAAGCAAGACGAGAAGAACGTCATTGTCATACGAGTCATAGCAGGAGAGGAAGCTCCTCAAAGCGTCATCAACACTGCCAGCACTTTATTTCTCAATTTGTAACAATCTCCTCATTTCAGGAGATATGTTTCTCTGACTGTATCTTGCCAATTCAGGGCACACGAATTAATATAATCATATTTTCAGTCATGTCTCGTTTTTTTTACATTTATGTTTTGCCAAGAGTTGTCTGATGTCTCTAAAAACACAATTGCATAAGTACGGATGCCTCTCTCTAAAAATAAAACACATGCTTGCAGGGAATATACTTACTCTCGAAAGTACTTATTTCCTATGACGGAATCTCAGTAAAAGATACCTCGGGACCATTTGTGCGTTTCTTTATCTTTGCAGGATTGCAGGTATCCAGAACACAACTTGGGGGCATACAAGTTACGTCTCAGCAACTGGCAAATCATTATCAACTCACCTGGCACTGGGAGGTGCCCAATTCCCCAGCGGAGCTGTCAAATCAGCATACACTCAATCTCAGATGCTCTACCCCCAGCTGAGCTGCTCCCCATTGCTCTCCCCAGCTGAGTTGCCTCTCACTTCCCCAGCCGGGTTGCCATCCTTCCTCAGCAGAATACAGAAATCAGGGAATCACCTCCCTGTAAAGTCCCCAGCCTCTATTCAGAAGAGCAACGCACGAAGAAGTCACAACAGAGAGAGAGGAGGCTTCTACAAACCCCAGCTGGGTCCCGTATTATAAGAATACGTCAATCGATGACGTATATCCCAAACGGATACATCATCAGATCTATCAATGATCTCATCCCCAGCTGGGATGTTCACTTCAAGCAGATCAATCAGAGATCTTTGCAGCAACGGGATCCGAATCCCGGATCGGTGCCTCTTTGCATAATCATAGCATTCGCATCATATTCACCCCCAGAGCGTAACATTCCGTCTAATACGGAGCATTACGGCAAAAAAAAAAAAATCAAATGCATAGCATAATCATAAGTCATGTTGTGATTTGAACACTTGTAAATATTGACAATCTGTCAGCATACAGAATACATCCCCATCAGAGTCCCAGCAAAAGCAGTTGCCCCATATCACAAACACCAGTGCATATCTCCTTTTGATACCCGTCCGTATCACCATTCCCCAGCAGGTTGCCTGAATACACCTTACAAATCAAGATCACCAGTATTGCAGATACATCCTGACACTCATCCGTGTCGTGTCACCAGCAGAAAGCCAAAGACACCCTCTTTGCACTTACATATACCTATACATTTTCTTGACACCCGTCCGTGTCATATCCCCAGCGTGGTCGCCTATACTTGTATATACCCTTTCCTGACGCCCGTCCGTGTCATATCCCCAGCAGATAAACACTCACCTATACTCACTAGTACACCTACTCAGATACTCGTCCGTATCTTGTATACACCATGTATATCCCCACAGATTCGACATTGGTCCTTGTTCTTTGTTAACCAGTTGGTACTCGTCCGTACCATCATCTCAGAACATTGCGTCCAGTATTTGTTTCTACATGATACTCGTCCGTATCATAAGTCTTAAGGATGCTCGTCCGCGTCTTTAATCCATACACCGTGTCAAACACTTATGTCTTCGTGAATATAGATGCTCGTCTGTGTCTACTATTCCCCAGAAGGATACTTTCAGATGCAACACTCGTCCGTGTTCCTTGTTCACCAGTTGATACTCGTCCGTATCATCATCTCTGAACATGTGTCAGTTTGTTTCTACATGATACTCGTCCGTATCATAGTCTTAAGGATGCTCGTCCGCACCTTTAATCTATACACAATACCAAACACTTATACCTTTTGTTTCTTGGATGTAAACGCTCGTCCGTGTTTACACTCTCCCCAGTAGATTGCCAACAAATTTTCCTTTTTATCTAACACTCGTCCTGTGTTATGATACCTCTGAGAGCAGCCGTACCCTGCTGAGTGGTCGTCCTCCACTTCTTGATGGTCGTCCTCCATCATGCTCATCCGATGGCCGTCCCCATCGTTGATTTTAGCAGCCGTCCCCTGCTAGGTGGTCGTCCTCCACCTCTTGATGATCGTCCTTCATCACTTTATTCAATGGCCGTCCCCATTGTTGATTTTGGTTATCTGGCATTCATCCTGTGCCATGATAAACCCTGAGAGCAGCCGTCCCCTGCTGAGTGGTCGTCCTCCACTTCTTGATGGTCGTCCTCCATCTTGCTCGTCCGATGGCCGTCCCCATCGTTGACCTTTTCTATCCGATGGCCGTCCCCATCGTTGATATTTTGGCAGCCGTACCCTGCCAGGTGGTCGTCCTCCACCTTTGATGGTCGTCCCCATCATATTTCTTTTATGCCCAACAGAGCAGCCGTCCCCTGCTAGGTGATCGTCCTTCACCTTTGATGGCCGTACCCCATCATCTGTTTATTTCATTTATTCTTTAACCCGATGGCCGTCCCCGTCGTGGTCCCTTTTCTTTTTTAGCCCGATGGCCGTCCCCATCGTTGGTTACTTTACCTTTATGAACTTGATGGCCGTCCCCGTCATGTTTCGTTAATCCTCAGAATTTTGCAGCTCTATCTTGATGGCCGTCCCCATCATGATATTTTATTTTCCCAGCTAGTCGGCCGTCCCCATCATAATATCCTATTTTCCCCAGCTAGTCGGCCGTCCCCGTCTTAGCTTTACTTGTTTTTCCCCAGCTAGTCGGCCGTCCCCGTCTTAGCTTTATTTGTTTTTCCCCAGCTAGTCGGCCGTCCCCGTCTTAGCTTTACCTTTTATCCCCAGCATGTCGGCCGTCCCCGTCATTGCTTTATACACTTTACCAGCATGTCGGCCGTCCCCGTCATCGCTTTGCTTCACATACCACCTTACCCAGCAGTCGTCCTCTGCTCGACGGTCGTCTTCCGTCGCCCACACTTTACAATACTTTATTTGCTTTTACAATCTATATCCCTTTTCTTCTTCATTTCTGTGAGTGCAAATTTTGGACTGTCTTTGGTATTCAACCACAAGTTATCTTGTTTGCCTGTTAAGCCGCCGCTTACAACCTGCACAGCTAACTCATGCTTGAATAGGGGCAGCTGTAAACACCCCAAATTTGCCCTCACCCATTCACACCATGGCTTGTGACCATCTCATATCCATATACACAATCACATCATCTCATATCCCATTTTTGATTCACTGGATAGTTTCTAAGGCATCTGCACCTAGGGTTTGTGATCTGAGCAACCTCAGGGCATCTTGAGTCATTCCAAAGGCCACTAATCAACTCAAAGGGGTCCATGTGTGTTCTTATATCATGTTACATCCTCACAAAGTCAAAATTGCAGAGGGATCACAAGAACTAGGGTTTGAGTGGATGCAGAGCCAGGATGAACTGCACAGTTGACTGAAAATTAGGGTTTTGGTTTCAGAGGCCATAACTCCAAATTTTTTGGTCATTCTTGTTTCCATTGGTCTCTATATGGTATAGGGAGTATGCATATCAATTTTCATGAAGAAATTCCATGGGGAAGTCATCTGATCAAGAGTTGACTTTTCAGACAAGTCAGTGCAAAATCAGGGCATCTGAGGCCCCCAATGACCCAACCAATGGGTGATCTTCATCATTTTGAGTGTATATGATCTTTATTTGATCATGGAAGAAGGTTGAAGTTCATAGAAATCAAGAATTTAGGGTTTTTGCAAAAGTTGACTTTTTGGGCATAGTTGACTTTTCAAGATTATGTCATTTTATGTCATTTTTCAAGCCTTGATTCATGATCCAAAAAGGCTTCAAATGGAAAAACTTTGGTCATGAAAGTTGTAGATCTCATCTTTCCCTTTTCAAAAAGTACAAGAACATGATCTAACTCCTCTTGGATCAAAAGTTATGGCATTGCAAAGTTAGCAAAAATCATTGATTTTCAAGTTATGCACCAAGTGAGAACTTTGCAAAATCTTGGACAAATGCATTATGTGACTTCTAATTCCTCTCAAACCAGCATACAAACATTCTCTAAGGCCTAAAAGTCAGAATTGGATCAAGTATGCCCTTGGTTTGGTTTGTGTAGCAAGACATTTTTCACAAAGTTTCAAAAGGTGACCAAGTTGCAAAATTCATGATCACATCTCACCAACTCATTTCCTTGGCTGCTGAACCAAGCTAGGCTCATACACACATCCTGCTGTGCAGCTCCCATGCTTTGTACTTAGCTAGAATTGAGCCATGCCCTATCTTACACAAAAGTGGTTTTTGAGCAAAAAGTAACCCACCTATCACAGCTGCACAAGTCACATCAAGAGACCAATCAGAATATTTTATTCATTCAATTTGCAAACCATATCACATGAGAACCAAGGCTGAAACATCCTCATTCACAACTTTCACAAAAGGCCACCAACTTGCAAGTTCTATCGAATCTGCCTCCACAGTCACTAAACACACAAACCTTGATCACCACTCAACTCACCACACCTCAAAGCCCCCAAACCACCAAAACTCAGGCCTGAATCAAGCCTGATTTGGACCTCACCATTCTTCATCCTCAGAACCAGTTCCATTCGAATCTCACTGTCCATCCCTCAAACACTTCACCTTCCTTCACCAATAAGTCAGGCACACTCAGAGGAGTCCAAACCACCCATTACACTGGCCTAAAACAGCCTGTGCACCAAGGCCATTTTCTGCTACACCAGAAGTGAATCACTCGAAATAGCTTGCTAAACTTCTTTCCAAGCTTGCCTTTGACACCAGGGGATCCATTGGAGTTAGTTTGCATCAAGAAAAGGCTCTGGAAGCTCAGAAACAGGACTTGTCATCTCAGGTAGTCTCAAACTTCAAACTTTTTAAAGCTTGCTTCTTTTGTTATAAAATGAAAATACATGCTCTGGGGATCACTGTGATATGATTAGAATCAAAAATGGTGAACAAATGGGCGTTTTATGCATCTCTGAAATTTGGCCCGTGAATGCTTTTGCTTTCGATTCTCCATGTTCATGTTAGATAAACGCATTTTGATCTTGGATTGAGGTTTAGTTAGGATGGGGGGTTGTTTCTGGGCAGGAAATTTGATGATTCATGGCCTGTGGCGTTTTCTAGGGTTTGTGGTACGCCGGAGAAGACGACCGGAACCACTGTTCCGGCCGTCTGAGGTTAACTTGCCCTAATTAGGGTTTAATCCAGTCATTAGTGGATTTTGAATTGAGGCCATTGGATCATGCTTCCCGCGTACGGACCAAGGGCTCAGATGGCATCATTAGTATTAATTTCCATTTAACTAATTTAATCAGGTTTATTTAGTTTAATTAATTGAATTTAGGAAGTTTGAATCCTGGCCATCAGATTGCGCGCCAGTCAACCCACTCACCCTCAGATCAAATCCCAGCCTCTCATTCTGTTTACTTCTATTTTCTTCTATTTTTTAATCCTTTTTATTTCATTTAACTTGCAAAATTAATTTAAAATAGTTTAAAAATCATAAAAATTATGAAACTTTTTCTTTAAGGTTTTAATAATTTTTATGACTCAAAAATATTTTTATTTTATTTTTTATCTTTTAAAAAGTATTTTTAAATATTTAAAAGATTATTTTTAATTGATTAATGAGAATTAATTAATTAAAAATACTTTTAGGTATTTAAAAATTACAAAAAAATTCATGAAATGTTCTAAGACATTTAGAAACATTGTCCAACCTTCAAACCAAATTTCTTTTTTGATCTTGATGCATTTTAAGAATTTTTCATTGAATTAAATCATTTTTGATGCATTATTTTGATCATATATTTGAAAATTCATTTCTGCCTCTTGGTGAGGGTTGAGACATTGATTCTTTTTGCATTGTTTTCCATTTGACATGTACTTTCAAGGATAAAAAGGCCAAGATTTGATCTTGCATTTTCTATTTGATTGGCATTTCTTTTGTTACAAACCCTAAAAAACCCTAATAACTTGTAAAATTCATAACTTGAGTTTGGTTGAGAGTTGAGAGCTCCCCTTTAGGCAGTGGTTCATTATAGGTCTAGGGTTTCTTTGGGTACCATTTTCCATTTTTTATGTTAAGGTTTGCTTCTGTTTTTGGTTTATGTGTGATGTTTAATCCATGAACCCTAATTTGGGCTTTCTCTTGCATCCATCTTGCATTCTCTTGCATAACATGACTTGTCATTGCATTTTGTGCATTCTTATGATTCATTTGACATCTTAAGACATGTATGAAGCATCATTGATCATTGCATTGCATGTTTGCCATGCCATTTGTCTTGTATGTTCCATAACATTTCATGCTTGTTCATGTTCTTTAGCTTGCATCATTTGCATCCATGGCTTTGTATGAACATCTCATTGTCTTGTCTCATGTTCATAGCACTTCATAACACCATAATCATCATGTGCATGCTTCTGGTTTGGCCTTGTATCATGTCATTTCATCTCACCTTGCTTTGCATTGCATTTGTTTCTAACATTTCAGGTGGTAAGTAATCTGGAGAAGTGAATTTGCCTTCACTTCTCATAACTTTTCTTTTCATCTCTTTTGCATACCTTGCTGCATTCTTACTTGTGTTTGAGTTTGAGCTTGCTCATCCTTCCTCCTCCCACTTTCTTTCTTCAAGTGACTTGACTTCTTGAATGAAGCAAGTCACTTTGCTTCTCTTGATCTTGTTCATCTGCTTCCTGGTGGTTCATCTGAAGATTGTTCTTGAAAAACCTCACAAACCTTAGGATCAACCAAGCATGATAATGAACTAGGGTTTTGATTAGTCTCCCCCATAGTTTTTACCTTTGTGTCTCTCCTTGAGTCATCTCTTCTCACCTCATAAACAGGGACTAAACCCTCAAGGCTTTAAGACTTTGTGATTAAGATCATGCCTGCATCCTTCTTTTAGGATGAAGTGTATAACTTTAATCCTAAGTCTTGGACCCTTAAGGTGTTGAGCTCTCTTAATTAATCCATCTAATAATCATCAAGACATCACACTTGTAACTTGGGCCTTGCATTAGGGTTCTAATTCTTCCTTAATTGGTTAAGAAGGACTAACCCTAAAGTTAATGGACAAGTCCCCCTCAAGTTGTCTTACAAACCATAAAAAACACTTCATCATCATACCACTAAATAAAATCCACTTAATCAAAGGCTTGTTTTGTCATGGGTTTAATCCCTAATCATGGATTAAGTTGAGGAGCTTTCCTCAGCTTAAACATTCTCATCTATTATCCTTCTTTTAGGATGGTGTAATGAGTCTGTTTAATCCCTGATTATGGCTTAACCTCATTACTCAACACTAAACAAAATCACAAAAACATCTAAATAATCACAAGTAGGTTAATGATCTTAACCCTACATCAAAGGTGATTAAGTGTGAGAATCTGACTTCACACTTAAGGTATTCTCATTACCCCTAATCAGAGGGATGATGTGATGAGTTTACCAAATCCATTGATTTAGGTTTAAGCTCATTATCTTATGACAAACTCCAAAAAGAAATAAAAGACTGAAAACACAAAAAAACAAACAATAATCGTCTCCTTCGGGATTCTTTTCTCATCATCTTCACTCACAAACGAGAACTTGCTTCTTTCGTCTAATGCAAGACAGTTTGCATCTGTGCCAGACAGATCATACACTTGAGCATAGGCAAGTAAGCAGTTCACAAGTCAATTCATCCTTTCAGTCTCTTTGGGTCGAACTACGGTGTTCTGACTTCCTCATTGCACGAGAGGATACGTAGGCATAACTTAACGGTTATCGAACAAAAGTCTCTGTCCATTCCCCCTCCTTCCAGCTTCTTTCTCTTAGCCTCATTGTCATGAGCAATTCATTTCATTCCTGATCTCACACTGACACTGTACATTTATACACATCACATTTCTTTACACTGACACCTGTACATTCCTTTCCAGCTATTTTATACACAGATTGCACTGACACTACCCCTTTAAAACACAAATCTTTCAAGCGTGGATCCCGTCGAGTACGACGGACAATCTGGGTGCTAATACCTTCCCAGGTTGTAACCAACCCCCTTTCTCAGTCTCTCTGGTTCGCAAACCGTCTTATCCATCTTTTTCTAGGCTTATGCAGCATTGCCTTTCCTCCGGGATAAAAATGCCTAGCTGGCGACTCTATTCATCTCTCCAGTGAGTTCACGGCTGTGTGTTCTCACTGTTCCCTTCGCCGACCGTTCGCGTCTGTACCTTCATCTGATCCATTTGTCATTTGTCGGGAGCGACAATGGCAATGGTGTTTCCAGGCTGTTTCAGGCTTGCATTCTGGGTGGTTTGTGATCTATGGAGTGTATTGAGTTGAGTGATGAAGAAAGTTGAAGTGTTTGCTTGCTGTGGAGAGAAATTCGAAGGAACTTGCAATATGGAAGGTTTTTGTGTAAGTTGTGAATGTGTATGTTTCAGCCTTGGTTGCTATGTGTTATGGCCAGCAAAATGATTCAATAAAATAATGCAAGTGGCTGGGGGATGTGACCTGGCCTGCAGGGATAGGTGAGGCTACTTTTGCTCAAAGTCCACTTTTGTGTAAGATAGGGCATGGCATGATACTAGGCAAGTACAAGTTGGGTTCTGGTGCAGCATGGTGAGTGTGAGAGGCTGGCTTGACCCAAGGCTCAATGCAGCAAGTTGGCATAATGTTATGAGTGATTTTGCAAGTTGGTTGGCTTATGGTTCACATGTGACTTTTTATCCAACCAAGCATGAAACCATGGGCAAACTTAGTCAAATTCTGATTTTTAGGACTTAGAGAATGTTTACATAATGGTTTGACATGAATTAGAGGTTGCATAATGCATTGGTTCAAGACTTAGCAAAATTTCCATTTAGTGCATAACTTGAAAAACAATGATTTTTGGCAACTTTGCATGGCCATAACTTTTGATCCAAGAAGAGTTAGATCATGTTCTTGTACTTTTTGAAAAGGGAAAGATGAGATCTACAACTTTCATGACCAAAGTTTTTTCATTTGAAGCCTTTTTGGATCATGAATCAAGGCTTGAAAATTGACCTAAAATGATGCATTCTTGAAAAGTCAACCATGCCCAAAAAGTCAACATTTGCAAAACTTCCAAATTCTTGATTTCTATGAACTTCAACTTCTTCCATGATCAAATAAAGATCATATACACTCAAAATGATGAAGATCACCCATTGGTTGGGTCATTGGGGGCCTCAGATGCCCTGATTTTACACTGACTTGTCTGAAAAGTCAACCCTTGATCAGATGACTTCCCCATGGAATTTCTTCATGAAAATTGATATGCATACTCCCTATACCATATAGAGATTAATGGAAACAAGAATGACCAAAAAATTTGGAGTTATGGCCTCTGAAACCCAAACCCTAATTTTCAGTCAACTGCAGTTCATCCTGGCTCTGCATCCACTCAAACCCTAGTTCTTGTGATTCCTCTTCATTTTTGACTTTGAGGAGATGGAATATGATGTAAGAACACACATGGACCCCTTTGAGTTGATTGGTGGCCTTTGGAATGGCTCAAGAAGCTTTGGGATTGCTCAGGTCACAAACCCTAGGTGCAGATGCCTTAGAAACTATGCAGTGAATAAAAAGTGAAATGTGAGATGATATGATTGTGTATATGCATATGAGAATGATCATAAGCCATGGTGTGAATGGGTGAGGGCAAATTTGGGGTGTTTACAGCTGCCCCTATTCAAACATGAGTTAGCTGTGCAGGTTGTAAGCGACGGCTTAACAGGCCAAACGAGATAACTTGTGGTTGAATACCAAAGACAGTCCAAAATTTGCACTCACAGAAATGAAGAAGAAAAGGGATATAGACTGTAAAAGCAAATAAAGTATATTGTAAAGTGTGGGCGACGGAGGACGACCGTCGAGCAGAGGACGACTGCTGGGTAAATAGCAATGACGGGGACGGCCGACATGCTGGGGAAAGTGTGCAAAGCGATGACGGGGACGGCCGACATGCTGGGGATAAAAGGTAAAGCTAAGACGGGGACGGCCGACTAGCTGGGGAAAATGATATCATGATGGGGACGGCCATCAAGATAAAGTTGTAGCATTCTCTGGGAATCAAATGAAACATGACGGGGACGGCCATCAAGTTCATAAGGTAGGTAAAATAACCAACGATGGGGACGGCCATCGGGCTAAAAGGAAAAGGGACCACGACGGGGACGGCCATCGGGTTAAAGAATAAATGAAATAAACAGATGATGGGGTACGGCCATCAAAGGTGAAGGACGATCACCTAGCAGGGGACGGCTGCTCTGTTGGGGATAAAAGAAATATGATGGGGACGGCCATCGGATAGAAAAGGTCAACGATGGGGACGGCCATCGGACGAGCATGATGGAGGACGACCATCAAGAAGTGGAGGACGACCACTCAGCAGGGTACGGCTGCTCTCGAGGTTTAACATGACATAGGACGAATGCCAGATAACCAAAATCAACAATGGGGACGGCCATTGGATAAAGTGATGAAGGACGATCATCAAAAGGTGGAGGACGACCACCTAGCAGGGGACGGCTGCTAAAAGTCAACGATGGGGACGGCCATCGGATGAGCATGATGGAGGACGACCATCAAGAAGTGGAGGACGACCACTCAGCAGGGTACGGCTGCTCTCAGGGTTATCATAACACAGGACGAGTGTTAGATAAAAAGGAAATTTCTTGGTGATCTACTGGGGAGATAGTAAACACGGACGAGCGTTTACATCCAAAAAACAAAAGGTATAAGTGTTTGGTATCGTGTATAGATTAAAGATGCGGACGAGCATCCTTAAGACTATGATACGGACGAGTATCATGTAGAAACAATACTGACACATGCTCAGAGATGATGATACGGACGAGTATCAACTGGTTATCAAAGAACACGGACGAGTGTTGCATCTGAGGGGATTCTTCTGGGGAATAATAGACACAGACGAGTATCTATATTCAAGAAGACACAAGTATTTGACACGGTGTATGGATTAAAGATGCGGACGAGCATCCCTAAGACTATGATACGGACGAGTATCAGGTAGAAACAAACATTAGACGCAATGTTCTGAGATGATGGTACGGACGAGTACCAACTGGCTAACAAAGAACAAGGACTACTGTCGAATCTGTGGGGAGATAAGTGGTGTATACAAGATACGGACGAGTATCTATGTAAGTGTACCAGTGAGTAATAGGTATATATGAGTGTTTATCTGCTGGGGAGAGTGACACGAACGAGTGTCAGGAGAGGTAAGTATGGTATTAACAAGTATATGGGTGATGAAAGTGTAAGCGACTGCGCTGGGGATATGACACGGACGGGTGTCAAGAAATTGTATATATAGGTATATGTAAGTGCAAAGAGGACGTCTTTGGCTTTCTGCTGGTGGTATGACACGGACGGGTACCAAGAAGTATCTGTAATACGGGTGATCTTGGTTTGTAAGGTGTATTCAGGCAACCTGCTGGGGAATGATGACACGGACAGGTACCAAAAGGAATACGTATTGGTGTTTGTGAATATGAAGCAACTGCCTTTGCTGGGACTCTGGGGATTTTGGGGGAGGTATTCTGTATAACGACGGATTGTCAATACTTACATGTGTTCAGTTCACAACATGACTTATGATTATGCTATGCGCTTGATTTTTGCCGTAATGCTCCGTATTAGACGGAATGCTACGCTTTGAGGGTATAATATGATGCGAATGCCATGATTATGCAAAGAAGCAAAGATCCGGGATCCGGATCCCGCTGCTGCGAAAATCTCTGGGTGATCTGCTGAGGAAGACATCCCAGCTGGGGATGAGATCATTGGTAGATCTAAAGATGTATCTGCTTGGGGACATAGGCCACTGATCGACATATCTTTATAATGGGACCCAGCTGGGGTCTGTAGAAGCTTTCTTCACTCTGTTGTGACTTCTTCGCGCGTTGCTCTTCGGAAAAGAGGCTTGAAGCTCTGTGGGGATATGGTTCCCTGATTTTTGTACTCGGCTGAGGAGAGAGAGAGGCATCACTGAAAGACCTCCCTAGAAATTCTGTTACGGTGGCTTCTGGACTCCGCCGGGGATATGGGCATCTTTTGTGATATCTGCCCATTCTGATGGGGATAAGTAATAAGTGGCCAACTCAGCTGGGGAATTATGAGAGGCAACTCAGCTGGGGATAGAGCATTCCCGATGCTGTATGTTGATTTGGCAACTTTGCTGGGGAAGCGGGCACCTCCCAGGGCCATGTGAGTTGACAACGATTCGTCAGTTTGCTGAGACGTAACTTGCATGCCCCAGGTTGCGTTCTGGATACCTGCAATCCTGCAAAGAAAAGGAAACGCACAAAAGGTCCCGAGGTACCCTTTATTGGATTCCGTCATAGGAGATAAGTACTTTCGAGAGTAAGTATATTCCCTGTAAGCATGTGTTTTATTCTTTTAGAGAAAGGCATCTGTACTCATGCAACTGTGTTTTTTAGAGATATCAGACAACTCTTTGCAAAACATAAATGTAAAAACGAGACATGACTGAAAATCTGATTTTATTGATTCGTGTGCCCTGAGTTGGTAAGATACAGTCAAAGAAACATATCTCCTGAAATGAGGAGATTGTAACAAATTGAAAAAACAAAGTGCTGGCGGTGCTGACGACGCTTTAAGAAGCTTCCTCTTCTGCTATGACTCGTATGACAATGACGTTCTTCTCGTCTTGTTTTCTGGAGAGAGTTGATTCTGATTAAAGCTCGATCCTTTGGAGCTTACCAAGTTGCAAGTGATACAGACGAATTCAGAATGCAGTTGTTCGCTTATTCCCTTATTTTGCATGGATCGCCCTTTCGGGTTTTCAATCCATCGGGATACCCATTTTTGCCTGAGTTGTCCAATGTGGCTTTTCAACTCAGCGGGTGTACATCTTTTCATTTATTTCCCTTATTTTTGCCCGAGTCTTTTATTCTGTTTTTGACTCGCCGGGATGCCCTATTTTTGCCTGGACTTACATTCTGTTTTTATGTCCAGCGGGTCATTTTATGCGAAGTATTTTTTAACTGCATCTGAATTCACAGGGGACGGGAAATCTTCTCCATCCATGGTGCTGAGCATCAGTGCTCCACCAGAGAAAACTTTCTTTACAACGAATGGTCCTTCGTAATTTGGAGTCCATTTGCCCCTGTGGTCTGTATGAGGAGGGAGAATTCTTTTCAGCACAAGATCCCCTACTTGGTACACTCGGTGCCTGACTTTCTGATCGAAGACTTTCTTCATTCTTTTCTGATATAACTGCCCATGACAGATTGCAGCCAATCTCTTCTCTTCGATCAAACTCAGTTGTTCGAATCGGGACCTAACCCATTCTGCTTCACTCAGTTTAACATCCATCAATACCCGTAAGGAGGGTAGTTCAACTTCAACCGGTAGGACTGCTTCCATACCATACACAAGCTGATACGGTGTTGCCCCAGTGGATGTTCTGATTGATGTGCGGTACCCATGCAAGGCGAACGGTAGCATTTCATGCCAGTCTTTGTAGGTGACTACCATCTTCTGCACAATCTTCTTAATATTCTTATTTGCCGCCTCAACAGCACCATTCATCTTTGGTCTGTAAGGAGAAGAATTGTGGTGTTGAATTTTGAAGTCACGGCACAGCTCTGCCATCATTTTGTTGTTTAGATTGGAACCATTATCAGTAATGATTCGCTCGGGCACTCCATACCGACAGATGATATCTCTCTTCAGAAATCTGGCTACCACTTGTCTTGTAACATTTGCATATGAGGCTGCTTCAACCCACTTTGTGAAATAGTCGATGGCGACCAGGATGAATCTGTGGCCGTTTGAAGCAGTTGGCTCAATCTTGCCAATCATATCAATGCCCCACATAGCAAAGGGCCAAGGTGAAGACATGATGTTCAAAGGGTTTGGAGGCACATGCACCTTATCTGCGTAGATCTGGCATTTGTGGCATTTCCTGGCATAAGCACAACAGTCTGCATCCATTGTGATCCAGTAATAGCCTGATCTTAATAACTTTTTAGCCATGGCATGCCCTCCTGCATGGGTACCAAAAGAGCCTTCATGCACTTCATGCATCAGTAAATCTGCTTCCGTCTTGTCAACACATCTGAGGAGTACCATGTCAAAATTCCTCTTGTATAAAGATCCATCAGTGTTCAGAAAGAAACTTCCAGCAAGCCTTCTTAAAGTCTTCTTATTATTGGAAGATGCCCCAGATGGGTATGTTTGGTCCTCCAAGAAGCACTTGATGTCATGGAACCAAGGCTTATCATCTTTAACAATATCTGCTACGAACACATATGCTGGTCTATCAAGTCTGGACACCGAAATCTGAGGTACAAAGTTAGCAGCCTGAACCTTGATCATGGATGAAATGGTAGCAAGAGCATCTGCAAACTGATTCTCGTCCCGAGGGATATACTCAAGCTTGACTGTTGTGAAGAAAGTCAATAACCTCCTTGTATAATCCCTGTAAGGTATCAGATGATCCTGGTGGGTGTACCATTTCCCGTTGGTCTGATTGACTACCAAAGCTGAATCTCCGAATACGGTCAATGTCTTGATCCTGAGGTCAATGGCTTCCTCAAGACCCATAATGCAAGCTTCGTATTCAGCTTCGTTGTTAGTGCAGTTGAAAGTGAGTTTTGCCGAGAAAGGCATGTGAACTCCTTTGGGTGTAATGAGTACTGCACCAACACCACGGCCATTCATGTTAACAGCCCCGTCGAACATCATAGTCCATTCTTCTTCTGGGTCAGGCCCTTCAGTGTGAATAGGCTCTTCATGATCTTTTGATTTAATGAACATGATGTCTTCATCAGGGAAGTCAAACCTCATTGGCTGGTAATCATCAATGGGCTGCTCAGCAAGATATTCAGATAGTACACTGCCTTTGATGGCCTTCTGAGATGTGTACTGTATGTCGTATTCTGTAAGAATCATTTGCCATCTTGCAACCCGTCCGGTAAGAGCTGGCTTCTCGAAAATGTACTTAACTGGGTCCATCTTGGATATCAATAAAGTAGTGTGGGTCAACATATACTGTCTCAGTCGGCGAGCAGCCCACGCTAAAGCACAGCAAGTTTTCTCGAGCAGTGAATAACGCTGTTCACAGTCGGTAAACTTTTTGCTTAGGTAGTATATTGCATACTCTTTTCGACCAGACTCGTCATGCTGGCCCAGCACACACCCCATTGACTCTTCTAATACTGTCAAGTACATAATCAGAGGTCTTCCTTCAACTGGAGGCATAAGGATTGGAGGCTCTTGTAAGTATTCCTTGATCTTGTCAAAAGCCCTTTGGCAATCTTCGTTCCACCTGACCGTTTGTTCCTTTCTTAGCAGTTTGAACAAGGGTTCACAGGTTGCGGTGAGGTGAGATATGAACCTTGAAATGTAGTTCAATCTACCTAAGAACCCTCGAACCTCCTTCTCAGTTTTCGGTGCAGGCATCTCTTGGATGGCTTTGACTTTATCAGGGTCAACTTCAATCCCTTTCTCGCTTACAATAAATCCCAGCAGCTTACCGGATCGCACCCCGAATGTGCATTTGTTGGGGTTCAGCTTCAGTTGATACTTCCTCAGACGCTTGAACAACTTGAGCAGATTCACCAGATGGTCTTCCTCTGTAAGGGACTTGGCGATCATATCATCCACATAACATTCTATTTCCTTGTGGATCATATCGTGGAATAGTGTTACCATAGCCCGTTGATACGTTGCACCGGCATTCTTCAGTCCGAATGGCATCACTTTGTAACAGAACGTGCCCCAAGGCGTGATGAATGTTGTCTTCTCCATGTCTTCAGGTGACATCTTGATCTGATTATATCCTGAAAATCCATCCATGAAGGAGAATACCGAGAACTGAGCCGTGTTATCAACCAATACATCAATGTGAGGTAATGGGAAATCATCCTTCGGGCTGGCTCTGTTCAGATCCCGGTAATCAACACACATTCTAACTTTACCGTCCTTCTTAGGCACAGGTACTATGTTAGCAACCCACGGCGGGTAGCTTGTCACAGCAAGGAATCCGGCATCCCATTGCTTTTGTACCTCCTCTTTGATTTTCATAGCCATGTCTGGACGAGTGCGGCGCAGCTTTTGTTTGACCGGTGGGCATTCTTCCCTTAGAGGCAGCTTGTGCACAACTATATCGGTATCCAGCCCTGGCATATCCTGATACGACCAAGCAAACACATCAACATACTCTCGAAGTAGATCAACCAGTTGCTTCTTCACTGAGTCTTGCAGGCAGGCCCCGATCTTGACTTCTTTCACATTTTCCTCTGTACCAAGATTAATCACTTCAACCTCCTCCTGATGAGGAGTAATGGCCCTTTCCTCTTGTCTTAACAACCTAGCTAGCTCTTCAGGAAGCTCATATCCTTCATCAACCCCTTCATCCGCTTGATTGATCGGATTGTCAAAGTCATACGATGTCATAGCTGTGCTGTTGTCGGTGCTGTCAGGAAGGCAATCTCTGCAAGGGTTAAGTTTGTTCATTTTAGTGATCTGATTTTAGTCTTATTTAGAAAAGTGAAATGAAGTTGTCATTTTGAAAAACACTGCCATTTATTTTTGTACAAAAAAGAAAACAAATGGAAAAACAGTGAGCAAAAAGAAAAAGACTCGTTTGCAAAAAGATTGTCTGATATTTCATTAATTTAATCTTGTTTGCACAAAAGTACATATGGCCCTGATTACAAAATGAGTCTTGTCATCTCGGGCAAGATGCAAGACTTTGATGCATGCTTATAAAATACAGGAAATAATAATTACTCTGCTCGAGTAACACATATAATTCCCTGGGAAGACCAGTTCGAGACACTGCTCCCCGGGATCTTCGGACGAATCCAATTCTCCAGGTTGCGCTCCTCTTCCAGCTCGTCTTCCAGACAGTTGATAGCATCGGGGGTAAGCATCCCCCCACTGACAAAACCAGGCTCTGCAGCAGCCTTTGCTTGATGTTGAGTTGGTCTGTAACCCAACCCAAATTTGTCCTTCTTTTCCTCCACAGCTAAAACCTTGCCCCAGCCTAGGGCAGTTCCTTCCTCAACAACCTTCCGGGCTTGTTGGTAAGATGACATGGAAATCCCAGATACAGCAGAGGCTTCATTGACATTCAAGGCTTCAAAACCTTGGCTCATGGTTTCAACGATCTCCCCATCCATTTCAATATATTTGTAAGTAGCCAGATGGCTAACAAATATATCCTCTTCTCCACAGATTGTGACAACTTGGCCTTCCCACTCATATTTTAACTTTTGGTGAAGGGTGGACGTTATGGCGCCAGCGGCGTGAATCCAGGGTCTACCCAACAAATAGCTGTAGGCGGGCTGAATGTCCATCACATAAAAGATAGTTTTAAAGGTCTGCGGGCCAATTGTCACAGGCAGCTCAATCTCTCCCAGCACCGATCTCTTTGAGCCATCAAAAGCTCTAACCACCAGGCTGCTGGGTCTCAACGCCAGTCCATCATATTCAAGCTTCACCAGAGCCTTCTTTGGTAAGACATTCAGGGAAGAACCTGTGTCCACCAGCACATGAGAAAGGACAGCTCCTTTGCACTCCATGGTTATGTGCAAGGCTTTGTTGTGGTTGCGGCCATCCGCTGTCAAGTCAGAATTGGTGAACCCTAGCCCATAGCTAGCAGTAACATTTCCAACCACGGTCTCCAATTGGTTGACAGTAATCTCCTCGGGCACGTAAGCTGCGTGCAGGACTTTGAGTAGTGCATTCCGATGGGCTTCGGAGCACATAAGCAGTGAGAGGATGGAGATTTTGGATGGCGTCTGGTGAAGTTGATCCACAATTTTGTAATCACTCTTTTTGATGATCCGCATAAACTCATCAACTTCCTGATCAAACGGAGTCTTCAGGGTTTCTTTGGCAGCTGGATCTTCCTGCACTGGGCCTTTTCCTTTTGCCTTGGCAGCAGCTTCTGCTTCGGCAGTGGGTCTTTGGACTTGTGAAGCAAAGAGACGTCCGCTTCGGGTGAAGCCTCCGCCTCCGCCCACATTATCTACTTGTGGTGCAGGTGCTGTTGTTTCAAGAGTGATTCTTTTCCCTTCACAGTATACATCAGAGCCATAGTGCCAAGGGATGGCCCTATTGCTTTCATATGGTACAGGTCCAGGTACCGTGACAGTGACCGGACCGATTGCTGCTGCTGAAGGGACTGCAATTGTTTGTGGATCATAAAAGATTGTAACTGGTGCTCTAGCAGGAGCAGCACCTTCTGAATGGTAGGCGGAGTTGCTTTCGGGATCGTAAAATATGGTAACAGTGGAGACATCTTCGTGGTTGTTTGCTGGTGTTGTAGGAGGTACTGTTGGAAGGACTGTTGTTGTTGTTGATGGAGAGTCGAAATGGAATGAAGCTGAAGTTGTAGCAGGAGAAACTGTCGAAAACTGGTCATTCGGGAGGACAGATGAATTACTTGCTGATGTTGTTGATGAATTGTCGGGAACAAGAGTTGCTGCAGTTGTAGGAGGGTCTGAAACCGTTGTTGATGACGTTACCGGATTTGTCGGAAAAGATGTGGTGATCTGGAGTAGGCCACTCTGAATAAGGCTGTCAATGCCATTCCTCAAGTCTTCACACCCATTCCATGAGATGTTGCAGTAGGGACATCCCAGTTCACACCCCGGAAATATATTGTTTTCACGGAGTTGAGCTTTGATTTCCACCAATGGTGTCCTGATCTGATCCACACTAGTTATCAAATAAGACGGTTGGTCTTCTTCAATAGCATTAATCCGGGGACCACCATGGTTTGGCATTGGATTTTTGTTGACATTGGGTGGAGGTGCAAAATTCAGAGCCTTGGAGTCTACCAAGTCTTGTACCTTCATATGCAGAGCTCTGCATTTTTCTGTACTGTGACCAGGTGCGTTTGAATGAAAAGCACACCTAGCATTGGAGTCATAGTTTCTTGGTAGACTGTTGGGATCCGGAGGTGCCAACGTCCTTAGCTCAACCAGGTTGAGTTTCAGAAGTTGTGGCAGCAAGGCAGCATATGGCATTGGGATCGGGTCGATCACTCGGTTAGCTTGAGATGGCCTCTGTTGGAATGGCCTCTGTTGATTGTTGTTGTTGGAGTTGTTGTTGAAGTTTCTTGGAGGGTATTGATTCTGATGATACTGAGGTTGTTGTTGGAAGTTTCGCTGAGGAGGTTGATAGACTGGCTGAGGATGAGCTGGAGCAGGGATAGTGACTGCTGCTATTGTCCTTTGAACATATTGGGGCCTACCCCTGCTGGTGTGAATGGCATTGGTCTCGCCAGTTCTTCTTGGGCCTGCAAAAGGCTTTCTTGTACCACTGGACGAACTAGCACCATTATCAGATATCTTACCCATCTTTAATAGGCTCTCAATTCTCTCCCCAGCTATGACAACATCCGCAAAGCTAGTGGAGGAGAAGGCGGCTAGCCTATCAATATAGGTCCCTTGCAGGGTATTCATGAACATATCAGCCATTTCTCTTTCGGACATTGGTGGCTGGACAGCAGCAGCAAGCTGTCTCCATCTTTGAGCATATTCTCTGAAGCTCTCTCTTGATGATTGTGACATCCCCATTAGGAGGGTCCTATTGGGTGCCATATCCAGATTATACTGATACTGTCTGATGAAGGCCTCTGCCAGGTCCTTCCAGCATCTCACAGTTGCCCTTGTCAGATGGGAATACCACTCCCTCGATGCTCCAGTCAAACTATCTTCGAAGTAGAACATCCACAATTTCTCGTCCATGGTATACGCTTTTAATCTCCCGAGAAAAGATTGCAGATGGGTCCGAGGACAAGAAGTCCCATTATATTTTTCAAAACAAGGAGGCTTGAACTTGTGGGGAATCCTAACCCCGTCTACCAAACCCATGTCCATGACGTCGAAACCCAAAGAATTTTGAGATTCTAAGGACCTCAACTTCTCAGCTATTTCTTCAAATCTCCTATCATAAGTTTCCTCTCCAGCACCCATTACAGTAAATTGGTCCTCCTGAGGATCTTCTTGAAGTACTCTGGCTGCAGTAGCTGTTCCTTGAACGTTTACAGGAATATTGATCTCAGGATGTAGATGTGGACCAAACACAGGGGGGTTCACATGTGGTTGCACCCTTTCATTGTTACTTGTACCTGCAGTCCCCACATGAGGTTCATCTTGATTCCTCCCTTCTACCAAAGCCCTGAGCCTCTCCTGACTTTGAGCTAAGTTGTTCATCACTTCCATGAACTGCGTTATCTGAGTTCTCATCTCCAACCTTTCGTTGGCCATCTGGTTTCTGACCTCCGTAAGGTCTTGCTGCATCTGATCCATCTGGATTCCCGGAAGGTTGTTTCTAGTTGGGTACCTGTGTGGCCTGTTGAGAGGAAATACCCGGCGGCGAGCAATAATTCCTGAGATCACAACAGAGGTTAGAAACAACAAAACAAAACCCTACAAAACAGAAAAAATGTTAGCATGCAATGCAGTTATGCTTATTTGCACTCAAGGTATCCGGTTCGGCCTTCAGTTTTGACCCTTCCAGACCCTTGAAGATGATGCTGTTGAAGTTGCTTTTGAAGTGAACTTGGATGAAACCAACACAAATATATTACAAAGGTGAAATAATACAAATTGTTCAAATTACAACACAAGCCCTCTAAGGGGTCAAAATACACCGCAAAAGCAAAAGTACATGAAAAGAAACAACAACAAGCAAATGATCAAACTCCGAGGCCAAACTCATCCTCACGAACTTCCTTAAGAAGTGCTTCGGTCACAGGATCAGCCGGACGCTCCGTGAGACTTCTGATGAGAAGGTTTCTTGTTGCAACAGCTGCAGCCAACTTCTTGTTCTGACTTTGGTCTCTGGATTTCTTCACTCCGGCTTTGATCTTTAGCTCTGATATTTCCTCCTGGGCTGCTGCCAAGGTTTTTTCCATCTGCTCCATCTTGTCCTGAACTCTCTTGTCTTCTAGAGTACGGGCCTCAGTGATCCGGACCCACCTGGCCTGACTCTCTTTCAAATACAAGTCTGTTCTTGCTCTTTGGAACTGGGCTTCTTTACAAGCATTCTTCAGAATCTGCTCACCAGCTTTAGACTTGTTGATATACTCCCCAGACTTTTCAATCTTAGTCAAGTGTTCTACTCTCAGCTTCTCCAATCTTTCAATCTCCCTCACACCTTCACTCCTCTCCCGGAGGGTCTTCTGCAAGGCTTGAGTTAACTTCTCATTTCTTTCCTTCAAACTTTCAAACTCCCCCAAACTGATGGTGGCAGGGGGTGGTGCTGAAGATGACTCAGGCATGTCTTCTATGGTGAAAGGCAATCCAGAGAATCGGGCCCTAGCATGGGACCACTCATGATATTGGGCTGATGCCACATTATTGCACTTCCCCAGAATGGTGATTCCCTTGGTTTGAACATGATCCCAGGCCCAGGCAGCCTGCCTAACAGTTGCCAGACTAATCTTGTTCTCACAGTAGAGGGTCTCAACCAAATCCTGCACCCTAGGAGCATGGACCAATGCATAGCCTAATTGCCTCCTGAACAGCAGAGGGTTGTAATTGATACTTCCCTTAACTCCTACCAAGGGCACATTAGGAAAGTGCCCACAGCTGGTAATTATGTCTCTGCCCTTGGTGCTCTGAGTGCACCATCTGATGTCTGCTGAAGTTAGGACAGTGAGTCTTTTAGCCCAGTTGCTTTGCTGATGAGGATTTAGAAATGCATCTGTCCTGGGTAGATGCCTGAGAAGCCAAGCATGGAATAATGGAGCACAACACCTCACTAACTTGCCCCTCTGCTTCTCATTCCTCTGATGTACTGAGTAATAGAGATCCCCTAACAAGGTTGGCACTGGGTTCCTCAGGATGAACAAATGGATTGCATTCTTGCTGATGAATCGAGGCTCATCTGCAAACAACACAATTCCATATACACTTAAAGCCAACAGGGCACAAACAGCTTTCCAATCCCCCAGGGAGGCCTTCAGACTAGCTTGAGAAATCAGGAAGTCCAGATGAAAACCAGGTATCCCCGCTTTAGAGGTCATGTGCCGTTCTATCAAAGCAGGCTCCAGGTGCAAAGCTTTGGCTATCTCTCCATTGCTGGGAAAGACCATTTCAGGATTGAAAGGAATTTCCCTCTTGATAGGCAAACCAACCAATGCTGAGTATTCTTCTAAGAGAGGCCCCAACTGAAAGTCTTTAAAGGTGAAACATCTCAATGGGGGGTCATAGAACTGAATGCAAGTATGGATTAGGCTTCTCTGGGATGGGTCCATATCCATAACCAAGTCTAGTATATCCCCATAATGCTCCCTGAACGAAGGTATGTGCTCTGGAGTGATCAGGGTTTGGATCCTCCTGATGTCTGATAAGTCTGGTTGGAAGAAATGATAAGTGATGTTGCTTTTCTTTGGAGCCATGAGTGCTGAAGACTGAGTAGAATAAGTGCTGATGAAGATGCTGAGAAGTGGGCCACTGGCTGGCTAGTACAGGTAACTGAAGTAAGTGCTGACAAGTTGAAGCAAGATGCTGGTGGAGACAGGTCAATACTACAGATGGGGTCAAAACCAAAACCAGATAAAGGTGGATACCCTGAAACACAAATAAGCACATGTTAATATGATGCAATGAGCATGAATGCAAATGATATGCAAGGGTTTGTGACTGAGCTGGATCTGATTCACTGCCTTGGTATAGATCCATGTGTGTTCAAGAATTCCAGATGGAGGTCTATAAATCCAGTAACCAGGGTGGGGGACTCAAATAAAGAGCCACATGTCCAGGGTTTTAGAATCACAAGAACTATCCAACATGGAGTACTCTTAACAAAGTCAAAATAACAGGGTATTCTGAGGTCAAGGTACCTGCAAACCTGTAAACAGCCCAACCCCCTCACAGGTGATGATCTAGAACAAGGATCCTCAGACTTGGATCAGTTATGAGAAGTATAAACACTTCTAACCCGGAGGTACAGTGTTTACAATAACCATAACAATTCCTCCTCTAATTCACCTCAGTTTCTGAAGGTTAATACTAAAAGGTCATCCAGACTTAGCAGGCTTCCCAGATAGCCCTAGCATTGCAGGAAATCCGCAACACAGAGTTCTCAAGAAGAAACCCATATCTGAACCGTGTTTCATATTCCCGCACCAGACCGAAATGGAATGGGAAAGAATATGATTCACTCTAGCCTAGGTGTCACTCAGGTCCCAGGTATAGGACCTTAACTCTCAATGAAACACCCACCCACCAAAGAAGAAACCAGATCCAGCCAGCAGTATGACAGTATGATAAATGAAAAACAGTAAAGCAAGCAATGGATAAAGCTGTACATAAAGCAGTAAATAAAGCAAACATACTCATACAAATAGCACATAACACCCCAGTAACCACAAATAAAACAAGCGCTAGGAGGAACCCACAAAAAGAAACAGAAGCCCTGGTTGCAGTATAAGGTTTCCCCAGCAGAGTCGCCAAGCTGTCGCTCCCGACAAATGACAATGATCAGATGAAGGTACAGACGCGAACGGTCGGCGAAAGGAACAGTGAGAACACACAGCCGTGAACTCACTGGAGAATGAATAGAGTCGCCAGCTAGGCATTTTTATCCCGGAGGAAAGGCAATGCTGCATGGACCTAGAAAGATACGGATAAGACGGTTTGCGAACCAGAGAGACTGAGAAAGGGGGTTGGTTACAACCTGGGAAGGTATTAGCACCCAGATTGTCCGCCGTACTCGACGGGATCCACGCTTAAAAGATTTGTGTTTCAAAGGGGGTAGTGTCAGTGCAATTTGTGTGTAAAAGAGCTGGAAAAGAATGTACAGGTGTCAGTGTAAAAGAAGTGAAGTGTATAATGATGTGTAGTATGAAAGTGTCAGTGTAAGGAAGGAGTGAAATGCTCAAGATCATGAGGCTAAAGAATGAAGCTAGAAGGAGGGGGAATATACAGAGACTTTTGTTCGATAACTGTTAAGTTATGCCTACGTATCCTCTCGTGCAATGAGGAAGTCAGAACACCGTAGTTCGACCCAAAGAGACTGAAAGGTGAATTGACTTGTGAACTGCCTACTAGCCTATGCTCAAGTGTATGACCTGTCTGGCTCAGGTGCTAACTGTCTTGCATTAGACGGAAGGAGCAAGTTCTCGTTTGTGAGTGAATGAGGTGAGAAAAGAATCCCGGAGGAGGCGGCTATTGTTTGTTTTTTTGAGTTTTCAGTCTTTTATTTCTTTTTTGAGTTTGTCATAAGATAATGAGCTTAAACCTAGATCAATGGATCTGGTAAACTCATCACATCATCCCTCTGATTAGGGGTAATGAGAATTACCTTAAGTGTGAAGTCAGATTCTCACACTTAATTACCTTTGATGTAGGGTTAAGATCATTAACCTACTTGTGATTAATTAGATGTTTTTGGTGCTTTTGTTTAGTGTTGAGTAATGAGGTTAAGCCATAACCAGGGATTAAACAGACCCATTACACTATCCTAAAAGAAGGATAATAGATGAGAATGTTTAAGCTGAGGAAAGCTCCTCAACTTAATCCATGATTAGGGATTAAACCCATGACAAAACAAGCCTTTGATTAAGTGGATTTTATTTACTGGTATGATGATGAAGTGAATTTTATGATTTGTAAGACAACTTGAGGGGGACTTGTCCATTAACACTAGGGTTAGTCCTTCTTAACCAATTAAGGAAGAATTAGAACCCTAATGCAAGGCCCAAGTTACAAGTGATGTCTTGATATTTATTAAGTGAATTGATTAAAGGATTTAAACACATCAAAGGGTTTAATACTTAGGATTAAAGTTATACACTCCATCCTGAGAGAAGGATGCAGGCATAACCCTAATCACAAAGTCTTAAAACCTTTAGGGTTTAGTCCCTGGTTATGAGGTGAGAAGAGAGGACTCAAAGAGAGACACAAAGGTAAAACTATGAGGGGGACTAATCAAAACCCTAATTCATTGTCATGCTTGGTTGTTCCTAAGGTTTGTGAGGTTTGCAAGAACAATCTTCTGATGAACCACCAAGGAAGCAGATGAACAAGATCAAGAGAAGCAAAGTGACTTGCTTCATTCAAGAAGTCAAGTCACTTGAAGAAAGAAAGTGGGAGGAGCAAGAATGAGCAAGCTCAAACTCAAACACAAGTATAAATGCAGCAATGGATGCAAGAGAGATGAAAAGAAAAGTTATGAGAAGTGAAGGCAAATTCACTTCTCAAGTTTACTTACCACCTGAAATGTTAGAAACAAATGCAATGCAATGCTAAATGCAATGAAATGACATGATGCTAGGCCAAACCAGAAGCATACACATGATGATTATGATGATATGAAGTGCTGCAAACAAGAGGCAAGGCATGGTGATGTTCATACAAGTTTATGAGTGCAAATGATGCAAGCTAAGAAGCATGAATGAACATGAAATGTTATGAAGCATACAAGTCAAATGACATGGCAAATATGCAATGCAATGATCAAACATGTTTCTTATATGTCTTAAGATGCCAAATGAATCCTAAGCATGCACAAAATGCAATGGCAAGTCAAATTATGCAAGGAAATGCAAGAAGGATGCAAGAGAAAGCCCAAATTAGGGTTCATGGATCAAACATCAAACACAAACCAAAAACAGAAGCAAACCCTAAGATAAAAAATGGAAAATGACATTCAAAGAAACCCTAGACCTATAACAAATCACTACCCAAAGGGGAACTCTCAACTCTTTACCAATCTCAAGATATGATTTTTACAAGTTATTAGGGTTTTTTAGGGTTTGTAACAAAAGAAATGCCAATCAATTAGAAAATGCAAGATCAAATCATGGCCTTTTTATCCTTGAAAATACATGTCAAATGGAAAACAATGCAAAAAGAATCAATGTCTCAACCTTCACCAATAGGCAGAAATGAATTTTCAAACATATGATCAAAATAATGCATAAAATATGATTTAATTCAATGAAAAATTCTCAAAATGCATCAAGATCAAAAAAGAAATTTGGTTTGAAGGTTGGACAATGTTTCTAAATGTCTTAGAACATTTCATGAATTTTTGTGTAATTTTTAAATACCTAAAAGTATTTTTAATTAATTAATTCTCATTAATCAATTAAAAATAATCTTTTAAATATTTAAAAATGCTTTTTTAATGATAAAAATAAAATAAAAAATATTTTTGTGTCATGAAAATTAATAAAACCTTAAAGAAAAAGTTTCATAATTTTTATGAATTTTTTACTATTTTAAATAAATTATGCAAGTTAATTGAAATAAAAATAAAATAAAACAAATAAAATAAGAAGTAAGCAGAATGGACGCATGAGATTGATTCTGGGTTCAAAAGTGTTGACTGCGCGCGTAATCGTGTGGCTCACATTCAAACTCCTAAAAAACAATTAATTAATCTAATTAATCCTGATTAGGGCTAATGGTGAATCTGGGCCATCAAAAAGGGTGGGAAGTCAACCAGTCAACGCACATCAACGGCCAAAACTCAAACTAACATTAATTACTGTAATTAGGGCAAACTAATCTCAGGTGGCCGGAGAAGACTTCCGGTCGTCTTCTCCGGCCAGAAGGTCACCTGAAAAATCTCAAACCTCTCAAAACGTAATATAAATGAAACCTAAGACATGGGAAATGATCTCCATCACCTCACGAGCTAAACCCCTCTCCCAAAACACATTTATCTTTCCTAAATCATCTGAATCGAAGAAACTAAGTTCTAGGGTTCGTAAGCTTCAAACAGAAATTAAATCCTTAAAACGCAACCATTTCAAAAACTAAAGGTACCAGAATGATCAGTGCATCATGAAGAACAAGTTTGTAACATAAAAAGAGATTTCTGGAAAAATTATTTTCGAGCTACCTGAGATTTGCAACCTTTGATTTAGGAACTTTCAGGCCCTTTCTTTAAGTGCAAGCTGCTCCTCTTGGCCCCCCAAAGATGTCTGAATGCTCAAATGGAGTTTAGATTTGCTGGAGAAGGAGATTCGAATGCTTCAGCTTCAGTTCAGTCAACAATGGCAGATGAGTTTCTGGCTGATTCAGGCCATGGTGATGAGTTGTTTGAGGTCTATGAAGTGTGTTGAGAAGCTTGGCAAAGTTTGTTTGGTTGTTTGTGGCTTATGGAAGGAGATTCGAATGAATCTGCAGAATGAGGGTGAGTGATGGCAATGGTGTTTCCAGGCTGTTTCAGGCTTGCATTCTGGGTGGTTTGTGATCTATGGAGTGTATTGAGTTGAGTGATGAAGAAAGTTGAAGTGTTTGCTTGCTGTGGAGAGAAATTCGAAGGAACTTGCAATATGGAAGGTTTTTGTGTAAGTTGTGAATGTGTATGTTTCAGCCTTGGTTGCTATGTGTTATGGCCAGCAAAATGATTCAATAAAATAATGCAAGTGGCTGGGGGATGTGACCTGGCCTGCAGGGATAGGTGAGGCTACTTTTGCTCAAAGTCCACTTTTGTGTAAGATAGGGCATGGCATGATACTAGGCAAGTACAAGTTGGGTTCTGGTGCAGCATGGTGAGTGTGAGAGGCTGGCTTGACCCAAGGCTCAATGCAGCAAGTTGGCATAATGTTATGAGTGATTTTGCAAGTTGGTTGGCTTATGGTTCACATGTGACTTTTTATCCAACCAAGCATGAAACCATGGGCAAACTTAGTCAAATTCTGATTTTTAGGACTTAGAGAATGTTTACATAATGGTTTGACATGAATTAGAGGTTGCATAATGCATTGGTTCAAGACTTAGCAAAATTTCCATTTAGTGCATAACTTGAAAAACAATGATTTTTGGCAACTTTGCATGGCCATAACTTTTGATCCAAGAAGAGTTAGATCATGTTCTTGTACTTTTTGAAAAGGGAAAGATGAGATCTACAACTTTCATGACCAAAGTTTTTTCATTTGAAGCCTTTTTGGATCATGAATCAAGGCTTGAAAATTGACCTAAAATGATGCATTCTTGAAAAGTCAACCATGCCCAAAAAGTCAACATTTGCAAAACTTCCAAATTCTTGATTTCTATGAACTTCAACTTCTTCCATGATCAAATAAAGATCATATACACTCAAAATGATGAAGATCACCCATTGGTTGGGTCATTGGGGGCCTCAGATGCCCTGATTTTACACTGACTTGTCTGAAAAGTCAACCCTTGATCAGATGACTTCCCCATGGAATTTCTTCATGAAAATTGATATGCATACTCCCTATACCATATAGAGATTAATGGAAACAAGAATGACCAAAAAATTTGGAGTTATGGCCTCTGAAACCCAAACCCTAATTTTCAGTCAACTGCAGTTCATCCTGGCTCTGCATCCACTCAAACCCTAGTTCTTGTGATTCCTCTTCATTTTTGACTTTGAGGAGATGGAATATGATGTAAGAACACACATGGACCCCTTTGAGTTGATTGGTGGCCTTTGGAATGGCTCAAGAAGCTTTGGGATTGCTCAGGTCACAAACCCTAGGTGCAGATGCCTTAGAAACTATGCAGTGAATAAAAAGTGAAATGTGAGATGATATGATTGTGTATATGCATATGAGAATGATCATAAGCCATGGTGTGAATGGGTGAGGGCAAATTTGGGGTGTTTACACATTGCTTTATGTTATACATATATAATAGAACCTAATTAGGTCAAAAAATCACATCCTACTTTGGACTTTTGGATAACTTGAGATTGAAGAAAGATATGCTTCAAAATATTGAAAAAAATTTGATATCTTCTTACTATTTTTGGTTGATATGATATTTCATGATCTCAATCATCTTTAATTGGCGTTTATGACTTTCTAGAACAAAAATCAAATCAAATATTGAGACTTTTATATTTTATTTTGATTTAAAATGATTTTTAATGTATAAAATCATAATAAATAAAATAAAATTAATAAAAATTTGAATGAATGATTTTTATTTCGTGCATGATGTCATGGTAGTGATTGGGTCATAAAAATGCAAGCCCATTTGGAGAAATTTGGTTCTAAGGTCTCATTTGCTTCATAAACCTCTCAAAAATTTCCCAACTTTGAAAAGGCATAAATCCCTCAATTTTAAGGATATGAAGGTGTTCTTGGAAATTTTAGAAATCTTAGAGAGTCCTCTAACCAACCTCTTTGGTTTCATGTCAATATCCTTTATCATTCTCAAGTTATGCCCTTTGGAAGATGTTGACTTTTTGTTGACTTTTAAAATGACCTATAATGTCTTAGCTCATACCTTCCAAATGAAGCATTTTTGGGCTTGGCTTGTGAGACACAAAGTTGTAGATAATTCAATTTCCTTCAAAATGAGCTTTTGATGGGAAATTTTTGATGAAGCATGTGAAAGTTATGGTTGGTCAAAGTTCAGTTGACTTTTCCTATGAAAACCCTAATTTAGAAACTCCTGATTCTTGATGATCTGAAATCTCATTGATGAATCATGATCAACCCTTGATAAAATGATGAATTTTACTTCATAAACTTGATGTTGGCAAAAAATCATGAAGTTTGACTTTGGTTTGACCACAGTTGACCTCAGTTTGACTTTTTAACTGCTTTGACTGATTCTAGCCTATCTGATCATCTGCCTGAGCAAACTTTTTGGGAAAGCCTTGAAACTTGACATATGGATTCTTGAAGACATATAGGATGCTATGAAGCTCAATTGAAGCCTTGAAAGTCCATTTAGCCTGATGAAATCCAAAACCCTAGTTTAGGGTGCATTGCTTAGGAGGAGGCTTTGTCTGAGGGAATTGTCAATCTTTTTGACTAATTGTGAACCTTGTGAACCTCTTGAGATACCTTGTGAATCTCGTGAACCTCTTGGGACACCTTAGTAAACAATGTCTTGTCTAGGTGAGGGCAAATTTTGGGGTGCAACAGCTGCCCCTGTTCAATTTTCTGAAACCTGAGGGGTTAGATTGGCATATGTTCCATTCGTGACCTGGAAGGTTGAAGGGGATTGAACACAAAAGCCCAAACATTTGCACTCTCTGGTGCGTAAAGTAACACTGATGATTAGTTGTATATGCTTGAGTGAGCTTGAAGATGCCACTTGGAACTGGAGATGGGCTTATAGATGCCACCCATAATATTAGGAGGTGATAATATCTTTATGTTGATACTGGATATCAGTACTAGGTCTTCGTATAGGCCGTCTCTGAATCGTTTATGCAACATGGTTTGAGTTGAATGCTAGCACTAGATCTTCGTATAGATCGTCTCTGCATTATCTCTGGGGAAAAAGAATATCCTTCATTAAGTGTCAGGGCTTAGATCTTCGTATAGATCGTCTCTGAACCATATCTAAGAACATACTTTAATTTAAGTATCAGAACCAAATCTTCGTGGCGATTTTTTTCTGAATTAAGTATCAGCACTAGACCTTCGTATAGATCGTCTCTGAACTGTTTTGAGTTGTTGAATAGACCAGTAGAAATAAATCTTCGTAACGATTATCTCTTCCGGAAATATCCTGGATTAGGTAATAGATCTTCGTATAGACCATTTACTCCTCCAAGGATGACTTGAGTATTGATCATCAGAAATGTATCTTCGTAGCGATTATCCTTGAATTAAGTATCAGCACTAGATCTTCGTATAGATCGTCTCTGAATTGTTGTGAATTGTTGATATTGTTTTATCTGCATATAACCATCCTGCAATGAAAAGGTTAGTTTATACAATATGTATGAATGCATGGCATGGTGCATCTAAGTAAATGTATTATGCATTTATGGATATGTTATGGTATGATGTAAATGATGTATGTATGAATCATGCAGCCTGAAGTGTCTGGATATCTTCGTATAACAACTACTAGCTAGGGAAAATAAATCTCGATTCGTCGCTGAAGAATATGAGGACCTCATTCTCGTTTTGTTTGATAGTATAGTATTTATAACCTCCCGTCTTCGCTTGTCGTACTTCTATTGAGGGAATAAGTTCCTGAGTATCTCGACTGAGGATAAAAGAGATGGACATAAATTCAAGGGGAGATGTAACTCGAATTATCTATGAAGATATATTTTCTCTGCTGGGGATTTGTAGTTGTCTGGTGAGGATGAACCGGCGAAGCTTCGTTGAACTCCTTCCCCCGTTCGTCCTTAGTAAATACTATTACTGCATTTTATGCATTTATGGTAAACATCAATCATATTCAAAAACATACATACATTCAAACACAACCAATGGACGTTTTCGCTTAGGTAAATAGGGTAAAAGTAAATTTGGATTCAAAGACAAGATTTTATTTATTTTTAGAAAGTGACTTATACACATGCAAGTTTGTACAAGGAGACAGAAATCCTAGTAAGAGGGATTCGTCGTAAAAATTTTACAATAACAAAGAAACACAGCTATGTGAGAAATAATCCTATTGAGTTTCAATTCTACTATTGCCATTATCTTCAAGTATCTCATCTTCTGCTGTTGACACGGAAACGATTGGATTGATCTTTATCTGTTCGAACTTGAGATAAGTAACACAACTGGTTGGAGTTACATGAGTGATCCTAAATGAGACATAGTCATACGCTTTAATCCCTAACTTTTGCCTGGATTGCCCTTTCAGGTTTTCAATCCACCGGGATACCCTTTTTTGCCCAAGCTGCCCTTTCAGGTTTTCGACTTGCCAGGTGTACATTTTTTTATATATATCCCTAATTTTTGTCCGAACCCTTTTGGTTCGCCGGGATGCCCTTATTTTTTCCTAGGCCAGTCAACCTAGCGGGTCTCTTTTTATGTGTAGTATTTTTTAACTATGTCTGCGTTTACGGGCTGTGGAAAATCTTCACCATCCATAGTAGTAAGCATCATGGCACCTCCTGAAAATACTCTCTTGACTACAAATGGTCCTTCGTATGTAGGAGTCCATTTGCCCCTAGGATCACCCTGTGGTAGTATGATACGCTTAATTACCAAGTCACCAGCCTGATATACCTTTTGCTTAACCTTCTTATTAAAAGCTTTAATCATCCGTTTCTGGTACATCTGGCCATGACAAACAGCTGCCAACCTTTTCTCATCAATCAAATTTATCTTGTCAAGTCGAGTCTGAATCCACTCATCTTCATCCAAGCCTGCATCCTTCATGATTCTTAAGGAGGGTATCTGAACTTCAATGGGTAGAACTGCTTCCATACCATAGACTAAGGAGAATGGAGTTGCCCCTGTTGAAGTACGTATTGTAGTACGATAACCATGAAGAGCAAATGGTAACATCTCATGCCAATCCTTGTAAGTAACAGTCATCTTCTGTAGAATCTTCTTGATGTTATTATTAGCAGCTTCTACTGCCCCATTCATCTTTGGACGATACGTAGAAGAATTGTGATGCTTAATCTTGAACTGCGTGCAGAGATCAATAATCATAGTGTTGTTCAGATTAGAGCCATTGTCTGTGATAATCCTTTCATGGATGCCATACCTACTGTAGATGTTTAAGAATTGGCAGAATTTTTGACCAAACAAGAAATATTAAATTCAGTTCAGAATGTCCTATCAGATGTTGGGACATTAGCAAACAGAGTATGTGAACTTATTTCAGGATGTCTCATCAGATGTTGGGACATTGTGTAAATGACTAAGTTCAGTTTTGTCAGGATGTCCCAACAGATGTTGAGACATCTCAGACCTGCTACCAGAATTAATTATTGATTAACAGATCAGAGATATTTAAGGAGAACTATCTGGAATTAATTAATGCTGGATAAAAACAGAACAAGGCGCATCTGTAGGGAGTTTTAAATTGAAGATTCAGATTAAAACAGAAGACCTAATGCACCTAGAATATAGGAGGTAACAAACCCTAAATTCAAGGTGACAGTTGCTGCACATTAGGGCTGGATCATTCTACAGAAAGCCCAAAATTCAGATACCTATTTAAACAACAGAAACTCATAGAATTGAGTACGAATTTCAGAAGACTAAATAGGGTGTCTAGTATTTTAATAGCAGGTTGTTTTTATGTACCACTTTATAAGCTGTTAAGCAAAAGTGCATTTGTGACTTGATTGAAACTGTGAAGTAAGATCAAGCTGTATTGTTTGAAGGATGTCTTCAAAGTCTGTAAACTTGTAAACTTGATCACTGGGTGATTGAGGGGGAGTGAGTAGGGTACTCTTATCTAAGTGAGTCTTAGGTAGAAATTGCATTGGGTAAGTATTAAGTGATAGATTAAACAGGGTGGTTTAAGTCTAGAATTAATATTACTAATAGTGGATTTCCTCCTGGCTTGGTAGCCTCCAGATGTAGGTGTGGTTATACACTGAACTGGGTTAACAAACTTCTGTGTTGTTTACTTTTCTTGCTGTTTAAGTTTTGGTTAAATCTGTCAAATGTCCTATTAAGTGTTGGGACATCTCTTAGGACATCTCATACCTGATCACAGAATTTCAATTGGCATCAGAGCAGGCACCCTGCCTGTTTATACTGGGTGAGATCTAGGGAAAACAAATTCTGTAACATGGACAGAGATATAGGGTCAGTAAATAGACCACCTATTCTGGATGGATCTAATTATGACTACTGGAAGCCAAGAATGATTGCATTCTTAAAATCACTTGACAACAGGGCATGGAGAGCAGTAAATGTTGGATGGAAACATCCTGTCCAAGACACCAAAGATGGATCAAAAGTTCTGAAACCTGAAGAAGAATGGAGTAAAGAGGAAGAAGATTCAGAACTAGGCAACTCAAAAGCCCTAAATGCTTTATTCAATGGCATTGATAGAAATATTTTCAGACTGGTGCATCATTGTGAGCTGGCCAAAGATGTGTGGGATACCCTCAAGACAACTCATGAAGGAACATCAAAAGTAAAAATGTCAAGACTTCAACTTCTCACCACCAAGTTTGAAAACTTGAGAATGAAGGAAGATGAATCAATTCATGAGTTCTACATGAACATATTGGATATAGCCAATACTTCTGGAGCCTTGGGAGAAAAGATGACTGATGAAAAGCTTGTAAGGAAGATTCTCAGATCTTTGCCAAAAAGATTTGACATGAAAGTCACAGCAATAGAAGAAGCTCAAGACATATGTTCCATGAAAGCTGAAGAACTCATTGGGTCCCTTCAAACTTTTGAGATGGGAATGAATGACACACATGCTAAAAAGAACAAAAGCATAGCCTTGGTTTCAAATACAGATGAAGAAGAAGATGATGAACCAGCAAATGATAAAAGCTTATCAGAAAACCTTGCACTGATTGGAAGACAATTCAAACAGATTCTCAGAGGAATGGAAGGAAAATCCAAACCTAGTGGAAGAAACACAAACTCTGAGAACAGAAGATCTTATGATGCTAACAAAAGAGTAAAGTATGCTGAAAAGACCAGTCAAGATAAAGGAGTCAAATGCCATGAATGTGAAGGATATGGACATATCAAGTTTGAATGTCCTACCTACTTAAAGAGGCAAAAGAAAGGACTTTCTGTGACCTGGTCTGATGAAGACTCAGGAGATTCAGAAGAAGAATCAGCTAAGCACATTACTGCTTTAGCTGGACTGTGTGAATATGATAGTGATTCCAGCTGTGGAGAGCTTACTTATGCAGATCTTGAGCAAGCCTTCAAGGATCTGTACAAGAGTAGTACTGAAGTATGCAGTGAGGTCATAAAGCTAAAGAAGCAGAATGAAGTACTAGAAGAAGAAAAAGCAAGTGATCAAGTAATCATTGATTCCTTAAAAAGTGAAGTAACTCTTCTCAATTCTAAGCTGGAACATATGTCCAAATCTGTTAGAATGATGAACAGCAGCTCAAATACACTGGATGCTATTCTCTGCAATAATAAACATTCAGGGGACAAAAGTGGACTGGGATATAACAGAGATGAAGCCAGCTCTAGCAAAACTACTTCAAAAATTACACAGTCAAACAAGATGTCCCAACAGATGCTTCAACATCAGAACACAAAGACAAACATAATGTTCCAACAGATGTCTCAACATTCTGGAAAGAACAAAATGAAGAAGAAGTATCAAAGATGGAGATGTCATCACTGTGGAAGGTTTGGGCATATCAAACCTCACTGTTACAAGCTACATGGATATCCAAATCAGATGTGTCAGCAATCTTCCAAGCAGAAAGTAGAAGGTACCAAGAAAGTGCTGCATAGAAATCAGCAACCTCCTAAGCAAAAGACAGAAGTAATCAAGAAAGTTTGGAGACCAAAAGCTGACATTCAGACTGATCATAATCACATACCCAAGAACAAGATCAACAATCAAGCTTGGAGATCAGCTGAACAACACTCAGATCAGAGGCATCAAAAGAAATCTCAACTCATCTGGTCAAAGAAAAGTACTGCATACATAGCACATACATCATTGAAAGTATCAGCTAAAGAAGACTGGTACTTTGACAGTGGATGCTCAAGACACATGACTGGATTGAAGAATTTGCTAGTAAACTTAAATTCATATTCATCCAGGTATGTTACCTTTGGAGATGGAGCTAAAGGAGAGATCAAGGGAGTTGGAACCTTGGATTGTCAAGATGTTCCAAGATTGGATGATGTGCTGCTTGTTAAAGGTTTAACTGCTAACCTGATCAGTATAAGTCAACTATGTGATCAAGGATACAGTGTAAACTTTACAAAAACTGAATGCATAGTGACTAACCAAGAGCAAGAAGTTGTCATGAAAGGTGCAAGGTCTAAAGACAACTGTTACATGTGGGAGCCACTAGACTTCAGTCCCACTTCAACTTGTTCTCTAGCTAGAGAAGAAGAAGTAAAACTATGGCACCAAAGGCTAGGTCATCTTCATTTCAGAGGCATAAAGAAGATCATATCTATGGATGCTGTAAGAGGTATCCCTAAACTGAAGATTGATGATGGCAAAATCTGTGGTGAATGTCAAATAGGCAAACAAACCAAGATGTCCCATCCAAAGCTCCAACATCTGACAACTTCCAAAGTTTTGGAATTGTTACATATGGATCTCATGGGACCTATGCAGGTTGAAAGCCTTGGTGGTAAGAGGTATGCATATGTGGTGGTTGATGACTTTTCAAGATATACATGGATAAATTTCATTAAAGAAAAGTCAGATGTCTTTGATGTATTCAAGGAATTATGTCAAAGATTACAAAGGGAAAAATCTAGCTGTGTGATCAGAATTAGAAGTGATCATGGAAAGGAATTTGAGAATCAAAAATTCTTAGATTTCTTCTCTTCAGAAGGAATCAATCATGAATACTCTTCTCCTATCACTCCTCAACAGAATGGGATTGTTGAGAGAAAAAATAGAACTATTCAAGAATCTGCAAGAGCTATGATACATGCTAAAAAGCTACCTCTGTATTTCTGGGCTGAAGCCATGAACACTGCATGCTATATCCATAACAGAGTTACCTTGAGAAAAGGAACTTTGTCCACAATATATGAAGTCTGGAAGGGCAGAAAACCCACTGTTAAGTACTTTCATGTGTTTGGAAGTAAATGCTACATTCTGGCAGACAGGGAGCAAAGGAGAAAAATGGATCCTAAAAGTGATGAAGGAATTTTCCTTGGATACTCTATAAACAGCAGAGCATATAGAGTATTTAACTACAGAACAAATGTTATCATGGAATCCATAAATGTGATAATTGATGATGCTCCTACAGATGTCCCAGAAGATGTTAGAACATCTGTTGATATCAAGATTGAAGCTGAAGAAAAGAATGATCAATATAACTTCACTCAAAATGATACAAGGTCAGAAGATTCAAGCAAACCTCCCTCCATCAGAATACAGAAGGATCATCCCAAAGATTTAATAATTGGTGATCCCAACAGAGGTGTGAGCACTAGATCAAGAGAAGTGATTTCAGGTTCTTGTTTTGTTTCCAAAATAGAACCTAAAAATATCAAGGAAGCTCTCACTGATGAATACTGGATTTGTGCTATGCAAGAGGAATTAGGTCAATTTTCAAGGAATGAAGTGTGGAATCTTGTTCCTAGACCTGATGATATAAATGTAATTGGAACAAAATGGGTGTATAAGAACAAGTCAAATGAACAAGGAGTTGTTACAAAGAACAAAGCTAGACTTGTAGCTCAAGGATACACTCAAATTGAAGGGGTGGACTTTGATGAAACCTTTGCACCAGTAGCAAGGCTAGAATCAATCAGACTGCTGTTAGGAATTGCTTGTATCCTGAAATTCAAGCTATTTCAAATGGATGTGAAAAGTGCCTTTTTAAATGGCTACCTTAATGAAGAAGTATATGTAGAACAGCCTAAAGGATTTGTTGATCCAAGCTGTCCAAATCATGTGTACAAACTCAAGAAGGCACTTTATGGGTTGAAGCAAGCTCCAAGGGCATGGTATGAAAGACTTACCACATTTCTTAACAAGCAAGGATACAGAAAAGGTGGGATTGATAAAACCCTGTTTGTTAAAGATGAAGAAGGAAATGTCATGATTGCACAAATATATGTTGATGACATTGTGTTTGGTGGGATGTCTGATAAGATGGTCAAACATTTTGTCAAGCAGATGGAATCTGAATTTGAAATGAGTCTAGTAGGTGAATTAACCTATTTTCTTGGTCTGCAAGTTAAACAAATGGAAGACTCAATGTTCATCTCACAAAGCAAGTACTCCAAGAACATAGTGAAGAAATTTGGAATGGAAAATGCTTCTCATAAAAGAACTCCTGCTCCCACACACTTAAAGCTGACTAAAGATGAAAAGGGTGAGAATGTAGATCAAAGTTTATATAGAAGCATGATTGGAAGCTTGTTATACTTGACTGCTAGCAGACCAGACATTGCATTTGCAGTAGGAGTTTGTGCAAGATATCAAGCTGATCCAAAAGTCAGTCATCTCAATCAAGTCAAGAGAATCCTTAAATATGTTAATGGTACTTGTGACTATGGCATAATGTACTTTCATGGGTGCAAACCAATTCTCACTGGCTTCTGTGATGCTGATTGGGCAGGAAGTGCTGATGACAGAAAAAGCACTTCAGGAGGATGCTTCTGTTAGAACAAATGTGGTTCTAATCCTCTAAGTGTTTTGATGATAACAAAGTCTTTTCATATTAGAAGTTCTAATGAATATTCGTACTCTTGTGTAGAAGATAATATTGCTTGAGAAATTCGTATGAGCTAAGAAGAACCATTATAGAAGATACGCTCTAAGAGGAATCCAGCATTAAATGGCACATTTATTTGCTGCGCATATATTATTTATTATCTCTGATTTCCGCTTAGAAGATGCTGGTATCCTTATTAAAAGCTTTAATTAAAGAATACGATCTTTAATATTCAAAGACAAGAATCTCTGCTTATGGAAAGAAATTATGGTATTAAAGTATATCCTAATTTGGCTCAAGATGTCTTCAACGGATACTTTATCAAGAACTATATAAAGGACATCATTTGAAGAATTCAGCAACGAACGAAAAAGCTATACACGTATCTCATATATTCAAGCATATCATTTTATCTTGTTCTTATTGTTGTAACTATCACTTAGTGATATCTGCTTATCTAGAAGCACTATAAGTTACGTCTTTTCATATCTTGTAATAATTATATTTTTCCTTGAGTGACTAAGTTTAGTCAGAAGACTCAAGAAGACATTGACTATAGGTCTTTGTGTGTATTCTTATTGAATAGTGGATTAAGACCTCAGTAGAGGCAAAATCACCTTGGCGGGTGGACTGGATGTAGTTTGAGTTCAAACGAACCAGGATAAAGTAAACGTGTCATTAGAAGATTATTTTTATTATTCCAGAAAACCCAATTCCAACCCCCCCTTCCTTGTGTTTTGCCACCTTCAATTGGCATCAGAGCGCTAGGTTCTGAGTATTACACTTAACCGTGTCAGTAAAAGATCCAGAAGATAAAACACATGGCAGAAACTGGAATTAACAATGAATATCAGAATGACAAGATCAATGCTAAACCACCAATGTTCAATGGCGACAATTTCGACTACTGGAAAGATGTTCTAGAGAGTTTCTTTCTAGCTCTAGATGGAGATCTCTGGGACATGGTGACAGATGGATACATTCATCCTGTTGGAGAAGATGGTCAGAAGATTGAAAGAAAAAATATGACAGTCCAACAGAAGAAGGAATTCAGAAATCATCACAAAGCTAGAACCATACTTCTAAGTGCTATCTCGTACACAGAATATGAGAAGATCACAAACAGGGATTCAGCCAAACACATGTTTGATTCTCTAAGGATGACACATGAAGGCAACTCTCAAGTCAAGGAGACCAAAGCTCTAGCTCTCATCCAGAAGTATGAAGCTTTCAAGATGGAAGAAGATGAAACTATTGAAAAAATGTTTTCAAGGTTTCAAATTCTGGTTGCTGGACTAAAAGTTCTGGACAAAGGCTACTCAACAGCAGATCACGTGAAGAAAATCATCAGAAGTTTACCAAAAGCCTGGAGACCCATGGTCACTGCTTTAAAGTTATCAAAAAATCTGAATGAAATTTCTTTAGAAGAACTGATCAGCTCCTTGAGAAGTCATGAGATTGAATTAGAAGAAGATGAGCCCCAGAAGAAAGGTAAGTCTGTAGCTCTTAAATCTAACAAACATGTTTCTAAAGCTTTACAGGCAGAAGAAGAAGAAAGCTCTGGATGCTCATCAGAAGAAGATGAATTATCTCTTTTGTCAAGAAGAGTTCAACAACTCTGGAAGCACCGTCAGAAGAAGTTCAGAAACACCAGAAGATCAAACAATTATTCTGAATCCAGTCACAAGAAACCCAGAAGCAAAGAAGTTGTGTGCTACGAATGCAAAGAACCAGGACACTATAAAAGTGAATGTCCAAAACTTCAGAAAGACAAACCTAGAAACAGATTCAGTAGAGAAAAGAAAAAGAGTCTCATGGCAACATGGGATGATTCTGAATCATCTGAAGCAGAGTCAGATTCTGAAGATGAACACGCTAATATCGCATTAATGGCAAATATACCAGAAGATGATCACTCATCAGAATCAGAGTTAGAATCAGACTCAGAAGAGGTATTCTCTAAATTCTCTAGATCAGAGTTAGAAGCTAGTTTGTCAGAAATTCTTGAAAAATATCAGAAGCTTCAATTCAAATACAAAGACGTTAAACAAAATCTTGTATCTGAATTAGAAGATATTAGAAAACTGAAAACAGAAAACTCTGAGCTGAAAGAAAATCTCTTTGAATGTAAAAATTCTTTTGAGAAACTCAAAGCTCAGAAGAAATCTGAATTAGAAGATCTAATCAATTCTGATAATATCATAAAACAATATGATTATAGTTTTCAACAATTTCTCACCAAAAGCTTAGATAGAAGTAAGATTGCTTCTATGATCTATGGTGTTAGCAGAAATAAAAGAAGAGGCATAGGATATGAAAAAATTAATGAAATTCAAAAATTAAAAAATATTGATGACATTGTTATAAATCCTAATACTCCTCTAAGTTCTCATTTCACCTACGGTCATAATCATGATCTTATATACACTAGTGAGTCATCTTGCTCTACAAGTTCTGATTTAAAACCTAAAATAAATCAGAAGTTTGTAAAATCTAACAAACAAGGACCCAGAAGAATATGGGTACCCAAGGATAAAATTGTGTATGTTGCAGATGTCTTTAACAGCAAAACTGAAACACCAATCATGGTACCTGGACTCTGGATGCTCACGTCACATGACGGGAAGAAAGCATATGTTCCAAAGTCTTGAATTAAAAGATGGAGGCCACGTAGGTTTTGGAGGCAATCAAAAAGGAAGAATTATTGGATCTGGAACTATTGGTAATGGAAATCTTCCTTCTATATCTAATGTTCTACTTGTAGAAGGATTAATGCATAATTTATTATCCATAAGTCAATTAAGTGATAATGGTTATGACATAATCTTTAATCAAAAGTTCTGTAAAGCTGTTAGTCAGAAAGATGGAACAATCCTCTTTAGTGGAAAAAGAAAGAACAACATTTATAAAATAAAGCTTTCTGAATTAAAAACTCAAAATGTAAAATGTCTAATGTCTGTGGAAACTGAGCAATGGGTCTGGCATAGAAGATTGGGACATGTTAATATGAGAAGAATATCTCAACTTAACAAACTCAATCTGGTCAGAGGACTTCCAAATTTGAAGTTCAACTCAGAAGTTCTATGTGAAGCATGTCAAAAAGGCAAATTTTCAAAAACTGGATTCAAAGCTAAAAATGTCGTTTCTTCCTCTAGACCATTAGAACTTCTGCACATTGACTTGTTTGGACCAGTGAAAACTGCTTCAGTCAGTGGCAAGAAGTATGGATTGGTGATCGTAGATGACTTCAGCAGATGGACATGGGTAAAGTTTCTTAGACACAAGGATGAGTCAATTGCTGTATTTTCTAACTTCTGCAAACAAGTTCAAAATGAAAAAGAATCAAAAATCATTAAAGTCAGAAGTGATCATGGTGGAGAATTTGAAAATAAACAATTAGAATCTTTCTTTAATGAAAATGGCATCTCTCATGATTTTTCTTGTCCTAGAACTCCACAACAAAATGGGGTTGTAGAACGTAAAAATAGAACTTTACAAGAGATGGCCAGAACCATGATCAATGAGACTAATATGGCTAAACATTTTTGGGCAGAAGCAGTAAATACAGCATGTTACATTCAGAATAGAATCTCTATAAGACCTATTCTTGAAAAGACTCCTTATGAATTGTGGAAGAACAGAAAGCCCAACATTTCTTACTTTCATCCTTTTGGATGTACTTGTTTTATGCTAAATACTCTTGATACTCTGAACAAGTTTGATTCTAAGGCACAAAAGTGTTATATGTTAGGATACTCTGAACGTTCTAAGGGATACAGAGTATACAATACAGAAACACGTATTGTGATAGAATCAATTCATGTCAGATTTGATGATAAGCTTGGTTCTGAAAAACCAAAGCAGAATGAATTTACTGCAGATATAGAAGTAGAAATCTCTACAAACAGAACCTCTAAAGGTCAATCCTCCAAAGCTCAAAACAACACAACTGCTCCATCAACACCTGAAGAACCCATCCAGAAGAAACTTTCCAGAAGCACTATTAATCATCCAGAAGATAAAATCTTGGGAAAGAAGGATGAACCAATCAGAACAAGATCCTCATTCAAAAACTCTGAAGAGACACGATTAGGACTTGTCTCCCTGATTGAACCATCTTCTGTAGAAGAAGCTCTATCAGAAAATGATTGGATTCTGGCTATGCAAGAAGAACTTAATCAATTCACCAGGAATGATGTGTGGGATCTAGTTCCTAGACCCAGAGGTTTCAACATCATTGGCACCAAATGGGTATTCAGAAACAAACTCAATGAGAAAGGAGAAGTTGTCAGAAACAAAGCAAGACTGGTTGCACAAGGTTATAGTCAACAAGAAGGAATTGACTACACAGAAACCTATGCACCAGTCGCCAGGTTAGAATCAATAAGACTTCTAATATCATTTGCTGTAAATCATAATATCATTCTATATCAAATGGATGTCAAAAGTGCATTTTTAAATGGCTATATTGATGAAGAAGTGTATGTTCACCAACCCCCTGGTTTTGAAAATACAAAATTTCCAGAACATGTTTACAAACTCAAAAAATCATTATATGGATTAAAACAAGCTCCCAGAGCTTGGTATGAACGATTGAGTAATTTTCTTCTGGAAAATAATTTCATCAGAGGGAAAGTGGATACAACTCTTTTCAGTAAAAACATTAAAAATGATCTTCTGATATGTCAAATTTATGTAGATGATATAATTTTTGGTTCTACTAAAAGTGCCTTGGGAAAGGAATTTGCTAAATCTATGCAGGCAGAATTTGAAATGAGCATGATGGGAGAATTAAAGTTCTTTCTGGGAATTCAAATAAATCAAACATCAGAAGGAACATACATCCATCAAAGCAAATATGTAAAAGAACTTCTGAAGAAATTTGAATTATCAGAAAGTTCTATATCCAAAACTCCTATGCATCCTACATGTATTTTGGAGAAAGAAGAGGTAAGTAAGAAAATAGATCAGAAGCTCTACAGAGGTATGATTGGATCACTTCTCTATCTTACTGCTTCTAGACCAGATATTCTATATAGTGTATGTTTATGTGCTAGATTCCAATCAGATCCTAGAGAAACTCACTTAACAGCAGTTAAGAGAATCTTTAGATATCTGAAAGGTACTACTAATCTTGGTCTGTATTACAGAAGATCAGAAAAGTATAAACTTGTAGGATATTGTGACGCTGACTTTGCTGGAGATAGAACAGAAAGAAAAAGCACTTCTGGAAGTTGTCAATTTCTAGGAGATAACCTAATTGCTTGGTCCAGCAAAAGACAACCAACCATAGCACTATCAACTGCAGAAGCTGAATACATTGCAGCAGCTGGATGCAGTACGCAGATGCTCTGGATGAAAAATCAGCTAGAAGATTTCAATATCTATGAGAGTAACATTCCAATCCTCTGTGACAACACTTCTGCTATTTGTCTCTCTAAAAATCCTATTTTACATTCTAGAGCTAAACACATAGAAGTTAAACATCACTTCATTAGGGACTATACTCAGAAAGGAATTTTAATGTTAAAATTTATAGACACAAATCACCAATGGGCTGATATTTTTACTAAACCCCTTTCTGAAGATAGATTTAATTTCATTCTAACTAACCTTAGCATGAAGTTATGTCCAGAATGAAAATGATTTAATCATATGTCTTATCTCTAGAAGTTCTGCTTTTTATTTTCTACATGATTATCTCAGAAGATTCTATGCTCTAACGTTTACTCTTAGAACTTCTGTTCAAAAGATTTACTTGTAGATCTTCACATCAAATACGTGTCAACAAAGTTTTAAGAACTTCCATCAGAATCAAACACGTGTCCAAATTCTGACAAGTGACAGAACGTGCTTAGCAACTGTTTCGCTCAGAAGGATAACTGTTGAGATTCTGGAATTTGATACGACTAGGTTGACATCAAAAAGGCAAGAAAATCTCTTGGGTAACTGTTCCAGAATCAATTACGCTTTACCCCATGTCAGCGCATTTAATGTTATTAATCATTTTGTTTTCAAACTTAATTGTTTCCCACTAATTTTGCATTTAATTAATTGCATTAACTTGTTTTCTTTTTCTATAAATATCAAGTTCATTCCTCATTTTCAAATTTTACCGCATATTACTCTCTCTAAATAGTATTCTCTCAGTCTTTTGTGCTTCCTCATTTTTTTCTAAAAACCCTAAACCCTAACAGTTCATCTTAGTCACTAATGGCTTCATCATCCTCTCAAAAAGATTTATCTGATGATTACTACGTTGAACCATCAAAGACACTTTCAACCTCTCCTGAGAAACTGGAAGTTTTGTGTGAACTGTTCGTTGATTTTGCAAGTCTGAAGGATAATGGGTTTGACCTCCTCCCTCAAGTTGAAGCTCAAGGCTGGGATAAATATTTCGACAGGCTGATGGGACCAGTTTTCCCTAAACTGGTGAAGGAATTTTGGGTGTACGCATACTCAAATGATGCACAAGTCACATCATACGTGCTTGGTAAACAGATTATCATCTCTGAAGATCACATTGCCAAACTCTTTGAAACTGATGGCAATGGTATCAAATGCAGTGATATGGATAGAGTTTCTGATGCTGTTGTGATTGCCAAAGAGATTTTCACTGCTGGTAAACCATCAAACAAAATCAAAGACCTCAAGACTCCTTTGAGAATTTGGGCAAAAATAATTCTTGGGACAATCTGTCACAGGAAACCCACAAATTCTCCAGACTACATTAATCTGGATCAACAATTTCTTCTCTACTTCATCTCCAAACAAAAGAAAATAAATCTTGCCCACACACTATTTCAGAATCTCAGAGTTGCTGTGAAAGAGACTAGGGATACCGAGAAGACCAAAAGGGACTGGATACCTTTTGGACGATTAATTTCTGATATTCTATGTCAGAACAAGCTAGTGGACTTCCTAGCTGAAATCAATCAACATGCACTGCTGGAAACAGACGTTGGAAAACCTTTGAATGCGAAAAACCTTAAGAAGATGAGGTTCATCACTTCCATTCAGCAAGAACCCACTCTACAATCTAGAGAAGTTATAAGCACCAGAAGGATACCTCTAGAAGGTTTTCCTCTCTTCTCTTCTGATACACCAGCTGATGTTGTCCTCAACTATATGGATATTTGCAAGCGCCAAGGAACAGTACCTGATTTCAACCCAAAAGATCTTCAAAAACAAATCCCAGATGTTGCCTCTCTCAGATTAAAGAAAAGGAAGACCGCTGAAGACCCCTCTCAGAAGATGCAAAAATCATCTAAGACAACAGGTAAGTCTTCTGCTTCTAATCCTGATTCCATTACTGTTGTAGAAGCTGTAACTGTAGAAGTGTCTGAACAACCTTCTAACATACTACCTTCTAGTCAACCATCCTCTGATATCAATTCTGAACAAACTCATGATACTGAACCACCTCACATTTTTAGTCCCATCCAAACTGAAGTTCCTATAACTTCTGCTGTCGCATCAATCTTATCCTCTTTGAATCCACCAGAACAAGAACAAGAAACAGAAATAGAAAACCACCAACCACAAACTATTGCTGATTTTGATATTCCAATTGATGACACTCCACCTTCTGATATTGATTGCTCTCTTACCAATGAAACACAATCCGCCCTAAAAGCTGCTCTTGATATGGATCTTGAACAGTTCCAAGATTCAGATGCTGCCTCAATTTCCCATAATAATTCAACAAACCAAAATTCTCCTACCATCATAATTCCTGACTCACCAACAGAAACAGTCACTGAAAATGAAAACCACCTTAGAACTTCAATTGACTTTGAAGCACTTCAAAAATTGTCCTCCCTGTCCAACAAAAGAACTATTCCTGTTCCAAAACCCAAACCATCCAAATCAGACATTTCTACTTTACTGTTAGCTTTTGAAACAGTTCTGAAATTAAAATTAGAAGATCTGAAGACTGCCTGTGCAGAACTAACTGATCCTGCTGCATCTGATTTTCTCTGGGCTGACCTCAGAAAATGGTTTAGTGCTGAGTCCAAAAGACTCAAAGACATTTGCTATGATGTTGCTCATCAGAACTTCTGTGAGTACCTTCAAGCAATAGTCTCAAATGTTGCACAAACTAAACCACTCCTGCTGGACAACAAGCCTTGGAAAGAATCAGAACCGCTGGAAGAGCTCTCAGCACTTCAGATGGTTTTTGTATCTTCTGCAGAAGAAACTGCTGATGATCAAGCTGCCACTCCAACAGAAGAACCTCTGGGAACCAATTTTGTGCTCCAAACTCTGCAAGAATTAAAGAAAGAAAATCAACTAGTGAAGGAACGTCTGGACAAGCAAGAAGAGACAACTGCTGAGATGAAGACCCTCCTAACCAAGCAAGTGGAATCTTCATCAGACATTAAGTCTTTGCTGGAGACGTTGGTCACTAAGATGAACACCTGATCTTCTGCTTTAATTTTTTTTGATATGTTTTAAAACTTCTGTTCTTGCACTTCTATTTGAACTTCTACTGGCTGTTTGCATTTTCCTCTAAATACTTTCAACTCTATTGGCCTTGGTTTATAAATGTTTCGTTGAGTTATTTCTAGTTTAACCTTTTTGATTATGACAAAAAGGGGGAGAAACGTATATGATTCTGATCCATAGCAGTTCACCATAATCTGCCTTTTACATATTCTAATACAATTATTTGAGTTGTTATTATAAAAAGAAACAGGTCAAGTAATCAACTCAGGGGGAGCTAAGGATCGTAGAACATCTGAAAGAAGTTTATCTTCTAATCAAAGGGAGTTTAATTCAAATTCATTAAACTTTATTCTTGTTAAATTATAATGTTTTGTCATCATCAAAAAGGGGGAGATTGTTAGAACAAATGTGGTTCTAATCCTCTAAGTGTTTTGATGATAACAAAGTCTTTTCATATTAGAAGTTCTAATGAATATTCGTACTCTTGTGTAGAAGATAATATTGCTTGAGAAATTCGTATGAGCTAAGAAGAACCATTATAGAAGATACGCTCTAAGAGGAATCCAGCATTAAATGGCACATTTATTTGCTGCGCATATATTATTTATTATCTCTGATTTCCGCTTAGAAGATGCTGGTATCCTTATTAAAAGCTTTAATTAAAGAATACGATCTTTAATATTCAAAGACAAGAATCTCTGCTTATGGAAAGAAATTATGGTATTAAAGTATATCCTAATTTGGCTCAAGATGTCTTCAACGGATACTTTATCAAGAACTATATAAAGGACATCATTTGAAGAATTCAGCAACGAACGAAAAAGCTATACACGTATCTCATATATTCAAGCATATCATTTTATCTTGTTCTTATTGTTGTAACTATCACTTAGTGATATCTGCTTATCTAGAAGCACTATAAGTTACGTCTTTTCATATCTTGTAATAATTATATTTTTCCTTGAGTGACTAAGTTTAGTCAGAAGACTCAAGAAGACATTGACTATAGGTCTTTGTGTGTATTCTTATTGAATAGTGGATTAAGACCTCAGTAGAGGCAAAATCACCTTGGCGGGTGGACTGGATGTAGTTTGAGTTCAAACGAACCAGGATAAAGTAAACGTGTAATTAGAAGATTATTTTTATTATTCCAGAAAACCCAATTCCAACCCCCCCTTCCTTGTGTTTTGCCACCTTCAGCTTCTTTCTAGGAAACAATCTGATTTCTTGGTTCAGTAAGAAACAGAATTGTGTATCCTTATCTACAGCTGAAGCTGAGTACATAGCAGCAGGTAGCAGTTGTTCTCAGTTGGTTTGGATGAAGCAAATGCTCACTGAGTACAATGTCCCACAAGATGTCATGACATTGTACTGTGACAACTTAAGTGCAATCAACATATCTAAGAATCCTATCCAACACAGCAGGACTAAGCATATTGATATCAGACATCATTTCATCAGAGATCTTGTAGAAGAAAAGGTGATTTCATTGGAGCATGTAACTACTGATCTGCAGTTAGCTGATATCTTTACCAAGGCATTGGATGCTACTCAATTTGAGAACTTAAGGGGCAAACTTGGAATATGTTTATGTGATATCTAGCAGTTAATGAGATGTGCCAACATGTCATATGACATTGCATGGCATAAGTTCCAGATGGCAGAACCAGTCTGGACAAGACTCTTGGGAAATCCATCTCTCATCATTTGCACAGTAACGGCTACTTATTTAGTAACTCCTTATAAGCAGCTATCAAGAGTCTCATCACATCATCACAAGCGAATCACATTAACTAGTAATCCTTCAGAAATCTTAAACCCTAAAGCTGCACATTCATCTTCTTCAACAATGTCTCAAAACCCTAAAACAGCTGAAGAAGTTCTCAATCAGGAAGACGTGGTTCATGCCACTCCTATTTCTATGGTACCAATGCAATCAACACCATTAGACGAGCTCAGGGGAAGCGCCTCTCACACTAAGAAGGCAAGAACACCAAAAAGAGGTAAAGATCAAATCAGAAGCAAAGCTAAAGACATTCCTTCTCATGTTAAATACTCCAAATATGTTGATGATTCCATTAAGGAAATTGTCAACCAAGTTTTCTCTGAACAAAGAGTAGTGAAAGGAATCTCTGTTCCCTTGAACACCATTCCTGCACCTCAAGAAGAACCAGCTCAAGATACAAAGAACACTGCTGCAGAACAAGATGTCCCAACAGATGTTGGAACATATGCAGATGAGAAAGCAAACTCATCTGATGCTGATACTGAACAGACTGAGGACAAGAAAGAAGTCTCAAGTGAAAGTAATAAAGAAGCTCCTGTGGAACAGGCTAAAGACTCAAATGAAGATCAATCTTCTGCTGATCAACAAGCTGATGAGGAGACTGCTCAATCCCCTCTAGTAGTCAATCTGGAACAGGAGTCTGATGCAGAGATCATATCATCTGTGAAACCCAGCATTGCTAAAAGACTAAGGTCCAGGAAAGGAAAAATGCAAGATGAACCTGTCATTCCTGAGAAGAAGAAGGCTAGTCCAAAGAAAGGCAAGGCTAAAGCCACTTTTGGTCCAGCAAAACCATGGAGCAAAGTTCAAACCCAGAAGAGAAAAGCTGCAACACCATCAGATTCAGATGTTGGATCAGATGTCCCAACATCTCCTCCCAAGAAGAAACCAGCACCAGCTAGAACTTCAACTGTTGTTCCAGAAGCTCCCTTGGACAACATATCCTTTCATCATGTCTCCAGTGTCAACAGATGGAAATATGTGTACCAAAGAAGGGTTGCTTTGGAAAGAGAACTAAGCAGCAATGCACTTGAGTGCACAGAACTCATTGATCTAATCTCTGCTGCAGGACTATTCAAGACAGTCTCAGAGTTCTCTCCCTGCTATGAACTTCTTGTCAAAGAATTCATTGTGAATCTTCAGGAGGATTGCTCAAATGGTAAGTCCTCTGAGTTTAGAAAAGTTTATGTTAGAGGAAGATGTGTGGAGTTTTCTCCCCAAATCATAAATCAGTATCTAGGAAGAGAAACAGATGGACCAAATGAGCTAGGCAAGACAGATAATCAAGTCTGTAAGGTGATAACTGCTGACCAGGTCAAGGCATGGCCTGTGAAGGGAAAGATATCTGTAAGCATGCTTACCAGAAAGTATGCCATGCTGAACAGGATTGGTACATCTAATTGGGTGCCTACCAACCACACTTCATCAATCTCAACTGGTCTGGCCAGATTCATCTATGCTGTGGGGACTCAAACCAAGATGGATTATGGAGCATATATTTTTGATCAGACTATGAAGCATGCCATCTCTACTGCAACAAAGCTGCCAATAGCTTTTCCATCATTACTGTGTGGTATTGTTCTAAGTCAATACCCTGGAATTTTAACTGAGAAGGACATTGTCTGCAAGAGAGAGAGCCCCCTGGCTTTTCATTACAAATTATTCCTAAGTCACCATGCTGCAGATGTTGAAGCTCCTGTTGGGACATCTGCTGGTCCCTCAACTGCTAAGACTTCAATCTCCAAGAAAGAGTTAATTGCTGAGCTAAAGTGCACATGCAAGGAGCTTGAAGCAAGGAAGCTGAAACTGGAAGAAATCATTCAAAGTTTGGAGAATGAAGAAGACCAGAAAGCTGCCTCTAATGCAAACAATGCCTCTGATGAAGACAGTGAAGCTGCTGAAGACACTGAAGTAGAGGAGGAAACTGAGAGTGCTGAATCTGAGTGATCAAATGTATGTGAGGCAAATGTAATGACAGCAATGTAATGACAGTAATAGTGTCTTTGGCCCCTAATTTTGTGTCTACCAAGGGGGAGAACAACATCAAATGTAATTGCTGTTTAAATGAATGAAAAAAAATCTGTTTGTTTCTGTCTGAACTGAATCAGTGTGTATTTCTGTTGCAACAAGACTGGACACATATTTGTTTGAGGGGGAGTAATCTCAAATAAGAATCAACAGAAAAGTAATGCTATACTCTGATAAAAAGAACTTCTGCTGCACTCTGAAAACCAGAAAAGATGTTAGCCAAAAATTAGCCAAAGGGGGAGTTTGTAGATGTTTAAGAATTGGCAGAATTTTTGACCAAACAAGAAATATTAAATTCAGTTCAGAATGTCCTATCAGATGTTGGGACATTAGCAAACAGAGTATGTGAACTTATTTCAGGATGTCTCATCAGATGTTGGGACATTGTGTAAATGACTAAGTTCAGTTTTGTCAGGATGTCCCAACAGATGTTGAGACATCTCAGACCTGCTACCAGAATTAATTATTGATTAACAGATCAGAGATATTTAAGGAGAACTATCTGGAATTAATTAATGCTGGATAAAAACAGAACAAGGCGCATCTGTAGGGAGTTTTAAATTGAAGATTCAGATTAAAAAAGAAGACCTAATGCACCTAGAATATAGGAGGTAACAAACCCTAAATTCAAGGTGACAGTTGCTGCACATTAGGGCTGGATCATTCTACAGAAAGCCCAAAATTCAGATACCTATTTAAACAACAGAAACTCATAGAATTGAGTACGAATTTCAGAAGACTAAATAGGGTGTCTAGTATTTTAATAGCAGGTTGTTTTTATGTACCACTTTATAAGCTGTTAAGCAAAAGTGCATTTGTGACTTGATTGAAACTGTGAAGTAAGATCAAGCTGTATTGTTTGAAGGATGTCTTCAAAGTCTGTAAACTTGTAAACTTGATCACTGGGTGATTGAGGGGGAGTGAGTAGGGTACTCTTATCTAAGTGAGTCTTAGGTAGAAATTGCATTGGGTAAGTATTAAGTGATAGATTAAACAGGGTGGTTTAAGTCTAGAATTAATATTACTAATAGTGGATTTCCTCCTGGCTTGGTAGCCTCCAGATGTAGGTGTGGTTATACACTGAACTGGGTTAACAAACTTCTGTGTTGTTTACTTTTCTTGCTGTTTAAGTTTTGGTTAAATCTGTCAAATGTCCTATTAAGTGTTGGGACATCTCTTAGGACATCTCATACCTGATCACAGAATTTCACCTACATATGAGATTATTCTTAATGAATCGAGCCACAACATTCTTCGTAACAGATGCAAATGAGGCTGCCTCCACCCATTTTGTAAAGTAATCAATAGCAACCAGGATGAAACGATGCCCATTGGAAGCAGTAGGCTTGATCTCACCAATCATATCAATGCCCCACATGGAAAAAGGCCAAGGAGTAGTCAACACATTCAATGGAGTTGGAGGTATGTGCACTTTATCAGCATAGATTTGACACTTGTGACATGTTCTGGAATGTTGATAGCAGCCAGCTTCCATGGTAGACCAATAGTAACCTGCTCTCAATATCTTCTTTGCCATGGTATGACCACTAGAATGAGTGCCAAAAATCCTATCATGCATGTCTTCCATAATCTCTGTTGCTTCTTTCTTATCCACACAACGAAGCAAAGTCGAATCATGATTGCGCTTGTACAAAATTCCATTACTCAAGAAGAACTTAGCAGAAAACCTCCTCAGAAACTTCTTATCTTTGATAGATGCCCCTTCAGGGAACTCCTGAGTTTCAAGATATCTTTTTACTTCATAGAACCAAGGCTTTTCCTCTCCTCCTTCAGTGTCAATTTCATTGCAGTATGCAGGCTTCTCAAATCTGTCAATAGTGATCTTGGGAGCTTCATCATCCCAGCTAATCTCAAACATAGATGCCATGGTGGCTAGTGCATCTGCCAACTGATTTTCTCCTCATGGAATATGTCCAAAGGTAAACTCTTCAAAATGTGGGATCAAAGACAACACATGCTCTCTATAAGGAATAATATTTTCATGCTTGGTATCCCAATCTCCTTTGATCTGACTAACTACCAGGGATGAATCTCCATATACGTCAAGGAACTGAATCTTCATCTCAATGGCCGCTTTGATACCCATGATACATGCCTCATACTCAGCCATGTTATTGGTATAATATAAACAAAGTCTTGCAGTAATTGGGGTATGACAACCTTCAGGGGAAATGATCATAACACTAACACCATTACCAAGCGCGTTAGAAGCTCCATCAAAAACCATAGTCCATCGGGATCCTTGTTCAGGTCCGTCATATTGTCCAGGTTCTTTGGTAATAATCATAATGTCCTCATCAGGGAACTCAAAACTCATTGACTGATAATCATCCACTGCCTGATGAGCCAAATGATCAGCCATAACACTTCCTTTAATTGCCTTCTGAGTAGTGTACTGTATATCATATTCTGTTAAGATCATTTGCCATCTTGCTATTCGTCCGGAGATAGCAGGTTTCTCGAATATGTATTTGATTGGATCCATCTTTGAAATGTAGTATGAGTCAACATATATTGTCTTAGTCGGAGAGCAGCCCATGCCAAAGCACAACAAGTTTTCTCGAGCAGTGAGTATCTTGTTTCACAGTCGGTAAAATTTTTGCTAAGGTAGTATATTGCCTGCTCTTTTCGACCAGACTCGTCATGTTTCCCCAACACACACCCCATTGAGTTGTCTAACACTGTTAAGTACATAACCAAGGGTCTTCCATCAACTGGTGGCATCAAAATTGGAGGTTCTAGAAGATATCTCTTGATTTCATCAAAGGCTGTCTGGCACTCATCATTCCACTCCATTACCTGATCTTTCTTCAACAACTTGAAGATTGGCTCACAGGTAGCAGTTAATTGGGAAATAAATCTTGCAATGTAATTCAGTCGTCCCAAGAAACCTCTAACTTCCTTTTCAGTACGGGGAGCTGGCATTTCTTGTATAACTTTCACTTTTGCGGGGTCTACTTCAATACCTTTTCCACTGACAATGAAACCCAGGAGTTTACCAGATCTAACTCCAAAAGTACACTTGTTTGGGTTCAATCTGAGCTTGTATTTCTTCAGCCTTTCAAACAGTTTATGCAGATGATCAAGGTGTTGCTCTTCATTTTGGGACCTGGCTATCATATCATCCACATAGACCTCTATCTCATGATGAATCATATCGTGAAACAAAGCCACCATGGCACGTTGATATGTTGCCCCGGCGTTCTTCAAACCAAATGGCATCACTTTATAACAAAAAGTGCCCCACTGTGTAACAAACGTAGTCTTCTCCATATCTTCGGGTGCCATCTTGATATGATTGTAACCAGAGAAACCATCCATGAAAGAGAAAACCTTATGCTGAGCAGTGTTGTCTACCAGAACATCAATATGAGGAAGCGGAAAGTCATCTTTAGGACTGGCTTTATTCAAATCTCTGTAATCCACACACATTCGTACTTTACCATCTTTCTTAGGCACTGGTACCACATTTGCAACCCATTGAGGGTAAGAAGTCACAACTAAGAATCCTGCATCAAATTGTTTCATCACTTCTGCTTTAATCTTTTCTGACATTTCAGGACGCATGCGACGAACCTTCTGTTTCTTTGGACGACAATCTTCTTTTACCGGTAAACAGTGAACCACAATGTATGTATCCAACCCTGGCATATCTTCATAAGACCAAGCAAAGATCTCTACATAGTCACGTAACATCTGAATTAGTCAGCTCTTAACACCATCTTCTAGTTCAGCCCCTATCTTGACCTCTTTCCTGTTTTCTTCAATTCCCAGATTCACAACTTCGATTGGCTCTTCATGTGGATGTATAGCTTTCTCTTCTTGTTGTAATAACCTAGCAAGCTCTACAGGTACTTCACAATCTTCCTCCTTTCCATCTTCAGCTTGATAGATCGGATTCTCGAAATTATAATTGGCAATAGTAGAACTGTTATCAACAGGATCCAGAGTGGATGAGGATCTGCATTTTAGTGATGTGGGTGTGTGTAAGAACACATAGCTGATAAACAAAAATAAAAATAAAAGAAAGACAAGGAGCACAATATTTACGAAAACACAACGTCCATTGATTTTTATTGAATGAAGTATGCAAATGAAATGACATCCCTAAACAAGCATACCATTGTGCCCCAGGCAAGACACAAGGCTTAAAAGTTTAATTGTTTGAAATTACCAACTTAAAATAAAAACATAGTAATAGTATTTACTCCTGACTAAAGGAGATAGGAATAACGTCTTCAGTCTTCCAGTTGTTGAGCCCATCACCCACAGTAGGAAAGATCCAATCATCCAGGTTGTATTCTTCACTATAGTCACCCACATCATTGATTTGATCTCTTATGACCCCTTGATTAGTGATACGAACAGCACGAGCACGACGAACAGCCTTCTGGGATTCTGCAGTAAAACCCAAACCAAACTTGTCAGATTTGTAAGGGATGTCAGGAAGTTGACCCCAAATAGTATAACCACCTTTTTCAACCACAGATCTAGCATCTTTAAGGGAGGCCATTGTAGGAGGTACTCTGGTAATCACAGGAACTCTTTTAACAACAGGGGGAGCTTCAGTAGTAGGAACGACCCAAGGAACTACTTCAAATGTCTGGCAAGGAGTCTCAACAAATTCACCCTCCATCTCAACATATTTAAAAGCATTCACATGACTGACCATGTATTCTTCTTCACCATAAATAGTGACAATCTTTCCTTTCACCAGATATTTCAACTTCTGATGTAAAGTGGAAGTCACAGCACCTGCCCCATGGATCCAGGGGCGCCCAAGCAAACAGGAGTATGCAGGACGAATATCCATTACATAGAAAGTAGAGTCGAAGACTTGAGAGCCTAGTTTGATCGGGAGATCTACTTCTCCATGTACCACTCTTCTTGAGCCATCAAAGGCCCTCACCACTACATCACTTGGTCTTAACACAACATCTTCAGGATTGAGCTTGTCCAGAACCTCTTTAGGAAGCACATTTAATGAAGAACCATTGTCCACCAGCACATGAGACAAGGTAGTGCCTCTACATTCAATGGAAATATGCAGAGCCCTGTTATGGTTTCTCTTGGCAGGAGTCAGATCAGCATCAGAAAAGCCCAGTCCATTATCATAAGTCAGATGTGCCACACAATTCTTAAATTGGTCTACAGAAATCTCATTTGGCACATGAGCAGTCTTCAGGAACTTGATTAAGGCTTTAGCATGAGCCTCAGAACACAGCAACAAAGATAACATGGAAATTTTGGAGGGAGAATGCCCCAAATGGTCAACAATATCATAATCACTCTTGCGAATGATCTTCAGCACTTCTTCCATCTGTTTAGAGAGATTTTCAGCAGTCGGTGCCTCAGCTTGCACAGGTTCAACCATAGGACCTTTGCCTCGAGCATCAGTACTTGGCCCAGAATTGGAGGTAGTAGTTGGAGTAACTGCACCTTTGGAGGTAGCCTGAGGAGAGAAAATTCTTCCACTTCTGGTGATCTTACTAGATCCAGCAATATTATCAACATCAAGATTATCATCAGTAACAGGTGCATCAGTCAGAGGTTCTTGCTTGACACCATGGATGCAAACATCAGAACCATAATTCTAGGGTATAGCTTTATCAGAAGTATAGGGAACAGGGCCAAGAGTGGTAATAATCATGGGAGCCACTCTAGCTTCAGCAACAGTCTTCACAGGGCCTTCAGCAGTAATCCTGACAGGACCCTTAGAGGTGATCCTGACAGGGCCTTTGGAGGTAATCTTCACTGGCACTTTGTCAATCATAGCTACATCTTCAAGCTTCGTACTTCGAGTTAGATGTTCAACCATAATTTCCACAGAAGGTGTCCTCTCAAACAATATAGTGTAATTGTCCATGACGCGTTGAATACCATCTTTCAACTTCCAGCATGTATCGGGTTTGTAGGCACAATAAAAGCAGTCTTCATTGCAACCTGGAAAGAATCCAGCCCGCACCAGCTTCTTCTTGATAATGGATAAGGGAGTAGTCACATCTGCTACTGAGGAAACGTAGGAAACCTCATCCACAGCATTAACAGTCTTCTCATGGTTGTGCATAGGAGCAGTGATCACATTTGGAGTCCCAGGAGGATCAAATTCAATTTCCCCAGCTTCAATCATATCTTGAATCTTGTTTTTCAACACCCAGCAGTTGTTGGTGTCATGTCCCGGACTATTAGAATGATAGGCACATCTTGCATTAGGATTGTACCGAGGAGTGGAAGTATTAGGATTCGGAGGAGGGTCCTTCAAAGTAATGAGTTCCCCTTTCAACATGTGTTGCAAGGCTTGGGCCAGTGACATGTTGATCTTTGTGAATTGTCTTCTAGGCTTTTGTTTATTGTTTTGTTGTGGCTCTGGTGCTGCAGGAGTAGGATTGGAAATGTAAACTGCTCCCAATGATTGGTGACTCCTGTTACGACTATGTTGACCATACACAACATTAGACTCCTTCTTTGCACTAGGGGGCTTCTTAGCAGTGTTTGACGAAGAGACACCTACCTGTATCTTACCACTTCTTATACCACTCTCCACAAGTTCTCCTGTCATTATCAGCTCGGTGAAACCAGATGACGAGCTTCCAATGAGGTGACTATAGAAAGGACCATTCAGCGTACTCATAAACATATCCACTAGTTCCCTGTCAGTCAGAGGAGGTTGAACTCTGCCAGCCAGGTCTCTCCACTTCTGGGCATACTCCTTGAAACTTTCCTTAGCACCCATAGACATGCTTTGGAGCTGCATGCGAGTAGGTGCTAAATCAACATTATATTGGTATTGCCTGTAGAAGGCCTCAGCAAGATCATTCCAATCACGAATATTAACACTATCCAGTTGGTAATACCATTCCAATTGAGATCCAGACAAGCTCTCTTGGAAGAAATGAATCCATAACTTCTTATCAGCAGTATGTGGTTGAATCCTCCGGACATAGGATCTCAGATGCAACTTAGAACATGAGACACCATCATACACCACAAAAACAGGAACCTTGAAACCAATAGGTATAACCACTCCAGAAACTAAACTCAGGTCTTCCAAATCAAGCCCAGAAGATTTTTGCAATTCCATGGCATTCATTCTGTCCACCAACATTTTGTACTTCTCCTCACTAGCAGGATCATGATAATAGTTTGCCTCAGAATCAGAATCTCCCACAGTATCATGGAGACTACCTCCTTCCTTTTCAGAATTCTCTGACTCAGAATCCTCAATCTGCTCCTTAATCTTGATAGGACCCCTGAACCTTCTTCCCAGATTGATAAGGCCTCCTGATCTTCTAGTCTTCTTCTTCTTCTTCTTAGCCAGCAGTGTCTTCAGCTCATCTTTCCCCTTGGATAAATTCAGAATCAATTCTTGGAATTGTGCATTCTGAGCCTGGAGATCTTTGACAGTCTGTTCAAGAGCCATTTCTGCTGAAATAAACAGCGAGAAGATAAGATACTTGTTCATAAGAAACCTGTGATGCAATGCTATGGTATGTAAATGCGTATGCAATGTTTTCAAGGACCGCAGGATTTAAATTTGTTTAAACAACCAGAAAATAAACTTTTATTAGTAATCAATAAACTTGTTTGCCTCTTGGGCCTACAAAAAATGAAATGAGTACAAATATGGGGTTTTAAGTCTCCCATGGACGTTTCCTCCTTGTGTTGAGGTATGAGTTGAGATTCTGCTCCTCGTGAAGTTGTTTTGTTAGTTCCGGGATTCTTTCTTGACTAGCTTTGAAATGCGTCTCAAAAGTATCCCTTTGCTCCTTCAACTGGATCCAGGACCTCTGTAACTCCTCCATGTCAGTGGGCATGTCTGGATGAAGAATGATATATGAAGTATCTCCTTCAGCAACAGGCTCCATGGTAACTGGCAGGATAGCAGGATATGGCATCATAAGAGTCTGAGCACGAGATCACACCCATCTAAGATAAGGTTCCATAGGAATAGTGTACTTGGGTTCCAGAGTCTTGCTGTCAACCTTGTTCACTTTACCCCATGCTCGTATAAACCTTTGACGGAAACCTTGCAGATCGTTGTCGTAGTCGAACACAATACCCTGAATAAGCATGTCATGAGGACCATCACTCCGAGCATAACCAAACTGACGTAGAGCAAGAGAAGGATTGTAGGTAATGCCCCTCTTATGCCAAGGAGTGGCACATTAGGGAACTCTCCACAACGGTCAATGATAGTAACATTCTCCATAGATCGAGAGCACCAATGAATATCTGAATGAGAAAGTGACATAATCCTCTTGGACCACCTGAACCCTTGTTCATTCTTCATCACTGATCGGGGAAGGTGAGAAATAAACCACCTGGATAGTAAAGGTATACAACACATCAGAGTTCCTCGTTCCTTCGTAGTACGGGTATGGAGAGCGTGTAAGATGTCTCCAAGTAATGTAGGCACTGGATTACGAGTCAGAAATATGTTGATGGCGTGTACGTCTATGAACTGGTATGGATTAGGGAACAACACTAAGCCATAGATCAAAAGGGATAAGATCTCCTCAAAAGCATCATAACTCATAGCCTTCAAGAACACTTGAGCTTTCTCCATCAATACCTTAGCAAGGATATCCTTAACTCCACTTCTTGTTTCTAGGACAATGTCTGATTTCTTCAAATGTAGGGCTGCAGCAATGACTTCAGGTTTAGGTTCTTTTTCCAAGCCTGTGAAGGGTCTCTGATCAAGAATAGGTATACCCAGAAGCTTGGAGAACTCTTCCATTGTAGGAACCAGCTGATAATCGGGGAATGTGAAACAATGATGTTTAGGGTCAAAGAACTAAAACAGGACACTCATCATGTCTTCATTAAACCCTGAAGTGACTAAGTCAAGTAGGTGACCATGCTTCTTAATGAACTGGGAGTTTTCAGAAACTTGAGAGACAAATTCCTTAAGCTTAGGAGGTATTCCTACAAAGTTGATCCGGATAGTATTCCTACGAGCAGAAGCCATGACCTACAACAAAGAACAAAGATAAATCCTTTAGTCCTTGAAATGGTTAGTGAAAATGCTATGCTTATGATGCATGATGATGTCATGATGTTATGCTCAATCACAAACATGTGGCACACACAAAAAAGTCATACAATAACCCTAGGTTTGAAGGCTTGTATGAGGTTTAAAGGTAAGTACCCTCCCCTGAAGTTTAGATGGTTCATCCTGTCCTATAAAGTAACCAGATTCTAAGGGATCTCAATATCATTGATCCTTCACAAGGGTGGTTGTTCAGTAGGCAAATTACTTTCCAACCAAAACCCTCCAAGTTTAGGATCTCAATAAGTGTAGTATCGAGTATCAACCAACTTCAGTCTTCACCAAAGCCGGTTATCTCACTACTTTCTAAAGGCCAAGATGGGATAACCAGGGTTCTAAAAGTTAGTTAGTGTATTGACAACATATGGCAGCCTCATATTATCCTTAACTTACTTAAGATACATAAGCACCAACCAAGAAGTCACACTAACTATGGCCACCAGATCAACCATATCGGTATATGTCGTACAGTTTCCTTGGTCTATAGCCATTTACCTAGGGTACACTAGATCCGGGTTAGGATCTTTCACACATAAGAGCCCAACAGATAAGTAAAGCAAACAAAGCAAACAATTTAAGTATTCTAATTCCTAAGGGTACCCCTATTTTATTAAATCCCCAGTAGAGTCGCCAGTTCTGTAACACGGTGGGAGAACTGACTTTTAGTTAAATGTTGCAGATAGCAAGAGTCGCCACCGACTTTTATTTTATCCAAAAGGAAAGGACATAAAAGAACAGGAAAGACCTTAAAAAGATTTTGAGTTCGGGGGGTAGGTTATACAAAGGGAAGGTGTTAGCACCCTTTATATCCATGGTTATCCATGGGCTCTTAGTTACTTAGCTCACTTTAAATTGTTTTGAGAAAGGTGTAGTGTGTGATTAAAAATTTTCTAAGTACTTTATAATGATCCTCGTATGGATGCATATAAAGACTTTGTTTTGAAAATTTGTTTGAAATGTGAAGTGTAAAAAAGTATTTTTGAAAAGTGAGCAAGCAACTTAAGAGAAACCTACCCTAGATTAAGTCTTTACTGTTCTTATGTTCTTTCAATGGTAAGACTATCCCTATTATTAAGGAATAGGTAGTCATTACCTTGGATGTGATTAAGGGACAAGCATAGGGTCATCTGAATTTTAGGAAACTGTAAGGTGTCTTTAGCAATACGTAGGGACTTATCATCTTTTATTCGAAGGGACAAGATCATTTATCGTAGGAAACCTCGAAGGGACTTGATCTTATAAACTGAAGGGACTTGATGATATTTGTGAAGGGACTTTTCTTAAGACACCTTACTTGACCTTAGAAATAGGCAACATGAGAGGTAACCCTAGAAAGTGCAAGATGGCGATCAAAGATTGACTTACGTGTGTAAGTGTTCATGTTCAAGTATTTATCTTATTTAATTAGTTATTCTAAGTCAATTTTAATCACAAACATATTATGCACACCCTATAGTTACTAACCACACAGTTAATATTCACAATAAAAATCAAGCAAAAATATAAACCTAAACTATTACAAAGCTTTGGGATAGTTACAATATAATCGAAAAATATAAATAATGACAAATAATAATAAATAAGCGATAATAATAAATAATAATAAAAGTGAATATAAATGGTTAGAAAATAAAAAGAAGAGGAACTAATAAATTAGCAAAATAAATTAATATTAGGAGGTATTTTAAATATTTTAATAAGAAAATAGTATTTTAATAATAATAACTAAATTATATATATATTTAATAAATAATAATTAATTAATTATAATTTACAAAGATATTAATTTAAATTCTAAAGTTAAAAAAAATATTAGGGTTAGGGTTAGAAAACAATTAGGGTTAGGGTTATAATTATGAGAATTAGGGTTTTACTTATTAATTTATAAAATAAACCAATTTATTTACAATATATATATATATATATATATATATATATATATATATATATATATATATATATATATATATATTTAATAATATGAACATATGATAAAATAAACATGGATAATTTGATTTTTTTGAGAAAATAATTTGAATTAAAAAGATAAGTTTTTATATAAAAGAAAATAATATATACATTTATTTTATGAATTATTATTTAAAGAATTATTTGAATTAAATAAACAAAACAAAAAATAGTGGAATAAAACATACCTGGGGATGGGATTCGAACCCAGGCCCTAGGCTTTGCAAACACAAGACCAACAGCATCACCACCAGTCCAAGCATGCGTTGGTGTTAGCATCAGGAGTCTAATTTGTTTTATTGCTAACCTGCAAAAAAATCCAGAAAAATAAAACAAAACAAAATGGCCTGGGGGGATTCGAACCCAGGACCATCAATATCACATACACGCACACAAACCAACTGAGCTATCACTGTGTATTCAACATATAACCAATAACCAAACATTATATTTTAAAACAACATTTTGAATTGAATTTTGGCCCCATATGAACTTCATATTCTCCAATTTCCTGCGAAAATTCACATGAATTCATTTGCGATTTTTCCTACGAATTCCTTCATGTTCATGTCCTGCGAATTTCAAACATCAACCAAACAGTACAATTTCATCAAATTAACTATGCCAATGAATTTCTCGTGATTCATACAATCTATCCATGTTATTTGAATCCATTTATATTTGGTTAAACGTGAAACCCTAATTCGAAGCTTGGAACCCTAACAATGGTGTTCTTACGGTTTGGCCATGAAACTCTAATTAAATTGTCCAGAAACGTTCCTGAGCTTATCACAAACACAAAACAATCATCAAACATAATTTATAATGCATAAACAATAGAAAACGAAAAAATCATAAAAGTGTGATAACATTGATTCGGTTTATGCTTATGGCAATGCTTTTGATGTTGCAAATGATCCAGAATTCTTCAATGATCACCTATAAACGTATTGCAACCTTTGAAACGCCTTGAAATTGTCTCTATCCAAGAATCCGAATGTGAGTTTTTTGGTGAATTTTTGAAGTTTGATTCTTGTCTTAGAGGCTGCCAAAATCATGTCCTTGCATTGCTTTATGTTATACATATATAATAGAACCTAATTAGGTCAAAACATCACATCCTACTTTGGACTTTTGGATAACTTGAGATTGAAGAAAGATATGCTTCAAAATATTGAAAAAATTTGATATCTTCTTACTATTTTTGGTTAATCTGATTTTTCATGATCTCAATCATCTTTAATTGGTGTTTATGACTTTCTAGAACAAAAATCAAATCAAATATTGAGACTTTTATATTTTATTTTGATTTAAAATGATTTTTAATGTATAAAATCATAATAAATAAAATAAAATAAATAAAAATTTGAATGAATGATTTTTAATTCGTGCATGATGTCATGGTAGTGATTGGGTCATAAAAATGCAAGCCCATTTGGAGAAATTTGGTTCTAAGGTCCCATTTGCTTCATAAACCTCTCAAAAATTTCCCAACTTTGAAAAGGCATAAATCCCTCAATTTTAAGGATATGAAGGTGTTCTTGGAAATTTTGGAAAGCTTAGAGAGTCCTCTAACCAACCTCTTTTGTTTAATGTCAATATCCTTTACCATTCTCAAGTTATGCCCTTTGGAAGATGTTGACTTTTTGTTGTCTTTTAAAATGACCTATAATGTCTTAGCTCATACCTTCCAAATGAAGCATTTTTGGGCTTGGCTTGTGAGACACAAAGTTGTAGAGAATTAAATTTCCTTCAAAATGAGATTTGGATGGGAAATATTTGATGAAGCATATGAAAGTTATGGCTGGTCAAAGTTCAGTTGACTTTTCCTGTGAAAACCCTAATTTAGAAACTCCTGATTCTTGATGATCTGAAATCTCCTTGATGAATCATGATCAACCCTTGATAAAATGATGAATTTTACTTCATAAAATTGATGTTAGCAAAAAATCATGAAGTTTGACTTTGGTTTGACCACAGTTGACCTCAGTTTGACTTTTTAACTGCTTTGACTGAGTCTAGCCTATCTGATCATTTGACTGAGCAAACTTTTTGGGAAAGCCTTGAAACATGACATAGGGATTCTTGAAGACATATAGGATGCTATGAAGCTCAATTGAAGCCTTGAAAGTCCATTTAGCCTGATGAAATCCAAAACCCTAGTTTAGGGTGCATTGCTTAGGAGGAGGCTTTGTCTGAGGGAATTGTCAATCTTTCTGACTAATTGTGAACCTTGTGAACCTTGTGAACCTCTTGAGATACCTTGTGAATCTTGTGAACCTCGTGAAGCTCTTGGGACACCTTAGTACATAATGTCTTGTCTAGGTGAGGGCAAATTTTGGGGTGCAACACCAACTCTCCTGCTCGGGCTTTTCAAATGAAGTCATATGTCTTCTCTATCTTGGTCACATGCTCGATACAGAGCTTTTCTAACCTTTCATTGTCCAGACGACTATCATTCCTTTCCCAAAGGGTCTTCTTCAAAGCTTCAGCTAACTGGGTATTCCTTTCTTTTAACTTCTCAAATTCCTCCAGGCTTACTGTAGCTATGGGCTCTACCGCTGATGGCCCTGGAACATCTTCCAGGGTGAATGGCATACGAGTAATCTGTCCTCTGATGTGCGACCATTCAATGTACTGAGCTGAAGCTATGTTGTTGCATTTCCCAAAAATAGCAGTCCCTTTTGTCTGTATGTTGTCCCAAGCCTGGGCTGCTTGTCGGACAATGGCATGATTGTTCAGAAGGGCACAGTAAAGAGACTATGCTAAGTCCTGCTCTAGAGGTGGGTGTACCAGTGCATATCCCAACTGTCTTTTGAAAAGCAAAAGATTGTAGTTGATGCAACCCTTTACTCCAATAAGAGGTACATTAGGATACTGTCCACAACTTGTAATTATGTCCCTGCACTTGGTGTTCTGAGTACACCATCTGATGTCTTCTAAAGTGAGGGAAATCATCCTCTTAGACCAATTCCTTGACTAATGTGGATTCAAGAAAGCTTCCGTCTTCAGCATATGTCTTATCAACCAAGAGTAGAAAAGGGGTGCACAACATTTGACCAGTCTTCCCCTCTGTTTCTCATTTCTCTGATGCACTGAGTAGTAGAAATCCCCAAGCAAGGTAGGAACTGGATTCTTGAGCATGAAGATGTGGATAGCATTCTTGCTTATAAACTTAGGCTCGTCTGCAAACAAGATTATACCATATATGCTAAGAGCCAGGAGAGCACAAATAGTTTCCCACTTCCCTGTTGCAGCATGACTGGTAGCCTGAGTGACCAAGAAGTCTAGGTGGAGGCCTAGGATTCTAGCTTTAGAAGTCATATGTTGATCAATTATGGTGGCTTCCAAATGTAAAGCTTTGGCTATGTCTTCATTCTTAGGAGCAGTCATCTCAGGGTTGAAAGGAATTCCCATTCTGATGGGGACACCCAACAACATAGAATACTCTTCCAACAGAGGACCTATCTGAAAATCTGGGAAAGTGAAACATCAGAGAGGAGGGTCATAGAACTTAAGGCAAGTGTGAATCATGCTCCTCTGTGATGCATCCAAGTCCATGATCATGTCCATAATACCCCCATAATGCTCTCTGAATAAGGGGACATGATCAGGAGTAATAAGTGTCTGAATCTGTCTGATGCCTGCCAGAGGGTACTCAAAGAAATGGTAAGTTATGTTGCTCTTCCTGGTTGAATCCATACTGACAATGGGTGATGATGAAGATAACTAGAGAAGATAGCTGATGAAGATGGCTGAAGCAGAAGAACAGTCAAAACCAAACCAAAGAAGATGTGGATACCCTGTAAAACAAATAGACAAAATGTTAAATGATGTAATATGATGTATGTTGAATGATATGCAAGGGTTTGTGATCAGGTGCTGGATTGTCAGTTTCTTTTGATAGGGTCCATGAGTGTTCAGAAATCCGGATGAAGGTTTGAGAACTAGTAACCAGATGGGGGACTCAAATAAAGAGTCACAAGTCCATGGTTTCATAAGATCAGTCCAAAATAGTGTAACCTTAAAAACAATATCAGTAACAGGGTATGTTGAGGCCAAAGGTTCCTGCAATCCTGTAAACAACCCCACCCACTCACCCACTCACAGGTATTGTTCTAGAACAAGGATCCTCAGGTTCGGATCTATTATGAGAAGTGTAAACACTTCTAACCCTGAGGTACAGTGTTTACATTAATCATAAACGATCCTCCTATAATTCACCTCAGATGCTGAAGGTCATCTAAAAAGGTCATCCTGACTTAGCAGGCTTCCCAGATAGCCCTAGCACTACAAGAAATCCATAGCACAAAGTTCTCAAGAAGAAACCCATGTTTGAATCGTGTTTCATATTCCCGCACCAGAGCGAAATGGAATGGGAAAGAATATGGAGCCACTCTAATCCTATGTATGTCCCTCAGGCCTTTGTGTTGGACCTTTCTCACTGGAATACCCCTCCCACCAAGGTAAACCAACAAACCAACACATGATATGATAATAAAATGAAATGCATAAAACAGTTAATGAAAGCGATAAATAAATGCAGTAAATAAAGCTGTACAAAAAGCAATAATTAAAGCAAAAACAAAAGCACACATAGCACATAACACCCCCATAAACACAAACAAACAAGCGCTAGGAGAAACCTACAAGAGAACCAGAAGCCCTGGTTACTCTGTTCCCCAGCAGAGTCGCCAAGCTGTCGCTCCCAAAGACTTACTTCCCGGTGCAGACGCGGACGGTCGGCGATGTTGGAGGTTGAGGTTGAATAGAGTTGCCAGCTAGGAATTTTTATCCCGAAGGAAAGGTAATGCTGCATAAACCTGAAAGGGTATGGATAAGACGGTTGCGAACCAGAGAAACTGAGAAAGGGGGTTGGTTACGACCTTGGAAGGTATTAGCACCCAGATAGTCCTTCGTACTCAACGGGATGCACGCTTACTTGATTGTGTTTAAAAGGGGTAGTGTATATGCTGTCTGTGTGTAAAAAGCTAGGGAGAAAGTACAGTGTGTCAGTGTAAAAGAGAGGGTGAATGCTCAAGAATGAGGCTTAAGAAGAAAGCTGAAAGAGGGGGATGACAGAGAGAATTTTGTTCGATAACTGTTAAGTTATGCCTACGTATCCTCTCGTGCAATGAGGAAGTCAGAACACTGTAGTTCGACTCAAAGAGACTGGATGATTTGACTGTGAACTGCTTGCTTGTCTATGCTCAAGTGTGTGACTCGTCTGGCTCGAGTGCTAAATGTCTTGCATTAGACGGAAAAAGTGAGTTCTCGTTTATAGAATGAGTGTGATGAGAAAAGAATCCCGGAGGAGACGATTATTGTTTTTTTTTCTAGTTTTTTATTGTTTTTGGTGTTTTGCATAGGATAATGAGCTTAAGCCTAAATCAAGGGTTTGTAAACTCATTATATCCTCCATGATTAGGGATAATGAGCATACTTAAGTATGAGATAAGCATCTCAACTTAATTACCATGATGATGTAGGATTAAGATCATTAACCTACTTGTGATTATTAAGATGTTTTTTGGATTTTTGTTTAGTGTTAAGTAATTAGTTTAATCTCTAATCAGGGATTAGTGAACTCATTACACCATCCTAAGAGAAGGATGATAGATGACGACACTTAAGATGAGGAAGATACCTCAACTTAATCCATGGTTAGGGATTAAATTCATTATATAACAAGAATTTATTAAGTGGATTTTAATTAAAGGGTGAGATTAAGAAGTGGATTTTATGTTTGTAAGACTAACTTGAGGGGGATTTGTCCATTAAACACTAGGGTTAGTCCCTCTTAACCAAAAGGAAGAGATGTAACCCTAATATAAGGCCCAAGTTACAAGATTTAGTCTTAATCATTATTAGGTGTTTTGATTAAGAGGTGTAAACAAATTAAAGGTTTAACACTAAAGATTAAAGTTATACACTCCATCCTAAGATAAGGATGCAAGCATAACCCTAATTCAAAGTCCTAAAGCTGCAAGTATTTAGCCTTGATTATGAGATGAGAGAAGAGACTCAAGGAGACTCAAAGGTAAAAGACTAGGGGAGACTATATACAACCCTAAAATTATCATGCTTGGTTGTTCCTATGGTTTATGAGGCATAAGGGAAGATCTTCAGGAAGCCACCAAGGAAGAGAAGCAAATGAAAAGGGAAGGAGAAAGAAGAATAGGTTACTTACTTCCTGAAGAAGATAAGTAACCTAAAAGAAGGAAAGTAAGAACAAGAGAGCACAAGTGAATTAGATTCACTTTAAAGACAAGTAAAGAATTCATATGAAGAGATGAGAAGAGGTGGTATGTGAAGGCAAATCCACATCCCAAACAACTTACCATAAGCCCCTGAAATGTTAGTATGAGATGCATAAGATGCAAAGCAAAAGGAAATAAAGCAAATGGAAGTGCAATGACCAAAACCATAAGTGAATATGTGATGCAAATGTGTCATGAGATGATTCAAATTCATGTAATATGCTTATGTATGATCATACAAAGGATGAGATGCAAAGGAAGCATGAAAGAAGCTTGAAAACACATGGATGTTCATGAAATGTAATGAATGAAAAGCATACCAAATGAATGAAGAAATGATCAAGAAATTCTCAAGCATGTCTTAAGATGTCTAAGATGGTATACAAATGCTTGGAATGGCATGGAAAATTCATATGATTGAGATATGCAAAGATGAATGCAAATGAACATGAGAAATTAGGGTTTTATGAAAGTATGAGATGCAAATGACCAAAATAGAAGCATACATCATGATAAAAAATTGAAAATGAACTCAAACAAACCCTAATCATACACAAGATCACTACCCAAAGATGAAGGTCAGAAGCTAAACCTAAAGGGAGTTATGAATCTCCTAAGTTAACTAGGTTTTTTTTGGTACTTCTAAGGGAAAAATGAAAATCAAATTGAAAATGCAATGCAAAATTATGAAATAAATAACCTAGATACTAGATGAAATATGCGAAACAATGCAAAAAGAATCAAGTTCAAACTCATCATGGTTGATCAGAAATAATTTTTTCAAGTTAAAGTTAGAAAAAATGGAATTTTATGAACCCTAATCCAAAGAAAATTGTGAAAACATGATCAAATCCAAAACAAAATTTGTATGGTGAGTTTTTAAATGTTTCTAAATGTATGAGAATGCATCATGAATTTATTTGTGATTTTTAGAAACCTAAATGTATTTTTAATTAATTAAAATCAATTAATTAATTAAATAAAACATTTAAATGATTTAAAAATACTTTTTTAATGTAAAAATTAAAATAAAAAATGTTTTTGAGTTAAGAAAAATATTTAAAGTGAAAATGAAAAGTTTCATGATTTTTGAGAATGTTTTGATATTTTAAATAAATAGAACAAAAGAAATGCAAATAAAATAAAGAAAATGCAAAGTAATCAGGATCTAAGGTTGAGATTTGAACTGGGGTTGACTGGCACGCAGATGTATGGTCAGGATTCATTCTGATTAAATTAACCTAATTAAACTAATTAAAATTAAATTAAATGGATTAGGGTTTAATGAAGCAATCTGAGTCATCCAACACGCGCGGGAAACACAAATCCAAGGGATATTATTCAAACTGGCTAATTAAATGAAATTAGGGCTAATCACTCTCAGGTGGCCGGAGAAGACCTCCGATCATCTTCTCCAGCAACTCACTCATCTGAACTCACTCCCTAGGCCATGATAACACACCAAAATCTCCAGAATCACTCATTAGACATCATTAAACAAGAATCCAGCAACAAAAATCATTTATCATGCATCAAAAGAGAGAATCGAAGCAAGAACATTTCACAGGCAAAATTTCAGAAGGCTATGAAATGCTTAAAACTCAACCATTTTCAAAAGTAAACACATCACAATGATCAGTACATCATGTAGAATCAATTTGTAACTTAAAAAACAAGTTCTGGAAAAAATGTTCTTGATGATTACCTGAGTTGAAGCTTTTTGGTTTGGAGCTTTCTGACCTCCTCTCTTGTGCAAAACCACTCCAATGATCCCCCTTGTGCTTCTGAAAGGCTTAGAACAAGTTTGTTTGGCCTATTTTGAATGCTCTAGTTCTGATGAAGCAGAATTCGTGTTTTGATTATGGAGTGTTTCAGGCCATGGCAAGGGGAGGGAAATGATCCTTAGGTGATTTTGAGTTGATTAGTGAAGAAATAAACAAGGTTTGATGGTTGTGTGTGGAGTTTCGAAGAGATGAAGTGTTATGGAAATTTTTGGGATTTCTGAGTGTGTGAGGTTTCAGGCTCCAATCTTTTTGTGAAATAAGTTCCTTGATGTCCACATAAACAATGTTGATTGGCCAAAGAGTTGTTGTGGCATAGTGTGATTGGTATGTCCTCATTTGCAAAAAGTCAAAAGTTATGGTACCATAAGCATGGCACAGGTCAGAGTTGGCTTCAAGGCTTTTCCTGCCTCAGCTAGCTTCAAGGAGGGCCCTTAGATGGTTTGTGATGATCTGGATGGCTTGATGCAAGAGATAGCATGTGTTTTGCAATTTGGCCCCTTTGGAAATTTTGTGAAGATTGCTCATAGAAACTTGTGATCCAAGGCATGATTTTGGTCTTGTAATGTTGCATTATCATGTAATGAAGCTTAGAAGTGGATTAGAGGTCACAAGAGTGCTTAAAACTTGATTTTGCAAAAATCCCTCTTTGGCACATACTTGAAAATTACAAGATTTTTCCCAACTTTGAAACATCATATCTTGAGTTATAGGATGAATTAAGAGGAGTTCTTGTACTTTTTGAAAATGGGAAGATCCAATCTACAACTTTCATGTTTAAGGATTTTTCATTTGAAGCATTTTTTATCAAGAGGAGGTTGAAAATCTTTCCCAAAATGGAAAGTTTCCATTACAAGTCGTGTCCAAAAATGGAAAGTTTGCAAATGGCTTGAAATTCTTTAATCTTGTGAACTTCTAACCACTTATAAGATCAAATAAAGATCATAGAACCTCAAAATTGATGAAGATGACCCTTTGGTTCCATTTTTGGGGGCCTCAGATGCCCTGATTTTGACTTTTCTTGCACAACAAGTTACCAGTTGATCAGACGACTTCCACAATGAATTTCTTCATCAAATTTGGTACACATGCTCCTTATAACATATTGATACCATTAGAAACAAGAATGACCAAAAAATTTGAGGTTAAGGGCCTCAAACCCAAAACCCTAATTTTAGGTCATTTGTGCAGGAAAACCCTAACCTGCCTGGACCTCTGAGCAATCCTTTGTGATTTCTTGACTTTTATGAACTTTGGGGAGCATATTATGATCATGGAACACACATGGACCTTCTTGGCATGCTTCAAGACCATTGAGATAGCTCAAATCACTTCTTGGATTCATCTGATTACAAACCCTAGCTATGCAACTATGCAGTGAAACAAATATGCAATGGGAGATGATATGCTTATGCTAATGCAATATGAAAGATCACAAGCCATGGTGTGAGAAAAAGTGGGGGGAAATTTGGGGTGTTTACACCGTGTATCCGGGTTCTTCATTGGATTGTGTCGCATAATATCCGTCCCAAGAAAGGCGGATATTCCAGAATTGACAAAGCCGAAGTAGCCTTGATGTATGCTCTCACAAAGAAAATCAAGGTTAATTAGCCTTACTATATTACTAGTCACATTTTTGCACTGAGAGAAAATAAAAACGTGGCCTTGAGTTATTCGTCTCTCATTCAGTCCATCTTGAATAATGCAAAGGTTGTTGTGAAACGGTTGCCTATGATGTCCATTAATCTAAATCATGAATTTAATAGCAAATATCTCAATCTTATGGGACACTCATGGGATCCTGTTCAAAAGAAATTTGTTATAACTTTACGACCTGGTAGTCAAATGGAATCTTCTATAGCAACTGGTGAGCAAGAAATTGCTCCTAGTGGTGACAACATTGAGTCTGATGAGGAAAATCATGATGATCAAACTCAGCCTATGGAGGAAGATCATGGCAACTTGGTCAGAACAGATGTACATGAACATGACTCAGTCTATGGTTGGAATAGAAATGAAGAAGAGGTTCTCTATAATAATCAAGGTTGGGGAGAGTGGCAACACACTGGCTGGACTCAAAATCAGTCATCTCAGGCATATTCTCCACCATATTACACTTCGCCTTCTACTGATGAGCCGACTATTCGTGGTATGTTGCATAATATGCAACTTCAACAGCAGGAACACTATGAGGCTCAACATGCCTGGAACAACGAAATGGAAAAACAAATCAAAGGTCAGAATGAAGCTTTCAACACTTTCTACCAGAACTTCAACCAGTTTCTCGAGATGTATGAAAATGATAGGGGGTTCGTCTTCTGGCACATCTGGTCATAAAGGGCAAAGTGGAAGATATGATCATAGAAGGGAATATGGTTCATCTAGTTTTTAATGTGTTGGCTATGTTGCTTCTTTTTAAATGTAATGATACTTCAATTACTTTGGTTTATATTTATCACTATTTTTCAATCAATCCCTTATCGTGTTATTATGTGTAAGAAAATATTGAAAAAACGAGTTTTCACCCTGAACAGGTCGACATGTCTCACTCTCTGGTCGACACATTTTGTTCACAAAAGTTGATAGGCAGCTTCTGGCACTGCCAGGTCGACGCATTATGTAAAACAGGTCGACCTGTCTTTCTGGGTAGTACAAGGTCGACCTACCTTCTAAGGAGGTCGACTCATAGGAAACACTTAGAAAACGATTTTCAAAGAAAGTGTTCTCTAAAGTGCATCATATGTTAACCTAAGAGAGTGTTTTCTCAAGAAATCACTCTCTAAGGTAATTTATTAAATAAATGTAATTAATCAAAAGAAATTAATTTTAAATATTTAAAAAAGTCGATCAAATTTTTTATTTAAATGCCTTATTTGATTAATTTTAAATATTAATCAAATAATAAATATTTAAAGAAATTAATCAAATATTTTCTTTAAAATATTTAAAATTAATCAAATATTATTATGATTTAAAAATATTTTAAATATTTTAAAGAATTTAATCAAATATTTTAAAGAATTTAATCAATTATTATTATTATTTAAAATATTTAAAATGAATCAAATAATAATATTTCAAATTAATCAAATAATAATATTTAAAAATTAATCAAATTATAATTAATTGAAAAATATTTAAAAAATAAATTAAAAACAATTGGAGAAAGTCATATATTTAAATTTGTATTAGAATCATTGGATGTATCACCACCCCAGTGGTTAAAACGCCTTTACAATATTTTTTCCCACCATAAGGGCGTGGGTTCAAACCCCCTTTTTGTAGGTTTTTTTGCGCTTTTTGAAGTAAATACTAACCAGGCCGACCTACCTTCTAAGGAGGTCGACCGGTCCTCATAGGAAACACTTAGAAAGCATTTTTCAAGGAAAGCGCTCTCTAAAGTGCATCATATGTTAACCTAAGAGAGAGCTTTCTCAAGAAAACGCTCTCTAAGGTAATTTATTAAATAAATGTAATTAATCAAAAGAAATTAATTTTAAATATTTAAAGAATTTAATCAAATATTTTATTTAAATGCCTTATTTGATTAATTTTAAATATTAATCAAATAATAAATATTTAAAAAAATTAATCAAATATTTTTCTTTAAAATATTTAAAATTAATAAAATATTATTATGATTTAAAAATATTAAAAATATTAAAAAGAATTTAATCAAATATTTTAAAGAATTTAATCAATTATTATTATTTAAAATATTAAAACTGAATCAAATAATAATATTTAAAATTAATCAAATAATAATATTTAAAAGTTAATCAAATTATAATTAATTGATATATTTTTAAATAATTGAAATATTAATCAAATAATAAATATTTAAAGAAATTAATCAAATATTTTCTTTAAAATATTTAAAATTAATCAAATATTATTATGATTTAGAAATATTTAAAATATTATAAAGAATTTAATCAATTATTATTATTATTATTTAAAATATTAAAACTGAATCAAATAATAATATTTAAAATTAATCAAATAATAATATTTAAAAATTAATCAAATTATAATTAATTGAAAAGTAATTGGAGAAAGTCATATAATTAAATTTGTATTTGAACCATTGGATGTATCACCACCCCAGTGGTTAAAACGCTTTTACAATGCCTTTCCCTATCACAAGGGCGTGGGTTCGAACCCCTCCCCCCTCCCTTTGTATTTTTTGAAGTAAAAACTAACCAGGTCGACACATACATCAACCGGGTCGACGTAGTTTAGTAAGTTTTAAAGTAATAAACTCTCTGGAGTCAACAAGTCGACGCATACTTCAACCAGGTCGACGCAGTTTAGTAAGTTTCAAAGTAATAAACTCTCTGGCTTCATCAGGTCGACCTACCTTCTCAGGAGGTCGACCTGGCCTTTTGGGCCATCCTAAGAAAGCGCTTTTGAGTGAAAGCGCTCTCTAAGGTTACCTTAGAGAGTGCTTTATGATTAAAGTGCTCTCTATGAGATTTTATAAAATAAATGTAATTAAAAAATATCAGAAAACCTAAGAGAGTGCTTTCATCAGAAAGCGCTCTCTAAGGTTATTTTTAAATTAAAACATTTTAATTAATCATTGACCTTAGAAAGCGCTTTCTAAGGTCAATGATTATTTAAAATATAAAACTTTGCCCTTCATTTTCATAAACCCTTTCATTGTTTTCGCTCTCTTCTTTCGCACGTTTTTTCTGCGAAACTTTTCATAAACCCTAAACTTTCATTGTTTTCGATCATCCATTGATTGTTGCAGCCTGACATTGTTTTCATTGTTTCTCATTGTTTTTGTTCATCCATTGCTTGTTGATGCGTTCGTTGTTCTCCGTGAAGAAGAAGAAGAGGTAAGTCATTGTTTAGTTCATTGTTGTTGTTGTTCTTGATGATTTAGTCATTGATTTAGTCATTGTTTAGTCATTATTGTTGTTGTTCTTGATGATTTAGTCGTTGTTGTTGTTGTTGTCATTGCCATTGTTGTTATGGTTACTGCCATTGCCATTGTTGTTCATCATCAGGTCGACCTGCCCTTTAAGGAGGTCGACCTGGTGTTCTGTTGTTGTCCACTTACCTGGAGGCCGACCTGGTCTAACGAGGTCGACCTGGTGTTCTCTTGTGAGAAAATATTTAATTGAAAAATAAAAAATGAAGAATGAATAGGTGCTTGTTTGTTATTACATGTTGCCACTTACCAAGTTAAGACTCAAAACTGGTCAATTAATGATATTTCATTTTATGATACGTGTACAGGGGGGTCTTGGTAATTCTACCCTATCCAGACACTGTATTTCATTCTACAACTCCACAGGTATATCTTTTATTTAGTTTTTTTTGTTTAGTTTAATTAGTGTAACTATGGATAAGAAATGGATGTTTGCAAATCGATTAACGAAAGAGTACGAGAATGGGGTATCGGAATTCGTTAAGTTTGTTGTTACGCACACTGAAAACCCCAATTGAATGAAATGTCCTTGTTTGGGTTGCTCTTTTGTGGGTAATGTTAACGCAAATTAGTTGGAATTGCATTTAAAGAGGCATGGAATTGATAGAAGTTATACATGTTGGGATATGCATGGTGAGAAAAGTAACGGGAATGTTGAACCGGGGGATAATACGACATATGCTTCAAACGACAATGGCACAGATACATACGATTATGATCGAGTCGAAGAGATTGCAGAAGTACTTGAAGATGATCTTAAGGATTGTCCCCAAATGTTTTTGAGGTTGGTAAGCGATGCAGAGAAACCGTTGTATAATGGTTGCACTAAATTCACAAGATTGTCGGTGGTTTTAAAGTTGTACAACTTAAAGGAGGGCAATGGATGATCGGATAAGAGTTTCACAAAGTTATTGGCCCTGATGAAAGATATGCTTCCAGAGGATAATGTTCTTCCCAATCGAACATATGAGGCCAAAAAGATGTTGTGCTCTATCGACATGAGCTATGATAAGATACATGCATGTCCAAACGATTACGTCTTATTTCGAAACGAGTATGCATCGTTAAATGAGTGTCCTAAATGTGGTGTCTCTCAATATAAGAAAAAAGTTGTCTCCAACAAAGGTCTTATGGTATTTTCCAATTATTTAGAGATTTAGACGCATGTTTCATAGTGATACCGATTCAAGATACTTGACTTGGCATGCAGATGAAAGAATTATTGATGGAAAGTTTCGACACCCGGCAGATTCACCACAGTGGACAAAAATTGATGATGAGTATCCTGAATTTTGAAAAGAAGAAAGAAACCTACGCTTGGAATTATCTAATGGTAGAATAAACCCACACGGTCTTCAAAGTATCTCACATAGCACTTGGCATGTCATTATTATGATTTATAACATACCTCCATGGCTATGTATGAAGCGTAAGTACATGATGTTATCTATGTTAATTTCTGGGCCTAGACAACTAGGGAATGACATAGACGTATACTTGGCACCCTTAATCGAAGATTTAAAGATTTTGTGGGAGAACGGTGTGGAGGTTTATGATGGGTATAGGAAAGAAAGTTTCAACTTGCGGGTGATGTTGTTTGGCACAATTAACGATTTTCCAGCATATGGAAATCTATCAGGGTACATCATAAAAGGTCAATATACGTGTCCTATTTGTGAAGGTAAAACATATTCGACGCGATTGGAGTTTGGTCAGAAGAATGTATTTCTCGGTCATCGTAGATTCTTAAATTCTAATTATCACTATCGTGGATGGAGAAAAGCATTCAATGGAGAGCCAGAACAAGGTAGAGCTCCACCTATGTTGACAGGTGATCAGATTTTTGAAAAGGTGAAAGATGTGAGTTCTTAGTTTGGAAAGCCTTTTGCACATACATTTGTCAAGAGTGGGTGGAAGAAGAGGTCGATTTTTTTTATCTGCCATATTGGCAGTCATTGTATGTAAGACATTTTCTCGATATTATTCATATTGAAAAGAATGTATTTGATAATGTTATTAGTACGCTACTCAATATACAAGGAAAGTCTAAGGATGGCCTTAAAGCAAGAAAGGACTTGGTAGCGATGGGGATAAGAACTGAACTAGGACCATTGCAGAAACGAAAACGAACATATCTACCACCTACTGCATATAATCTATCTAGAACAGAGAAAAATATATTGTGTAAATCTCTAAGTCAAGTTAAAGTTCCAGAAGGATACTCTTTAGATATCAGAAGACTTGTGTCTATGAAAGACCTCAAGTTAAATATTTTGAAGACGCATGACTGCTATGTTATAATGGAACATTTTCTACCAATATGTATACATTCTATTCTGCCTAAAAAATTAAGAAGCGCAATAACTAAATTGTGTTTTTTCTTCAAGTCAATTTGCAGTAAGGTGATCGATCCTGCGATCTTACCGACATTGCAAAAATAAATAGTTATTACTTTGTGTGATCTTGAAATGTATTTTCCTCCCTCTTTTTTAGATATAATGGTTCATCAAGTTGTTCATATGGTAAAAGAGACTCAATTACGTGGATCGGCTTATATGAGATGGATGTACCCTGCTAAATGTTATATGAAAATATTAAAAGGGTATGTGAAAAACTAAAGTCGACCAGAGGGTTGTATTGCCGAACGATACATTGTTGAATAAGCGATTGAGTTTTGTACTGAATATATGTCTAATGTATAATCAATTAGACTCCCCAAATCTCATATTGTCGGAAATAAATAGGAAAAAAGTTAATTGGAAATGAAGTTGTGACAGTATCAAGGGGTGAACGGGATCAAGGGCATTTGTATGTTCTGCACAATGAGAATGAGGTTGAGCTGTATGTGGAAATGCACAAGGATGTTCTCAGAGGTTTGAATCCGAATAGAACTGCAAATTGGATAGTACGAGAGCATAATTGTAGTTTCATAACTTGTTTTAAGGATCATGTTTATGCAAAGTATTATTCAGATCCCACTTCAATAACAGAAAGATTGAGATGTTTGGCATATGGTCCAAGTATGGTTGTGTTTTCTTATAGCGCACACACAATTAATGGATACATATTTTATACCAAATAACAAGATGATAAAAGTACGATGTAAAACAGTGGTGTCATCTGGTAGCTGAAGAAATGCACATTTCAAGTGTGAAGGACTTAAACCCCACATTTGCAAATCTGTCATATTTTGGGGTTATCGAGCACATTTGGGTGTTTGATTATGAGAAGTTTCAGATTCCTATCTTTCGTTGCAAGTGGGTGTAAACACCCCAAATTTTCCCTCACTATTTTAACCATGGCTTTTGATTCTTTTCATATTGCATAAGTTCAAATCATATCATCTCATATTACATTTTTGCTTCACTGCATTGGTTCAAGGTCATCTGCATCTAGGGTTTGTGATTTGAGCAATTCCTGAGCTATCTGAGCAACTCCAAGGGTATTAAATCATCTTAAGAGGGTCCATGTATGTTCAAGCATCATATTATATCCTCCCAAGACCAAGAAAGTCAGAAAATCACAAGAACTGAGAAGGGCATGGAAGCAGGGCCAAGCTTAACTGCACAGATGACCTAAAATTAGGGTTTTGGTTTCAGAGGCCATAACTCCAAATTTTTTGTCCATTATTGTTTCTATTGGTCTCTATATGATATGAGGATCATGCTTACCAATTTTCATGAAGAAATTCAATGGGGAAGGCATCTGATCAAGAGATGACTTCTTGAACAAGTCGGTGCAAAACCAAGGCATCTGAGGCCCCAATCACCCAACCAAGGGGTCTTCTCCATCATTTTGAATGTGTATGATCTTTATTTGATCTTAGAAGAGTTTAGAAGTTCACAAAATTGGAGAATTTCAAGCCATTTGCAAAGTTGCCATTTTGGGAAAGTGACTTGTAATGTAAACTTGCCATTTTGGGAAAGTTTTTCAACCTCCTCTTTTTGATTCAAAAATGCTTCAAATGAAAAATTCTTGGTCATGAAAGTTGTAGATTGGATCCTCCCATTTTCAAAAAGTACAAGAACTTGATCTAATTCATTCTAGAACTAAAGTTATGGCCTTGCAAAGTTGGGAAAAATCACAAAAATTCACTTATGTGCCAAAGAGGGAAACTTGCAAAATCTTGTACCAAGGCAATTTGTGACTTCTAATTGATGTATAAGCATTACACAAACATCATACATGACATAAAATTCAGAATTGCCCAAAGATTTCCCAAGTTTCATGCCTTGATCATTAAGATTTCTCAAAGGGGCCAAGAACTTCATGATTTGCAAAATCACCCACAAACTTCATTCAACTTGCTGCCTTGCCTAAAAACTGATCCCATGGACCTCCCTAAAGTCATCTGCGCAGGACACCCCATTGTCCTTGGCCTTCCATGTGCCCATACCTCAAGTACACCAACTTTTGACATTTTGGCAACTTGCCCATACCAATCAACATAGGCCAGCACCCACTCTCTGACCTATCACATTTCATTATGTGGATCAAAACCAAGCAAAAGCACACAACATTGCAGAAAAAACACTTGAGAATACACAACACACTCAAAAATCCCCAAATTTGCAAAAGCCTTCGAATCTCTTGATTCAACCATCAAACCTTCAAACTTTTTCCACCATTCAACTCCATAAACATCACTGATCATTTCCCACCCTTTATTTTTCCCTAAAACACTCAGAACCAAAAACACGATTTCAACATTTCATGAACTGAAATTCTGCCAACTTCCTCTTGAGGCCATTTAAACTCCAACCAAGCATCACAAGCTCTTGGGGGGGGGGAATCATTGGAGTGGATTTGAGGCAAAGAACTGGCCAGAAAGCTCCTGTTTTGAAAGCTCAACTTCAGGTATCCATGGCATTTATTTTTCCAGAACTCCCATTTTATGTTATACAATGATTCTACACGTTTCACTGATCACCATGATGTCTTTACTTTTGAGAATAGTTGAGAAATAAGCATTTCATAAGCTTCTGAAATTTTTGCCATGTTTTCCGTTTTGCTTTGATTCGTGCTTTTGATGATGAACAAATGATTTTTGGTGGTTGATTCTTTTTGGGGTTGAGGAGAGGATCATTTCTGGAGCTTTAGGGGTCTTGAGGTTGCGTATTGAGGGAGATTGAGTGAGGGGCTAGCCGGAGAAGATGACCGGAACACTGTTCTGGTCACCTGAAAGTAATTAGGGTTCAGATTAGGGCTTAATGACATAATTAGCGTAGTTTGAATGTGGGCCGTCCATTTGCGCGCGCTGGTCAATTCCCTCCCTTTCTATTTGAATTTGGGCCTTTGGATCTGCTGACTTTCATTTTAATTCATTTTAATTTCATTTTAATTACATTTCTTTCTACATTTTATTTAAAATAGTAAAACATTTCTAAAAAAATTCATTTTTTGCATCATGACTTAAATTATTTTTCTCATTCTGAAAATATTTTTTATTTTAATTTTTGCATAAATTTTGTATTTTTAAAATATTTAAATTTTTATTTTAATTAGTTAATGGAAATTAATTAATTAAAATACCATTTAAGTTTCTAAAAATCACCAAAAAAATCACATTAAATCTTGATACATTTAGAAACATTATCAAACTCTTCACACAAATTTCTTTTTTATTCTTGACCTATTTTGGCATTTTTCTTTGGAATTAGGGTTCTTAAAAGTCAATATTTTTGCCCTAACTTAGAAAAATCCTTTCTGCCTAACCATGAGGAGTTTGATGATGGTTATTTTTGCATTGAATTCCTCATATCATGTAGTTTCTAGGATAAAATTGGTTTGAATTTATCTTTCATTTTCGATTTGTTGTGCATTTTCCCTTTTGAAGTGCCTTAAAACCCAAGCTAACTTGAGAAAATCATAGCTTCCATTAGGTTAAGATTTAGGTCTCCTCCTTTGGGAAGTGAACTTGTGTAGGGTTAGGGTTCCGTTGATCCTATTTTCAAATTTTTATCATGTCATTTGCTTCTGGTTTTGATTTTTGTACTGCATGTTATGTATAAACCCTAATTTTAGCCTTCATTTGCATTCATCCTTCATATGCTTGCATACATGAATTTTCCATGACATTTTGTGCATCCACATGACATCTAAGACATCTTAGGATACATTAGAATCATGTTTGATCCTTGCATCATCCATTTTCCTTGTTATGTATCCATTGCATTTCATAAGTTTTCATGAACTTTCATGCTTCCTACTTGTCTCATTTGCATTCTCATCTTTTGTATGATCATTCATATCACTTGGCATGCTTTCATACCATCTCATAACATCATTTGCATCATGAATATTCTTCTGATTTTGGTTTTCATCTTTACATTTCATCTCATTTTCATTTCATTTCATTTCCTTTTGCTAACTTTTCAGGTGGTAAGTGTTTGAGAAGTGAATTTGCCTTCACTTCTCATAATATCTTCTCATCTCTCTTATGCATCATTGCTGAATTTTACTTGTGAATTAGAGTGAGCTTGCTCATTCATGTCCCCTCCTCACTTTCTTTCTTCAAGCAACTTATCCTCTTAAGTGAAGTAAGTTGTCTTGCTTCTCTCTGATTCTCCTTCCTTCATCCTGCTTTTTCCTTGGTGGCTTTTCTCTTGAGATCTTCTTGCAAGCCTCATAAACCCTAGGAATACCCAAGCATGATCACAATTAGGGTTTGATTAGTCCCCCATTAGTTTTACCTTTGTGTCATCTTTGTGTCTTCTCTTCTCATCTCTTAATCAAGGACTAAACCTTGAAGGTTTTAAGGCTTTGTGATTAGGGTTATGCATGTATCCTTCTATTAGGATGGAGTGTATAACTTTAATCCTAAGTGTTAAACCCTTAATGTGTTTAAATCATTTAATCAATTCACTTAATAATCACTAAGACATCAAGCTTGTAACTTGGGCCTTGCATTAGGGTTCTAATTCTTCCTTAATTGGTTAAGAAGGACTAACCCTAGTGTTAATGGACAAGTCCCCCTCAGGTTGTCTTACAAACCATAAAATCCATTTCTTAATCTTACCATTAACTAAAATCCACTCTAATAAAGGTTTTGTTTTGTCATGAGGTTAATCCCTAATCATGGATTAAGTTGAGGAGCCTTTCTCAGCTTAAATGTTCTCATCTGTCATCCTTCTATTAGGACGGCGTAATGAGTCCATTAAATCCTTGATTATGGCTTAAACTCATTACCTAACACCAAACAAAAACTCCAAAAACATCTAAATAATTGCAAGTAGGTTAATGATCTTAATCCTACATCATGGTGATTAAGTGTGAGGTGTTTACTTCATACTTAAGGTATTCTCATTACCCCTAATCAGAGGGAGGATGTGATGAGTTTACTAACCCCTGGTTTAGGATTAAGCTCATTTTCCTATGACAAACTCCAAAAAGCAATAAAAGATTGAACACACAAAAACAAACAATAATCGTCTCCTCCGGGATTCTTTTCTCATCATCTTCATTCACAAACGAGAACTTGCTTCTTCCGTCTAATGCAAGACAGTTTGCACCTGGGCCAGACAGGTCATACACTTGAGCATAGATAAGTAAGCAGTTCATAAGTCAATTTATCTTTCAGTCTCTTTGAGTCGAACTACGGTGTTCTGACTTCCTCATTGCACGAGAGGATACGTAGGCATAACTTAACGGTTATCGAACAAAAGTCTCTGTGTATTCCTCCATCTTTCAGCATTATTCTTTAAATCTAATAGTCTTGAGCTTCATTCTTTCCTTACACTGACACACTCATATTACACTTCACATTTCTTTTGCACTGACAACTGTATATTCTTTTCCAGCTTTAGCACACAAAATAGCACTGACACTACCCCGTTAAGCACATACTTTCAAGCATGGATCCCGTCGAGTACGGCGGACAATCTGGGTGCTAATACCTTCCCAGGTTGTAACCAACCCCATTTCTTAGTTTCTCTGGTTCGCGACCGTCTTATCCATATCTTTCTAGGTTTATGCAGCATTACCTTTCCTTCGGGATAAAAATGCCTAGCTGGTGACTCTTTTCTTTTCAGTTCACCCTTGTGTGTTCTCTTTCCGCCGACCGTTCGCGTCTGTACCCTATTTGACTTAGCCTCATTTAGTGGGAGCGACAGCTTGGCGACTCTGCTGGGGATCCTTATATTGTAACCAGGGCTTCTGGTTCTTTTTGTGGGTTCCTCCTAGCGCTTGTTTGATTTGTGTTTACTGGGGTGTTATGTGCTAATTGTGATTATTTATTTGCTTTATTTATTGCTTTATGTACAGCTTTATTTATTACTTTCTTTACAGTTTTTCATATTTCATACTGTCATTATCATTGCTGGATCTGGTTTCTGTTTTGGTGGGTGGGGTTCCATTGAGAGTTTAAGGTCCTATACCTGGGACCTGAGTGACACCTAGGCTAGAGTGGTTCATGTTCTTTCCCATTCCATTTAGGTCTGGTGCGGGAATATGAAACACGGTTCAGATGTGGGTTTCTTCTTGAGAACTATGTGCTACAGATTTCCAGTAGTGCTAGAGCTATCTGGGAAGCCTGCTAAGTCTGGATGACCTTTATTATGACCTTCAGAAGCTGAGGTGAATTAGAGGAGGATCTTTTATGATTATTGTAAACATTGTACCTCCGAGTTAGAAGTTTTTACACTTCTCATAACTGATCCAAGTCTGAGGATCCTTGTTCTAGAACATTACATGTGAGAGGGTTGGGTTGTTTACAGGTTTGCAGGAACCCTTGGCCACATCATACCCTGTTACTGTTTTGTTTAAGAATACTCCACTTTGGACAGTTCTTGTGATTAACCCTGGACATGTGACTCTTTATTTGAGTCCCCCACCTTGGTTACTGGATTTGTAAGCCTCCATCTGGACTTTTGAACATACATAGGACTTATATCAAGACAGATGATCAGATCCAGCTTGATCACAAACCCTTGCATATCATTTTCATATATCATCATTGCATCATTTAACATTTGTTTATTTGTTTTTCAGGGTATCCATATCACATCTGGTTTGGTTTTGACCCCTTCTCCTGCATTAGACCTTTGCTTCATCAGTTATCTGCTTCAGCTATCTTCATCATCACTAGCATCAGCCTGTCAGTGGCTCATTTCCAGCATCAGTCTGTGATCTTTATCAGTACCAATCTTCATCTTCTTCAGCAGCACTCATGACTACTCCCAGGAAGAGCAACATATCCTACCACTTCTTTGAGCCTGTGTTAACTGGTATCAGGCAAGTCCAGTCACGCATCACACCTGACCACATCCCACTGTTCATAGAACACTATGGAGGTATGTTGGATATGGTTATGGACCTTGAACCTTCTCAGAGGAGCATGATCCACACATGCTTGCAGTTTTATGACCCTCCTTTGAGATGTTTCACATTCCCAGACTTTCAGTTAGGGCCTCTGCTGGAAGAGTTTTCTTCATTGATTGGAGTATCTATCAAGGGTGGAATCCCTTTCAACCCAGAAATGCCAACTCCCAGAAATGATTGAGCAAAGTATGAAAACAAAGGTTGGTTCACTGGCTTGCACTTAGACTTCTTGATTTCTCAGGCCATCCTGAAAGCTTCATTAGGAGAATGGAGGGCAGTCTGTGCACTGTTAGCCCTCAGCATATATGGGGCTATACTGTTTGCAGATGAGCCCAAATTTGTCAGTAAGAATGCCATCCATTTGTTTCTTCTGAAGAACCCAGTGCCCACATTTCTAGGAGATTTCTATTATTCCATCCATCAGAGGAATGAGAAACAAAGGGGGAAGTTGGTAAGATGTTGTGCTCCTTTGTTTTACACCTGGATGCTCAGACACCTGCCTAAGTCAGATGCCTTCCTGAATCCCCACCAACAGAAGAATTGGGCAAAGAGGCTCATTGCCTTAACTTCAGATGATATTAGATGGTGCACCCAGAGCACCAAAGGCAAGGACATTATCACCAGTTGTGGACAATACCCAAATGTGCCTCTGATAGGAGTAAAAGGTTGCATCAACTACAATCCTTTGCTGTTTAAGAGATAACTGGGTTATGCTTTGGTTCACCCTCCCAGAGGACAAGATTTAGCTGAGACCCTGTATTGTGAAGTGAAACCTAATTCAGTTGTTGTCAGGCAAGCATCCTGGGCTTGGTACAACATCCAGGCAAAAGGGATGGCCATTCTTGGGAGGTGTAATAATGTTGCTTCAGCTCAGTACTATGACTGGTCCCGTACTAGAGCTCAAATTATCGAAATGCCTTTTATCTTGGAAGACATGCCTGGACCATCCACAGTACAGCCAGCAGCAACTGTCAGCCTAGAAGAATTTGAGAAGCTGAAAGAAAGAAATGAGAACTTATCTCAGGCCTTGAAGAAAACTCTCTGGGAAAGAAGTGATGGTCGTCTGGATATTGATAGATTGGAGAAGCTTAGGGTTGAGCATCTTGCCAAAATTGAGAAGACAGAGGACTACATCAGGAAAGCAAGAGCTGGGGAACAAATATTAAAGAATGTCTGTAAAGAGGCCAAAATTCAGAAGGCTAGAGCTGAGCTCTATCTGCAAGAGAGTCAGGCTAGGTGGGCCAGGATCACCGAAGCCCGTACACAAGAAGACCAGAAGACTCAGGCCAAGATTGAACAGCTAGAGGCCAATGAGAAGAAGCAGCAGGAAGCTTTGCTGGCAGCCCAGAAGGAGATTTCAGAGTTGAAGCTCAGAGCAGGATTGAAGAGATCAAAGGACCAGGACAGGCATAAGAAGCTGACCACTGCCATTGCTACCAGGAACCTCCTCATTAGGACCATTACAGAGCACCCAGCTGGTCCAGTGACTGAGGCACTCCTGAAGGAGGTCAGAGAGGATGAATTTGGACTGGATGTTTGATTCTTTGTTTGTTGTTGTTTCCATTTGATGTACTTTTCTCTTTTGTTGTATTTTGACCCTCCATGGGCATGTATTGTAAAAAAACTATGTACCTTTCATCATTTGTAATATATTTTAGTTTTCTTCCATTTGGGCTTTCATCTCAACAACATCAAGCATCTTCCTCGAGGTCTGGAAAGGTCAAAACCAAGAACCAAACCGGATACCTTGGAAAACAAATAAGCATACTGCATTGCATACTAACTTTTGTTTTGTTTTGTAGGTTTTGTTATTATTATTGTTTCTAACTTTGTTGTTACTTCAGGAAACATTGCTCGTCGCCGAGTGTTCCCTGTCAACCGCACGCACCGGTACCCGACTCGTAACAACCTTCCCGGTATTCAAATGGAACAAGTACAGCAGGATCTGACTGAGGTCAGAAACCAGATGGCTAATGAAAGAGTAGAAATGAGAAATCAGATGTCTCAATTCATGGCAGTGATGACTGGCTTAGCCCAGAGTCAAGAAAGGTTAAGGGAGCTGGTGGAAAGACAAACTCCTGAGGAACCTCATCTCGGAACAGGAGGAACTAGTAACAAAGAACGGGGCCAGCCTCGTATTGACCCACCAGTATTTGGACCTCATCTGGATCCAGAAGTTAACATCCCGAGAAATGTGCAAGGTAATACTGCTGGGGGGAGAATCTTGCAAGAGGATCCCCAAGAAGAACAATTTACTGTTATGGGGGCTGGAGATGAAGTATATGACCAAAGATTGGACGAAATTGCTGAGAAATTAAGATCTTTGGAGTCTCAGAATTCTTTGGGCTTCGATGTGATGGACATGGGGCTAGTAGATGGGGTGAGAATTCCCCACAAATTCAAACCCCCATGCTTTGAAAAGTACAATGGTACCTCCTGTCCTCGCACTCACCTGCAGTCTTTCCTGGGAAGACTTAAAGCTTACACTATGGATGAAAAGCTGTGGATGTTATACTTTGAAGACAGTCTGACTGGGGCTTCGAGAGAGTGGTATTCACACCTATCTAGGGCCACCATTAGATGTTGGAAGGACTTAGCTGAAGCCTTCATCAGGCAATATCAGTACAACCTGGACATGGCTCCCAACAGGACCCTTCTGATGGGAATGTCACAATCTTCTAGGGAGAGCTTTAGAGAATATGCCCAAAGGTGGAGACAAATTGCTGCTGCTGTCCAACCACCCATGTCAGAGAGGGAAATGGCTGACATGTTCATGAATACATTGCAAGGGACCTATATTGATAGATTGGTTGCCTTCTCCTCTACCAGTTTTGCTGATGTGGTCATAGCTGGTGAAAGGATTGAAAGTCTATTAAAGATGGGCAAAATTTCCGACAATGGTGCAAATTCATCCAGCAATCCCAGAAAGCCTTTTGTGGGACCCCGAAGAGCTGGTGAGACAAATTCCATTCATGCAAGCAGGGGCAGGCCTCAGTATGTGCACCGGTCAGTAGCAGCAGTTACTATTCCAGCTCTGATTCCTTAACAATCAGCATATCCTCAACAACAACAACCACAATATCAACAACAAGTTCATTATCCGCAACAGAGAACCTACAACAACAGCAACAACCAACAACAGCGTCCTTTCCAACAAAGACCATCACAAGAAAACAGGGTAATTGACCCAATCCCAATGCCGTATGCTGCACTCTTGCCACAACTCCTGAAGCTCAACCTAGTTGAATTAAGGACATTGGCGCCTCCAGATCCCACCAATATGCCAAAGAATTATGATGCAAATTCCAGGTGTGCATTTCATTCAAACGCACCGGGGCATAATACTGAAAAATGCAGGGCCTTACAGATGAAAGTCCAAGACCTGGTGGACTCAAAAGCTCTCAACTTTGCACCTCCTCCGAATGTCACAAGGAATCCAATGCCTAGTCACAACGGGCCTAGGATTAAAGCTATTGAGGAAGGAAAACCATCCACCTTAATCACCAGTGTTGCACAAATTCGAACACCTTTGGTTGAAATCAAAGCTCAGCTTTTAGAATGCCAAGTGTTCCCCGGGTGTGAGCTCGGCTGTGGGTATTGCAATATTGCAGTCAATGGGTGTGAAAGGCTGAGAAACAACATAGATGGTCTTATTAAGGATGGTATCCTTCAGATTACGACAACGGAGACTACAACTCTAACAATTCCTTCATCAACAATCACAGGTACTCCTACAACATCAGCAACCATTGTTCCAACGGATTCCACTACAACTCCAACAACTGCTCAATCAATCATTTTAATGGATACAAGTTCAGTCACCATTCCTGCTACAACTGCAACACCCATTCAGTCAACAGTACCTTCTACAACATCAGCAGCAATTGATGAAAGCATCTCAACGGTTACAATATACTACGATCCCGCAAATGTTCCTACCAACAATTCACAACAAAATGTTACTCCCGTCAGAGCACCAGTTACCATATACTATGATCCACACACCATTGTGGTCCCCTCTGCAGCTGCTATCAGTCCGGTCACTATCACAGTGCCTGGGCCAGTTCCTTACGAAAGCAATAATGCCATCCCTTGGCAGAAAATCACTTTGGAATCATCAACTTCTTCACCTCAGATAGACAATGTGGGGGAGGCGGAGGCTTCACTAGAAGCGGACGTCTCTTTGCCTCGCAAATTCCAAGACCCATTGCTGAAGAAGAAGCTGCTGCCAAGGCAAAAGGGAAGAGCATGGTGCAAGAAGAACCAGTTGCTAGAGAAGCTTTGAAGACTCCTTTTGATCAAGAGGTTGATGAATTCATGAGAATCATAAAGAAAAGTGATTACAAGGTGGTAGACCAGCTTCACCAAACACCTTCCAAAATCTCCATACCATCGTTGTTAATGTGCTCCGAGGCTCATCGGAACGCATTATTAAAGGTCCTGCACGCAACTGTCTATTGGGTAGACCATGGATACACGCCGCTGGCGCCGTGACATCAACCCTTCACCAGAAGTTAAAATTCGAGTGGGAAGGCCAAGTCATTACCATTTGTGGGGAAGAGGATATCTTTGTTAGCCAGCTGGCTACTTTCAAATACATTGAAATGGATGGGGAGATCCATGAAATCATGAGCCAAGGGTTTGAGGCCCTGTATATTAATGAAACATCTGATGTGTCTGGGACTTCCATCACATCATATCAACAAGCCCGGAAGGTTGTTGAGGAAGGTACCGCCCAAGGTTGGGGCAAGCTGCTGCCCGTGGAGAAGAAAGAGGACCGATTAGGGTTGGGTTACAGACCAACTCGACAAGATCAACCAGAGGCTGCAAAGGAGCCCAAGTTTGTCAACGGAGGGATGCTCACCCTGGATGCTGTGAATAGCTTGGAAGATGAGTCAGAAGACGAGCGTAACCTGGAAAGCTGGATACGTCCAAGGATCCCGGGGAGCCATGTCTCAAACTGGTCTTCCCAGGAAATTATAAGGGTTACTCCTGCAGATGTCGCTCCCGGGATTTTCATCCTAGTATAAACGCGAAAGTGGCGCGGAAAGGTTAGAGTCGCCAGCCAGACATTTTTATCCCGAAAGAATGGGAAAGGTAATGTTGCACAAATCTGAGGAAGAAGGAAAGGACGAGGTCCTGCGAACCAAAGATCTGAGTTCGGGAGTCGGTTACGACCTGGGAAGGTATTAGCACCCCAGATCGTCCGTCGTACCCGACGGGATCCACGCTTGCTTGTTTGTTTCAAAGGGTGAGAAAAATATAATTGCTGCTGAATAAAACTGCTACTGGAACTGGAATGAGAAATGAGAAAGGGAATTGGAAAAAGAGAATGGAAAAAAGGGGAAATATAGGGAAAATAAAGAATGTGCTCGAACGGGCCCTACCCCGCTGCCTACGTACCTCATCAGGATAATGAGGATCAGAGACGCCGTAGTTCCCCTAACTAGGGGTAACAAGGAAATTGCTTGTGAATTAAAGGCTTGAACTGCCTATGCCATTGCTCAGGTGTTACAGACTCGGACGACGAGTGCGTAACCGTCTTGCAAAATGACAAGTAGGAGCAAGTTCGCGGACGGAGCGAATGAGGTGAGAAAAGAATTCCCGAAGGAAAGACGCTTATTATTTGTTTGTTGTTTTTTAGAAGCTTTTATGAGTGAAAGTTTGCATAGGTGAGTGTACCTAAGTCTTACTCAATGGGATGTGTACATCTCACATCATCCCGAAATGGAATGCGCAAGAGGCACACCTATCTATGGAGGAAATCCCCAAAGCTAGTCCCACAAGTGAAGGCTTAAGCACACTGGCCTATTACCATTATTAAGTGTTTTTGTGGTTTTTTGGTTAAGAAGTGTTTTTTAGCTTTTCTTTTTGAGGTACTCATGTCAAGACCTATCCACCACGAGTGATGACTCACACCTCGCCCCGAAATGGAACGCATGCAAGCATCTCATAGCAAAGTCTCATGTCACATGAAAGTACTCAACCTTTATTAAATGAATTAAAATTAAGTTTGAAGATGATAAGAGAGAGGACACCAAAGGATCACAAGGGAAAAATTCTAAGGGGAACTAAAAATAATCCTAAGTGTTAACATGCATGGATGTCCTAAGGGTTAGTGAGGTCTCTATCCTAATGAAGAAAGAAGAACAAGATAGAAGAAGGGATGAGAAAGGCCTAGGCCCAACAAAAGAGGGTTAGTTCACATAAACATAAGAGGAAGAGATGAGAATTGGAGATGTGGAACTCAATTCCCACATCTCACACTTACCATAGCCCCTGCAAGGTTAGTATGCACAAGTGAAACAAAAATGAGCAAATTAACATGACATCATCCAACAATCAGAAGTGAAATGGAATGAACAAGTTCCTAATGCTAATTTAACTTAAAGAAATGAAGATGAGAGCCTTATGACTTAAAGTGAGGCGACATGAATACATATGGAAACAAATGTGCACTCATGAGAGATGTAATGCAAAACGCACAAAATACAAACACGAAATTCAAAACCAGAATCAAAATGATGTGAAGAATGGATTAGGAGGCCAGCAAGATGAAGAGAGAGGTCACACAATACCAAACAATATCAAAATAGAAGCAACGGAATCAAAAGATGGAATTTAAACACTTAAAGAAACAAATGACTTGAATACGAAGCAAACTCAAAAAATTCAGAAGAAACAAGACCTATCCTAGGACCAGGAAGGTATCCACACCCCAAAGGAACCCCAAATGAGAAGAAGAAGTTGGCACAAGTGCCCTTCTAAACCTATAAGAAATCTTATGAACCAAACGAGGTAAAATGGGGACAAGGTGAGAACAAAAATCCACAAATAATCAACCAGCCATCTAAAAAATCTACAACTGAAACCAAATGATCTTAAAACACATTATATCAACTTGCCAAAAGGATTTGCAAAAATTCAGAAAGGAACTAGGTCAAATGGAGGTACAAACACAAGTTGGGACAGAAAACTTACATCACAAGATATCAGATCAAAACTCAAGAAATAATTTCCTAATAATTCAGAGAAAAATTACATGAAAACTACAAGATCTTAGGAACACAATGCAAAAAGAATGGGATTAAAACTCCAAATATTGAAAGCTATAGAAAATAAACAAGACAGACTGGTCAAGAAATGAAGCAAATGAAGCTATGCACATTGGTGAATTATTTCTGGCACGTGGATCAATGGAAAAAATAAAACTAAAAATATGATTAAAAAAACTAGAGACATAAAGGAAAGTCTATGATTTATTTGAGAATTTTTAGATGAATAGAACTATTTTATGTGAATTAAAATGGAACTGAATTAAACAAGAAATTAAATGAAGAAAAGGAAATTGAAATAAATTGAAGGGGGTGCAATTAGTATGGGTTGTGCGTGTAATTGGAATGGGCCCAGGTTAGGGGGAGGTGCGAATAACAACTTCTAAGGCCCAGTCTGGCGCTAGTGCACATGTGCTATGGTGGATATGCATGCGTATGATTAGGATGGAAAGGTCCTACCGGACGGTGACAAGTGTCACCGCCGGTATGGACAGAAATCCAAAAAGCAACCAAGAATCCTATCCTATCTTCTCGGAAATCACACTTCTTAATATCTCCATCACATTAATATTTCTTAATGATTCTTAAAAACTTATAAACAAACAAAATAAAAATAAAAACTCAAACAAAAACTTATGACCTCCTTCTCTCTGCTACGCTATTCATCACCTTCCTCAACAAAATCCCTAGCCGCCGGAAATCCTTCTTCTCCGATCAATCAACAACACTAGAAACTGAAACTAATTTTTCAACCTAATCAAAACAAGCAGATTGCAACAACACTAGATGAAGCGAAAAGTCCTCAATCAAACGGATTCAAAGCGTACCTATCGTTGAAGAGTACGAGAAGATTCGAAGCTTTGAATATGTGAGGTCCTCGTTGATATACAGAAGGAAATGATCAGCTCGCGTCGATTGATGAATAGCGACGAGGTTATTGCTTCCACTTGATTCGAAGGATGCCGAGGAAGACCAGTTGACAAAATGCGATGAGCTCGCGATGATGGATTCACAGAGTCTCTCTGTTTTGTGCTTCCGTGATGATGAAGTTCGCTGCTGATGAAGATTTTCGAGGAACGACGATGCTGAGGCTTTGATTGATGATGCACGATGATATGAGATACCGAAACTTATTCCTGATGCAGAAGGTTGATTAATCTTCAGTTTGCTGATGCAGAAGCTTGATGGAAGCCGTTGTTTGTTGATGAATGTGATGTCGACACGATGACGATGAACACGGTTTTGACGCGATGAAGAAAACGACGAATCCAGCTTTTATGATGCAGGTGATGAGGAGTGATTGAAAACTTCTGTTATTGTTTAGGGATGGAGAATACCAATGAACTGTGTTTTTGTTTTGATTTTATGCAGAGTTGATGAAGATGACAAAGCTAACTCGCTTGACTTTGCTTTCGGTTTCGACTTGGTGATGACTCCACGCAAGTAGATTCTCATAACTCTTCATTAATTTTGTTCGCTACTCCTCCACTCTCCTGCATCGTGCATTGGCTTCGAATCACTGATTCCATGGATTAATGATTAATGGCGATGGATATGTTTGTGCGACGTCACCGATGAAGATGACGTTGATGATGATGAAGTTGACGCTGACTCTGTGATGTTGATGACGCCATTGATGTGCAGAGAATCGATGAATGACGAATCTGTTTTTTTTGTGTGTGATGAAGAACAAGGAGTCTTTATCAGGTTGATGCAGGGGACTCGGTTTTGACGTGATGATTCAAAGAAAAAACTCATCCTTGTTTGGATTTGCGATCAATACAAAGAAGTTAGTCACTGGCCTTGAAGAGTGGTGAATAAGTTTAGTGAAGTGTGAATGATGAAATCATGTGTTGATGATGAGGAGTGATGCGGGTTTTTTTTGAAGATTGTATCAGAGAGAGTTTCTGTTATTTTTTTTTACGTATGGAAATGCAGGTTATTGATTCCTTTTGTTATTTTTTTGTGGTCCCTCGTAACAAACTTTTTTTTCTTTTCTTCAATTCTGTTACCCCCTTTCTTTTGCCATTTTGTTATTCCTATTCTTGCTTTGGCTGTGATTTTCTTATGTGTATGTTGTGCGTGTGTATTCACAAGCTTCTTGCCGTGCTAGTGCATTTTGGAATGCTGATGGAGGTACAAATTATGACGTCATGGGCTGTAGGCTACTCTTTACGTGATGCTTCTTGTTGGTGGTTATAAGCCAATAAACAGGGACTTTGAGAGAGAAATAAAATGTATAATTGGGTTAAAAATGTTAGGCAAAAAAAAAGGAAAATAAGAATTAAAAAGTGAAGGGACATTTGGACCGAAAATAAAATAAAGAAAATAAAAAGGTGATGGTATATAAAAGATTTAGTAACATTGGATGGATAAAAGAAAAAATGAAAAATGGATAAAAATCTAAAAAATGAAGAATTGGGTATGAAATAATAAAGATAGAATATGGGAAATAAACTCGGAAATTTGGTCTTGGATTAGCATTAAGAAAATAAAATGAATCATCCACCATCAATACGCACATAGCCAGAAACCTTGATTTGCATTATCTCACTGTCTCTGATACAATGAATACAACTGCTACCGCTCTTGAGGCAGACCCTCTTAATAACAATATCCAAGTCTCTTGATCACATAAGCCTCGAATCGCCCCAAATTCTCTTGAATCATTTCTCTGAGAAAATAAACCCCTACTTTGTGGCCAGAGACACTTCGTGTTAACTGAGAGATAATCATTGAAGCGGGTAACTTGAAATTAAACCAATCATGTCAGTCTGACCAAGCTAGGTCAAACGTCCATCCGAATCAAATTGCGAACTAAATAGCCACACTGAAATGAAATCCCTGCCATGATCCATGCTATGCTTCAACAATGAATGTTATGCTTCATTTTTCTATGCTAATGATGCAGTGCAAAATATGAAAATGATATGCTAGATGCTATGCAAATGAGAGGGCAAATTTGGGGTGTTACAGCTGCCCCTATTCAATCATCAGTTAATCTGAAAAGGACGATAGTACGGGCTATCGACCATTCAAGATAAACTGTGGTTGAATACCAAGAAGAACCGAAATTTGCACTCTGACGAAGAATGCAACACCGGGAAATAAATCCGACCAGATGACGCTTTGGTGACTGAAAGGGAGAAAAAGCAGACGAGCTTCTTCCAAGTTGAACTGATATCTGGAATAAGAACAAGTTGACAGACGAGTCTTCAAACCATCCTGTGACGCCAGGAGATGGACATACGAGTCCTCAACACACTTCAATAACAATAATTGAGACAGACGAGTCTTCAAACCATCCTGTGACGCCAGGAGCTGGACATACGAGTCCTCAAAACACTTCAAGCATATAAACTGAGACAGACGAGTCTTCAAAAAAAATCCTGTGACGCCAGGAGCTGGACAAACGAGTCCTTAAATACTTCAAGCATATAAACTGAGACAGACGAGTCTCCTTCGGATTTACCTGTTATGCCAGGACCGGTAACCATTTTGACATTAATTCCCACTGTCAGGATTTGAAACCTCTTCAATACAGACGAGTATTGGATGATCATCAAGATAACACAGACGAGTGTTATAGGTTGTAAACACCCCAAATTTTCCCTCACCCATTCACATCATGGCTTGTGATCATTTCATATGCATGATCTCAATCATAGCATCTCATATCACATTTTTGATTCATTTCAGTGGTTCAAAGTCATCTGCATCTAGGGTTTGTGATCTGGGCAATCCAAAAGCTTCTTGAGCCACTCCAAAGGTCACCTATCACTTCAAAGAGGTCCATGTATGTTCAAGCATCATATTATATCCTCTAAAAGTCAAGAATTTCAAAGAATCACAAGAACTGAGAATGGTATGGAAGCAGAGCCAGGCTTGACTGCACAGATGACTTGAAATTAGGGTTTTGGTTTCAAAGGCCATAACTCCAATTTTTTTTGGTCATTCTTGTTTACATTGGTCTCTATATGGTATAGGGAGTATGCATATCAATTTTCATGAAGAAATTCCATGGGGAAGTCATCTGATCAAGAGTTGACTTTTCAAGCAAGTCAGTGTAAAATCAGGGCATCTGAGGCCCCCAATGACCCAACCAAAGGGCATTCTTCATCATTTTGATTGTATATGATCTTTATTTGATCAGGGAAGATGTTGGAAGTTCACCAAATTGAAGAATTTCAAGCCTTTTGCAAAGTTGACTTTTTGGGCAAGTTTGACTTTTAATGAAATTGTCATTTTAGGCAACTTTTTCAACCCTTACTTTTTGATTCAAAAAAGCTTCAAATGGAAAAACTTTGGTCATGAAAGTTGTAGAATAGATCATTCCCTTTTCAAAAAGTACAAGAACATGAACTAATTCATTTTGGATCAAAAGTTATGGCTTGTCAAAGTTGGCAAAAATCACTAAATTTCAAGTTATGCACCAAAGAGGCATTTTGCAAAATGACTTGATCAAGTGTTCTAAAGTTATCAAATGCATTTCTAATCTTCATACAAGCATGTACCAAGACCTAAAAGTCAGTTTGCATCAAAGAAGCAACACATTTCATGCTTTGAATCTCAAGAATTCACAAAGAGACCAAATCTTGTGGAATTTGCAAAACACTACACAAACCATGATCAAGTTGCTGAATCACCTCATAAATCATTCCATGGCTCTCCCTAAACTCAGCTGAACTCAGCCATGCTCCTATCCTAGCCTGCCACTTGCCCATACCTCCAAGTACAACTTGCTTGACTTTTTGCAATTTGAAGCCATACCAATCCCACAGTGACTCAACCACTCTCTGCCCAATCCAGACTTTACAAACATATCCCAAGGCTTCATTTTCACAACACACACAAGGCTGAAACCTCCCACAAGACAGGATTCACAAAATCTCTCCAACTTGCATTTTCCTTCGAAACACTCCCCACAAGCCTCAAACACAAAACCAAACTTCACAAACAATCTCAACTCATTCCACTGATCACAAATCACCCATCACCATAGCCTGAAAGCCACAAAATCAAAAATACGACCACCACCTTCCCTTGAGCAGAACTTCTGCCATTTCAAAAACTAGCCATTCTCAAAGCTTCCCGAGCTTCATCTCATCATCAGAGGGTTCAAAGGAGTGGGTTGGCACCAAGAAACAGCCCAGAAAGCACAGGATCAGAAAGCTCCATCTCAGGTATAGCTCAAGAACAAATTTTCCAGAACTTCATTTCCTTGTTATAAATTGATTCTACATGTTATCCTGATCATCATGATGTGTTTGAAATTGAAAATGAGTGAAAAATGAGGATGTATTGATGTTCTGAAATTTCTCCCGTGAAAAATGTTTGCTTCGATTTGCTTGGTTCATGTAGTTTAAATGTTGTTTGATGGTTGATTTGTGTTCTAGGATGTTAAAGGATCATTTCCCTGTGTTTAATTTGAAGTGGGGTGGCTTGTAGTGAAACCTAGGGTTTTGGTTCGCCGGAGAAGACGACCGGAAGTCTTCTCCGGCCACCTGAGAACCATTAACCCTAATCAGTGTCATTAATTGATGTTTGAATTTGGTACGTTAGATGCGTTGACTTAGGCTGACTGGCGCGCGTTTGAGTGGCCAGGATGCATCCTCAGAAACCCTAATCTCCATTAACTTAATTAATCCCAATTAATTAATTCATAAACTTAATTTAACCTGATTTGAATATAGACCATTGGATTACGCGCCAAGTCAACAAGTCCTTCCCCAGAATCAATCCTGGCCCTCCATTGCGCATACTTTCTTTTTATTCCATTTTTAATTCATTTCTTTTGTTTTATTTTGTACATTTATTTAAAAATAGCAAAACAATTTTAAAAATTCTGAATTTTTTTGTACACACTTTCATTAATTTTCAGAAACCAAAAACATTTTTATTTTTATTTTTTGCATTAAAAAATATTTTTAAATTATTTAAAAGTTTATTTTTAATTAATTAATGAGAATTAATTAATTAAAAATACTTTTAGGTATTTAAAAATCACCAAAAAAATTCATGAAACCTTCATAATCATTTAGAAACATTGTCCAACCCTCAAACCAAATTTATTTTTTGATCTTGATGTCTTTTGAGAATTTTTCATGGAATTAAAATCATTTCAAGGCATTATTTTGATCCAAACTTCAAAAAATCATTTCTGCCTAACCATTTTGAGTTGGACTTTGATTCTTTTTGCATTGCATTTTGTTTAGCATGTAGTTTGTGAGATTAAATTGGCATGATTTGATCCTTCATTTTCCATTTGTTTGGCATTTTTCTTGTTAAGGTACCCTAAAACCCTAGGAAACTTAGGAAATTCATAACCCTAATTAGGTTAAGAGTTGGAACCTCTCCTTTGGGCAGTGAGTTAGTATAGGATTAGGGTTCCTTTGAGTGCATTTTCAATTTTTTATCTTGATGTTTGCTTCTGATTTTGGTTTTTGTTTGATGCATTGATCATAAACCCTAATTTGGGCTTCCTTTTGCATACATCTTGCATTTGCTTGCATAACATGACTTGCCATGACATTTTATGCATCCAGTTGATTCATTAGACATCTTAAGACATATTGAAAGCATGTTTGATCATTGCTTCATGCATTTGCCATGATGTATGTCATTTTCATTTCATAACTTTTCATGTGTGTTCATGGTTCTAAACTTGCTCCATTTGCATCCATTTGTTCATGTGATCTTCCCCATGCTTTGTTTAATGTTTGTATCATCTCATGACACCATTATCATCTCATATATGCTTCTGGTTTTGATTTGCATCATGCCATTTCATTCCATTTTGCATTGCATTGCATCTTTCTCACTAACTTTTCAGGTGGTAAGCAACTTTGAGAAGTGAATTTGCCTTCACTTCTCACAATTTCTTCTCATCTCTTTCATGCATCCTTGCTGCATTTTGTTATGTGTTTGAGATTGAGCTTGCTCATTCTTCTTCTTCTCACTTTCTTCCTTCAAGTGACTTGACTTCTTAAATGAAGCAAGTTACTTTGCTTCTCCTGATCCTTTCATCTGCTTCCTGGTGGTTCCATTGAAGATTTATTTCTTAAACCTCACAAACCTTAGGAACAACCAAGCATGAAAATGATTAGGGTTTTGATTAGTCTCCCCACTTAGATTTGCCTTTGTGTCTCTTTGAGTCTTCTCTTCTCATCTCATAATCAGGGACTAAACCCTAAAGGCTTTAAGGCTTTGTGATTAAGCTTATGCCTGCATCCTTCTATTAGGATGGAGTGTATAACTTTAATCCTAAGTGTTAAACCCTTAATGTGTTTAAATCCTTTAATCAATTCACTTAAAAATCATCAAGACATCAAGCTTGTAACTTGGGCCTTGCATTAGGGTTCTAATTCTTCCTTAATTGGTTGAGAAGGACTAACCCTAGTGTTAATGGACAAGTCCCCCTCAAGTTGTCTTACAAATCATAAAATTCACTTCATCATCATATCATTAACTAAAATCCATCTAATAAAGACTTTGTTTTGTCATGAGTTTAATCCCTAATCATGGATTAAGTTGAGGAGCTTTCCTCAGCCTAAACACTCTCATCTATTATCCTTCTATTAGGATGGTGTAATGAGTCTATTTAATCCCTGATTATGGCTTAATATCATTACTCAACACTAAACAAAAACAACAAAAACATCTAAATAATTACAAGTAGGTTAATGATCTTAATCCTACACCAAAGGTGATTAAGTGTGAGAAGCTGACTTCACACTTAAGGTATCCTCATTACCCCTAATCAGAGGGAAGATGTGATGAGTTTACTAAATCCACTGGTTTAGGCTTAAGCTCATTAGCTTATGACAAATTCAAAAGCAATAAAAGACTGAAAACATAAAAACAAACAATAATCGTCTCCTCCGGGATTCTTTTCTCATCTCATTCACTCACAAACGAGAACTTGCTTCTTCCGTCTAATGCAAGACAGTTAGCACCTGAGCCAGACAGGTCATACACTTGAGCATAGACAAGTAAGCAGTTCATCAGTCAATTTATCTTTCAGTCTCTTTGGGTCGAACTACGGTGTTTTGACTTCCTCATTGCACGAGAGGATACGTAGGCATAACTTAACGGTTATCGAACAAAAGTCTCTGTATATTCCCCCTCCTTCTAGCATTATTCTTTAAGCCTCATGATCTTGAGCATTTCACTCTGTTCTTACACTGACACTGTACATTTATACACTTCACACTGACACCTGTACATCCTTTTCCAGCTCTTTTATACACAGATTGCACTGACACTACCCCTTTAAAACACAAATCTTTTAAGCGTGGATCCCGTCGAGTACGACGGACAATCTGGGTGCTAATACCTTCCCAGGTTGTAACCAACCCCCTTTCTCAGTCTCTCTGGTTCGCAACCGTCTTATCCATATCTTTTTAGGTCTATGCAGCATTGCCTTTCCTCCGGGATAAAAATGCCTAGCTGGAAACTCTATTCATTCCCTGTGAGTTCACTCCTGTGTGTCCTCGCACCCTCCATTCGCCGACCGTTCGCGTCTGTACCCCTTTTGACCCGGTGTCATTTGGTGGGAGCGACAGCTTGGCGACTCTGCTGGGGACCCTTATACTGCAACCAGGGCTTCTGGTTCTTTTTGTGGGTTCCTCCTAGCGCTTGATTGATTTGTGTTTACTGGGGTGTTATGTGCTATTTGTGCTTGTATTTATATTTATTTTTGCTTTATGTACAGTTGTTTTACTGCTTTCTTTATAGCCTTACATATATCATACTGTCATACTGTGCTGGCTGGATCTGTTTTGTTGCTTTGGTGGGTGGGTGTTCTACTGAGAGTTGAGGTCCTATACCTGGGACCTGAGTGACACCTAGGCTAGAGTGGTTCATGTTCTTTCCCATTCCATTTCGGTCTGGTGCGGGAATGTGAAACACGGTTCAGATATGGGTTTCTTCTTGAGAACTCTGTGCTGCAGATTTCCTGTAGTGCTAGGGCTATCTGGGAAGCCTGCTAAGTCTGAATGACCTTTAGTATTGACCTTCAGAAACTGAGGTGAATTAGAGGAGGATCTTTTATGGTTATTGTAAACACTGTACCTCCGGGTTAGAAGTGTTTACACTTCTCATAACTGATCCAAGTCTGAGGATCCTTGTTTTAGAACATCACCTGTGAGGGGGTTGGGCTGTTTACAGGTTTGCAGGTACCCTTGACCTCAGCATACCCTGTTACTTTGTTTTGATTAAGAGTACTCCATGTTGGAACAGTTCTTGTGATTTTTAACCCTGGACATGTGACTCTTTATTTGAGTCCCCCACCTTGGTTACTGGACTTTTGGGCCTCCATCTGGATTTCTTGAACACACCTGGCCTTATATCAGAGCACTTGATCAGATCCAGCTCAGTCACAAACCCTTGCATATCATTTTCATACATCATCATTGCATCATTTTAACATTTGCTTATTTGTTTTTCAGGGTGTCCATACTTTATTTTGGCTTGGTTTTGACCCCATCATCAGCATAGACCTATCTACTTCAGCTATCAGCTACCTGCAGTCACCAGCATCTGCCTGTCAGTGGCCCATCTTCAGTGTTATTCTCCATCATCAGCATCTGTCTCAGCTCTTCTTCAGCAACATGGCACCTAAGAAGAGTAACATCTCCTATCATTTCTTTCAGCCTGAGCTAGCTGACATCAGGAAGATTCAGACCCTGATTACTCCAGACCATATACCACTATTCAGAGAACACTATGGAGGCATACTTGATGTGGTTATGGATTTGGACCCTTCACAGAGGAGCCTGATTCATACTTGCCTGCAGTTCTATGATCCCCCTCTGAGGTGTTTCACTTTTCAAGACTTTCAATTGGGGCCTTTATTAGAGGAGTATTCATCATTGGTTGGTATACCTATCAGGGGTGGAGTCCCCTTCAACCCTGAGATGGCTTTTCCAAGTAATGAAGAAGTGGCAAAGGCATTACATCTGGAACCAGTTCTGATTGGGCAGAATATGACTACCAAGGCTGGAATCTCTGGTCTACATTTGGATTTCTTGACCTCTCAGGCTATTCTGAAGGCCTCCTTGGGGGAGTGGAAGGCAGTCTGTGCATTATTAGCCCTTAGCATATATGGGGTTATTTTATTTGCAGATGAGCCTAAGTTTGTTAGCAAGAATGCAATCCATCTTTTCATCCTGAGGAACCCAGTGCCCACTTTACTGGGAGATTTCTACTACTCTGTTCACCAAAGGAATGAAAAGCAGAGAGGAAGATTGGTAAGGTGTTGTGCTCCCCTTTTCCACACCTGGTTGCTCAAGCACTTGCCCAAGACTGATGCATTTTTGAATCCTCACCAACAGAGGAACTGGGCTAGAAGACTCACTGCTTTAACTTCAGCTGATATCAGGTGGTGCACTCAAAGCACAAAAGGAAGGGACATCATCACCAGTTGTGGGAAGTTTCCCAATGTACCCCTGATAGGAGTAAAGGGTTGCATCAACTACAACCCTCTGCTATTCAAAAGACAACTGGGCTATGCATTGGTCCACACTCCTAAGGCACAAGACTTGGCTGAGACCCTTTACTGTGAGATTAAGCCTAATCTGGCTATTGTCAGGCAAGCATCCTGGGCTTGGGATAATGTCCAGACTAAAATAGTAACCATTCTTTGGAGATGCAACAATGTGGCCTCAGCACAGTACTATGAGTGGTCCCATGCCAGGGCTCAATTTTCTGGGATGCCCTTCACCATGGAAGATATACCTGGACCATCCTCTGCACCACCTCCTGCCACTGTCAGCTTAGAGGAGTTTGAGAATTTGAAAGAAAGAAATGAGAAGTTGACTCAGGCTCTACAGAAGACCCTTTGGGAGAGGAGCAATGGTCGGCTGGACATTGAAAGGCTAGAAAAGCTAAAGGTGGAGCATCTGGCCAGAATTGAGAAGTCAGAGGATTACATCAAGAAGTCTAGGGCTGGAGAACAGATTTTGAAGAATGCCTGCAAGGAAGCTCAGTTCCAAAAGGCCAGGACTGATTTGTATCTGAAGGAGAGTCAAGCTAGGTGGGTCAGGATCACCGAAGCTCGTACTCTGGAAGATAAGAGGACTCAGGACAAGATTGAGCAGTTGGAGGCTAGTGCAAAAGAGCAACAGGAAGCCCTGCTAGCCGCCCAAAGAGAGGTCTAGGAGTTGAAGATTAGAGCTGGTGTGAAGAGGTCCAAAGACCAGAGTCAACACAAGAAGCTAGCTGCAGCTGTTACTACCAGGAATCTCCTTATCAGGAACCTCACAGAGCGTCCAGCTGATCCTGTGACTGAAGTACTTCTCAAGGAAGTTCAGGAGGATGAGTTTGGTCTTGGTGTCTGACTTTTGCTTGTTGTTGTTTTCATTTCATGTACTTTTATTTCTTATGTTGTATTTTTGACCCCTCAGAGGGCATGTTTTGTAAGAAACAGACTATGTATCATTTACTTTTTTGTAATATATGTATTAGTTTGTTCTATCTGAGTTTCTTTCAAGCAAAGTCACAAGCATCTTCCTCAAGGGTCTGGAAAGGTCAAAACCAAGTGCCAGGCCGGATACCTTGGAAACAAATAAGCATACTGCATTGCATGCTAACCTTTGTTTGTTTTGTAGGTTTGTTTTGTTTTTGTTACTAACTCTGTTGTGACTTCAGGAACTATTGCTCGACGTCGGGTATTCCCACTCAACCGTCCACACAGATATCCAACCCGCAACAACCTTCCGGGTATACAGATGGACCAGGTACAACAGGACCTTACAGAGGTCAGGAACCAAATGGCCAATGAGAGATTGGAAATGAGGAATCAGATGACACAATTTATGGAGGTGATGAATGGATTGGCACAGAGCCAAGAGAGATTGAGGGCTTTAGTAGAGAGGCAGACTCAGGAAGATCCCCATCTAGGGACCGGTGGGACAAGCAACAATGAGAGGGTTCAGCCTCATATCAACCCACCTGTATTTGGACCCCACCTTCATCCAGAAATCAACATCCCTGCTAATGTTCAAGGGAATGCTACCACGGGCAGAGTGCTGCAAGAAGACCCCCAGGAAGATCAGTTCACAGTGATGGGAGCTGGGGAAGAAGCCTATGACAGAAGGCTAGATGAAATTGCTGAAAAATTAAGGTCCTTGGAGTCTCAAAACTCCTTAGGTTTTGATGTTATGGACATGGGCTTAGTGGACGGGGTCAGGATTCCCCATAAATTTAAACCACCGTGCTTTGAGAAGTACAACGGGACTTCCTGTCCACGGACCCACTTACAATCCTTTCTAGGGAGGCTGAAGGCATATACCATGGATGAAAAGCTATGGATGTTTTATTTCGAGGATAGCTTGACAGGAGCTTCAAGGGAATGGTACTCTCATCTGACTAGAGCCACCATCAGATGTTGGAGAGACTTGGAAGAGGCCTTCATTAGACAATACCAGTATAATTTGGATATGGCACCCAATAGGACCCTCCTGATGGGGATGTCACAATCATCCAAAGAAAGCTTCCGGGAGTACGCCCAGAGGTGGAGACAGCTTGCTGCTGCTGTCCAACCACCCATGTCGGAGAGGGAGATGGCTGATATGTTTATGAACAGCCTCCAAGGGACATACATTGATAGGCTAGCTGCCTTTTCTTCTACCAGCTTTGCAGATGTCGTTATAGCTGGAGAAAGAATTGAGAGCCTATTAAAGATGGGCAAAATTTCTGACAACGGTGCCAGCTCATCCAGCAACACAAGGAAGCCTTTTATGGGCCCAAGAAGAACTGGTGAGACCAATGCTATCCATACCAACAGGGGCAGACCCCAATATATTCATAGGTCTGTGGCAGCAGTCACCATTCCCGCTCCAATTCATCCACAACCAGCTTATCAACCACAGCAACAAAATTATCAGCAACAAACTCAGTATCCTCCTCAGAGAAACTACAACAACACCAACAACAACAATCAGCAAAGACCATTTCAACAGAGACCGTCTCAGGCTAATAGGGTGATCGATCCGATCCCTATGCCTTATGCCACATTACTGCCACAACTCCTAAAGCTCAACCTGGTCGAGCTAAGGACGTTGGCACCTCCAGATCCTGCCAGTCTACCCAGAAATTATGACGCCAGCGCCAGATGTGATTTTCACTCAAATGCACCTGGTCGTAGTACAGAGAAGTGCAGAGCTTTGCACATGAAGGTACGGGACTTGGTAGATTCTAAGGCTCTAAATTTTGCACCACCACCAAATGTTAACAAGAGCCCTATGCCAAACCATGGTGGCCCCAGAATCAATGCTATTGAAGAAGACAAGCCGTCTTACTTGATAACCAGTGTGGGTCAGATTCGGACACCTTTGGTAGAGATTAAAGCTCAACTCCTCGAATGTCAAATGTTCCCGGGATGTGAGCTAGGGTGTGCTTATTGCAACATTTCAGTGAATGGATGTGATAACTTGAGAGATGGCATAGATGGTCTCATCCAGAGTGGCCTGCTTCAAATCACAACATCAATACCTACCAATCCAGCAATCTCCTTAACAGTAATTCCCGAGTCTTCCACAACTGCAACAACCATTGTTCCAAACAACTTTTCAGTTTCATCAACAAATGCTGCATCTGTTACTTCAACAGACCGAATATCAACAAACATCCCTTCTACAACTTCAGCACCCCTTCATTCAGAATCTCCCACAACAACAACACCCATTCATTCAACAATGTCTCCTACAACTTCAACAACAAATGTCTCAACGGTTACAATTTATTATGATCCTGAAAATGATTCTGCCTACAACTCACAAAGCGCCACTCCTATCAGAGCACCAGTCACAATATACTATGATCCACATACTATCATGGTCCCTTCTGCAGCTGCTATCAGTCCAGTCACTATCACAGTGCCTGGGCCAGTACCTTACGAAAGCAGTAATGCCATCCCTTGGCATTACGGCTCCGATCTATACTGCGAAGGACAGAAAATCACTCTCGAATCATTAACTTCTTCACCACAAATAGACAATGTGGGAGGAGGCGGAGGCTTCACTCGAAGCGGACGTCTCTTTGCCCCACAAATTCAAAGACCCACTGCTGAAGCAGAAGCTGCTGCCAAGGCAAAAGGGAAGAGCATGGTGCAAGAAGAGCAAATTGTTAAAGAAGCTTTGAAAACACCTTTTGATCAAGAAGTTGATGAATTCATGAGAATCATCAAGAAAAGTGATTACAAGATAGTGGACCAGCTTCACCAGACGCCTTCCAAGATCTCTATTCTATCATTGCTTATGTGCTCCGAGGCTCATCGGAACGCACTACTAAAAGTCTTGCACACAGCTTATGTGCCAGAAGAGATCACCGTCAATCAGTTGGAAGCTGTGGTTGGGAATGTTAATGCTAGCAATGGACTAGGATTTACCAACACTGATTTGACTACGGAAGGTCGCAATCATAACAAGGCTTTGCACATTACCATGGAGTGTAAGGGTGCGGTTCTTTCCCATGTGCTGGTAGACACAGGATCGTCCCTCAATGTCCTACCTAAAAAAGCCCTTGTGAAGCTGGAATATGAAGGATTGGCATTACGCCCCAGTAACTTGGTAGTGAGAGCCTTTGACGGCTCTAAGAGATCAGTTCTGGGGGAAATTGAGTTGCCTATAACGATTGGCCCACAAACTTTCAAAACGACCTTCTACGTGATGGACATTCAGCCTGCCTACAGCTGTTTGTTGGGTAGACCATGGATTCATGCCGTTGGCGCAATCATGTCTACCCTTCACCAGAAGTTAAAATTCGAGTGGGAGGGCCAAGTCGTTACTATTTGTGGAGAGGAAGATATTTTTGTTAGCCATCTGGCTACCTACAAATACATTGAGATGGATGGGGAGATCCACGAAACGATGAGTCAAGGGTTTGAGGCTTTGAACATAAATGAAACATCTGCTGTACCTGGAACCTCAATGACATCTTATCAACAAGCCCAAAAGGTTGTTGAAGAAGGGAATGCCCAAGGCTGGGGCAAGTTGCTGCCCGTAGAGAAGAAGGAGGATAGATTTGGGTTGGGTTACAAACCAACTCAACAAGATCAAGCAGAGGCTGCTGAGAAGCCCAACTTTGTTAGTGGGGGGATGCTCACCCCTGATGCTGTCAACAATTTGGAAGACGAGGATGAAAGCGACCGCAACCTGGAGAGTTGGATCCGTCCAAAGATCCCGGGGAGCAGTATCTCAAACTGGTCTTCCCAGGAAATTATAAGAGTTACTCCTGCAGAGTAATTATTATTTCCTGTATATTTTAAGCATGCATCAAGTCTTGCATCTTTCCCAAGATGACAAGACTCATTTTGTAATCGGGCCATCTGTAATTTTTGTGCAACAAGATTAATCAATGAAATATCAGACATCTTTTGCAAATGAGTCTTTTTCTTTTCCGCTCACTGTTTTTCCATTTTTCTTTTTGTACAAAAAATAAATGGCAATGTTTTCAAAATGACAATTTTATTTCACTTTTCTAAAACAAGATTAAAATCAATCACTAAAATGAACAAACTGAACCCTTGCAGAGAGTGCCTTCCAGACTGCACCGAAAACAGCACGGCTTTGACTTCGTATGACTTTGACAATCCAATCAATCAAGCTGATGAAGGGGTTGAAGAAGATTATGAGCTTCCTGAAGAGCTAGCCAGGTTGTTGAGACAAGAGGAAAAGGTTATCACTCCTCATCAGGAGGAGGTTGAAACGATTAATCTTGGTACAGATGAAGATGTGAAAGAAGTTAAAATCGGGGCCTGCCTACAAGACTCAGTGAAGAGACAATTAATTGACCTGCTTCAAGAGTATGTGGATGTGTTTGCTTGGTCTTATCAAGATATGCCAGGGTTGGACACCGACATTGTTATGCACAAGCTGCCTTTAAGAGAAGATTGCCCGCCGGTTAAACAGAAACTACGCCGTACTCGCCCAGACATGGCAATGAAAATCAAAGAAGAGGTACAAAAGCAGTGGGACGCCGGGTTCCTTGCTGTGACTAGCTATCCGCCGTGGGTTGCTAATATAGTACCTGTGCCTAAGAAGGATGGCAAAGTAAGGATGTCTGTTGACTACCGAGACCTTAACAGAGCCAGCCCGAAGGATGACTTCCCATTACCTCACATTGATGTATTGGTGGATAACACGGCTCAGTTCTCAGTGTTCTCCTTCATGGACGGATTTTCAGGATACAACCAGATCAAAATGTCACCTGAGGACATGGAGAAGACAACCTTCATCAAACCCTGGGGCACGTTCTGTTACAAGGTGATGCCATTCGGGCTGAAGAATGCCGGTGCAACATATCAACGGGCTATGGTAACATTATTTCACGATATGATCCATAAAGAAATCGAGTGTTATGTGGATGACATGATTGCCAAATCCCTCACTGAAGAAGACCACCTGGTAAATCTACTGAAACTATTCAAGCGTCTGAGGAAGTACCAACTGAAGTTAAACCCCAACAAGTGCACATTCGGGGTGCGATCGGGTAAGCTGCTGGGTTTTATTGTGAGTGAGAAAGGGATTGAAGTTGACCCTGATAAAGTCAAAGCTATTCAAGAGATGCCTGCACCGAAATCTGAAAAAGAAGTTCGAGGGTTTCTAGGTAGATTAAACTACATCTCAAGGTTCATATCTCACCTTACGGCAACCTGTGAGCCCTTGTTCAAATTATTGAGAAAAGAACAGACGGTCAGGTGGAACGAAGACTTCCAGAAGGTTTTTGACAAGATCAAGGAATACTTACAAGAACCTCCAATCCTCATGCCTCCAGTTGAAGGAAGACCTCTAATCATGTACTTGACAGTATTAGAAGAGTCGATGGGGTGTGTGCTGGGCCAGCATGACGAGTCTGGTCGAAAAGAGTATGCAATATACTACCTAAGTAAAAAGTTTACCGACTGTGAACAACGTTATTCACTGCTCGAGAAAACTTGCTGTGCTTTAGCGTGGGCTGCTCGCCGACTGAGGCAGTATATGTTGACCCACACCACTTTATTGATCTCAAAGATGGATCCAGTTAAGTACATATTTGAGAAGCCAGCGCTTACCGGACGGGTTGCAAGATGGAAAATGATCCTCACAGAATATGACATCCAGTACACTTCTCAAAAAGCCATCAAGGGCAGTGTATTGTCTGATTATCTTGCTGAGCAACCCATTGATGATTACCAGCCTATGAGATTTGACTTCCCTGATGAAGACATCATGTTCATAAAAGCAAAAGATCATGAAGAGCCTGTTCACACTGAAGGGCCTGACCTGGAAGAAGAATGGACCATGATGTTTGATGGGGCTGTTAATATGAATGGTCGTGGTGTTGGTGCAGTACTCATTACACCTAAAGGAGTTCACATGCCTTTCTCGGCAAAGCTCACCTTTAACTGCACTAACAACGAAGCTGAATACGAAGCTTGCATTATGGGTCTTGAGGAAGCCATTGACCTCAGGATCAAGACATTGACCATGTTCGGAGATTCAGCTCTGGTAATCAATCAAACCAATGGCAAATGGTACACCCACCAAGATCATCTGATACCTTACAGGGATTATACAAGGAGGTTATTGACTTTCTTTACAACGGTCAAGCTTGAGTATATCCCTCGGGATGAGAATCAGTTTGCAGATGCTCTGGATACCATTTCATCAATGATCAAAGTTCAAGCTGCCAACTTCGTACCTCAAATTTCAGTGTCCAGACTTGACAGACCAACATATGTGTTCGCAGCAGATGTTGTCAAGGATGATAAGCCTTGGTTCCATGACATTAAGTGTTTCTTGGAGGATCAAACATACCCACCTGGGGCATCTTCCAATGATAAGAAGACTTTGCGAAGGCTTGCTGGAAGTTTCTTTCTGAACACTGATGGTTCCCTGTACAAGAGAAACTTTGATATGGTACTCCTCAGATGCGTTACTAAGACAGAAGCGGACTTGTTGATGCATGAAGTGCATGAAGGATCCTTTGGTACCCACGCTGGAGGGAACACAATGGCTAAGAAGTTGCTAAGATCAGGTTATTATTGGATCACAATGGATGCTGACTGTTGTGCCTACGCCAGAAAATGCCATAAATGCCAGATTTATGCGGATAAGGTGCATGTGCCTCCCAATCCTTTGAATGTGATGTCTTCACCCTGTCCCTTTGCTATGTGGGGCATTGATATGATTGGTAAAATTGAACCGACTGCTTCGAATGGCCACAGATTCATCCTGGTTGCCATTTACTATTTCACCAAGTGGGTCGAAGCAGCTTCCTATGCAAATGTTACAAGGCAAGTGGTAGCCAGATTTCTGAAGAGAGATATCATCTGTCGATACGGGGTGCCCGAGCGAATCATTATTGATAATGGTTCCAACTTGAACAACAAAATGATGGCAGAGCTATGCCGGGACTTCAAGATCCAACATCACAATTTTTCTCCTTACAGGCCAAAGATGAATGGCGCTGTTGAGGCAGCTAATAAGAATATCAAGAAGATTGTGCAGAAGATGGTAGTTACTTACAAAGACTGGAATGAGATGCTACCATTTGCCTTGCATGGGTACCGCACGTCAATCAGAACATCCACAGGGGAAACACCGTATCAGCTTGTGTATGGTATGGAAGCAGTCCTACCTGTCGAAGTTGAATTACCCTCCCTACGGGTGTTGATGGATGTTAAGCTGAACGAAGCAGAGTGGGTCCGATCCCGATATGAACAGCTGAGTCTGATTGAAGAGAAAAGATTGGCTGCAATCTGTCATGGGCAGTTATATCAAAAAAGAATGAAGAAAGCCTTCGATCAGAAAGTCAGGCACCGAGAGTACCAAGTAGGAGATCTTGTGCTGAAGAGAATCCTACCTCCTCATACAGACCACAGGGGCAAATGGACTCCAAACTATGAAGGACCATTCGTAGTAAAGAAAGTTTTTTCTGGTGGAGCACTAATGCTCAGCACCATGGATGGTGAAGATTTCCTGTCCCTTGTGAATTCAGATGCAGTTAAAAAATACTTCGCATAAAATGACCCGCTGGACATAAAAACAGAATGTAAGTCCAGGAAAAAACAGGGCATCCCGGCGAGTCAAAAACAGAATAAAAGACTCGGGCAAAAATAAGGGAAAATAAACAAAAAAAAAAGTGTACACCCGCTGAGTTGAAAAGCCGCATTGGACAACTCAGGCAAAAATGGGTATCCCGATGGATTGAAAACCCGAAAGGGCGATCCATGCAAAACAAGGGAATAAGCGAACAACTGCATGCTGAATTCGTCTGTATCGGTTACAACTTGGTAAGCTTCAAAAAAGGATCAAGCTTCTTTCAGAATCAACCGACTTCAGAAAGCAAGACGAGAAGAACGTCAAATGTCATACGAGTCATAGCAAAAGGGAAGCTCCTTAAAGCGTCGTCAACATTGCCAGCATTTTGTTTCTCAAATTTGTAACAATCTCCTCATTTCAGGGGATATGTTTCTTTGATGTATCTTGCCAATTCAGGGCGTCTAAATTAATAAAAACAGATTTTTCAGTTACACGATGTCTCGTACATTTTCATTTGCAAAGAATGTCTGATGTCTTTAAAATATTGATTGCATAAATACAGATGCTTCTCTTCTAAAAACTACGTGCTTGCGGGAAATATACTTACTCTCAGAAGTGTCTAAACTCCTATGACGGAATCCGGTAAGGGATGCCTCGGGATTACTTGTGCGTTTCTCTATCTTTGCAGGATTGCAAGTATCCGAAGCGCAACTTGGGGCATGTAAGCTTCATCACAGCAAGCTGGAAAATCAACACTCAGTCTCAGCACTCAAAATGTTTTCTCCCCAACTGAGTTTCCAGGCATCACTTCTCCAACAGGGCAGTACCAGAAGGTGCCCGTATCTCCAGCTGAGTTGCCAAGTATCCTCCTCGGCAGGAACTTCTAGGAAGATCTTTCAGTGATCTTTCTTCTTCCCCAGCCGAGTTGCCATCTACTATTCCTTCCCAGCCAAGTATTAAAGTCGGGGGACCATCTCCCCACAGAGCTTCAGCCTCCATCCAGAAGAGCAGTGCATGAAGGGATCACAACAGAGTGAAGAAAGCTTCTACAAACCCCAGCTGGGTCCCCTCATTACCAAAGATGGGCCTATCAGTGACCTGTATCCCCAAGCAGATATCATCTCATCAGATCTACCAATGATCTCACCCCCAGCTGGGATGTCCATTTCAAGCAGATCGGCCGGAGATCTTCGCGGCATCGGGATCCGAATCCCGGTTTGGTATCTTTTCATAATCATGGCATTCGCATCATACTCACCCACAAAGCGTAGCATTCCGTCTAATACGGAGCATTACGGCAAAAATCAAACACAATGCATAATCATAAGCCATGTTCTGAATCGAGCACTTGTGAATAATAACAATCCATCAATATACAGAATGTTCCCCCCAGAGTCCCCAGCGGAGAACTAAAGCTAAAACAGTTGCCTTACATTCCCAAACACCAGTATATACTCCTTGTGGCACCCGTCCGTGTCATATCCCCAGCAGAAAGCCAAAGACATCCTCTTTGCACTCACATATACTTATATAATTTCCTTGACATCCGTCCGTGTCATTTTCCCCAGTGCAGTAACCAAACACTTTGTACATCAGATACTTGTTTATACTATACTCTTCTCCTTTTGACACTCGTCCGTAGTTTGAACACTCATCTATAAATCACTCATACTTACTACTCATACAGATACTCGTCCGTATCTTGTATACACCATTTATATATCCCCGCAGATTCAACACTAGTCCTTGTTCTCTGTTAACCAGTTGATACTCGTCCGTATCATCATCTCAGAACATGCGTCAAGCGTTTGTTTCTACCTGATACTCGTCTGTATCATAGTCTTAAGGATGCTCGTCCGCGTCTTTAATCCATACACTGTGTCAAACACTCTTGTCTTCTTGAATATAAGTACTCGTCTGTATCTACTATTCCCCAGAAAAGTCCCTTCAGATTCAACACTCGTCCGTGTTCTCTGTTAACCAGTTGATACTCGTCCGTATCATCATCTTTGAACACGTGTCGGTATTTGTTGCTACCCGATACTCGTCCGTATCGTAGTCTTAGGGATGCTCGTCCGCATCTTTAATCTATACACAAACATATAAACACTTATACTTTTTGTTTCTTGGATGTAAACACTCGTCCGTGTTTACTATTCCCCAGTAGATCGCCAACAAAGCAAATTTTCTTTTTTATCTGACATTCGTCCTATGTCATGATAAACCCTGAGAGCAGCCGTACCCTGCTAGGTGGTCGTCCTCCACCTCTTGATGATCGTCCTTCATCATGCTCACCCGATGGCCGTCCCCATCGTTGATTTTCTATCCGACATTCATCCTATGTCGTGATATTTAGCAGCCGTCCCCTGCTAGGTGGTCGTCCTCCACCTGTTGATGATCGTCCTTCATCATTTTATCCAATGGCCGTCCCCATTGTTGATTTTGGTTATCTGGCATTCGTCCTATGTCATGATAAACCTTGAGAGCAGCCGTCCCCTGCTAGGTGGTCGTCCTCCACCTCTTGATGATCGTCCTTCATCATGCTCGTCCGATGGCCATCCCCATCGTTGACCTTCTATCCGAAATTCATCCTATGTCGTGATATTTAGCAGCCGTTCCCTGCTAGGTGATCGTCCTTCACCTTAGATGACCGTCCCTCATCTTATACCCAACAGAGCAGCCGTCCCCTGCTAGGTGATCGTCCTTCACCTTTGATGACCGTGCCTCATCATCTGTTTATTTCATTTATTCTTTAACCCGATGGCCGTCCCCGTCGTGGTCCCTTTTCCTTTTCCTGATGATCGTCCTTCATCAGTTTAGCCCGATGGTCGTCCCCATCGTTTGCTTACTTTGCTTTATGAAATTGATGGCCGTCCCCATCATTTTTCATTAATCCCCAGAGAATCTTACAGCTTTTCTTGATGGCCGTCCCCATCATAAACTCTTATATCCCCAGCATGTCGGCCGTCCCCGTCATTGCTTTATTTCCCGCAATTTTCCCAGCGTGTCGGCCGTCCCCGTCATTGCTCTTTCCCCAGCAGTCGTCCTCTGCTCGACGGTCGTCCTCCATCGCCCACACTTTACAATATACTTTATTTTCTTCCACAATCTATATCCCTTTTCTTCTTCATTCTGTGAGTGCAAATTTTGGACTGTCTTTGGTATTCAACCACAAGTTATCGTGTTTGCCTGTTAAGCCGTAGCTTACATCCTGCACAGCTAACTCATGTTTGAATAGGGGCAGCTGTAAACACCCCAAATTTGCCCTCACCCATTCACATCATGGCTTGTGATCATTTCATATGCATGATCTCAATCATAGCATCTCATATCACATTTTTGATTCATTTCAGTGGTTCAAAGTCATCTGCATCTAGGGTTTGTGATCTGAGCAATCCAAAAGCTTCTTGAGCCACTCCAAAGGTCACCTATCACTTCAAAGAGGTCCATGTATGTTCAAGCATCATATTATATCCTCTCAAAGTCAAGAATGTCAAAGAATCACAAGAACTGAGAATGGTATGGAAGCAGAGCCAGGCTTGACTGCACAGATGACCTGAAATTAGGGTTTTGGTTTCAAAGGCCATAACTCCAATTTTTTTTGGTCATTCTTGTTTCCATTGGTCTCTATATGGTATAGGGAGTATGCATATCAATTTTCATGAAGAAATTCCATGGGTAAGTCATCTGATCAAGAGTTGACTTTTCAAGCAAGTCAGTGTAAAATCAGGGCATCTGAGGCCCCCAATGACCCAACCAAAGGGCATTCTTCATCATTTTTATTGTATATGATCTTTATTTGATCAGGGAAGATGTTGGAAGTTCACCAAATTGAAGAATTTCAAGCCTTTTGCAAAGTTGACTTTTTGGGCAAGTTTGACTTTTAATGAAATTGTCATTTTAGGCAACTTTTTCAACCCTTACTTTTTGATTCAAAAAAGCTTCAAATGGAAAAACTTTGGTCATGAAAGTTGTAGAATATATCATTCCCTTTTCAAAAAGTACAAGAACATGACCTAATTCATTTTGGATCAAAAGTTATGGCTTGTCAAAGTTGGCAAAAATCACTAAATTTCAAGTTATGCACCAAAGAGGCATTTTGCAAAATGACTTGATCAAGTGTTCTAAAGTTATCAAATGCATTTCTAATCTTCATAAAAGCATGTACCAAGACCTAATAGTAAGTTTGCATCAAAGAAGCAACACATTTCATGCTTTGAATCTCAAGAATTCACAAAGAGACCAAATCTTGTGGAATTTGCAAAACACTACACAAACCATGATCAAGTTGCTGAATCACCTCATAAATCATTCCATGGCTCTCCCTAAACTCAGCTGAACTCATCCATGCTCCTATCCTAGCCTGCCACTTGCCCATACCTCCAAGTACAACTTGCTTGACTTTTTACAATTTGAAGCCATACCAATCCCACAGTGACTCAACCACTCTCTGCCCAATCCAGACTTTACAAACATATCCCAAGGCTTCATTTTCACAACACACACAAGGCTGAAACCTCCCACAAGACAGGATTCACAAAATCTCTCCAACTTGCATTTTCCTTCGAAACACTCCCCACAAGCCTCAAACACAAAACCAAACTTCACAAACAATCTCAACTCATTCCACTGATCACAAATCACCCATCACCATAGCCTGAAAGCCACAAAATCAAAAATACAACCACCACCTTCCCTTGAACAGAACTTCTGCCATTTCAAAAACTAGCCATTCTCAAAGCTTCCTGAGCTTCATCTCATCATCAGAGGGTTCAAAGGAGTGGGTTGGCACCAAGAAACAGCCCAGAAAGCACAGGATCAGAAAGCTCCATCTCAGGTATAGCTCAAGAACAAATTTTCCAGAACTTCATTTCCTTGTTATAAATTGATTCTACATGTTATCCTGATCATCATGATGTGTTTGAAATTGAAAATGAGTGAAAAATGAGGATGTATTGATGTTCTGAAATTTCTCCCGTGAAAAATGTTTGCTTCGATTTGCTTGGTTCATGTAGTTTAAATGTTGTTTGATGGTTGATTTGTGTTCTAGGATGTTAGAGGATCATTTCCCTGTGTTTAATTTGAAGTGGGGTGGCTTGTAGTGAAACCTAGGGTTTTGGTTCGCCGGAGAAGACGACCGGAAGTCTTCTCCGGCCACCTGAGAACCATTAACCCTAATCAGTGTCATTAATTGATGTTTGAATTTGGTACGTTAGATGCGTTGACTTAGGCTGACTGGCGCGCGTTTGAGTGGCCAGGATGCATCCTCAGAAACCCTAATCTCCATTAACTTAATTAATCCCAATTAATTAATTCATAAACTTAATTTAACCTGATTTGAATATAGACCATTGGATTACGCGCCAAGTCAACAAGTCCTTCCCCAGAATCAATCCTGGCCCTCCATTGCGCATACTTTCTTTTTATTTCATTTTTAATTCATTTCTTTTGTTTTATTTTGTACATTTATTTAAAAATAGAAAAACAATTTTAAAAATTCTGAATTTTTTTGTACACACTTTCATTAATTTTCAGAAACCAAAAACATTTTTATTTTTATTTTTTGCATTAAAAAATATTTTTAAATTATTTAAAAGTTTATTTTTAATTAATTAATGAGAATTAATTAATTAAAAATACTTTTAGGTATTTAAAAATCACCAAAAAAATTCATGAAACCTTCATAATCATTTAGAAACATTGTCCAACCCTCAAACCAAATTTCTTTTTTGATCTTGATGTCTTTTGAGAATTTTTCATGGAATTAAAATCATTTCAAGGCATTATTTTGATCCAAACTTCAAAAAATCATTTCTGCCTAACCATTTTGAGTTGGACTTTGATTCTTTTTGCATTGCATTTTGTTTAGCATGTAGTTTGTGAGATTAAATTGGCATGATTTGATCCTTCATTTTCCATTTGTTTGGCATTTTTCTTGTTAAGGTACCCTAAAACCCTAGGAAACTTAGGAAATTCATAACCCTAATTAGGTTAAGAGTTGGAACCTCTCCTTTGGGCAGTGAGTTAGTATAGGATTAGGGTTCCTTTGAGTGCATTTTCAATTTTTTATCTTGATGTTTGCTTCTGATTTTGGTTTTTGTTTGATGCATTGATCATAAACCCTAATTTGGGCTTCCTTTTGCATACATCTTGCATTTGCTTGCATAACATGACTTGCCATGACATTTTATGCATCCAGTTGATTCATTAGACATCTTAAGACATATTGAAAGCATGTTTGATCATTTCTTCATGCATTTGCCATGATGTATGTCATTTGCATTTCATAACTTTTCATGTGTGTTCATGGTTCTAAACTTGCTCCATTTGCATCCATTTGTTCATGTGATCTTCCCCATGCTTTGTTTCATGTTTGTATCATCTCATGACACCATTATCATCTCATATATGCTTCTGGTTTTGATTTGCATCATGCCATTTCATTCCATTTTGCATTGCATTGCATCTTTCTCACTAACTTTTCAGGTGGTAAGCAACTTTGAGAAGTGAATTTGCCTTCACTTCTCACAATTTCTTCTCATCTCTTTCATGCATCCTTGCTGAATTTTGTTATGTGTTTGAGATTGAGCTTGCTCATTCTTCTTCTTCTCACTTTCTTCCTTCAAGTGACTTGACTTCTTAAATGAAGCAAGTTACTTTGCTTCTCCTGATCCTTTCATCTGCTTCCTGGTGGTTCCATTGAAGATTTCTTTCTTAAACCTCACAAACCTTAGGAACAACCAAGCATGACAATGATTAGGGTTTTGATTAGTCTCCCCACTTAGATTTGCCTTTGTGTCTCTTTGAGTCTTCTCTTCTCATCTCATAATCAGGGACTAAACCCTAAAGGCTTTAAGGCTTTGTGATTAAGCTTATGCCTGCATCCTTCTATTAGGATGGAGTGTATAACTTTAATCCTAAGTGTTAAACCCTTAATGTGTTTAAATCCTTTAATCAATTCACTTAAAAATCATCAAGACATCAAGCTTGTAACTTGGGCCTTGCATTAGGGTTCTAATTCTTCCTTAATTGGTTGAGAAGGACTAACCCTAGTGTTAATGGACAAGTCCCCCTCAAGTTGTCTTACAAATCATAAAATTCACTTCATCATCATATCATTAACTAAAATCCATCTAATAAAGACTTTGTTTTGTCATGAGTTTAATCCCTAATCATGGATTAAGTTGAGGAGCTTTCCTCAGCCTAAACACTCTCATCTATTATCCTTCTATTAGGATGGTGTAATGAGTCTGTTTAATCCCTGATTATGGCTTAATATCATTACTCAACACTAAACAAAAACAACAAAAACATCTAAATAATTACAAGTAGGTTAATGATCTTAATCCTACACCAAAGGTGATTAAGTGTGAGAAGCTGACTTCACACTTAAGGTATCCTCATTACCCCTAATCAGAGGGAAGATGTGATGAGTTTACTAAATCCACTGGTTTAGGCTTAAGCTCATTAGCTTATGACAAATTCAAAAGCAATAAAAGACTGAAAACATAAAAACAAACAATAATCGTCTCCTCCGGGATTCTTTTCTCATCTCATTCACTCACAAACGAGAACTTGCTTCTTCCGTCTAATGCAAGACAGTTAGCACCTGAGCCAGACAGGTCATACACTTGAGCATAGACAAGTAAGCAGTTCATCAGTCAATTTATCTTTCAGTCTCTTTGGGTCGAACTACGGTGTTCTGACTTCCTCATTGCACGAGAGGATACGTAGGCATAACTTAACGGTTATCGAAAAAAAGTCTCTGTATATTCCCCCTCCTTCTAGCATTATTCTTTAAGCCTCATGATCTTGAGCATTTCACTCTGTTCTTACACTGACACTGTACATTTATACACTTCACACTGACACCTGTACATCCTTTTCCAGCTCTTTTATACACAGATTGCACTGACACTACCCCTTTAAAACAAAAATCTTTTAAGCGTGGATCCCGTCGAGTACGACGGACAATCTGGGTGCTAATACCTTCCCAGGTTGTAACCAACCCCCTTTCTCAGTCTCTCTGGTTCGCAACCGTCTTATCCATATCTTTTTAGGTCTATGCAGCATTGCCTTTCCTCCGGGATAAAAATGCCTAGCTGGCGACTCTATTCATTCCCTGTGAGTTCACTCCTGTGTGTCCTAGCACCCTCCATTCGCCGACCGTTCGCGTCTGTACCCCTTTTGACCCGGTGTCATTTGGTGGGAGCGACAGCTTGGCGACTCTGCTGGGGACCCTTATACTGCAACCAGGGCTTCTGGTTCTTTTTGTGGGTTCCTCCTAGCGCTTGATTGATTTGTGTTTACTGGGGTGTTATGTGCTATTTGTGCTTGTATTTATATTTATTTTTGCTTTATGTACAGTTGTTTTACTGCTTTCTTTATAGCCTTACATATATCATACTGTCATACTGTGCTGGCTGTTTCTGTTTTGTTGCTTTGGTGGGTGGGTGTTCTACTGAGAGTTGAGGTCCTATACCTGGGACCTGAGTGACACCTAGGCTAGAGTGGTTCATGTTCTTTCCCATTCCATTTTGGTCTGGTGCGGGAATGTGAAACACGGTTCAGATATGGGTTTCTTCTTGAGAACTCTGTGCTGCAGATTTCCTGTAGTGCTAGGGCTATCTGGGAAGCCTGCTAAGTCTGAATGACCTTTAGTATTGACCTTCAGAAACTGAGGTGAATTAGAGGAGGATCTTTTATGGTTATTGTAAACACTGTACCTCCGGGTTAGAAGTGTTTACACTTCTCATAACTGATCCAAGTCTGAGGATCCTTGTTTTAGAACATCACCTGTGAGGGGGTTGGGCTGTTTACAGGTTTGCAGGTACCCTTGACCTCAGCATACCCTGTTACTTTGTTTTGATTAAGAGTACTCCATGTTGGAACAGTTCTTGTGATTTTTAACCCTGGACATGTGACTCTTTATTTGAGTCCCCCACCTTGGTTACTGGACTTTTGGGCCTCCATCTGGATTTCTTGAACACACCTGGCCTTATATCAGAGCACTTGATCAGATCCAGCTCAGTCACAAACCCTTGCATATCATTTGCATACATCATCATTGCATCATTTTAACATTTGCTTATTTGTTTTTCAGGGTGTCCATACTTTATTTTGGCTTGGTTTTGACCCCATCATCAGCATAGACCTATCTACTTCAGCTATCAGCTACCTGCAGTCACCAGCATCTGCCTGTCAGTGGCCCATCTTCAGTGTTATTCTCCATCATCAGCATCTGTCTCAGCTCTTCTTCAGCAACATGGCACCTAAGAAGAGTAGCATCTCCTATCATTTCTTTCAGCCTGAGCTAGCTGACATCAGGAAGATTCAGACCCTGATTACTCCAGACCATATACCACTATTCAGAGAACACTATGGAGGCATACTTGATGTGGTTATGGATTTGGACCCTTCACAGAGGAGCCTGATTCATACTTGCCTGCAGTTCTATGATCCCCCTCTGAGGTGTTTCACTTTTCAAGACTTTCAATTGGGGCCTTTATTAGAGGAGTATTCATCATTGGTTGGTATACCTATCAGGGGTGGAGTCCCCTTCAACCCTGAGATGGATTTTCCAAGTAATGAAGAAGTGGCAAAGGCATTACATCTGGAACCAGTTCTGATTGGGCAGAATATGACTACCAAGGCTGGAATCTCTGGTCTACATTTGGATTTCTTGACCTCTCAGGCTATTCTGAAGGCCTCCTTGGGGGAGTGGAAGGCAGTCTGTGCATTATTAGCCCTTAGCATATATGGGGTTATTTTATTTGCAGATGAGCCTAAGTTTGTTAGCAAGAATGCAATCCATCTTTTCATCCTGAGGAACCCAGTGCCCACTTTACTGGGAGATTTCTACTACTCTGTTCACCAAAGGAATGAAAAGCAGAGAGGAAGATTGGAAAGGTGTTGTGCTCCCCTTTTCCACACCTGGTTGCTCAAGCACTTGCCCAAGACTGATGCATTTTTGAATCCTCACCAACAGAGGAACTGGGCTAGAAGACTCACTGCTTTAACTTCAGCTGATATCAGGTGGTGCACTCAAAGCACAAAAGGCAGGGACATCATCACCAGTTGTGGGCAGTTTCCCAATGTACCCCTGATAGGAGTAAAGGGTTGCATCAACTACAACCCTCTGCTATTCAAAAGACAACTGGGCTATGCATTGGTCCACACTCCTAAGGCACAAGACTTGGCTGAGACCCTTTACTGTGAGATTAAGCCTAATCTGGCTATTGTCAGGCAAGCATCCTGGGCTTGGGACAATGTCCAGACTAAAATAGTAACCATTCTTGGGAGATGCAACAATGTGGCCTCAGCACAGTACTATGAGTGGTCCCATGCCAGGGCTCAATTTTCTGGGATGCCCTTCACCATGGAAGATATACCTGGACCATCCTCTGCACCACCTCCTACCACTGTCAGCTTAGAGGAGTTTGAGAATTTGAAAGAAAGAAATGAGAAGTTGACTCAGGCTCTACAGAAGACCCTCTGGGAGAGGAGCAATGGTCGGCTGGACATTGAAAGGCTAGAAAAGCTAAAGGTGGAGCATCTGGCCAGAATTGAGAAGTCAGAGGATTACATCAAGAAGTCTAGGGCTGGAGAACAGATTTTGAAGAATGCCTGCAAGGAAGCTCAGTTCCAAAAGGCCAGGACTGATTTGTATCTGAAGGAGAGTCAAGCTAGGTGGGTCAGGATCACCGAAGCTCGTACTCTTGAAGATAAGAGGACTCAGGACAAGATTGAGCAGTTGGAGGCTAGTGCAAAAGAGCAACAGGAAGCCCTGCTAGCCGCCCAAAGAGAGATCTAGGAGTTGAAGATTAGAGCTGGTGTGAAGAGGTCCAAAGACCAGAGTCAACACAAGAAGCTAGCTGCAGCTGTTACTACCAGGAATCTCCTTATCAGGAACCTCACAGAGCGTCCAGCTGATCCTGTGACTGAAGTACTTCTCAAGGAAGTTCAGGAGGATGAGTTTGGTCTTGGTGTCTGACTTTTTCTTGTTGTTGTTTTCATTTCATGTACTTTTATTTCTTATGTTGTATTTTTGACCCCTCAGAGGGCATGTTTTGTAAGAAACAGACTATGTATCATTTACTTTTTTGTAATATATGTATTAGTTTGTTCTATATGAGTTTCTTTCAAGCAAAGTCACAAGCATCTTCCTCAAGGGTCTGGAAAGGTCAAAACCAAGTGCCAGGCCGGATACCTTGGAAACAAATAAGCATACTGCATTGCATGCTAACCTTTGTTTGTTTTGTAGGTTTGTTTTGTTTTTGTTACTAACTCTGTTGTGACTTCAGGAACTATTGCTCGACGTCGGGTATTCCCACTCAACCGTCCACACAGATATCCAACCCGCAACAACCTTCCGGGTATACAGATGGACCAGGTACAACAGGACCTTACAGAGGTCAGGAACCAAATGGCCAATGAGAGATTGGAAATGAGGAATCAGATGACACAATTTATGGAGGTGATGAATGGATTGGCACAGAGCCAAGAGAGATTGAGGGCTTTAGTAGAGAGGCAGACTCAGGAAGATCCCCATCTAGGGACCGGTGGGACAAGCAACAATGAGAGGGTTCAGCCTCATATCAACCCACCTGTATTTGGACCCCACCTTCATCCAGAAATCAACATCCCTGCTAATGTTCAAGGGAATGCTACCACGGGCAGAGTGCTGCAAGAAGACCCCCAGGAAGATCAGTTCACAGTGATGGGAGCTGGGGAAGAAGCCTATGACATAAGGCTAGATGAAATTACTGAAAAATTAAGGTCCTTGGAGTCTCAAAACTCCTTGGGTTTTGATGTTATGGACATGGGCTTAGTGGACGGGGTCAGGATTCCCCATAAATTTAAACCACCGTGCTTTGAGAAGTACAACGGGACTTCCTGTCCATGGACCCACTTACAATCCTTTCTGGGGAGGCTGAAGGCATATACCATGGATGAAAAGCTATAGATGTTTTATTTCGAGGATAGCTTGACAGGAGCTTCAAGGGAATGGTACTCTCATCTGACTAGAGCCACCATCAGATGTTGGAGAGACTTGGCAGAGGCCTTCATTAGACAATACCAGTATAATTTGGATATGGCACCCAACAGGACCCTCCTGATGGGGATGTCACAATCATCCAGAGAAAGCTTCCGGGAGTACGCCCAGAGGTGGAGACAGCTTGCTGCTGCTGTCCAACCACCCATGTCGGAGAGGGAGATGGCTGATATGTTTATGAACACCCTCCAAGGGACATACATTGATAGGCTAGCTGCCTTTTCTTCTACCAGCTTTGCAGATGTCGTTATAGCTGGAGAAAGAATTGAGAGCCTATTAAAGATGGGCAAAATTTCTGACAACGGTGCCAACTCATCCAGCAACACAAGGAAGCCTTTTGTGGGCCCAAGAAGAACTGGTGAGACCAATGCTATCCATACCAACAGGGGCAGACCCCAATATATTCATAGGTTTGTGGCAGCAGTCACCATTCCCGCTCCAATTAATCCACAACCAGCTTATCAACCACATCAACAAAATTATCAGCAACAAACTCAGTATCCTCCTCAGAGAAACTACAACAACACCAACAACAACAATCAGCAAAGACCATTTCAACAGAGACCGTCTCAGGCTAATAGGGTGATCGATCCGATCCCTATGCCTTATGCCACATTACTGCCACAACTCCTAAAGCTCAACCTGGTCGAGCTAAGGACGTTGGCACCTCCAGATCCTGCCAGTCTACCCAGAAATTATGACGCCAGCGCCAGATGTGCTTTTCACTCAAATGCACCTGGCTGTAGTACAGAGAAGTGCAGAGCTTTGCACATGAAGGTACAGGACTTGGTAGATTCTAAGGCTCTAAATTTTGCACCACCACCAAATGTTAACAAGAACCCTATGCCAAACCATGGTGGCCCCAGAATCAATGCTATTGAAGAAGACAAGCCGTCTTACTTGATAACCAGTGTGGGTCAGATTCGGACACCTTTGGTAGAGATTAAAGCTTAACTCCTCGAATGTCAAATTTTCCCGGGATGTGAGCTGGGTGTGCTTATTGCAACATTTCAGTGAATGGATGTGATAACTTGAGAGATGGCATAGATGGTCTCATCCAGAGTGGCCTGCTTCAAATCACAACATCAATACCTACCAATCCAGCAATCTCCTTAACAGCAATTCCCGAGTCTTCCACAACTGCAACAACCATTGTTCCAAACAACTTTTCAGTTTCATCAACAAATGTTGCATCTGTTACTTCAACGGACCGAATATCAACAAACATCCCTTCTACAACTTCAGTACCCCTTCATTCAGAATCTCCCACAACAACAACACCCATTCATTCAACAATGTCTCCTACAACTTCAACATCAAATGTCTCAACGGTTATAATTTATTATGATCCTGAAAATGATTCTGCCTACAACTCACAAAGCGCCACTCCTATCAGAGCACCAGTCACAATATACTATGATCCACATACTATCATGGTCCCTTCTGCAGCTGCTATCAGTCCAGTCACTATCACAGTGCCTGGGCCAGTACCTTACAAAAGCAGTAATGCCATCCCTTGGCATTACGGCTCCGATCTATACTGCGAAGGACAGAAAATCACTCTCGAATCATTAACTTCTTCACCACAAATAGACAATGTGGGAGGAGGCGGAGGCTTCACTCGAAGCGGACGTCTCTTTGCCCCACAAATTCAAAGACCCACTGCTGAAGCAGAAGCTGCTACCAAGGCAAAAGGGAAGAGCATGGTGCAAGAAGAGCAAATTGTTAAAGAAGCTTTGAAAACACCTTTTGATCAAGAAGTTGATGAATTCATGAGAATCATCAAGAAAAGTGATTACAAGATAGTGGACCAGCTTCACCAGACGCCTTCCAAGATCTCTATTCTATCATTGCTTATGTGCTCCGAGGCTCATCGGAACGCACTACTAAAAGTCTTGCACACAGCTTATGTGCCAGAAGAGATCACCGTCAATCAGTTGGAAGCTGTGGTTGGGAATGTTAATGCTAGCAATGGACTAGGATTTACCAACACTGATTTGACTACGGAAGGTCGCAATCATAACAAGGCTTTGCACATTACCATGGAGTGTAAGGGTGCGGTTCTTTCCCATGTGCTGGTAGACACAGGATCGTCCCTCAATGTCCTACCTAAAAAAGCCCTTGTGAAGCTGGAATATGAAGGATTGGCATTACGCCCCAGTAACTTGGTAGTGAGAGCCTTTGACGGCTCTAAGAGATCAGTTCTGGGGGAAATTGAGTTGCCTATAACGATTGGCCCACAAACTTTCAAAACGACCTTCTACGTGATGGACATTCATCCTGCCTACAGCTGTTTGTTGGGTAGACCATGGATTCATGCCGTTGGCGCAATCACGTCTACCCTTCACCAGAAGTTAAAATTCGAGTGGGAGGGCCAAGTCGTTACTATTTGTTGAGAGGAAGATATTTTTGTTAGCCATCTGGCTACCTACAAATACATTGAGATGGATGGGGAGATCCACGAAACTATGAGTCAAGGGTTTGAGGCTTTGAACATAAATGAAACATCTGTTGTACCTGGAACCTCAATGACATCTTATCAACAAGCCCGGAAGGTTGTTGAAGAAGGGAATGCCCAAGGCTGGGGCAAGTTGCTGCCCGTAGAGAAGAAGGAGGATAGATTTGGGTTGGGTTACAAACCAACTCAACAAGATCAAGCAGAGGCTGCTGAGAAGCCCAACTTTGTTAGTGGGGGGATGCTCACCCCTGATGCTGTCAACAATTTGGAAGACGAGGATGAAAGCGACCGCAACCTGGAGAGTTGGATCCGTCCAAAGATCCCGGGGAGCAGTATCTCAAACTGGTCTTCCCAGGAAATTATAAGAGTTACTCCTGCAGAGTAATTATTATTTCCTGTATATTTTAAGCATGCATGAAGTCTTGCATCTTGCCCAAGATGACAAGACTCATTTTGTAATCGGGCCATCTGTAATTTTTGTGCAACAAGATTAATCAATGAAATATCAGACATCTTTTGCAAATGAGTCTTTTTCTTTTCCGCTCACTGTTTTTCCATTTTTCTTTTTGTACAAAAAATAAATGGCAATGTTTTCAAAATGACAATTTTATTTCACTTTTCTAAAACAAGATTAAAATCAATCACTAAAATGAACAAACTGAACCCTTGCAGAGAGTGCCTTCCAGACTGCACCGAAAACAGCACGGCTTTGACTTCGTATGACTTTGACAATCCAATCAATCAAGCTGATGAAGGGGTTGAAGAAGATTATGAGCTTCCTGAAGAGCTAGCCAGGTTGTTGAGACAAGAGGAAAAGGTTATCACTCCTCATCAGGAGGAGGTTGAAACGATTAATCTTGGTACAGATGAAGATGTGAAAGAAGTTAAAATCGGGGCCTGCCTACAAGACTCAGTGAAGAGACAATTGATTGACCTGCTTCAAGAGTATGTGGACGTGTTTGCTTGGTCTTATCAAGATATGCCAGGGTTGGACACCGACATTGTTATGCACAAGCTGCCTTTAAGAGAAGATTTCCCGCCGGTTAAACAGAAACTACGCCGTACTCGCCCAGACATGGCAATGAAAATCAAAGAAGAGGTACAAAAGCAGTGGGACGCCGGGTTCCTTGCTGTGACTAGCTATCCGCCGTGGGTTGCTAATATAGTACCTGTGCCTAAGAAGGATGGCAAAGTAAGGATGTGTGTTGACTACCGGGACCTTAACAGAACCATCCCGAAGGATGACTTCCCATTACCTCACATTGATGTATTGGTGGATAACACGGCTCAGTTCTCGGTGTTCTCCTTCATGGACGGATTTTCAGGATACAACCAGATCAAAATGTCACCTGAGGACATGGAGAAGACAACCTTCATCAAACCCCGGGGCACGTTCTGTTACAAGGTGATGCCATTCGGGCTGAAGAATGCCGGTGCAACATATCAACGGGCAATGGTAACATTATTCCACGATATGATCCATAAAGAAATCGAGTGTTATGTGGATGACATGATTGCCAAGTACCTCACTGAAGAAGACCACCTGGTAAATCTACTGAAACTATTCAAGCGTCTGAGGAAGTACCAACTGAAGTTAAACCCCAACAAGTGCACATTCGGGGTGCGATCGGGTAAGCTGCTGGGTTTTATTGTGAGTGAGAAAGGGATTGAAGTTGACCCTGATAAAGTCAAAGATATTCAAGAGATGCCTGCACCGAAATCTGAAAAAGAAGTTCGAGGGTTTCTAGGTAGATTGAACTACATCTCAAGGTTCATATCTCACCTTACGGCAACCTGTGAGCCCTTGTTCAAATTATTGAGAAAAGAACAAACGGTCAGGTGGAACGAAGACTGCCAAAAGGCTTTTGACAAGATCAAGGAATACTTACAAGAACCTCCAATCCTCATGCCTCCAGTTGAAGGAAGACCTCTAATCATGTACTTGACAGTATTAGAAGAGTCGATGGGGTGTGTGCTGGGCCAGCATGACGAGTCTGGTCGAAAAGAGTATGCAATATACTACCTAAGCAAAAAGTTTACCGACTGTGAACAGCGTTATTCACTGCTCGAGAAAACTTGTTGTGCTTTAGCGTGGGCTGCTCGCCGACTGAGGCAGTATATGTTGACCCACACCACTTTATTAATCTCAAAGATGGATCCAGTTAAGTACATATTTGAGAAGCCAGCGCTTACCGGACGGGTTGCAAGATGGAAAATGATCCTCACAGAATATGACATCCAGTACACTTCTCAAAAAGCCATCAAGGGCAGTGTATTGTCTGATTATCTTGCTGAGCAACCCATTGATGATTACCAGCCTATGAGATTTGACTTCCCTGATGAAGACATCATGTTCATAAAAGCAAAAGATCATGAAGAGCCTGTTCACACTGAAGGGCCTGACCCGGAAGAAGAATGGACCATGATGTTTGATGGGGCTGTTAATATGAATGGTCGTGGTGTTGGTGCAGTACTCATTACACCTAAAGGAGTTCACATGCCTTTCTCGGCAAAGCTCACCTTTAACTGCACTAACAATGAAGCTGAATACGAAGCTTGCATTATGGGTCTTGAGGAAGCCATTGACCTCAGGATCAAGACATTGACCGTGTTCGGAGATTCAGCTCTGGTAATCAATCAAACCAATGGCAAATGGTACACCCACCAAGATCATCTGATACCTTACAGGGATTATACAAGGAGGTTATTGACTTTCTTTACAACGGTCAAGCTTGAGTATATCCCTCGGGATGAGAATCAGTTTGCAGATGCTCTGGCTACCATTTCATCAATGATCAAAGTTCAAGCTGCCAACTTCGTACCTCAAATTTCAGTGTCCAGACTTGACAGACCAGCATATGTGTTCGCAGCAAATGTTGTCAAGGATGATAAACCTTGGTTCCATGACATTAAGTGTTTCTTGGAGGATCAAACATACCCACCTGGGGCATCTTCCAATGATAAGAAGACTTTGTGAAGGCTTGCTGGAAGTTTCTTTCTGAACACTGATGGTTCCCTGTACAAGAGAAACTTTGATATGGTACTCCTCAGATGCGTTACTAAGACAGAAGCGAACTTGTTGATGCATGAAGTGCATGAAGGATCCTTTGGTACCCACGCTGGAGGGCACACAATGGCTAAGAAGTTGCTAAGATCAGGTTATTATTGGATCACAATGGATGCTGACTGTTGTGCCTACGCCAGAAAATGCCATAAATGCCAGATTTATGCGGATAAGGTGCATGTGCCTCCCAATCCTTTGAATGTGATGTATTCACCTTGTCCCTTTGCTATGTGGGGCATTGATATGATTGGTAAAATTGAACCGACTGCTTCGAATGGCCACAGATTCATCCTGGTTGCCATTGACTATTTCACCAAGTGGGTCGAAGCAGCTTCCTATGCAAATGTTACAAGGCATGTGGTAGCCAGATTTCTGAAGAGAGATATCATCTGTCGATACGGGGTGCCCGAGCGAATCATTACTGATAATGGTTCCAACTTGAACAACAAAATGATGGCAGAGCTATGCCGGGACTTCAAGATCCAACATCACAATTCTTCTCCTTACAGGCCAAAGATGAATGGCGCTGTTGAGGCAGCTAATAAGAATATCAAGAAGATTGTGCAGAAGATGGTAGTTACTTACAAAGACTGGCATGAGATGCTACCATTTTCCTTGCATGGGTACCGCACGTCAATCAGAACATCCACAGGGGCAACACCGTATCAGATTGTGTATGGTATGGAAGCAGTCCTACCTGTCGAAGTTGAATTACCCTCCCTATGGGTGTTGATGGATGTTAAGCTGAACGAAGCAGAGTGGGTCCGATCCCGATATGAACAGCTGAGTCTGATTGAAGAGAAAAGATTGGCTGCAATCTGTCATGGGCAGTTATATCAGAAAAGAATGAAGAAAGCCTTCGATCAGAAAGTCAGGCACCGAGAGTACCAAGTAGGAGATCTTGTGCTGAAGAGAATCCTCCCTCCTCATACAGACCACAGGGGCAAATGGAGTCCAAACTATGAAGGACCATTCGTAGTAAAGAAAGTTTTTTCTGGTGGAGCACTGATGCTCAGCACCATGGATGGTGAAGATTTCCCGTCCCCTGTGAATTCAGATGCAGTTAAAAAATACTTCGCATAAAATGACCCGCTGGACATAAAAACAGAATGTAAGTCCAGGCAAAAATAGGGCATCCCGGCGAGTCAAAAACAGAATAAAAGACTCGGGCAAAAATAAGGGAAAATAAACAAAAAAAAATGTGTACACCCGCTGAGTTGAAAAGCCGCATTGGACAACTCAGGCAAAAATGGGTATCCCGATGGATTGAAAACCCGAAAGGGCGATCCATGCAAAACAAGGGAATAAGCGAACAACTGCATGCTGAATTCGTCTGTATCGGTTACAACTTGGTAAGCTTCAAAAAAGGATCAAGCTTCTTTCAGAATCAACCGACTTCAGAAAGCAAGACGAGAAGAACGTCAAATGTCATACGAGTCATAGCAAAAGGGAAGCTCCTTAAAGCGTCGTCAACATTGCCAGCATTTTGTTTCTCAAATTTGTAACAATCTCCTCATTTCAGGGGATATGTTTCTTTGATGTATCTTGCCAATTCAGGGCGTCTAAATTAATAAAAACAGATTTTTCAGTTACACGATGTCTCGTACATTTTCATTTGCAAAGAATGTCTGATGTCTTTAAAATATTGATTGCATAAATACAGATGCTTCTCTTCTAAAAACTACGTGCTTGTGGGAAATATACTTACTCTCAGAAGTGTCTAAACTCCTATGACGGAATCCGGTAAGGGATGCCTCGGGATTACTTGTGCGTTTCTCTATCTTTGCAGGATTGCAAGTATCCGAAGCGCAACTTGGGGCATGTAAGCTTCATCACAGCAAGCTGGCAAATCAACACTCAGTCTCAGCACTCAAAATGTTTTCTCCCCAACTGAGTTGCCAGGCATCACTTCTCCAACAGGGCAGTACCAGAAGGTGCCCGTATCTCCAGCTAAGTTGCCAAGTATCCTCCTCGGCAGGAACTTCTAGGAAGATCTTTCAGTGATCTTTCTTCTTCCCCAGCCGAGTTGCCATCTACTATTCCTTCCCAGCCAAGTATTAAAGCCGGGGGACCATCTCCCCACAGAGCTTCAGCCTCCATCCAGAAGAGCAGTGCATGAAGGGATCACAACAGAGTGAAGAAAGCTTCTACAAACCCCAGTTGGGTCCCCTCATTACCAAAGATGGGCCTATCAGTGACCTGTATCCCCAAGCAGATATCATCTCATCATATCTACCAATGATCTCACCCCCAGCTGGGATGTCCATTTCAAGCAGATCGGCCGGAGATCTTCGTGGCATCGGGATCCGAATCCCTGTTTGATATCTTTTCATAATCATGGCATTCGCATCATACTCACCCACAAAGCGTAGCATTCCGTCTAATACGGAGCATTACGGCAAAAATCAAACACAATGCATAATCATAAGCCATGTTCTGAATCGAGCACTTGTGAATAATAACAATCCATCAATATACAGAATGCTCCCCCCAGAGTCCCCAACGGAGAACTAAAGCTAAAACAGTTGCCTTACATTCCCAAATGTCGTACCTCGAAAAATACGATCCCTCGCGAACGCGGTCGCGGCTGGGCTGACTTGAGAGTCGCCACCTAATTTTATTTATTCCCGAAGAGGGAAATGGAAAATATAGATAAAACCACCAAGAAGGGATAAAACAAGGTCATCGCAAACCATTGTCAGGGTTCGGAAGTCGGTTATGTAGGAGGAAGGTATTAGCACCTCCTACATCCATCGTACTCGATGGGAACCATCTAGATTGTCACGCGCGAAAGGATGTCTATACTTATGATTACTTGTTGAACTAAAGGGTTTATTGATCCTAGGGGCTCGGCAAGGATTGAGATCCTCGTGCCTACGTATTCCCTTGTGCAATGGGAAAGTCAGAGCTTCGTAGTTCGGCCTGATATGGGCATTGGTTGTTGATTTTATTACCTTTCTTCGATGAAAGGATTTAAGAGTCCATTTGCACTAAAGACTATGGATAGTTTATTCCGTCCAACAAGACGAATGTCTTGTGCCGAAATAATCGGAGCGAGTAACGAAAGCTCGTTATCCCCCTTTCTATCGCTTAAGGCTCGTGGCATGCAATTTTCCTCGTATTTATTGAAGTGTTTTGTTTCCTAAGACCGCTTGATGTTGGATCAAGGGTTTGGATCTAAGAAGTAACATTTCGGTTTTTTTGAAGTTTAAGGTGAATGCAAATGGAAGCTTATTTGTTGGTTTTGTTAGCGAGGCACAATGTGCTCGACTCGCAAAGTTGAGGAACTGAACTAAAGCCTAACTATGGAAAACAAGCGCAATGCGTTGATTCGTTAAGTTGGAAAATGTTGCCAAAGTGTAAGGTGCAAAATTCGTGCAGATGGCGATCGAGGAACGATCGACTTACGTGTGTGTATGAAGTGAGGTGCATATGGATGTTTATTTGGCGTTGGACCAAAGATTTCGTTTATCTTTGAAATGAATAATCTTAATGTGCGTTCGTTTTTTACTTAGCAATTTATCGTCAAAAATGCAAAAGTAATCACACGAGTAAGAATTGTATCATGTCACAAGCAAATAGAAATCGAGCATACGCAAAACTCATATCACACACATAATCGAGCAAAGGTGAAAAGATTAATTAATCAAATTAAATAGAAATATTTAATTAGATTAATTAACGAATTAATTAATAGGATTAAATAAAAATATTTATTTAAATTAATCAAAATAAAAAATGTTTTTGGATTTTTCGATAGTCAAAATAGAAATTAAATCGAAAATTGAGAAAGGAATCGAAATGGAATAAAACTAATTAAGAAAAGTGTTTTTTTTAGTTTTTTAGATTTGTTTATAAAAATAAACAAAGCAAGATGAAAATAATATAAAGAAAGATTAATTGGGTTGGGCTTGTTAACCAAGAAGAGGTGCATTCAACAGAATGAACATAGGCCCAATAGCAAGAGAAGCCCAGTGCTGAGGAGTCCTAGGTGGACTACAGTCAACCGTGGTTGACCTCAGGGACCAGGAGGCGTTAGATCTCCAAGGAATCACCCTGACTCCCCTCTGAATGGTTCAAGATAGGATGCACCGTATAGAAACATATGGGACTACCAGAATAAACAAATTCAAATGGTAACAAGTGTCACAGTAGTGGATGACACTTGTCACCCTCGCCATAGCCAACAACAACAACACTCAACAGCATGACTTATCATTCAAGACAAAAAACAAATATCTCGCTTCTCTCTCTCACTGAATTCCAATCTTCCCCTGCATAAAAAAAGTTATCGGAACCCTAAAGTTGCCGGAGGAGACCGGTGGCTGACGGCGGCGCCACCGTCTCCTCTGGTAGCGCACCACCACCAAACCTACAAATTTAAACACAAACCCCCTCTATTTTATCCCCTCTATACAAAAATGAAACTAGATTTCTCATAAACTCTCTCAAATTCACAAATCGAGTATCTCAGATGCACAAATTCAAAATAAAAATAGAGGGATAACAAGCAACTATCACGCAATCAACGAAATCCAGCAATGAGGATAATATAAAGAGCCAAAGGATTTCTAAGGGATACCTCTGAACGAACACAACTTTGAAAATGCTCAGGTATATGATTTTGAATCTCCTTTCTTTGCGTCCTCTTTTGCTTTGCTCTTCTACTCTTTCGATTCCGTTTCTTTGTTCCTTTTGATCTTTGTTGCGTCTTATATCCCTTCTGCACCGTTTTCTGATTATTATTGTTGTTGTTGTCTGTTGATTATGCTAGGGGTTGGCTCGAGTTGTTTTGAGTGAAGTCCTTAAATATTGAGCTTTAGGTGAATAGGGTTTTTTGGGTGAGTATTGCCTCTGCCGTTTTTTGCTAGGTTGCTAGGGTTTCTGTGCCAGATTTGTGTGTTGGTTGCCTCTGGATTTGCCAATGATTGGCATTAATATATATAGTGAGAAAATGAGGGTCTGATACGTGAGTTTTGTGCGAAAATTGTGTGAGGTGAGCTGTGTGAATTTTCAATCCGTTGAGAGGATTTTCGGATGGGGTTGTGTGGGGACCTCTTGGGATAGTGATAGATTGTAAATCTTTTGTCTGTAGTGAAGAAGAGTTTCTAGAAGATGTGGTCCCCTGATAAAATTTACTATTTACTGCTATGAATTTGATCTGTTTTTTACTGCTTTCAAACTTCTGACTCATAATATACATGACTTGCCTTCTTTCTGAACTTTGTTGACTTCGTTCATTATATTCTTTTAATGCTGACATGACTTCCTTTTGTTCATTTGTTTGCAAAACTTGTTAACATTTGGTTGTTTCAACTTTATTTCAGGAAGACGATCCGAGAAAAAGCCAAATGGATTGATATGAGGTTTGGCTTTTGTTTGGTGCAAAGTTGTTTAGGTATGAACCTGTCCTATTGCTGCTATCCATGACTCTTACATTTTCTTTTATCTATTTGCGACATTCTTCTTTGGTTGACTGAATGAATTAGGCACTAACTTCCTGGCGGTGAACCGGTTTTTCAGGTTGTAGCAGTTTTTTAACATATTACATGGAAGTTATCAAATTGAGGATGATCAAGAAGGACTCGGACTCGTTGGTGTATGTTGTAGATGCGATTGTCTTATTTCAGGCCTGATTTCCATTTCAAACATAGCATTGCTGACTTGTGTTGTTTCTTCTCTTTCATTATGAATCTCAGATGTTTTACGTCGATGTCTTGCAGGTTTGAGTATTCATATGTACACACTTTAATTACAGTTTGAAGGGCTATTTGAACTTTTATGAAGAGCTTTGAAATAGCTTGGCATTGATATTGGGTATGGGACCTGTAAGAATTTTAAATTGCTTGTTCTTTGGTCACTGTAAATTCTGGTGTAAAAACACTCTAAACTTGTCAACTTGTTTGTGAGTATGCTCTTATGAATGCTGTTTTCTTACTGATTACCAATTTGTGCCATTGGTATAAGGATTATGTAGATAATAGTAATGGCATGATATCAATGATAAAAGCCTTGATAGTATATGCAGAATGAGTGTCTACAAGGTATACCTCTTCTTCTGTAGCAGGACCTGCATTTCTAACTTATCCCTCCTTTGATACAGGTTCCCTCCTTCTATGCTCGCGGATAAGAAAAACAACATAAGTTCCGCAAGACAAATAGTGAACAGCAGGACTTCTCCACATACAACGGGATTGAACGAACGAACGTAAAACTGCATTGAACGAACGTAAAACTGCTCTGTTTTAATCTGAGTCGGGTTTGGAAGTTAGGTACGTCTCATGCTATTGCCCCTACTTGAAGTTTGCATAATTTTCACTTGCTTGTTATTATTGACTGAGAGTTGGTAAAGCCTTGAATGCTTCTCTTGTAATCTTCCATTCTGCATTGACTTTTGACATGCAGGCCATTGACAGTGTCATGGGATTTTGTTTAGAACATAGTTGGCACAAGACCTGAGGAAAATGCAGCTTGGAAGCAGGTCAGGCATAACAGGCAGTTCTTTGGTCTTGCAAAGCTTGGCTGGAGACTTGGTACACTCATGGTACGTTACTAGCGCTTTTGCATTTCCCCGACTCAACCTTAATATGTTGTCCTGACTTAAGGGTTTCTATGTGGACATGTGCAGATGTCAAGGTTAAGGCTGCCGCGAAGACTGAACCGAAGAAATGTAAGCCAAGAATGAAACTCTGCTGGTGTTTCGAAGGTTCATCATGACTACATTATTCCACTTATTTCCGACACGACCTTTAGACGCACTACACCCTTACTGACTCATAACTTGGTGATGATGTCGGCACCTTTGCCTTAATTCAGGTGAAATTTACTGCTCTTGAGCTGTTTTCAAAAAGTGCTACCATGATTCTCGCTTTTCATGACGAACTTGGCTTTGCCGGCGTACTGATTTTGATGCTTTTTGCGCGGTACAGTAACCTGGATGGCCAAGGCCTGCAGCCTTAGTAATCTTCTGTACATTTTCGGATGCATGAAGTAATCTGAGTAATATGTTCTGAATCATTCATTATCTTCCTTGCAGCCTCGGTCCGACTTTAGCACAAAGCTTCACTTTGGGTTAAGACTTGCTGCTTCCTTTGTTTATGTTTCTTTTTGCAAGCCATACGCGCCATTTTTCATATATGCGTTTACGACGGGAGACATGTTTGTATTGGAGTGGCTAGAGAGACTTGATTCTGTGAGGCTGGTCACGAAGCTTGAATTGACGGAAAAATGATGGCGTGAAGAACTCAAAAATTGGCCTTCAACTTAAGATGTTTAGGCTTAACAATGACTTGTAGAATCATGACTTTAGGAATCTCATGTTATAGATTTTGTTATTTTATCTTGGAAACAAATTTAATCTTTGTATTTTTATAAGCTTTGGCACTCTGGTATTTGTAAATTTGTAAATTAAATCCTCTATGAATCTTATACACTCATTGTATATCTTGGAAATTTTTTGCCTGAATATCTGAACTTGTATGGCAACATGCCCCTTTGAAAGTCAATTAACCACGTCAATTGTTACGGGTTGTTCGTATCTTAACTTTACACCATCACCTGAATGAGTTTATAATGTCCCTTGAAAGAATTATTTTGTCAAAATCTTTGAACAACATGTTGCAATTGGATTTGAGAAAACATGGACCCAATAATGGACCCAATAAATCCAAAATCATAGTCACTTAAAGCCCATCATATATCCTCTTCACGTCTTGAAGTTCTTTTCTTGACAACACCTTTACTTTGAGCAATCCTCATAAAGTTTGAGACAAAACCTTTAATCATGTCCGTTAGTCTTGATTTAAAATTATCCACTAGTTGTGCGACTAATCCAAATTTGGATCAAAAAAAAAATGAATACGTAGCTTTAAAGTCAAACTTGGAGCAAAATTCAATATTCATTGAAGCTAAGTTTGCACTCAAATTGCAATAGACTTCAAAAGTCGCTTGCGGACAATCATTCAAGTCGCGATCCTAAGAAAGAGAATCCACTTCTTACCTTCAATTTGAATTTCAGATACTTGTAAGAACAAACGAAATAAAGACAAATTCTTCCATGGTTTACATAGTGAAAGATTATGGCCAAAGGCCCAATGGTCATTCAGAGCTTAGCCACCGAGTAATCAATAGAAAAAGGTAGGACAAAATTGGGGTATGACAGATGCCCCTATCTAATTGCCTTGGGCCCGAAGGAGTGAACTGCTGCATGGAGTTTAATCCTTTAGGGTAGAAGTCGATTAGATATAAAAAGACCCCAAAATTTGTCCGACAAGAGAGAAAATGCGACACCACTGAAAGGGATATGAGGATAAGATTGGAAAGTTGTACAAAAAGTATGAGATTCTCAGTATCAACGAAGCAGCATCCCCATTTGATGGATAAGTTTCTCCAAGTCGTACGAAACAGTCCCTTATGCATTAAGGTTTCTTTGAAGACAAGATCCTAACAAAAAGTGCGATTCCTTGGGTCATGCGAAGCAGTTCCTTAACAATAAAGGCTCTTCGGAAAATGTCCAAATTGATGTCTTAAACAATGATATTCTCTGTTCCAACAAAGCAGTTCCTTTCAGTCAAGGCTCTTCGGTGATACTAGAACAATGTCTTAACAAACTTGAGATTCTTTAATCCGAGCAAAGCAGTACCTTACCAATGAAGGCTCTTTAGGGATACTTAGAGCAGTATCTCGAACAAATAGTGCAAGATTTTCTAGATCATGCGAAGCAGTTCCTTAAACATAGGATCTTCAGTGATACTAGAACAGTGTCTTTACCGAACATGAGATTCTTCGGGTCTCGCGAAGCGATACCTTGTTGATTCAGGTTCTTCGGGGAATGCCCAAAGCAGTATCTCGACCAAATGAGATTTCCTAGCTCATCAAAGCAGTACCTTACCAATGAAGGCTCTTTGGGGATACTTAGGGCAGTATCTCGAATAAAATGATATACGATTTTTTTCAGACTATGCGAAGCAGTTCCTTATATACAAGGATCTTCAGTGATACTAGAACAGTATCTTTACCAAATGATGCAAGATTTTCTAGATCATGCGAAGCAGTTCCTTATATTTAAGGATCTCCAATGATACTAGAACAGTATCTCCATCACAATATGAAATTCTTCGGGTCTTGCGAAGCAGTACCTTTTCGATTAAGGTTCTTCGGAGAGAGCCAAAGCAGTATTTGATCCAATGGTATAAGATTTTCCAGATCATGCGAAGCAGTTCCTTATATTCAAGGATCTTCAATGATACTAGAACAGTATCTTTATCACAATATGAGATTCTTCGGGTCTTGCGAAGCAGCACCTTTTCGATTAAGGTTCTTCGGAGGAGGCCAAAGCAGTATCTCTCTCCCATGGTATAAGACTTTCTAGACATGTGAAGTAGTTTCTTTATATTCAAGAGTCTTCAATGTCACTAGGACATCATCTTAACCATAACATGAGATTCTTCAGATCTTGCGAAGCAGTACCTTATGATCAAGGTTCTTCGGAGGATTTCAAAGCAGTATCTCAATCAAATCTTCCAGGATGCTCTCTGCTTGGAGAGCAACGAAGATGGTGGACAAAATCATCATCAACTATAAAGCTTGAAGAATGATTTGCTGGGGAAAATAAATCCATAAGCTTATGCGGGATATCAGCCCCTTTCAGAGGAATACCCTCAACTTTGAGAAAGGAAAATCCTGGATGCATGTCCTGGATCCTACTGTGCTATCCTGATATGACCTCGTACATTGCATGATGCACGATGATTCTTATGAAAATGCAATTACAAATGATTCTAATGCAAATGCTTTGTTATATGCTAATGATTAATATGACTGTGTTTGATGACATTCTTGTTTTTGGACAAGAATGTTGCATGTCATGCATGTGACAATGCAAATGATTGGATATGTTCGATATAAGGTTTTTGGTAGATGCCAACGAAATTGGACTTTGGAAAGATGCCACTCCACGGGTGGACCTTTCGGTTTTTTGAGTGGTTTTGAAAGCAAGGGCGAAAAGACTCACTAGGTATCAACTCAGGGTTGAGAAAGCAATGGTATCAACACAGAGTTGAAAAGCTAAAGGTATCAACACAGAATTGCAAAGGTATCATCAACACAGGGTTGAAAAAGATAAAGGTATCAACACGGAGTTGAGAAAGCAAAGGTATCAACACAGAGTTGAAAAAGTATCATCAACACAGGGTTGAAGAAGATAAAGGTATCAACACGGAGTTGAGAAAGCAAATATATATCATCAACACAGGGTTGAAAAAGATAAAGGTATCAACACGGAGTTGAGAAAGGAAATGTATCAACACGGGGTTGAAAATGTGAAGGTATCAACACGGGGTTGAAAAGATAAATGTATCAACACGGGGTTGAAAAAGTATCATCAACACAGGGTTGAAGAAGATAAAGGTATCAACACGGAGTTGAGAAAGCAAATATATATCATCAACACAGGGTTGAAAAAGATAAAGGTATCAACACGGAGTTGAGAAAGGAAATGTATCAACACGGGGTTGAAAATGTGAAGGTATCAACACGGGGTTGAAAAGATAAATGTATCAACACGGGGTTGAAAAGATAAAGATATCAACACGGAGTTGAATAAAATTGGATTGTGAGAAATGCCAAAAGGACTTGGACTTTTGAGTTGTGCCAAACACTGTTGGACTTTTGAGCTTTCTGGTAGTTGCCACCATAGTGGATTTTTGGGAATTGTGAGGAAGGGTATTGACTTCTCGACACTTGGTATCCGACGATGCTCTAATCGGAGGATGGATACGACCATATTTGGTGCCCCAAGTCTTGATCCATTGTTAAAGTTGTAAGTTGCTGCGAGAACTTCAACGTATTTGACTGATGTCATGATGACTTTCAAATGAGCGTAGCGACATAATCAATGCATGTTGATTATGCTTTGGCTTAACCCTAAGGCCTCATTTTATCACTGCCTTGCCCCAGTCTGCGGGGATTTTGAATGAATCTTCTTCGAATAGAAGCCTTGAGAATAACTGTGCCACATCCTAGCACTTACAAGTTGCCCCAGTATCTGGGTCTCATGGAGAGTTGCCCCTGTCTGAGTCTTTGGAAGGACTTGCCCCGAATTAGGTGATCATGAACTATTTTCCCCAGATAGGCTACTAATTGAGGTAGTCTAATTCTAATGCTTGGAGATTTGATTTTCGACCAACCAATTCTCATGTTCATACAGTCATTGAAAGCCATGCCCCTGATTAGGAGTGATTTTGACTCGAGTCAACGCCAATGAATTCTCAAGCTCATCTTTGACTTTTCCTTATTTGGAATTTCTTTAGATGCTAAGTACTGACTTGCAATTAAAATTTATTTGTACATAAATGGTGATTTTGATGTAATATTCATGCGAGTTTTGAAAAATCATTTATTTGAATGATGTGATAGTGTGTGACGAATGGATCAGACGTCCAAACGTTGTGCTGATTTAGCTAGTGATTTGTGATACAACAAGGAGAAGATTAGCAAATCTTTTTAGGAGTCAGTTTACGCAACCTTGCTGAGATATACTTTCAGAATAAACCCTGCTTCAATTAGGTCTTTTAAAGGTTGTATCATGGTCTGGTTCACGGTTATGAAACAAAGGATATAGGCTCAAATATTTTTGTACCCACCCATCTTCGTGATGTTCTCCAGTCCTACGTTCAGTTAAATGACACACATATTTGTCTCCTATGAGAGCTTGAAGGTGTAATGGTTGAAGCTGATTGTTCAAGAATTTCTTACAATGGCAGTCACCTTATTCATTTTTCTGGGATGTTAGTGACCCTTTTGGTTTTTTATAAGATGGTCACTGCAACTTATTTTGTTTTTGTCGAGGATTTTGATGACCTCTTTCTACTATTTTTCTTTTGATCCCTAATTTTGCATGGACCGTTTTTTTAGAAGTCTTTAGTCCATCGGGATTGCCCTAAATCTTGCCTAAGTTTCCTTTTTGGATGGTCAACTTAGCGGGCTTTTTATATTATTATTTTTTGTTGAAGGATTGTAACTGCCAAATCATTGGTCATGGATGGATCTCCGGATTGGAATGCTTCACCTTGTAGTTTAGATGTACAGTCAGGTTAACTGAACACTACCCTGCCCCTGGTTAAATATAAGGGTTTTGAATATCCGACAAAAACTCCTACTTCTAGGCTCGAAATGGTTGTCTAGGGATTAACTCCTTATCTCTCCAGTGCTTGGGAATTTGAAACAATGCCTGTATATCATCAACAAGATTCTTTCGGAAAGCAAATTATCAGCGATTATGGGTATTTCGTTTTCGTCATCCTCCCTCAAATATTTGCTAACAATGTGATAAAGGAGGTAAAGTGCATTTTTTCTGTATATATTTTTTGCAATAAGTGGGAAAATGTGAGTGAATACGAATGGATTCGTTCAAAACATGCATGTTCATTACATTGATATTACCATTAAAGACAACAGTTCTTAAAAGCAAGAAGTATTTAACAGAAAAGAAACTACAAATATAAAGAAAAGGTATGAGTTAAAGATTTCCAGTGTTGAGGAACTGGGCTTTGATTTGCTGTTGGGAAACCTTAATTCAGAATTGCTCTTCAAGATCAGTTTGAAAACCATCTTCGCATGTACTCTCAGCAACTTCTTCCATAACATGGATTGATGAGCCCGCCTGATTGTGGATTTGAACTCCCTGAGGTGTGAATGAGATTACCTTGGAATTAATCAAATCCTGGACTTTATTTTTGAATTGTTGGCAATCATCAGTTGAATGTCCCGGTGAGTTGGCATGAAAGCCACAATAAGCATTAGGATCAAAGTTCGGTCGATGTGGAAGAGGCATTGGATCTATCTTCCTTGGCTCTACCAATCCACTATTAATCAAACGTGGAAGTATGTGACTGTGAAGCATCGACAATTGATCAAAATGCCTCTTTGGTCTTTTAGCGTAGTAAGGACGCCGTTGCGGAGTACGTTGTTGTTGCATTGGCTCTTGATGTGCAACCTGTTGTCGATACTGAGGAGGTCCTCTGCATGGGTGTTGTTGGTAAAGCACTGGAGGTGGGGTTTGTAGAGTTTCCCAGACTGCATTAATTTCCTCTTCTGTTTCTTGGGAACTGACAATTGATTCGCTTTCACTAGTCTGGACGTCTGAGATGTCCTGTACTTTTCTACTCTTGAGTAGGATCTCAATTCGTTCTCCAACTGACACCAATTGTGAAAAGCCGGGAAAAGAGCTGCCTATCATTCTTTCGATATACGGACTTTGCAAACTATCCATAAATAAGCCAACAAACTCTTTCTCTAAAATTGGTGGTTGAACACAAGCAGCTAACTCTCTCCATCTTTGAGCATACTTTTTGAATGGTTCATCGCTTTCTTGAGATAACCCTTGCAATTGCATGCGGTCTGGAGCCATGTCGAGATTGTAGTCATACTGCTTCATAAAAGCACTGGACAAGTCCAACCATGATTGGATGTGGCTACTTTTTAGCTGTGTATACCAGTCAATGATACTCCACTCAAACTGTCTTGGAAACAGTGAATCATCAATTTATCGTTCTTAGTATGAGTGGTCATTTTTCTACAGAACATCACCAAATGATTCTTTGGACAACTATCTCCTTCATACTTCTCATATTTTGGCATTTTGAACTTAGGAGGGATTACCACATCAGGCACTAAACATAAGTCAGAAGCGTTCAGACCAAAAGCATCATGTCCTTTTAAGGCCTCGAATTTCTCTTCCAACACACGACATCTTTCAGCAAACTCAGGATTTTGAGGTTGTTCAGCATTCAATACCAGGTTTGTCCCTTTGGGATTAGGCGCGGAGATTGAAAAGCTATGATACTCCATGGCGTCAACTGATGAAGAATTCTCATTCCTGACAATGTGACACTTTTGTGTAATAGAATCCCCAACTGCCGTTCGTTGAATGTTGTCCTCTCTTTTTGCCAAGGCTATCATGGCCTCCACAAGTTGCTCCACCTGTTTCTTCATTGAGTCTACATCTCCTCTTAAATTAACATGGCTTCGCTCCAAAGGATCCATAGTCCTTAAAGCTACTTCAAGTCTGATACAAGCGTCGAGAAATCAACTCTGATATGGACAAAGGATGGATAAGCTCTTTTTGTTTTTGGGAAAATGATATGCAATGCGTATGAAATGGTATGCAAATGAAATGCAAAATCCAGGATCATAGGATCAGAGGTACGGAATGGAGGATACTTTGATTATTCTCCTCACAAGGATCTCACTAGGTAGGCTCTACAATTTAAGGATACCAAAGTTGACAATTCACATGATTGTTCATCACACACGCCATCAACATGACGGTTGATTGACTCCACCATATGGATTTCGTTTGGGTGAGATCTTCGTATCGAGTCACACAAGAGAGAAATCTCCTGGTGCCCCATACTACGTGATCATCGACACGAGGTTTAGAACAAAGTCCTGGAGTTATGGACCTTTCTCAACTGTTTGATGCACGTGTCAATTTCATACATTCTTGACAGTCAATCAACTCCATTAAGTAAGTCTATTCCAAGTGAGGTTTTCGTACCGAGCCACACGAGGGAGAACCCTGGTGCCCAATACTACGCAACCATCAACCGATGTTTTTAACCAAAAGGTTCTAAAGGCTCTCAGAGTTGCTGACTTTAATGAAAACAACTGAGCACACACGCCAAGAGCTTGACGGTTGTCAATATTTCCATTAAAATCTACTCCGAGTGAGGTTTTCGTATCGACAACCCACGAGAGAGGTTCCCTCGGGAGCCCATACTACACAACCTCGCTAACTTATGTTTACACTCATAGACCCGGGTATAGAGCCTTTCACTCAAGTTTTTTCGATCAAAGTATCAATCCAGTACCAGAGATCCACAATAAGGATATAAAATGGAAAGCGATAAAGAAAACGATAAACAAGTAACACATAATCAAATATCCAAACAAGCGTGGAGATCTAGACTAGGCTCGACTTGCATAGGGGTGAACCAGTCCCCAGCAGAGTCGCCAGCTGTCGTACCTCGAAAAATACGATCCCTCGCGAACGCGGTCGCGGCTGGGCTGACTTGAGAGTCGCCACCTAATTTTATTTATTCCCGAAGAGGGAAATGGAAAATATAGATAAAACCACCAAGAAGGGATAAAACAAGGTCATCGCAAACCATTGTCAGGGTTCGGAAGTCGGTTATGTAGGAGGAAGGTATTAGCACCTCCTACATCCATCGTACTCGATGGGAACCATCTAGATTGTCACGCACGAAAGGATGTCTATACTTATGATTACTTGTTGAACTAAAGGGTTTATTGATCCTAGGGGCTCGGCAAGGATTGAGATCCTCGTGCCTACGTATTCCCTTGTGCAATGGGAAAGTCAGAGCTTCGTAGTTCGGCCTGATATGGGCATTGGTTGTTGATTTTATTACCTTTCTTCGATGAAAGGATTTAAGAGTCCATTTGCACTAAAGACTATGGATAGTTTATTCCGTCCAACAAGACGAATGTCTTGTGCCGAAATAATCGGAGCGAGTAACGAAAGCTCGTTATCCCCCTTTCTATCGCTTAAGGCTCGTGGCATGCAATTTTCCTCGTATTTATTGAAGTGTTTTGTTTCCTAAGACCGCTTGATGTTGGATCAAGGGTTTGGATCTAAGAAGTAACATTTCGGTTTTTTTGAAGTTTAAGGTGAATGCAAATGGAAGCTTATTTGTTGGTTTTGTTAGCGAGGCACAATGTGCTCGACTCGCAAAGTTGAGGAACTGAACTAAAGCCTAACTATGGAAAACAAGCGCAATGCGTTGATTCGTTAAGTTGGAAAATGTTGCCAAAGTGTAAGGTGCAAAATTCGTGCAGATGGCGATCGAGGAACGATCGACTTACGTGTGTGTATGAAGTGAGGTGCATATGGATGTTTATTTGGCGTTGGACCAAAGATTTCGTTTATCTTTGAAATGAATAATCTTAATGTGCGTTCGTTTTTTACTTAGCAATTTATCGTCAAAAATGCAAAAGTAATCACACGAGTAAGAATTGTATCATGTCACAAGCAAATAGAAATCGAGCATACGCAAAACTCATATCACACACATAATCGAGCAAAGGTGAAAAGATTAATTAATCAAATTAAATAGAAATATTTAATTAGATTAATTAACGAATTAATTAATAGGATTAAATAAAAATATTTATTTAAATTAATCAAAATAAAAAATGTTTTTGGATTTTTCGATAGTCAAAATAGAAATTAAATCGAAAATTGAGAAAGGAATCGAAATGGAATAAAACTAATTAAGAAAAGTGTTTTTTTTTAGTTTTTTAGATTTGTTTATAAAAATAAACAAAGCAAGATGAAAATAATATAAAGAAAGATTAATTGGGTTGGGCTTGTTAACCAAGAAGAGGTGCATTCAACAGAATGAACATAGGCCCAATAGCAAGAGAAGCCCAGTGCTGAGGAGTCCTAGGTGGACTACAGTCAACCGTGGTTGACCTCAGGGACCAGGAGGCGTTAGATCTCCAAGGAATCACCCTGACTCCCCTCTGAATGGTTCAAGATAGGATGCACCGTATAGAAACATATGGGACTACCAGAATAAACAAATTCAAATGGTAACAAGTGTCACAGTAGTGGATGACACTTGTCACCCTCGCCATAGCCAACAACAACAACACTCAACAGCATGACTTATCATTCAAGACAAAAAACAAATATCTCGCTTCTCTCTCTCTCACTGAATTCCAATCTTCCCCTGCATAAAAAAAGTTATCGGAACCCTAAAGTTGCCGGAGGAGACCGGTGGCTGACGGCGGCGCCACCGTCTCCTCTGGTAGCGCACCACCACCAAACCTACAAATTTAAACACAAACCCCCTCTATTTTATCCCCTCTATACAAAAATGAAACTAGATTTCTCATAAACTCTCTCAAATTCACAAATCGAGTATCTCAGATGCACAAATTCAAAATAAAAATAGAGGGATAGCAAGCAACTATCACGCAATCAACGAAATCCAGCAATGAGGATAATATAAAGAGCCAAAGGATTTCTAAGGGATACCTTTGAACGAACACAACTTTGAAAATGCTCAGGTATATGATTTTGAATCTCCTTTCTTTGCGTCCTCTTTTGCTTTGCTCTTCTACTCTTTCGATTCCGTTTCTTTGTTCCTTTTGATCTTTGTTGCGTCTTATATCCCTTCTGCACCGTTTTCTGATTATTATTGTTGTTGTTGTCTGTTGATTATGTTAGGGGTTGGCTCGAGTTGTTTTGAGTGAAGTCCTTCAATATTGAGCTTTAGGTGAATAGGGTTTTTTGGGTGAGTATTGCCTCTGCCGTTTTTTGCTAGGTTGCTAGGGTTTCTGTGCCAGATTTGTGTGTTGGTTGCCTCTGGATTTGCCAATGATTGGCATTAATATATATAGTGAGAAAATGAGGGTCTGATACGTGAGTTTTGTGCGAAAATTGTGTGAGGTGAGCTGTGTGAATTTTCAATCCGTTGAGAGGATTTTCGGATGGGGTTGTGTGGGGACCTCTTGGGATAGTGATAGATTGTAAATCTTTTGTCTGTAGTGAAGAAGAGTTTCTAGAAGATGTGGTCCCCTGATAAAATTTACTATTTACTGCTATGAATTTGATCTGTTTTTTACTGCTTTCAAACTTCTGACTCATAATATACATGACTTGCCTTCTTTCTGAACTTTGTTGACTTCGTTCATTATATTCTTTTAATGCTGACATGACTTCCTTTTGTTCATTTGTTTGCAAAACTTGTTAACATTTGGTTGTTTCAACTTTATTTCAGGAAGACGATCCGAGAAAAAGCCAAATGGATTGATATGAGGTTTGGCTTTTGTTTGGTGCAAAGTTGTTTAGGTATGAACCTGTCCTATTGCTGCTATCCATGACTCTTACATTTTCTTTTATCTATTTGCGACATTCTTCTTTGGTTGACTGAATGAATTAGGCACTAACTTCCTGGCGGTGAACCGGTTTTTCAGGTTGTAGCAGTTTTTTAACATATTACATGGAAGTTATCAAATTGAGGATGATCAAGAAGGACTCGGACTCGTTGGTGTATGTTGTAGATGCGATTGTCTTATTTCAGGCCTGATTTCCATTTCAAACATAGCATTGCTGACTTGTGTTGTTTCTTCTCTTTCATTATGAATCTCAGATGTTTTACGTCGATGTCTTGCAGGTTTGAGTATTCATATGTACACACTTTAATTACAGTTTGAAGGGCTATTTGAACTTTTATGAAGAGCTTTGAAATAGCTTGGCATTGATATTGGGTATGGGACCTGTAAGAATTTTAAATTGCTTGTTCTTTGGTCACTGTAAATTCTGGTGTAAAAACACTCTAAACTTGTCAACTTGTTTGTGAGTATGCTCTTATGAATGCTGTTTTCTTACTGATTACCAATTTGTGCCATTGGTATAAGGATTATGTAGATAATAGTAATGGCATGATATCAATGATAAAAGCCTTGACAGTATATGCAGAATGAGTGTCTACAAGGTATACCTCTTCTTCTGTAGCAGGACCTGCATTTCTAACTTATCCCTCCTTTGATACAGGTTCCCTCCTTCTATGCTCGCGGATAAGAAAAACAACATAAGTTCCGCAAGACAAATAGTGAACAGCAGGACTTCTCCACATACAACGGGATTGAACGAACGAACGTAAAACTGCATTGAACGAACGTAAAACTGCTCTGTTTTAATCTGAGTCGGGTTTGGAAGTTAGGTACGTCTCATGCTATTGCCCCTACTTGAAGTTTGCATAATTTTCACTTGCTTGTTATTATTGACTGAGAGTTGGTAAAGCCTTGAATGCTTCTCTTGTAATCTTCCATTCTGCATTGACTTTTGACATGCAGGCCATTGACAGTGTCATGGGATTTTGTTTAGAACATAGTTGGCACAAGACCTGAGGAAAATGCAGCTTGGAAGCAGGTCAGGCATAACAGGCAGTTCTTTGGTCTTGCAAAGCTTGGCTGGAGACTTGGTACACTCATGGTACGTTACTAGCGCTTTTGCATTTCCCCAACTCAACCTTAATATGTTGTCCTGACTTAAGGGTTTCTATGTGGACATGTGCAGATGTCAAGGTTAAGGCTGCCGCGAAGACTGAACCGAAGAAATGTAAGCCAAGAATGAAACTCTGCTGGTGTTTCGAAGGTTCATCATGACTACATTATTCCACTTATTTCCGACACGACCTTTAGACGCACTACACCCTTACTGACTCATAACTTGGTGATGATGTCGGCACCTTTGCCTTAATTCAGGTGAAATTTACTGCTCTTGAGCTGTTTTCAAAAAGTGCTACCATGATTCTCGCTTTTCATGACGAACTTGGCTTTGCCGGCGTACTGATTTTGATGCTTTTTGCGCGGTACAGTAACCTGGATGGCCAAGGCCTGCAGCCTTAGTAATCTTCTGTACATTTCCGGATGCATGAAGTAATCTGAGTAATATGTTCTGAATCATTCATTATCTTCCTTGCAGCCTCGGTCCGACTTTAGCACAAAGCTTCACTTTGGGTTAAGACTTGCTGCTTCCTTTGTTTATGTTTCTTTTTGCAAGCCATACGCGCCATTTTTCATATATGCGTTTACGACGGGAGACATGTTTGTATTGGAGTGGCTAGAGAGACTTGATTCTGTGAGGCTGGTCACGAAGCTTGAATTGACGGAAAAATGATGGCGTGAAGAACTCAAAAATTGTCATTCAACTTAAGATGTTTAGGCTTAACAATGACTTGTAGAATCATGACTTTAGGAATCTCATGTTATAGATTTTGTTATTTTATCTTGGAAACAAATTTAATCTTTGTATTTTTATAAGCTTTGGCACTCTGGTATTTGTAAATTTGTAAATTAAATCCTCTATGAATCTTATACACTCATTGTATATCTTGGAAATTTTTTGCCTGAATATCCGAACTTGTATGGCAACATGCCCCTTTGAAAGTCAATTAACCACGTCAATTGTTACGGGTTGTTCGTATCTTAACTTTACACCATCACCTGAATGAGTTTATAATGTCCCTTGAAAGAATTATTTTGTCAAAATCTTTGAACAACATGTTGCAATTGGATTTGAGAAAACATGGACCCAATAATGGACCCAATAAATCCAAAATCATAGTCACTTAAAGCCCATCATATATCCTCTTCACGTCTTGAAGTTCTTTTCTTGACAACACCTTTACTTTGAGCAATCCTCATAAAGTTTGAGACAAAACCTTTAATCATGTCCGTTAGTCTTGATTTAAAATTATCCACTAGTTGTGCGACTAATCCAAATTTGGATCAAAAAAAAAATGAATACGTAGCTTTAAAGTCAAACTTGGAGCAAAATTCAATATTCATTGAAGCTAAGTTTGCACTCAAATTGCAATAGACTTCAAAAGTCGCTTGCGGACAATCATTCAAGTCGCGATCCTAAGAAAGAGAATCCACTTCTTACCTTCAATTTGAATTTCAGATACTTGTAAGAACAAACGAAATAAAGACAAATTCTTCCATGGTTTACATAGTGAAAGATTATGGCCAAAGGCCCAATGGTCATTCAGAGCTTAGCCACCGAGTAATCAATAGAAAAAGGTAGGACAAAATTGGGGTATGACACCAAACACCAGTATATACTCCTTGTGGCACCCGTCCGTGTCATATCCCCAGCAGAAAGCCAAAGACATCCTCTTTGCACTCACATATACTTATATAATTTCCTTGACATCCGTCCGTGTCATTTTCCCCAGTGCAGTAACCAAACACTTTGTACATCAGATACTTGTTTATACTATACTCTTCTCCTTTTGACACTCGTCCGTAGTTTGAACACTCATCTATACATCACTCATACTTACTACTCATACAGATACTCGTCCGTATCTTGTATACACCATTTATATATCCCCGCAGATTCAACACTAGTCCTTGTTCTCTGTTAACCAGTTGATACTCGTCCGTATCATCATCTCAGAACATGCGTCAAGCGTTTGTTTCTACCTGATACTCGTCCGTATCATAGTCTTAAGGATGCTCGTCCGCGTCTTTAATCCATACACTGTGTCAAACACTCTTGTCTTCTTGAATATAGGTACTCGTTTGTATCTACTATTCCCCAGAAAAGTCCCTTCATATTCAACACTCGTCCGTGTTCTCTGTTAACCAGTTGATACTCGTCCGTATCATCATCTTTGAACACGTGTCGGTATTTGTTGCTACCCGATACTCGTCCGTATCGTAGTCTTAGGGATGCTCGTCCGCATCTTTAATCTATACACAAACGTCTAAACACTTATACTTTTTGTTTCTTGGATGTAAACACTCGTCCGTGTTTACTATTCCCCAGTAGATCTCCAACAAAGCAAATTTTCTTTTTTATCTGACATTCGTCCTATGTCATGATAAACCCTGAGAGCAGCCGTACCCTGCTAGGTGGTCGTCCTCCACCTCTTGATGATCGTCCTTCATCATGCTCACCCGATGGCCGTCCCCATCGTTGATTTTCTATCCGACATTCATCCTATGTCGTGATATTTAGCAGCCGTCCCCTGCTAGGTGGTCGTCCTCCACCTGTTGATGATCGTCCTTCATCATTTTATCCAATGGTCGTCCCCATTGTTGATTTTGGTTATCTGGCATTCGTCCTATGTCATGATAAACCTTGAGAGCAGCCGTCCCCTGCTAGGTGGTCGTCCTCCACCTCTTGATGATCGTCCTTCATCATGCTCGTCCGATGGCCATCCCCATCGTTGACCTTCTATCCGAAATTCATCCTATGTCGTGATATTTAGCAGCCGTCCCCTGCTAGGTGATCGTCCTTCACCTTAGATGACCGTCCCTCATCTTATACCCAACAGAGCAGCCGTCCCCTGCTAGGTGATCGTCCTTCACCTTTGATGACCGTACCTCATCATCTGTTTATTTCATTTATTCTTTAACCCGATGGCCGTCCCCGTCGTGGTCCCTTTTCCTTTTCCTGATGATCGTCCTTCATCAGTTTAGCCCGATGGCCGTCCCCATCGTTTGCTTACTTTGATTTATGAAATTGATGGCCGTCCCCATCATTTTTCATTAATCCCCAGAGAATCTTACAGCTTTGCTTGATGGCCGTCCCCATCATAAACTCTTATATCCCTAGCATGTCGGCCGTCCCCGTCATTGCTTTATTTCCCGCACTTTTCCCAGCGTGTCGGCCGTCCCCGTCATTTCTCTTTCCCCAGCAGTCGTCCTCTGCTCGACGGTCGTCCTCCGTCTCCCACACTTTACAATATACTTTATTTTCTTCCACAATCTATATCCCTTTTCTTCTTCATTCTGTGAGTGCAAATTTTGGACTGTCTTTGGTATTCAACCACAAGTTATCGTGTTTGCCTGTTAAGCCGTAGCTTACATCCTGCACAGCTAACTCATGTTTGAATAGGGGCAGCTGTAAACACCCCAAATTTTCCCTCACCCATTCACATCATGGCTTGTGATCATTTCATATGCATGATCTCAATCATAGCATCTCATATCACATTTTTGATTCATTTCAGTGGTTCAAAGTCATCTGCATCTAGGGTTTGTGATCTGAGCAATCCAAAAGCTTCTTGAGCCACTCCAAAGGTCACCTATCACTTCAAAGAGGTCCATGTATGTTCAAGCATCATATCATATCCTCTCAAAGTCAAGAATGTCAAAGAATCACAAGAACTGAGAATGGTATGGAAGCAGAGCCAGGCTTGACTGCACAGATGACCTGAAATTAGGGTTTTGGTTTCAAAGGCCATAACTCCAATTTTTTTTTGTCATTCTTGTTTCCATTGGTCTTTATATGGTATAGGGAGTATGCATATCAATTTTCATGAAGAAATTCCATGGGAAGTCATCTGATCAAGAGTTGACTTTTCAAGCAAGTCAGTGTAAAATCAGGGCATCTGAGGCCCCCAATGACCCAACCAAAGGGCATTCTTCATCATTTTGATTGTATATGATCTTTATTTGATCAGGGAAGATGTTGGAAGTTCACCAAATTGAAGAATTTCAAGCCTTTTGCAAAGTTGACTTTTTGGGCAAGTTTGACTTTTAATGAAATTGTCATTTTAGGCAACTTTTTCAACCCTTACTTTTTGATTCAAAAAAGCTTCAAATGGAAAATCTTTGGTCATGAAAGTTGTAGAATAGATCATTCCCTTTTCAAAAAGTACAAGAACATGACCTAATTCATTTTGGATCAAAAGTTATGGCTTGTCAAAGTTGGCAAAAATCACTAAATTTCAAGTTATGCACCAAAGAGGCATTTTGCAAAATGACTTGATCAAGTGTTCTAAAGTTATCAAATGCATTTCTAATCTTCATACAAGCATGTACCAAGACCTAAAAGTCAGTTTGCATCAAAGAAGCAACACATTTCATGCTTTGAATCTCAAGAATTCACAAAGAGACCAAATCTTGTGGAATTTGCAAAACACTACACAAACCATGATCAAGTTGCTGAATCACCTCATAAATCATTCCATGGCTCTCCCTAAACTCAGCTGAACTCAGCCATGCTCCTATCCTAGCCTGCCACTTGCCCATACCTCCAAGTACAACTTGCTTGACTTTTTGCAATTTGAAGCCATACCAATCCCACAGTGACTCAACCACTCTCTGCCCAATCCAGACTTTACAAACATATCCCAAGGCTTCATTTTCACAACACACACAAGGCTGAAACCTCCCACAAGACAGGATTCACAAAATCTCTCCAACTTGCATTTTCCTTCGAAACACTCCCCACAAGCCTCAAACACAAAACCAAACTTCACAAACAATCTCAACTCATTCCACTGATCACAAATCACCCATCACCATAGCCTGAAAGCCACAAAATCAAAAATACAACCACCACCTTCCCTTGAGCAGAACTTCTGCCATTTCAAAAACTAGCCATTCTCAAAGCTTCCTGAGCTTCATCTCATCATCAGAGGGTTCAAAGGAGTGGGTTGGCACCAAGAAACAGCCCAGAAAGCATAGGATCAGAAAGCTCCATCTCAGGTATAGCTCAAGAACAAATTTTCCAGAACTTCATTTCCTTGTTATAAATTGATTCTACATGTTATCCTGATCATCATGATGTGTTTGAAATTGAAAATGAGTGAAAAATGAGGATGTATTGATGTTCTGAAATTTCTCCCGTGAAAAATGTTTGCTTCGATTTGCTTGGTTCATGTAGTTTAAATGTTGTTTGATGGTTGATTTGTGTTCTAGGATGTTAGAGGATCATTTCCCTGTGTTTAATTTGAAGTGGGGTGGCTTGTAGTGAAACCTAGGGTTTTGGTTCGCCGGAGAAGACGACCGGAAGTCTTCTCCGGCCACCTGAGAACCATTAACCCTAATCAGTGTCATTAATTGATGTTTGAATTTGGTACGTTAGATGCGTTGACTTAGGCTGACTGGCGCGCGTTTGAGTGGCCAGGATGCATCCTCAGAAACCCTAATCTCCATTAACTTAATTAATCCCAATTAATTAATTCATAAACTTAATTTAACCTGATTTGAATATAGACCATTGGATTACGCGCCAAGTCAACAAGTCCTTCCCCAGAATCAATCCTGGCCCTCCATTGCGCATACTTTCTTTTTATTTCATTTTTAATTCATTTCTTTTGTTTTATTTTGTACATTTATTTAAAAATAGCAAAACAATTTTAAAAATTCTGAATTTTTTTGTACACACTTTCATTAATTTTCAGAAACCAAAAACATTTTTATTTTTATTTTTTGCATTAAAAAATATTTTTAAATTATTTAAAAGTTTATTTTTAATTAATTAATGAGAATTAATTAATTAAAAATACTTTTAGGTATTTAAAAATCACCAAAAAAATTCATGAAACCTTCATAATCATTTAGAAACATTGTCCACCCCTCAAACCAAATTTCTTTTTTGATCTTGATGTCTTTTGAGAATTTTTCATGGAATTAAAATCATTTCAAGGCATTATTTTGATCCAAACTTCAAAAAATCATTTCTGCCTAACCATTTTGAGTTGGACTTTGATTCTTTTTGCATTGCATTTTGTTTAGCATGTAGTTTGTGAGATTAAATTGGCATGATTTGATCCTTCATTTTCCATTTGTTTGGAATTTTTCTTGTTAAGGTACCCTAAAACCCTAGGAAACTTAGGAAATTCATAACCCTAATTAGGTTAAGAGTTGGAACCTCTCCTTTGGGCAGTGAGTTAGTATAGGATTAGGGTTCCTTTGAGTGCATTTTCAATTTTTTATCTTGATGTTTGCTTCTGATTTTGGTTTTTGTTTGATGCATTGATCATAAACCCTAATTTGGGCTTCCTTTTGCATACATCTTGCATTTGCTTGCATAACATGACTTGCCATGACATTTTATGCATCCAGTTGATTCATTAGACATCTTAAGACATATTGAAAGCATGTTTGATCATTGTTTCATTCATTTTCCATGATGTATGTCATTTGCATTTCATAACTTTTCATGTGTGTTCATGGTTCTAAACTTGCTCCATTTGCATCCATTTGTTCATGTGATCTTCCCCATGCTTTGTTTCATGTTTGTATCATCTCATTGTAAACACCCCAAATTTGCCCTCACCCATTCACACCATGGCTTGTGATCATCTCATATGCATAAACACAATCATGTCATCTCACATCTCATTTTTTTTGATCCACTGCATAGTTTTCAAGTCATCTGCACCTAGGGTTTGTGATCTGAGCAATCCCAAAGCATCTTGAGCCATTCCAAAGGCCACCAATCAACTCAAAGGGGTCCATGTGTGTTCTTACATCATATTCTATCTCCTCAAAGTCAAAAATGCAGAGGAATCACAAGAGCTAGGGTTTGAGTGGATGCAGAGCCAGGCTAGACTGCACAGTTGACTGAAAATTAGGGTTTTGGTTTCAGAGGCCATAACTCCAATTTTTTTTGGTCATTCTTGTTTCCATTGATCTCTATATGGTATAGGGAGTATGCATATCAATTTTCATGAAGAAATTCCATGGGGAAGTCATCTGATCAAGAGTTGACTTTTCAGACAAGTCAGTGCAAAATCAGGGCATCTGAGGCCCCCAATGACCCAACCAATGGGTGATCTTCATCATTTTGAGTGTATATGATCTTTATTTGATCATGGAAGAAGTTTGAAGTTCATAAAAATCAAGAATTTAGGGTTTTTGCAAATGTTGACTTTTTGGGCATAGTTGACTTTTCAAGAATGCATCATTTTAGGTCATTTTTCAAGCCTTGATTCATGATTCAAAAATGCTTCAAATGGAAAAACTTTGGTCATGAAAGTTGTAGATCTCATATTTCCCTTTTCAAAAAGTACAAGAACATGATCTAACTCTTCTTGGATCAAAAGTTATGGCTATGCAAAGTTGGCAAAAATCATTAATTTCTAAGGCATGCTTCAAATGGAAATTTTGCAAAGTCTTGAACCAATGCATATTGTGGTTTCTAATTCATTTCAAACCATTACACAAACATTCTATGAGCCTAAAAAATCAGAATTGGGCCAAGTTTCTACATAGTTTGGTTTATGTAACAAGGATTTCTTTCATGTGAACCATAAAACACCAAGTTGCAAAACTCATGATCACATCTCACCAACTTGATGCATTGGCTGCTGAACCAAACTAGCCTCACACACACATCATGCTGCGCAGCCCCATGCCCATTGTACTTAGCTAGAGTTTAGCCCATGCCCTCTCTTACAAGAAGTGGACTTTTTGCAAAAGGTGACTTACCAATCAATAAAGGGCATGTCTTGTCAACTGACCAATGAGAGAGAATTATATGGACAATTTGCAAGCTAGCCATAACAAGAGGCAAGGCTGAAACACACTCACTCACCACATTCACAAAAACCTTCCATTTTGCATAAGCCTTCGAATTACTCTCCACAGCAAGAAAACACTCAAACCTTTTCCTCCATTCATCTCACCACACTTCATAGATCACCCAGCACCAAGAATCCAAGCCTGAAACAGCCAGAACACCTCATTGCCATCTCTCACTCCATTTCTGCAGTTACTTTCGAATCTCCTTCCCTAGCTCACAAACAGCAAAACAAACCTTGCAAAGCTTCTCCATACATCATCTAGACCACAAACCACCATTCACAATGGCCTGAATCAGCCAGAATCACCATAGCCATTGTTGACTGAGCTTGAAGCAGGAGCTTTCGAAACTCATCAACCAGCCTACATAAATTGTTCTAAGGCATTCAAACATCATCAAGGGGTCCTAAGGAGTGGTTTGCACTTAAAGAAAAGGCCAGAAAGTTCCTAAACTGAAAGCTTCGAATCTCAGGTAGCTTGAAATTTATTTTTCCAGAAATGGTTTTTCATGTTACAAACTTGTTCCTCATGATTCACTGAGCATCCTGGTGTTTTTAGTTTTTGAAATGGTTGTGATTTGAGCATTTAATTGAACTCTGAAACTGGTTTGCCCTAAATTTTGTTTTGCTCGATTCATGAATTCCAGGAAGAATAAATTGGTTTTGAGTGAGGGTTATGATTCGTGAGTGATTGGGATTCATCCCCATGTGTTTAGATTTCATTTTTGATACGTTTTGAGGGGGTTTGGAGATTTTCAGGTGGACTGCCCACCGGAGAAGACGACCGGAGGTCTTCTCCGGCCACCTGAAAGTCATTAGGGCTTAATCCAGTAATTAAATGCCATTTGAATCTGGTCCTTTGGATGCGTTGAAAATGTTGACTTCGCGCGCGTGTGAACGGCCAGGATGCAGTCATTAAACCCTAATCAGCTTTATTTATTTAATTAATTAAAATTAAGCCTGTTTGAATTGAGACCCTTGGATGAAGCGCGCAGTCAACCTTTTCAAACTCTGGATCAATCTCAGCCTTCCATGTTGCATACTTTCATTTTATTTAATTTTTAATCCATTTTATTCCAATTATTTTGTACAATTAATTTAAAATAGCAAAAAATTCTTAAAAATTATGAAACTTTTTCTTTAAAGCTTTATTAATTTTTAAGACCCAAAAATATTTTTATTTTATTTTTTATCATTAAAAAAGTATTTTTAAATATTTAAAAGATTATTTTTAATTGATTAATGGGAATTAATTAATTAAAAATACTTTTAGGTATTTAAAAATTACAAAAAAATTCATGAAATGTTCTAAGACATTTAGAAACATTGTCCAACCTTCAAACCAAATTTCTTTTTTGATCTTGATGCATTTTGAGATTTTTTTCATTGAATTAAATCATTTCTTATGCATTATTTTGATCACATGTTTGAAAATTCATTTCTGCCTATTGGTGAAGGTTGAGACATTGATTCTTTTTGCATTATTTTCCATTTGGCATGTAGTTTCTAGGATAAAGGGGCCTTGATTTGTTCTTGCATTTTCAAATTGTTTGGCATTTGTTTTGTTAAGAACCCTAAAAAACCCTAATAACTTGCAAAAATCATAACTTGAGATTGGTTGAGAGTTGAGAGCTCCCCTTTGGGAAGTGGTTTATCATAGGCCTAGGGTTTCTTTGGGTGCCATTTTCCATTTTTTATCTTAGGGTTTTGCTTCTGTTTTGAGTTTGTGTTTGATGTTTGATCCATGAACCCTAATTTGGGCTTTCTCTTGCATCCTTCTTGCATTCCCTTGCATAACATGACTTGTCTTTGCATTTTGTGCATGCTTATGATTCATTTGACATCTTAAGACATATAGAAAACATGTTTGATCATTGCATTACATATTTGCCATGTCATTTGTCTTGTATGTTTCATAACATTCCATGTTTGTTCATGCTCCTTAACTTGCATCATTTGCATTCATAAGCTTGTATGATCATCTCCATGACTTGTCTCATGTTTATATCATCTTGTAGCATCATTATCATCATCAACATGCTTCTGGTTTTGGTTTGCATCATACCATTTCATCCCATTTTGGCACTGCATTGCATTTCTTTCTAACATTTCAGGTGGTAAGTAAACTTGGGAAGTGAATTTGCCTTCACTTCTCATAACTTTTCTTTTCATCTCTCTGGCATCCATTGCTGCATTTCCATTTGTGTTTGAGTTTGAGCTTGCTCATTCTTCTTCTTCCCACTTTCTTTCCTCAAGTGACTTGACTTCTTGAATGAAGCAACTCACTTTGCTTCTCTTGATCCTGTTCATCTGCTTCCTGGTGGCTCCTTTGAAGATTGTTCTTGCAAACCTCACAAACCTTAGGATCAACTAAGCATGACAATGAATTAGGGTTCTGATTAGTCTCCCCTCATAGTTTTACCTTTGTGTCTCTCTTTGAGTCTCTCCTTCTCACCTCATAATCAGGGACTAAACCCTAAAGGCTTTAAGGCTTTGTGATTAGGGTTATGCCTGCATCCTTCTCTTAGGATGGAGTGTGTAACTTTAATCCTAAGCATTAAACCCTTAAGGTGTTTAAATCTCTTAATCAATTCCCTTAATAAGTATCAAGACATCACACTTGTAACTTAGGCCTTGCATCAGGGTTCTAATTCTTCCTTAAGTGGTTAAGAAGGACTAATCCTAGTGTTAATGGACAAGTCCCCCTCAAGTTGTCTTACAAATCATAAAAATCACTTCATCATCATACCATTAAATAAAATCCACTTAATCAAAGGTTTGTTTTGTCATGGGTTTAATCCCTAATCATGGATTAAGTTGAGGAGCTTTCCTCAGCTTAAACATTCTCATCTATTATCCTTCTATTAGGATGGTGTAATGAGTCGGTTTAATCCTTGGTTATGGCTTAACCTCATTACTTAACACTAAACAAAAACACCAAAAACATCTAAATGATCACAAGTAGGTTAATGATCTTGACCCTACACCAAAGGTGATTAAGTGTGAGAATCTGACTTCACACTCACAGTAATCTCATTACCCCTAATCAGAGGGAAGATGTGATGAGTTTACTAAATCCATTGGTTTAGGCTTAAGCTCATTAACTTATGGCAAATTCTCAAAAGCAATAAAAGACTGAAAACACAAAAACAAACAATAATCGTCTCCTTCGGGATTCTTTTCTCATCTCATTCACTCATAACCGAGAACTAGCTTCTTCCGTCTAACGCAAGACAGTTTGCACCTGAGCCAGACAGGTCATACACTTGAGCATAGACAAGCAAGCAGTTCACAAGACAAGTCATCTATCAGTCTCTTTGGGTCGAACTACGGTGTTCTGACTTCCTCATTGCACGAGAGGATACGTAGGCATAACTTAACAGTTATCGAACAAAAGTCTCTGTGTATTCCCCCTCCTTCTAGCTTCATTCTTTTAGCCTCATGATCATGAGCAGTTCTTTTTCATTCTCACACTGACACTTTCATACTTCACATCACTTCCTTTTACACTGACACCTGTACATTCCTTTCCAGCTCATTTACACACAAATTGCACTGACACTACCCCTTTAAAACACAAATCTTTCAAGCGTGGATCCCGTCGAGTACGACGGACAATCTGGGTGCTAATACCTTCCCAGGTTGTAACCAACCCCCTTTCTCAGTCTCTCTGGTTCGCAAACCGTCTTATCCATCTTTTTCTAGGTCTATGCAGCATTACCTTTCCTCCGGGATAAAAATGCCTAGTTGGCGACTCTATTCATCTCCAGTGAGTTCACGGCTGTGTGTTCTCATTGTTCCCTTCGCCGACCGTTCGCGTCTGTACCTTCATCTGGAACCAGTTTCACTTGTCGGGAGCGACAGCTTGGCGACTCTGCTGGGGATACCTTATACTGCAACCAGGGCTTCTGGTTCTTTTTGTGGGTTCTTCCTAGCGCTTGATTAATTTGTGTTTACTGGGGTGTTATGTGCTTGTTTGTGCTTGTATTTATTTTTGTTTATTGCTTTGTGTACAGTCACTTTACTGCTTTCTTTATTGCATTTATATCATAATGTCATTGTTGCTGGCTGGATCTGGTTTTTTTTCTTTGGTGGGTGGGTGTTTCATTGAGAGTTGAGGTCCTATACCTGGGACCTGAGTGACACCTAGGCTAGAGTGAATCATATTCTTTCCCATTCCATTTCGGTCTGGTGCGGGAATATGAAACACGGTTCAGATATGGGTTTCTTCTTGAGAACTCTGTGTTGCGGATTTCCTGCAATGCTAGGGCTATCTGGGAAGCCTGCTAAGTCTGGATGACCTTTTAGTATTGACCTTCAGAAACTGAGGTGAATTAGAGGAGGAATTGTTATGGTTATTGTAAACACTGTACCTCCGGGTTAGAAGTGTTTACACTTCTCATAACTGATCCAAGTCTGAGGATCCTTGTTCTAGATCACCACCTGTGAGGGGGTTGGGTTGTTTACAGGTTTGCAGGTACCTTGACCTCAGAATACCTTGTTACTTTGACTTTGTTAAGAGTACCCCATGTTGGACAGTTCTTGTGATTCTAAAACCCTGGACATGTGGCTCTTTATTTGAGTCTCCCTACCCTGGTTACTGGATTTATAGACCTCCATCTGGAATTCTTGAACACACATGGATCTATATCAGGGCATTTTGATCAGATCCAGCTCAGTCACAGACCCTTGCATTTCATCTGCATACATAACCATTGCATCATATTAACATGTGCTTATTTGTGTTTCAGGGTATCCATATTCATCTGGTTTTGGTTTTGACCCCATCTGCAGTTCTGACCTGTCTCCACCAGCACTTGCTCCAGCTTGTCAGCCTTATACTCCAGTTATTTGCACTAGCCAGTCAGTGGCTCATTCCTCAGCATCTTCATCAACACTTGTTCTACTCAGTCTTCAGCATCATGGCTCCAAAGAAAAGCAACATCACCTATCATTTCTTCCAACCAGACTCATCAAACATCAGGAGGATCCAAACCCTGATCACTCCAGAGCACATACCCTTGTTCAGGGAGCATTATGGGGATATACTTGACTTGGTCATGGATCTGGACCCTTCTCAGAGGAGTTTGATCCACACCTGCATTCAGTTCTATGACCCCCCATTGAGGTGTTTCACCTTTCAAGACTTTCAGTTGGGCCCTCTTTTAGAAGAATACTCATCTTTGATTGGTTTGCCTATCAGGAGGGAAATCCCTTTCAATCCTGAAATGGTCTTTCCAAGCAATGGAGAAGTAGCCAAAGCTTTGCACTTGGAACCTGCTTTGATTGAGCAGCACATGACCTCTAAAGCTGGGATCCCTGGTTTTCATCTTGATTTCCTGATTTCTCAAGCTAGTCTGAAGGCCTCCCTGGGGGATTGGAAAGCTGTTTGTGCTTTGTTGGCTTTAAGTGTATATGGAATTGTGTTGTTTGCAGATGAGCCTCGATTCATCAGCAAGAATGCAATCCACTTGTTCATCCTGAAGAACCCAGTGCCAACTTTGCTAGGAGATCTCTATTATTCAATACATCAGAGGAATGAGAAGCAGAGGGGTAAGTTAGTGAGGTGTTGTGCTCCATTATTCCATGCTTGGCTTCTCAGGCATCTACCCAGGACAGATGCATTTCTAAACCCTCATCAGCAAAGCAACTGGGCTAAGAGACTCACTGTCCTAACTTCAGCAGACATCAGATGGTGTACTCAAAGCACCAAGGGCAGAGATATAATCACCAGCTGTGGGCACTTTCCCAATGTGCCTTTAATAGGAGTTAAAGGAAGTATCAATTACAACCCTCTGCTGTTCAAGAGGCAGTTAGGCTATGCACTGGTCCATGCTCCTAGGGTACAGGATTTGGTTGAGACCCTCTACTGTGAGAACAATATTAGTCTGGCAACTGTTAGGCAGGCTGCCTGGGCCTGGGATCATGTTCAAACCAAGGGAATCACCATTCTGGGGAAGTGTAATAATGTGGCCTCAGCCCAATATCATGAGTGGTCCTATGCCAGGGCCCAATTCTCTGGATTGCCTTTCACCATAGAAGACATGCCTGAGTCATCTTCAGTACCACCCCCTGCCACTATCAGTTTGGAGGAGTTTGAAAGCCTGAAGGAAAGAAATGAGAAGCTAACCCAAGCCTTGCAGAAGACCCTCCGGGAGAGGAGTGAAGGTGTGAGGGAGATTGAGAGATTGGAGAAATTGAGAGTAGAACACTTGACTAAGATTGAGAAGTCTGGAGATTATATCAACAAGTCTAAAGCTGGTGAGCAGATTCTGAAGAATGCTTGTAAGGAAGCTCAGTTCCAAAGAGCAAGAACAGACTTGTATTTGAAAGAGAGTCAGGCCAGGTGGGTCCGGATCACTGAGGCCCGTACTCTAGAAGACAAGAGAGTTCAGGACAAGATGGAGCAGATGGAAAAAGCCCTGGCAGCAGCCCAGAAGGAAATATCAGAGCTAGAAATCAGAGCTGGAGTGAAGAGGTCTAAGGACCAAAGTCAGAACAAGAAGTTGACTGCAGCTGTTGCAACAAGAAACCTTCTCATCAGAAGTCTCACGGAGCGTCCGGCTGATCCTGTGACCGAAGCACTTCTCAAGGAAGTTCGTGAGGATGAGTTTGGCCTTGGAGTCTGATCATTTGCTTGTTGTTATTCTTATTCCATGTACTTTTGTTTTTTGTGATGTAATTTGACCCCTTAGAGGGCTTGTGTTGTAAAATGAACAAGTTGTATTATTGCATCTTATGTAATATATTTGTGATACTTCCATCTGAGTTCACTTCAAAAGCAACTTCAACAGCAGCATCTTCAAGGGTCTGGAGGGGTCAAAACTGAAGGCCAAACCAGATACCTTGAGAGCAAATAAGCATAACTGCATTGCATACTAACCCTTTTGTTTGTTTTGTAGGTTTTGTTTTATTGTTACTAACCTCTGTTGTGATATTCAGGAATTATTGCTCGCCGCCGGGTATTTCCTCTCAACAGGCCACACAGGTACCCAACTAGGAACAACCTTCCAGGAATCCAGATGGATCAGATGCAACAAGACCTTACGGAGGTCAGAAACCAGATGGCCAACGAAAGGTTGGAGATGAGAACCCAGATAACGCAGTTCATGGAAGTGATGAACAACTTAGCTCAAAGCCAGGAGAGGCTCAGGGCTTTGGTAGAGGGGAGGAACCAAGATGAACCTCATGTGGGGACTGCAGGCACAAGTAACAATGAAAGGGTGCAACCACATGTTAATCCCCCTGTGTTCGGTCCACATCTACATCCTGAGATCAATGTCCCTGCAAATGTTCAAGGGACAGCCACTGCAGCCAGAGTACTTCAAGAGGATCCTCAGGAGGATCAATTTACAGTAATGGGTGCTGGAGAAGAAGCTTATGATAGGAGATTGGATGAAATAGCTGAGAAGTTGAGGTCCTTAGAATCTCAAAATTCTTTGGGTTTCGACGTCATGGACATGGGTTTGGTAGACGGGGTTAGGATTCCCCACAAGTTCAAGCCTCCATGTTTTGAAAAGTATAATGGGACTTCTTGTCCTCGAACCCATCTGCAATCTTTTCTCGGAAGATTAAAAGCTTATACCGTGGACGAAAAATTGTGGATGTTTTACTTCGAAGATAGTTTGACTGGAGCCTCTAGGGAGTGGTATTCCCATCTGACAAGAGCAACTATAAGATGCTGGAAGGACCTGGCAGAGGCCTTCATCAGACAGTATCAGTATAATCTGGATATGGCACCCAACAGGACCCTCCTAATGGGAATGTCACAGTCGTCAAGAGAGAGCTTCAGAGAATATGCTCAAAGATGGAGACAGCTTGCTGCTGCTGTCCAGCCACCGATGTCTGAAAGAGAAATGGCTGATATGTTCATGAATACCCTTCAGGGAACTTATATTTATAGGCTAGCTGCCTTCTCCTCCACCAGCTTTGCGGATGTTGTTATAGCCGGGGAGAGAATTGAAAGCCTATTGAAAATGGGTAAAATTTCTGATAATGGTGCTAGTTCGTCCAGTGGTACAAGAAAGCCTTTTGCAGGCCCGAGAAGAACTGGCGAGACCAATGCCATTCACACCAGCAGGGGTAGGCCCCAATATGTTCAGAGGTCAGTAGCAGCAGTCACTATCCCTGCTCCAGCTCATCCTCAGCCAATCTATCAACCTCCTCAACAAAACTTCCAACAACAACCTCAGTATCATCAGAATCAATATCCTCCAAGGGACTTCAACAACAACAACAACAACAATCAACAGAGGCCATTCCAGCAAAGGCCATCCCAAGCTAACAGAGTGATCGATCCGATCCCAATGCCATATGCTACTTTGCTGCCACAACTTCTGAAACTCAACCTGGTTGAGCTAAGAACGTTGGCACCTCCGGATCCCAACAGTTTACCAAGAAACTATGACTCCAATGCTAGGTGTGCTTTCCATTCCAACGCACCTGGTCACAGTACGGAAAAATGCAGGGCTCTGCATATGAAGGTACAAGACTTGGTAGACTCCAAGGCTCTGAATTTTGCACCTCCGCCCAATGTCAATAAAAACCCTATGCCAAACCATGGTGGTCCCCGAATTAATGCTATTGAAGAAGACCAACCGTCTTATTTGATAACTAGTGTGGATCAGATCAGGACACCATTGGTGGAAATCAAAGCTCAACTCCGTGAAAGCAATATATTTCCGGGGTGTGAACTAGGGTGCCCATACTGCAATATTTCATGGAATGGGTGTGAGGACTTGAGGAATGGCATTGACAGTCTTATTCAGAGTGGCCTACTCCAGATCACTACATCATTCCCGGTAAATCCGACAACTTCATCAACAACGGTTTCAGACCCTCCTACAACTGCAGCAACTATTGTGCCCGATAATTCATCAGCAACATCAATAAGTACTCCATCTGTTCTCCCAAATGATCAGTTTTCAACAGTTTCTCCTGCTACAACTTTAGCTTCATTCCATTTCGACTCTCCATCAACAACAACAGTCCTTCCAACAATACCTCATACAACACCAGAAATCAATCATGAAGATGTCTCTACTGTTACCATATTCTACGATCCAGAAAATAATTCCGCCTACCATTCAGAAGGTGCTGCTCCCACTAGAGCACCAATTACAATCTTTTATGATCCGCAAACAATTACAGTCCCTTCAGCAGCATCAATCAGTCCAGTCACTGTCACGGTGCCTGGACCAGTACCATATGAAAGCGATAGGGCCATCCCTTGGCACTATGGCTCTGACGTGTACTGTAAAGGAAAAAGAATCACTCTTGAAACAACAGCACCTGCACCACAAGTAGATAATGTGGGGGGAGGCGGAGGCTTCACTCGAAGCGGATGTCTCTTTGCTTCACAAGTTCAAAGACCCACTGCCGAAGCAGAAGCTGCTGCCAAGGCAAAAGGAAAGAGCCCGGTGCAGGAAGATCCAGCTGCCAAAGAAGCCCTGAAGACTCCATTTGATCAGGAAGTTGATGAGTTTATGCGGATCATCAAAAAGAGTGATTATAAAGTTGTGGATCAGCTTCATCAGACGCCATCCAAAATCTCCATCCTCTCACTGCTTATGTGCTCCGAAGCCCATCGGAATGCACTACTCAAAGTCCTGCACGCAGCTTACGTGCCTGAAGAGATTACTGTCAACCAGTTGGAAACCGTGGTTGGAAATGTTACTGCTAGCAATGGGCTAGGGTTCACCAATACTGACTTGACAGCGGATGGCCGCAACCACAACAAAGCCTTGCACATAACCGTGGAATGCAAAGGAGCTGTCCTTTCTCATGTGCTGGTGGACATAGGTTCTTCCCTGAATGTCTTACCAAAGAAGGCTCTGGTGAAGTTAGAATACGACGAATTGGCATTGAGACCCAGCAACCTGGTGGTACGAGCCTTTGATGGTTCGAAGAGATCGGTTCTGGGAGAGATCGAGCTGCCTGTGACAATTGGCCCGCAGACCTTTAAAACTATCTTTTATGTGATGGACATTCAGCCCGCCTACAGCTGTTTGTTGGGTAGACCCTGGATTCACGCCGCCGGCGCAATAACGTCTACCCTTCACCAAAAGTTAAAATTTGAGTGGGAAGGTCAAGTTATCACAATCTGTGGGGAGGAGGACATTTTTGTCAGCCACCTGGCAACCTATAAGTACATTGAAATGGACGGGGAGATCCATGAAACAATGAGCCAGGGGTTTGAAGCTTTGAATGTGAATGAAGCATCTGCTGTATCTGGTACTCCAATGTCATCTTACCAACAAGCCCGGAAGGTTGTTGAGGAAGGAACTGCCCTAGGCTGGGGCAAGGTTTTAGCTGTGGAGGAGAAGAAAGACAAATTTGGGTTGGGTTACAGACCAACTCAACATCAAGCAAAGGCTGCTGCAGAGCCTGGTTTTGTCAGTGGGGGGATGCTTACCCCCGATGCTATCAACTGTCTGGAAGACGAGCTGGAAGAGGAGCGCAATCTGGAGAATTGGATTCGTCCGAAGATCCCGGGGAGCAGTGTCTCGAACTGGTCTTCCCAGGAAATTATAAGTGTTACTCGATCAGAGTAATTATTATTTCCTGTATTTTTATAAGCATGCATCAAAGTCTTGCATCTTGCCCAAGATGACAAGACTCATTTTGTAATCAGGGCCATCTGTACTTTTGTGCAAACAAGATTAAATTAATGAAATATCAGACAATCTTTTTGCAAACGAGTCTTTTTCTTTTCGTTCACTGTTTTTCCATTTTTCTTTTTGTACAAAAATAAATGGCGGTGTTTTCAAAATGATAACTTCATTTCACTCTTTCTAAAGCAAGATTAAAATCGATCACTAAAATGAACAAACTTAACCCTTGCAGAAAGTGCCTTCCTGACAGCACCGACAACAGCACGGCTATGACATCGTATGACTTTGACAATCCAATCAATCAAGCAGATGAAGGGGTTGATGAAGAATATGAGCTTCCTGAAGAGCTAGCCAGGTTGTTGAGACAAGAGGAAAAGGTTATTACCCCTCACCAGGAGGAGATTGAAGTGATTAATCTTGGTACAAAAGAAGACGTGAAAGAGGTTAAAATCGGGGCCTGCTTGCAAGACTCAGTGAAGAGACAACTGATAGACCTGCTTCATGAGTATGTAGATGTGTTTGCTTGGTCGTACCAAGACATGCCAGGGTTGGATACCGATATTGTTGTGCACAAGCTACCTTTGAGGGAAGAATGCCCACCGGTCAAGCAGAAGCTGCGCCGAACTCGCCCAGACATGGCTATGAAAATCAAGGAGGAGGTACAAAAGCAGTGGGACGCCGGGTTCCTTGCTGTAACTAGCTACCCGCCGTGGGTTGCTAACATAGTACCTGTGCCTAAGAAGGACGGCAAAGTAAGAATGTGTGTTGACTACCGGGATCTGAACAGAGCCAGCCCGAAAGATGACTTCCCATTACCTCACATTGATGTATTGGTGGATAACACGGCTCAGTTCTCGGTATTCTCCTTCATGGACGGATTTTCAGGATACAATCAGATCAAGATGTCACCTGAAGACATGGAGAAGACAACATTCATTACACCTTGGGGCACGTTTTGTTATAAGGTGATGCCATTCGGACTGAAGAATGCTGGTGCCACATATCAACGGGCTATGGTGACATTATTCCACGATATGATCCATAAGGAAATCGAGTGTTATGTGGATGATATGATCGCCAAGTCCCTTACAGAGGAAGACCACCTGGTGAATCTGCTCAAGTTATTCAAGCGTCTGAGGAAATACCAACTGAAGTTGAACCCCAACAAATGCACATTCGGGGTGCGATCCGGTAAGCTGCTGGGTTTTATTGTGAGCGAGAAAGGGATTGAAGTTGACCCTGATAAAGTCAAAGCTATTCAAGAGATGCCTGCACCGAAAACTGAGAAAGAAGTTCGAGGGTTCTTAGGTCGATTGAACTACATTTCACGGTTCATATCTCATCTCACAGCAACCTGTGAACCTTTGTTCAAGCTGCTAAGAAAGGAGCAAACGGTCAGGTGGAACGAAGATTGCCAGAAGGCATTTGACAAGATCAAGGAATATCTGCAAGAACCTCCAATCCTCATGCCTCCAGTCGAAGGAAGACCTCTGATTATGTACTTGACAGTATTAGAAGAATCAATGGGGTGTGTGCTGGGCCAGCATGACGAGTCTGGTCGAAAAGAGTATGCAATATACTACCTAAGCAAAAAGTTTACCGACTGTGAACAGCGTTATTCACTGCTCGAGAAAACTTGCTGTGCTTTAGCGTGGGCTGCTCGCCGACTGAGACAGTATATGTTGACTCACACTACTTTATTGATATCCAAGATGGACCCAGTCAAGTACATTTTCGAGAAGCCTGCTCTTACCGGACGGGTTGCAAGATGGCAGATGATTCTCACAGAATACGACATACAGTATACCTCTCAGAAAGCCATCAAGGGCAGTGTACTATCTGAATATCTTGCTGAGCAACCCATCAATGACTACCAGCCTATGAGATTTGACTTCCCTGATGAAGACATCATGTTCATTAAAGCAAAAGATCATGAAGAGCCTATTCATACTGAAGGGCCCAACCCGGAGGAAGAATGGACTATGATGTTTGATGGGGCTGTTAACATGAATGGCCGTGGTGTTGGTGCAGTACTCATTACACCCAAAGGAGTTCACATGCCTTTCTCGGCAAAACTCACTTTCAACTGCACTAACAACGAAGCTGAATATGAAGCCTGCATCATGGGTCTTGAGGAAGCCATTGACCTCAGGATCAAGACATTGACCGTATTCGGAGATTCAGCTTTGGTAGTCAATCAAACCAACGGAAAATGGTACACCCACCAAGATCATCTAATACCTTATAGGGATTATACAAGAAGGTTATTGACTTTCTTCACAACAGTCAAGCTTGAGTATATCCCTCGGTGTAAACACCCCAAATTTGCCCTCACCCATTCACACCATGGCTTGTGATCATCTCATATGCATAAACACAATCATGTCATCTCACATCTCATTTTTGATTCACTGCATGGATTTCAAGGCATCTGCACCTAGGGTTTGTGATCTGAGCAATCCCAAAGCATCTTGGGCCATTCCAAAGGCCATCAATCAACTCAAAGGGGTCCATGTGTGTTCTTACATCATATCCCATCTCCTCAAAGTCAAAAATGCAGAGGAATCACAAGAGCTAGGGTTTGAGTGGATGCAGAGCCAGGATGAACTACACAGTTGACTGAAAATTAGGGTTTTGGTTTCAGAGGCCATAACTCCAAATTTTTTGGTCATTCTTGTTTCCATTGATCTCTATATGGTATAGGGAGTATTCATATCAATTTTCATGAAGAAATTCCATGGGGAAGTCATCTGATCAAGAGTTGACTTTTCAGACAAGTCAGTGTAAGATCAGGGCATCTGAGGCCCCCAATGACCCAACCAATGGGTGATCTTCATCATTTTGAGTGTATATGATCTTTATTTGATCATGGGAGAAGGTTGAAGTTCATAAAAATCAAGAATTTAGGGTTTTTGCAAATGTTGACTTTTTGGGCATAGTTGACTTTTCAAGAATGCTTCATTTTAGGTCATTTTTCAAGCCTTGATTCTTGATCCAAAAAGGCTTCAAATGGAAAAATTTTGGTCATGAAAGTTGTAGATCTCATCTTTCCCTTTTCAAAAAGTACAAGAACATGATCAAACTCTTCTTGGATCAAAAGTTATGGCAATGCAAAGTTGGCTAAAATCATTAATTTTCAAGGCATGCCCTAAGTGAGAACTTTGCAAAATCTTGTACCAATGCATTATGCAGCCTCTAGTTCACTTCAAACCAACACACAAACATTCTCTAAGTTCTAAAAATCAGAATTGGATCAAGTTTGCCCATGGTTTGGTTTGTGTAACAAGGCATTTTCTCATAGAATTCCATAAAGCAACAACTTGCAAAAACCATCATGATCACTTCACCAACTTGATGCATTGGCTGCTGAGCTTTGCTAGACCTCTCCCTCATCCTTGCTGCGCCAGCCCATGCCTTGTACTTGCCTAGACCTTGAGCCATGCCTCACTTACACAAAAGTTGACCTTTATGCAAAAGTAGCCATCCCAATCACAGCAGGACATGTCACATCCCCCAGCCACTTGCAATTGTTTATACTATCCAAATGCTGGCCAAAACACTAGGAAGGCAAGGCTGAAGCTCACTCATTGACCACATTCACAAAATCACCTCACATAGCATAAGCCTTCGAATCTCTCTGTCCAGCATACAAACACTTCAGCCATCTTCACTAATCATCTCATCTTGCTCTATAGACCACAAAGCACCAAGAATCCAAGCCTGAAACAACCTGAACATCTCACTGCCATTCTTCACCTCCATTTGCAGTTCCATTCGAATCTTCCACCCTAGCTCACAAACACACAAACAAACACCACAGATCTTCTCCACACATCATCAGGACCTCAAACAACCCATCACAATGACCTGAAAGAGCCAGAACCTCCATTGCCATTTCTGAGCAAGCTTGAGCAGAAGCTTTCGAATCTCACTATCCAGCCAACTTAAACTCCATTTGAGCATTCAAACATCATCTGGGGATCAAGGAGAGGGGTTTGCACTGAAAGAAGAGGTCAGAAAGTTCTCAAACTGAAAGCTTCAAATCTCAGGTAGCTCGAAAATAATTTTTCCAGAAATCATTTTTCTTGTTACAAACTTGTTCTTCATGTCTTGCTGATCATTCTGGTACCATTGGTTTTGAAAATGGTTTTGTTTTGAGCATTTAATTTGTTTCTGAAGCCTGCGTGACCTAGCTTTTCTTTCTTTCGATTCAGCTTGTTTAGGAAGAATAAATGTGTTTTGAGAGAGGGGTTTGATTCGTGAGTGTGTAAGGAACATCCCCATGTGTTTAGATTTCATTTTTGATACGGTTTGAGGGGTTTGGGGTTTTCTCAGGTGAGCTGCTGGCCGGAGAAGACGACCGGAAGTCTTCTCCGGCCACCTGAAAGTGATTTGTGCCCTAATTGCATAATTAATGTGAGTTTGAATTTGGACCATTGATTGCGTGGAATTGTTTGACTTCGCGCGCAGATAGAAGGCCAGGATCACTTCATTTGCCCTAATCCATTTGTTTAACATTAATTAATTCATAATTAATTTAATCTGGCCAGATTGCATCCCCACCATCCATTCACGCGCGCAGTCAACATATTTAAACTCAGAATCAATCTCACCCATCCATCCTGATTACTTCCTATTTTATTTGGTTTTTATTCATTTTTATTTCATTTAACTTGTACAATTAATTTAAAATAGCAAAAAATTCATAAAAATTATGAAACTTTTTCCTTAAGGTTGTATTAATTTTTAAGACCCAAAAATATTTTTATTTTATTTTTCATCATTAAAAAAGTATTTTTAAATATTTAAAAGATTATTTTTAATTGGTTAATGGAAATTAATTAATTAAAAATACTTTTAAGTATTTAAAAATCACCAAAAAATTCATGAAATGTTCTAAGACATTTAGAAACATTGTCCAACCTTCAAACCAAATTTCTTTTTTGATCTTGATGCATTTTAAGAATTTTTCATTGAATTAAATCATTTTTTATGCATTATTTTGATCACATGTTTGAAAATTCATTTCTGCCTATTGGTGAAGGTTGAGGCATTGATTCTTCTTGCATTGTTTTCCATTTTGCATGTATTTTCAAGGATAAAAAGGCCATGGATTGTTCTTGCATTTTCAAATTGATTGGCATTTGTTTTGTTAAGAACCCTAAAAAACCCTAATAACTTAGAAAATTCATATCTTGAGTTTGGTTGAGAGTTGAGAGCTCCCCTTTGGGCAGTGGTTTGTTGTAGGATTAGGGTTTCCTTGAATGTCATTTTCCATTTTTTATGTTAGGGTTTGCTTCTGTTTTTGGTTTGTGTTTGATGTTTGATCCATGAACCCTAATTTTGGGCTTTCTCTTGCATCCTTCTTGCATTTCCTTGCATAACATGATTTGTCTTTGCATTTTGTGCATGCTTATGATTCATTTGACATCTTAAGACATATAGGAAACATGTTTGATCATTGCATTGCATATTTGCCTTGTCATTTGCCTTGTATGTTTCATAACATTTCATGTTTGTTCATGCTCCTTAACTTGCATCATTTGCATTCATATTCTTGTATGAACATCCCATTGTCTTGCCTCTTATTTGCAGCATCTCATAGCATCATTTTCATCATCAACATGCTTCTGGTTTTGTTTAGCATCATACCATTTCATCTCATCTTGCATTGCATTGCATTTCTTTCTAACATTTCAGGTGGTAAGTAAACTTGAGAAGTGAATTTGCCTTCACTTCTCATAACTTTTCTTTCCATCTCTCTTGCATCCATTGCTGCATTTCTATTTGTTTTTGAGATTGAGCTTGCTCATTCTTTTTCTCTCCCACTTTCTTTCTTCAAGTGACTTGACTTCTTGAATGAAGCAAGTCACTTTGCTTCTCTTGATCCTGTTCATCTGCTTCCTGGTGGCTCCTCTGAAGATTGTTCTTGAAAACCTCACAAACTTTAGGAACAACCAAGCATGATAATGAATTAGGGTTTTGATTAGTTCCCCCTCATAGTTTTTACCTTTGTGTCTCTCTTTGAGTCCTCTCTTCTCATCCCATAATCAGAGACTAAACCCTAAAGGCTTTAAGACTTTGTGATTAGGGTTATGCCTGCATCCTTCTCTTAGGATGGAGTGTATAGCTTTAATCCTAAGTGTTAAACCCTTAAGGTGTTTAAATCTCTTAATCAATTCACTTAATAAGTATCAAGACATCACACTTGTAACTTGGGCCTTGCATTAGGGTTCTAATTCTTCCTTAATTGGTTAAGAAGGACTAACCCTAGTGTTAATGGACAAGTCCTCCTCAAGTTGTCTTACAAATCATAAAACTCACTTCATCATCATATCATTAATAAAATCCATCTAATAAAGGCTTGTTTTGTCGTGGGTTTAATCCCTAATCATGGATTAAGTTGAGGAGTTTTCCTCAGCTTAAACACCCTCATCTATTATCCTTCTATTAGGATGGTGTAATGAGTCTGTTTAATCCCTGATTGTGGCTTAATCTCATTACTTAACACTAAACAAAAATACCAAAAACATCTAAATAATCACAAGTAGGTCAATGATCTTAATCCTACACCAAAGGTGATTAAGTGTGAGAATCAGACTTCACACTTAAGGTAATTCTCATTACCCCTAATCAGAGGGAAGATGTGATGAGTTTACTAAATCCATTGGTTTAGACTTAAGCTCATTATCTTATGACAAATTTCAAAAGCAATAAAAGACTGAAAACTCAAAAACAAACAATAACCGTCTCCTCCGGGATTCTTTTCTCATCACCTTCACTCACAAACGAGAACTTGCTTCTTCCGTCTAATGCAAGACAGTTTGCACCTGAGCCAGACAGGTCATACACTTGAGCATAGACAAGTAAGCAGTTCACAAGTCAATTTATCTTTCAGTCTCTTTGGGTCGAACTACGGTGTTCTGACTTCCTCATTGCACGAGAGGATACGTAGGCATAACTTAACAGTTATCGAACAAAAGTCTCTGTATATTCCCCCTCTTTCCAGCATCATCTTTTAGCCTCATGATCTTGAGCAGTTCATTCTTATTCCTACACTGACACTATACATATCACACATCACTTTCTTTTACACTGACACCTGTACATTCTTTTCCAGCTATTTTACACACAAATTGCACTGACACTACCCCTTTAAAACACAAATCTTTTAAGCGTGGATCCCGTCGAGTACGACGGACAATCTGGGTGCTAATACCTTCCCAGGTTGTAACCAACCCCCTTTCTCAGTCTCTCTGGTTCGCAAACCGTCTTATCCATCTTTTTCTAGGCCTATGCAGCATTGCCTTTCCTCCGGGATAAAAATGCCTAGCTGGCGACTCTATTCATCTCCAGTGAGTTCACGGCTGTGTGTTCTCACTGTTCCCTTCGCCGACCGTTCGCGTCTGCACCTTCATATGATCCATTTTCATTTGTCGGGAGCGACAGCTTGGCGACTCTGCTGGGGACCTTATATTGCAACCAGGGCTTCTGGTTCTTTTTGAGGGTTCCTCCTAGCGCTTGTTTGATTTGTGTTTACTGGGGTGTTATGTGCTTGTTTGTGCTTGTATTTATTTTTGTTTATTGCTTTATGTACAGTTACTTCACTGCTTTCTTTATTGCATTTATATCATACTGTCATTGTTGCTGGCTGGATCTGTCTTTTTTTGGTGGGTGGGTGTTTCATTGAGAGTTGAGGTCCTATACCTGGGACCTGAGTGACACCTAGGCTAGAGTGAATCATATTCTTTCCCATTCCATTTCGGTCTGGTGCGGGAATATGAAACACGGTTCAGATATGGGTTTCTTCTTGAGAACTCTGTGTTGCGGATTTCCTGCAATGCTAGGGCTATCTGGGAAGCCTGCTAAGTCTGGATGACCTTTTAGTATTGACCTTCAGAAACTGAGGTGAGTTAGAGGAAGAACTGTTATGGTTATTGTAAACACTGTACCTCCGGGTTAGAAGTGTTTACACTTCCCATAACTGATCCAAGTCTGAGGATCCTTGTTCTAGATCACCACCTGTGAGGGGGTTGGGCTGTTTACAGGTTTGCAGGTACCTTGACCTCAGAATATCCTGTTACTTTGACTTTGTTAAGAGTACTTCATGTTGGACAGTTCTTGTGATTCTAAAACCCTGGACATGTGGCTCTTTATTTGAGCCCCCCTACCTTGGTTACTGGATTCTTAGACCTCCATCTGGAATTCTTGAACACACATGGATCTATACCAAGGCATTTGGATCAGATCCAGCTCAGTCACAGACCTTTGCATATCATTTGCATTCATACTCATTGCATCATATTAACATTTGCTTATTTGTGTTTCAGGGTATCCACCTTCATCTGGTTTTGGTTTTGACCCCATCTGCAGTTTTGACCTGTCTCCACCAGCACTTGCTTCAGCTTGTCAGCCTTATACTCCAGCCAGTCAGTGGCTCACTCCTCAGCATCCTTATCAGCACTTATTCTACCCAGTCTTCAGTACTTATGGCTCCAAAGAAAAGCAACATCACCTATCATTTCTTCCAACAAGACTTATCAGACATCAGGAGGATCCAAACCCTGATCACCCCAGATCACATACCTTTGTTCAGGGAGCATTATGGGGATATACTTGACTTTGTTATGGATCTGGACCCATCTCAGAGGAGTTTGATCCACACCTGCATTCAGTTCTATGACCCCCCATTGAGGTGTTTCACCTTTCAAGACTTTCAGTTGGGGCCTCTTTTAGAAGAATACTCATCTTTGATTGGTTTGCCTATCAGGAGAGAAATTCCTTTCAATCCTGAGATGGCTTTCCCAAGCAATGGAGAAGTAGCCAAAGCTTTGCACCTGGAACCTGCTTTGATTGAGCAGCACATGACCTCTAAAGCTGGGATCCCTGGGTTTCATCTAGACTTCCTAATTTCTCAAGCTAGTCTGAAGGCTTCCCTGGGGGATTGGAAAGCTGTTTGTGCTTTGTTGGCTTTAAGTGTATATGGAATTGTGTTGTTTGCAGATGAGCCTCGATTCATCAGCAAGAATGCAATCCACTTGTTCATCCTGAAGAACCCAGTGCCAACCTTGTTGGGGGACCTCTACTACTCAGTGCATCAGAGGAATGAGAAGCAGAGGGGTAAGTTAGTGAGGTGTTGTGCTCCATTATTCCATGCTTGGCTTCTCAGGCATCTACCCAGGACAGATGCATTCCTAAATCCTCATCAGCAAAGCAACTGGGCTAAGAGACTCACTGTCCTAACTTCAGCAGACATCAGATGGTGTACTCAAAGCACCAAGGGCAGAGATATAATCACTAGCTGTGGGCACTTTCCCAATGTGCCTTTATTAGGAGTCAAAGGAAGTATCAACTACAACCCTCTATTGTTCAAGAGGCAGTTAGGCTATGCACTGGTCCACGCTCCTAGGGTACAGGATTTGGTTGAGACCCTCTACTGTGAGAACAAGATTAGTCTGGCCACTGTTAGGCAGGCTGCCTGGGCCTGGGATCATGTTCAAACCAAGGGAATCACCATTCTGGGGAAGTGTAATAATGTGGCCTCAGCCCAATATCATGAGTGGTCCTATGCCAGGGCCCAATTCTCTGGATTGCCTTTCACCATAGAAGACATGCCTGAGTCATCTTCAGCACCACCCCCTGCCACTATCAGTTTGAAGGAGTTTGAGAGCTTGAAGGAGAGAAATGAGAAGCTAACCCAAGCCTTGCAGAAGACCCTTCGGGAGAGGAGTGAAGGTGTGAGGGAGATTGAGAGATTGGAGAAATTGAGAGTGGAACACTTGACCAAGATTGAAAAGTCCGGGGATTATATCAACAAGTCTAAAGCTGGTGAGCAGATTCTGAAGAATGCTTGTAAAGAAGCCCAATTCCAAAGAGCAAGAACAGACTTGTATTTAAAAGAGAGTCAGGCCAGGTGGGTCCGGATCACTGAGGCCCGTACTCTAGAAGACAAGAGAGTTCAAGACAAGATGGAACAGATGGAAGAAGCCCTGGCAGCAGCCCAGAGGGAAATTTCAGAGCTAAAGATCAAAGCTGGAGTGAAGAAGTCCAAAGACCAAAGTCAGAACAAGAAGTTGACTGCAGCTGTTGCAACAAGAAACCTTCTCATCAGAGGTCTCACGGAGCGTCCGGCTGATCCTGTGACCGAAGCACTTCTTAAGGAAGTTCGTGAGGATGAGTTTGGCCTTGGAGTCTGATCATTCGCTTGTTGTTATTCCTATTTCGTGTACTTTTGCTTTTTGTGATGTATTTTGACCCCTTTAAGGGCTTGTGTTGTAAAATGAACAATTTGTATCATTTCACCTTTGTAATATATTTGTGTTGGTTACCATCTGAGTTCACCTCAAAAGCAACTTCAACAGCATCATCTTCGAGGGTCTGGAAGGGTCAAAACCGGAGACCAAACCGGATACCTTGAGGGCAAATAAGCATAACTGCATTGCATGCTAACCCTTTGTTTGTTTTGCAGGTTTTGTTTTATTGTTACTAACCTCTGTTGTGAATCTCAGGAATTATTGCTCGCCGCCGGGTATTTCCTCTCAACAGGCCACACAGGTACCCAACTAGAAACAACCTTCCGGGAATCCAGATGGATCAGATGCAGCAGGACCTTACGGAGGTCAGAAACCAGATGACCAACGAAAGGTTGGAGATGAGAACCCAGATAACCCAGTTCATGGAAGTGATGAACAACTTAGCTCAAAGCCAGGAGAGGCTCAGGGCTATGGTAGAAGGGAGGAATCAAGATGAACCTCATGTGGGGACTGCAGGCACAAGTAACAATGAAAGGGTGCAACCACATGTTAACCCCCCTGTGTTTGGTCCACATCTACATCCTGAGATCAATGTCCCTGCAAATGTTCAAGGAACGGCCACTGCAGCCAGAGTACTTCAAGAAGATCCTCAGGAGGACCAATTTACAGTAATGGGTGCTGGAGAGGAAACTTATGATAGGAGATTGGAAGAAATAGCTGAGAAGTTGAGATCACTGGAGTCTCAAAATTCTTTGGGCTTCGACGTCATGGACATGGGTTTGGTAGACGGGGTTAGGATTCCCCACAAGTTCAAGCCTCCATGTTTTGAAAAGTATAATGGGACTTCATGCCCCCGGACTCATCTACAATCATTTCTGGGAAGGCTGAAGGCATATACAATGGATGAGAAGCTTTGGATGTTCTACTTTGAAGACAGTTTGACTGGAGCATCAAGGGAGTGGTATTCCCATTTGACAAGGGAAACTGTAAGATGCTGGAAGGACCTGGTAGAGGCCTTCATCAGACAGTATCAGTACAATCTGGATATGGCACCCAACAGGACCCTCCTAATGGGAATGTCACAATCATCTAGAGAGAGCTTCAGAGAATATGCTCAAAGATGGAGACAGCTTGCTGCTGCTGTCCAGCCACCTATGTCTGAAAGAGAAATGGCAGACATGTTTATGAATACCCTTCAGGGAACGTATATTGACAGGTTGGCTGCTTTCTCTTCCACTAGCTTCGCCGATGTTGTCATAGCCGGGGAGAGAATTGAAAGCCTATTGAAAATGGGTAAAATTTCTGATAATGGTGCTAGTTCGTCCAGTGGTACAAGAAAGCCTTTTGCAGGCCCGAGAAGAACTGGCGAGACCAATGCCATTCACACCAGCAGGGGTAGGCCCCAATATGTTCAGAGGTCAGTAGCAGCAGTCACTATCCCTGCTCCAGCTCATCCTCAGCCAGTCTATCAACCTCCTCAACAAAACTTCCAACAACAACCTCAGTATCAGTAGAATCAATATCCTCCAAGGAACTTCAACAACAACACCAACAACAATCAACAGAGGCCATTCCAACAAAGGCCATCTCAAGCTAACAGAGTGATCGACCCGATCCCAATGCCATATGCCGCCTTGCTGCCACAACTTCTGAAACTCAACCTGGTTGAGCTAAGAACGTTGGCACCTCCGGATCCCAACAGTCTACCAAGAAACTATGACTCCAATGCTAGGTGTGCTTTTCATTCAAACGCACCTGGTCACAGTACAGAAAAATGCAGGGCTCTGCATATGAAGGTACAAGACTTGGTAGACTCCAAGGCTCTGAATTTTGCACCTCCGCCCAATGTCAATAAAAACCCTATGCCAAATCATGGTGGTCCCCGAATTAATGCTATTGAAGAAGACCAACCGTCTTATTTGATAACTAGTGTGGATCAGATCAGGACACCATTGGTGGAAATCAAAGCTCAGCTCCGTGAAAGCAATATATTTCCGGGGTGTGAACTAGGGTGCCCATACTGCAATATTTCATGGAATGGGTGTGAGGACTTGAGGAATGGCATTGACAGCCTTATTCAGAGTGGCCTACTCCAGATCACTACATCATTTCCGACAAATCCGACAACTTCATCAGCAACGGTTTCAGACCCTCCTACAACTGCAGCAACTATTGCTCCTGACAATTCATCAGCACCATCAACAAGTACTTCACCTGTCCTTCCAAATGATCAGTTTTCAACAGTTTCTCCTGCTACAACTTCAGCTTCATTCCATTTCGACTCTCCATCAACAACAACAACAACAGTCCTTCCAACAGAACCTCCTACAACACCAGCAACCAATCATGAAGATGTCTCCACTGTCACCATATTTTATGATCCTGAGAACAACTCTGCCTACCATTCAGAAAGTGCTGCTCCCACTAGAGCACCAGTTACAATCTTTTATGATCCGCAAACAATTACAGTCCCTTCAGCAGCAGCAATCAGTCCAGTCACTGTCACGGTGCCTGGACCAGTACCATATGAAAGCAATAGGGCCATCCCTTGGCACTATGGCTCTGACGTGTACTGCGAAGGAAAAAGAATCACTCTTGAAACATCAGCACCTGCACCACAAGTAGATAATGTGGGGGGAGGCGGAGGCTTCACTCGAAGCGGACGTCTCTTTGCTTCACAAGTTCAAAGACCTACTGCCGAAGCAGAAGCTACTGCCAAAGCAAAAGGAAAGAGCCCGGTGCAGGAAGATCCAGCTGCCAAAGAAGCCCTGAAGACTCCATTTGATCAGGAAGTTGATGAGTTTATGCGGATCATCAAAAAGAGTGATTACAAAATTGTGGATCAGCTTCATCAGACGCCATCCAAAATCTCCATCCTCTCACTGCTTATGTGCTCCGAAGCCCATCGGAATGCACTACTCAAAGTACTGCACGCAGCTTACGTGCCTGAGGAGATTACTGTCAACCAGTTGGAAACCGTGGTTGGAAATGTTACTGCTAGCAATGGGCTAGGGTTCACCAATACTGACTTGACAGCGGATGGCCGCAACCATAACAAAGCCTTGCACATAACCATGGAATGCAAAGGAGCTGTCCTTTCTCATGTGCTGGTGGACACAGGTTCTTCCCTGAATGTCTTACCAAAGAAGGCTCTGGTGAAGCTAGAATATGATGGATTGGCATTGAGACCCAGCAACCTGGTGGTAAGAGCTTTTGATGGCTCAAAGAGATCGGTTCTGGGAGAGATTGAGCTGCCTGTGACAATTGGCCCGCAGACCTTTAAAACTATCTTTTATGTGATGGACATTCAGCCCGCCTACAGCTGTTTGTTGGGTAGACCCTGGATTCACGCCGCCGGCGCTATAACGTCTACCCTTCACCAAAAGTTAAAATTTGAGTGGGAAGGTCAAGTTGTCACAATCTGTGGGGAGGAGGACATTTTTGTCAGCCACCTGGCAACCTATAAGTACATTGAAATGGATGGAGAGATCCATGAAACAATGAGCCAGGGGTTTGAAGCTTTGAATGTGAATGAAGCATCTGCTGTATCTGGTACTCCAATGTCATCTTACCAACAAGCCCGGAAGGTTGTTGAGGAAGGAACTGCCCAAGGCTGGGGCAAGCTACTACCGGTGGAGAAGAAAGAAGACAAATTTGGGTTGGGTTACAGACCAACTCAACATCAAGCAAAGGCTGCCGGAGAGCCTGGTTTTGTCAGTGGGGGGATGCTCACCCCCGATGCTATCAACTGTCTGGAAGACGAGCTGAAAGAGGAGCGCAATCTGGAGAATTGGATTCGTCCGAAGATCCCGGGGAGCAGTGTCTCGAACTGGTCTTCCCAGGAAATTATAAGTGTTACTCGATCAGAGTAATTATTATTTCCTGTATTTTTATAAGCATGCATCAAAGTCTTGCATCTTGCCCAAGATGACAAGACTCATTTTGTAATCAGGGCCATCTGTACTTTTGTGCAAACAAGATTAAATTAATGAAATATCAGACATCTTTTTGCAAACGAGTCTTTGTCTTTTCGTTCACTGTTTTTCCATTTTTCTTTTTGTACAAAAATAAATGGCGGTGTTTTCAAAATGATAACTTCATTTCACCTTTTTCTAAAGCAAGATTAAAATTAATCACTAAAATGAACAAACTTAACCCTTGCAGAGAGTGCCATCCTGACAGCACCGGCAACAGCACGGCTATGACATCGTATGACTTTGACAATCCAATCAATCAAGCAGATGAAGGGGTTGATGAAGAATATGAGCTTCCTGAAGAGCTAGCCAGGTTGTTGAGACAAGAGGAAAAGGTCATTACTCCTCACCAGGAGGAGGTTGAAGTGATTAATCTTGGTACAGGAGAAGACGTGAAAGAAGTCAAGATCGGGGCCTGCCTGCAAGACTCAGTGAAGAGACAACTGATAGATCTGCTTCAAGAGTATGTTGATGTGTTTGCTTGGTCGTACCAAGACATGCCAGGGTTGGATACCGATATTGTTGTGCACAAGTTGCCTTTGAGGGAAGAATGCCCACCGGTCAAACAGAAGCTGCGCCGTACTCGTCCAGACATGGCTATGAAAATCAAGGAGGAGGTACAAAAGCAATGGGACGCCGAGTTCCTTGCTGTGACTAGCTACCCGCCGTGGGTGGCTAACATAGTACCTGTGCCCAAGAAAGACGGCAAAGTAAGAATGTGTGTTGACTACCGGGATCTGAACAGAGCCAGCCCAAAAGATGATTTCCCATTACCTCACATTGATGTATTGGTGGATAACACAGCTCAGTTCTCGGTATTCTCCTTCATGGATGGATTTTCAGGATATAATCAGATCAAGATGTCACCTGAAGACATGGAGAAGACAACATTCATCACACCCTGGGGCACGTTCTGTTACAAAGTGATGCCATTCGGACTGAAGAACGCTGGTGCAACATATCAACGGGCTATGGTGACATTATTCCACGATATGATCCACAAGGAAATCGAGTGTTATGTGGATGATATGATCGCCAAGTCCCTTACAGAGGAAGATCACCTGGTAAATCTACTGAAGTTATTCAAGCGTCTGAGGAAATACCAACTGAAACTGAACCCCAACAAGTGCACGTTCGGGGTGAGATCCGGTAAGCTGCTGGGCTTTATTGTAAGCGAGAAAGGGATTGAAGTTGACCCTGATAAAGTCAAAGCCATCCAAGAGATGCCTGCACCGAAAACTGAGAAAGAAGTTCGAGGTTTCTTAGGTCGATTGAACTACATTTCAAGGTTCATATCTCACCTTACAGCAACCTGCGAACCCTTGTTCAAGCTGCTAAGAAAGGAACAAACGGTCAGGTGGAACGAAGATTGCCAGAAGGCATTTGACAAGATCAAGGAATATCTGCAAGAACCTCAAATCCTCATGCCGCCGGTTGAAGGAAGACCTCTGATTATGTACTTGACGGTATTAGAAGAATCAATGGGGTGTGTGCTGGGCCAGCATGACGAGTCTGGTCGAAAAGAGTATGCAATTTACTACCTAAGAAAAAAGTTTACCGACTGTGAACAACGTTATTCACTGCTCGAGAAAACTTGCTGTGCTTTAGCGTGGGCTGCTCGCCGACTAAGACAGTATATGTTGACCCACACTACTTTATTAATCTCAAAAATGGACCCAGTTAAGTACATTTTCGAGAAGACAGCTCTTACCGGACGGGTTGCAAGATGGCAAATGATTCTCACAGAATATGACATCCAATACACCTCTCAGAAAGCCATCAAGGGCAGTGTGTTGTCTGAATATCTTGCTGAGCAACCCATTGATGATTACCAGCCTATGAGATTTAACTTCCCTGATGAAGACATCATGTTCATAAAATCAAAAGATCATGAAGAGCCTATTCACACTGAAGGGCCTGACCCGGAAGAAGAATGGACTATGATGTTTGATGGGGCTGTTAACATGAATGACCGCGGTGTTGGGGCAGTACATATCACACCTAAAGGGGTTCACATGCCTTTCTCGGCAAAACTCACTTTCAACTGCACTAACAACGAAGCTGAATACGAAGCTTGCATCATGGGTCTTGAGGAAGCCATTGACCTCAGGATCAAGACATTGACCGTATTCGGGGATTCAGCTTTGGTAGTCAATCAAACCAACGGAAAATGGTACACCCACCAGGATCATCTGATACCTTACAGGGATTATACAAGGAGGTTATTGACTTTCTTCACAACGGTCAAACTTGAGTATATCCCTCGGGACGAGAATCAGTTTGCAGATGCTCTCGCTACCATTTCGTCCATGATCAAAGTTCAAGCTGCTAACTTTGTACCTCAGATATCAGTGTCCAGACTCGACAGACCGGCATATGTATTTGCAGCAGATGTTGTTAAAGATGATAAGCCTTGGTTCCATGACATTAAATGCTTCTTGGAGGATCAAACATACCCACCTGGGGCATCTTCCAATGATAAGAAGACTTTGAGAAGGCTTGCTGGAAGTTTCTTTCTGAACACTGATGGGTCTTTATACAAAAGGAACTTTGATATGGTACTCCTCAGATGTGTTGACAAGACGGAAGCAGATTTGTTGATGCATGAAGTGCACGAAGGATCCTTTGGTACCCATGCGGGAGGGCATGCCATGGCTAAGAAATTGTTAAGATCAGGTTATTACTGGATCACAATGGATGCAGACTGTTGTGCCTACGCCAGGAAATGCCACAAATGCCAGATCTATGCGGATAAAGTGCATGTGCCTCCGAATCCTTTGAACATAATGTCTTCACCCTGGACCTTTGCCATGTGGGGCATTGATATGATTGGCAAGATTGAGCCAACTGCTTCAAATGGCCACAGATTCATCCTGGTCGCCATTGACTATTTCACTAAGTGGGTCGAAGCAGCCTCATATGCAAACGTTACAAGGCAAGTGGTAGCCAGATTTCTGAAAAGAGATATCATCTGTCGATATGGAGTTCCCGAGCGAATCATTACTGATAATGGTTCCAATTTAAACAACAAAATGATGGCAGAGCTGTGCCGGGACTTCAAGATCCAACATCACAATTCTTCTCCTTACAGGCCAAAGATGAACGGCGCTGTCGAGGCAGCAAATAAGAATATTAAGAAGATTGTACAGAAGATGGTAGTCACTTACAAAGACTGGCATGAAATGCTACCATTTGCCTTGCATGGGTACCGCACATCAATCAGAACGTCCACTGGGGCAACACCGTATCAGCTTGTGTATGGTATGGAGGCAGTCCTACCTGTTGAAGTTGAATTGCCTTCTCTACGGGTATTGATGGATGTTAAACTAAATGAAGCAGAATGGGTTAGGTCCCGATACGAGCAACTGAGTCTGATCGAAGAGAAAAGATTGGCTGCAATCTGTCATGGACAATTGTATCAGAGAAGAATGAAGAAAGCCTTCGATCAGAAAGTCAGGCACCGAGAGTACCAAGTAGGGGATCTTGTGCTGAAAAGAATCCTCCCTCCTCATACAGACCACAGGGGCAAATGGACTCCAAACTATGAAGGACCATTCGTTGTAAAGAAAGTTTTCTCTGGTGGAGCACTGATGCTCAGCACCATGGATGGTGAAGATTTCCCGTCCCCTGTGAATTCAGATGCAGTTAAAAAATACTTCGCATAAAAAATGACCCGCTGGACATAAAAAACAGAATGTAAGTCCAGGCAAAAATAGGGCATCCCGGCGAGTCAAAAACAGAATAAAAGACTCGGGCAAAAATAAGGGAAATAAATAAAAAAGGATGTACACCCGCTGAGTTGAAAAGCCGCATTGGACAACTCAGGCAAAAATGGGTATCCCGATGGATTGAAAACCCGAAAGGGCGATCCATGCAAAATAAGGGAACAAGAGAACAACTGCACCCTGAATTCGTCTGTATTATCTACGACTTGGTAAGCTCCAAAGGATCAAGCTTCAATCAGAATCAACTCTCTCCGGAAAGCAAGACGAGAAGGACGTCATTGTCATACGAGTCATAGCAGAAGAGGAAGCTCCTCAAAGCGTCACCAACACTGCCAGCATTTTGTTTCTCAATTTGTAACAATCTCCTCATTTCAGGAGATATGTTTCTTTGACTGTACCTTGCCAATTCAGGGCACATGAATTAATAAAACCAGATTTTCAGTCATGTTTCGTTTTACACTTATGTTTTGCAAAGATTTGTCTGATACCTCTGAAAATACAATTGCATAAGTACAGATGCCCTTCTCTAAAAATAAATAAAACACATGCTTACAGGGAATATACTTACTCTCGAAAGTACTTAACTCCTATGACGGAATCCAGTAAAGGATACCTCGGGACCTTTTGTGCGTTTCCTTATTTTTGCAGGATTACAGGTATCCAGAACGCAACTTGGGGCATGCAAGCTTCGTCTCAGCAAGCTGGCGAATCATTATCGACTCGGCACTGGGAGGTGCCCACTTCCCCAGCAAAGTTGCCAAATCAATATACAATCTCAGCATCTTGTTGCTCTCCCCAGCTGAGTGGCCTCTCATAATTCCCCAGCCGAGTTGCCATGTCATCCTCAGTCGATTGCAGAAGTCAAGGAATCGTCTACCCACAGAGTCTCAGCCTCTACCCCGAAGAACGGCGCATAGAAGATCACGACAGAGTGAAGAAAGCTTCTGCAAACCCCAGCTGGGTCCCGTATTATAAGGATATGTCAACCAGTGACCTATATCCCCAAGCAAATATCATCTTATCAGATCTACCAATGATCTCCTCCCCAGCTGGGATGTCTACTTCAAACAGATCGACTAGAGATCTTCGCAGTGACGGGATCCGAATCCCGGATCTTTATCTTTGCATAGTCATGGCATTTGCATCATAATATCCCCTCAAAGCGTAGCATTCCGTCTAATACGGAGCATTACGGCAAAAATCAAACGCATAGCATAATCATAAGTCATGTTGTGAATCGAACACTTGTAAATATTGACAATCTGTCATCATACAATACACAGAAATCCCCCAGAGTCCCAGCAAAAGCAGTTGCCTCATATTCACAAATACCAGCATATTTCCTTTTGGTACCCGTCCGTGCCATCGTTCCCCAGTAAAGTCGCCTGAACACTCTTCACGAACAAATTACCCGTATTACAGATACTTCCTGACACCCGTCCGTGTCAAATCACCAGCAGAAAGCCAAAGACATCATCTTTGCACTCACCTACTTATATACACCTTCCTGACACCCGTCCGTGTCAAATCACCAGCAGAAAGCCAAAGACATCATCTTTGCACTCACCTACTTATATACACCTTCCTGACACCCGTCCGTGTCAAATCACCAGCAGAAAGCCAAAGACATCATCTTTGCACTCACCTACTTATATACACCTTCTTGACAGCCGTCCGTGTCATATCCCCAGCGCAGTCGCTTACGCTTTTATCACCCATTATACTTGTTAATACTATACTCCTCTCCGTTTGACACTCGTCCGTGTCACCCTCCCCAGCAGATAAACACTCACCTATACATTATATATACTCACTACTCATTGGTACACTTATACAAATACTCGTCCGTATCCTGTATACATCATCACTCATATCCCCACAGATTCGACAGTAGTCCTTGTTCTTTGTTAACCAGTTGGTACTCGTCCGTACCATCATCTCAGAACATTGTGTCTAGTGTTTGTTTCTACATGATACTCGTCCGTATCATAGTCTTAAGGATGCTCGTCCGCATCTTTAATCCATACACCGTGTCAAACACTCATGTCTTCTTGAATATAGATACTCGTCTGTATCTACTATTCCCCGGAAGAATCCTTTCAGATGCAACACTCGTCCGTGTTCTTTGTTAACCAATTGATACTCGTCCGTATCATCATCTCCGAACATGTGTCAGTTTGTTACTACATGATACTCGTCCGTATCATAGTCTTAAGGATGCTCGTCCGCATCTTTAATCTATACACAATACCAAACACTTATACCTTTTGTTTCTTGGATGTAAACGCTCGTCCGTGTTTACTATATCCCTAGTAGATCACCAACAAATTTCCTTTTTATCTAACACTCGTCCTGTGTTATGATAACCCTGAGAGCAGCCGTACCCTGCTGAGTGGTCGTCCTCCACTTCTTGATGGTCGTCCTCCATCATGCTCATCCGATGGCCGTCCCCATCGTTGATTTTAGCAGCCGTCCCCTGCTAGGTGGTCGTCCTCCACCACCTGATGATCGTCCTTCATCACTTTATCCAATGGCCGTCCCCATTGTTGATTTTCGTTATCTGGCATTCGTACTATGTCATGATATACCCCGAGAGCAGCTGTCCCCTGCTGAGTGGTCGTCCTCCACTTCTTGATGGTCGTCCTCCATCATGCTCGTCCGATGGCCGTCCCCATCGTTGACCTTTTCTATCCGATGGCCGTCCCCATCGTTGATTTTTTCGGCAGCCGTACCCTGCCAGGTGGTCGTCCTCCACCTTTGATGGCCGTCCCCATCATATTTCTTTTATCCCCAACAGAGCAGCCGTCCCCTGCTAGGTGATCGTCCTTCACCTTTGATGGCCGTACCCCATCATCTGTTTTTTTTCATTTATTCTTTAACCCGATGGCCGTCCCCGTCGTGGTCCCTTTTCCTTCTTTAGCCCGATGGCCGTCCCCATCGTTGGTTACTTTACTTTATGAACTTGGTGGCCGTCCCCGTCATATTTCATTAAGCCCCAGAGAATTCTACAGCTTTATCTTGATGGCCGTCCCCATCATAATCTTACCTTTCCCAGCTAGTCGGCCGTCGCCGTCTTGGCTTTATCTTTTATCCCCAGCATGTCGGCCGTCCCCGTCATTGCTCCTTACCCGGCAGTCGTCCTCTGCTCGACGGTCGTCCTCCGTCGCCCATACTTTACAATATACTTTATTTTCCTTTTACAATCTATATCCCTTTTCTTCTTCATTCTGTGAGTGCAAATTTTGGACTGTCTTTGGTATTCAACCACAAGTTATCTTGTTTGGCCTGTTAAGCCGTCGCTTACATCCTGCACAGCTAACTCATGTTTGAATAGGGGCAGCTGTAAACACCCCAAATTTGCCCTCACCCATTCACACCATGGCTTGTGATCATCTCATATGCATAAACACAATCATGTCATCTCACATCTCATTTTTGATTCACTGCATGGATTTCAAGGCATCTGCACCTAGGGTTTGTGATCTGAGCAATCCCAAAGCATCTTGGGCCATTCCAAAGGCCATCAATCAACTCAAAGGGGTCCATGTGTGTTCTTACATCATATCTCATCTCCTCAAAGTCAAAAATGCAGAGGAATCACAAGAGCTAGGGTTTGAGTGGATGCAGAGCCAGGATGAACTACACAGTTGACTGAAAATTAGGGTTTTGGTTTCAGAGGCCATAACTCCAAATTTTTTGGTCATTCTTGTTTCCATTGATCTCTATATGGTATAGGGAGTATGCATATCAATTTTCATGAAGAAATTCCATGGGGAAGTCATCTGATCAAGAGTTGACTTTTCAGACAAGTCAGTGTAAGATCAGGGCATCTGAGGCCCCCAATGACCCAACCAATGGGTGATCTTCATCATTTTGAGTGTATATGATCTTTATTTGATCATGGGAGAAGGTTGAAGTTCATAAAAATCAAGAATTTAGGGTTTTTGCAAATGTTGACTTTTTGGGCATAGTTGACTTTTCAAGAATGCTTCATTTTAGGTCATTTTTCAAGCCTTGATTCTTGATCCAAAAAGGCTTCAAATGGAAAAATTTTGGTCATGAAAGTTGTAGATCTCATCTTTCCCTTTTCAAAAAGTACAAGAACATGATCAAACTCTTCTTGGATCAAAAGTTATGGCAATGCAAAGTTGGCTAAAATCATTAATTTTCAAGGCATGCCCTAAGTGAGAACTTTGCAAAATCTTGTACCAATGCATTATGCAGCCTCTAGTTCACTTCAAACCAACACACAAACATTCTCTAAGTGCTAAAAATCAGAATTGGATCAAGTTTGCCCATGGTTTGGTTTGTGTAACAAGGCATTTTCTCATAGAATTCCATAAAGCAACAACTTGCAAAAACCATCATGATCACTTCACCAACTTGATGCATTGGCTGCTGAGCTTTGCTAGACCTCTCCCTCATCCTTGCTGCGCCAGCCCATGCCTTGTACTTGCCTAGACCTTGAGCCATGCCTCACTTACACAAAAGTTGACCTTTATGCAAAAGTAGCCATCCCAATCACAGCAGGACATGTCACATCCCCCAGCCACTTGCAATTGTTTATACTATCCAAATGCTGGCCAAAACACTAGGAAGGCAAGGCTGAAGCTCACTCATTGACCACATTCACAAAATCACCTCACATAGCATAAGCCTTCGAATCTCTCTGTCCAGCATACAAACACTTCAGCCATCTTCACTAATCATCTCATCTTGCTCTATAGACCACAAAGCACCAAGAATCCAAGCCTGAAACAACCTGAACATCTCACTGCCATTCTTCACCTCCATTTGCAGTTCCATTCGAATCTTCCACCCTAGCTCACAAACACACAAACAAACACCACAGATCTTCTCCACACATCATCAGGACCTCAAACAACCCATCACAATGACCTGAAAGAGCCAGAACCTCCATTGCCATTTCTGAGCAAGCTTGAGCAGAAGCTTTCGAATCTCACTATCCAGCCAACTTAAACTCCATTTGAGCATTCAAACATCATCTGGGGATCAAGGAGAGGGGTTTGCACTGAAAGAAGAGGTCAGAAAGTTCTCAAACTGAAAGCTTCAAATCTCAGGTAGCTCGAAAATAATTTTTCCAGAAATCATTTTTCTTGTTACAAACTTGTTCTTCATGTCTTGCTGATCATTCTGGTACCATTGGTTTTGAAAATGGTTTTGTTTTGAGCATTTAATTTGTTTCTGAAGCCTGCGTGACCTAGCTTTTCTTTCTTTCGATTCAGCTTGTTTAGGAAGAATAAATGTGTTTTGAGAGAGGGGTTTGATTCGTGAGTGTGTAAGGAACATCCCCATGTGTTTAGATTTCATTTTTGATACGGTTTGAGGGGTTTGGGGTTTTCTCAGGTGAGCTGCTGGCCGGAGAAGACGACCGGAAGTCTTCTCCGGCCACCTGAAAGTGATTTGTGCCCTAATTGCATAATTAATGTGAGTTTGAATTTGGACCATTGATTGCGTGGAATTGTTTGACTTCGCGCGCAGATAGAAGGCCAGGATCACTTCATTTGCCCTAATCCATTTGTTTAACATTAATTAATTCATAATTAATTTAATCTGGCCAGATTGCATCCCCACCATCCATTCACGCGCGCAGTCAACATATTTAAACTCAGAATCAATCTCACCCATCCATCCTGATTACTTCCTATTTTATTTGGTTTTTATTCATTTTTATTTCATTTAACTTGTACAATTAATTTAAAATAGCAAAAAATTCATAAAAATTATGAAACTTTTTCCTTAAGGTTGTATTAATTTTTAAGACCCAAAAATATTTTTATTTTATTTTTCATCATTAAAAAAGTATTTTTAAATATTTAAAAGATTATTTTTAATTGGTTAATGGAAATTAATTAATTAAAAATACTTTTAAGTATTTAAAAATCACCAAAAAATTCATGAAATGTTCTAAGACATTTAGAAACATTGTCCAACCTTCAAACCAAATTTCTTTTTTGATCTTGATGCATTTTAAGAATTTTTCATTGAATTAAATCATTTTTTATGCATTATTTTGATCACATGTTTGAAAATTCATTTCTGCCTATTGGTGAAGGTTGAGGCATTGATTCTTCTTGCATTGTTTTCCATTTTGCATGTATTTTCAAGGATAAAAAGGCCATGGATTGTTCTTGCATTTTCAAATTGATTGGCATTTGTTTTGTTAAGAACCCTAAAAAACCCTAATAACTTAGAAAATTCATATCTTGAGTTTGGTTGAGAGTTGAGAGCTCCCCTTTGGGCAGTGGTTTGTTGTAGGATTAGGGTTTCCTTGAATGTCATTTTCCATTTTTTATGTTAGGGTTTGCTTCTGTTTTTGGTTTGTGTTTGATGTTTGATCCATGAACCCTAATTTTGGGCTTTCTCTTGCATCCTTCTTGCATTTCCTTGCATAACATGATTTGTCTTTGCATTTTGTGCATGCTTATGATTCATTTGACATCTTAAGACATATAGGAAACATGTTTGATCATTGCATTGCATATTTGCCTTGTCATTTGCCTTGTATGTTTCATAACATTTCATGTTTGTTCATGCTCCTTAACTTGCATCATTTGCATTCATATTCTTGTATGAACATCCCATTGTCTTGCCTCTTATTTGCAGCATCTCATAGCATCATTTTCATCATCAACATGCTTCTGGTTTTGTTTAGCATCATACCATTTCATCTCATCTTGCATTGCATTGCATTTCTTTCTAACATTTCAGGTGGTAAGTAAACTTGAGAAGTGAATTTGCCTTCACTTCTCATAACTTTTCTTTCCATCTCTCTTGCATCCATTGCTGCATTTCTATTTGTGTTTGAGATTGAGCTTGCTCATTCTTTTTCTCTCCCACTTTCTTTCTTCAAGTGACTTGACTTCTTGAATGAAGCAAGTCACTTTGCTTCTCTTGATCCTGTTCATCTGCTTCCTGGTGGCTCCTCTGAAGATTGTTCTTGAAAACCTCACAAACTTTAGGAACAACCAAGCATGATAATGAATTAGGGTTTTGATTAGTTCCCCCTCATAGTTTTTACCTTTGTGTCTCTCTTTGAGTCCTCTCTTCTCATCCCATAATCAGAGACTAAACCCTAAAGGCTTTAAGACTTTGTGATTAGGGTTATGCCTGCATCCTTCTCTTAGGATGGAGTGTATAGCTTTAATCCTAAGTGTTAAACCCTTAAGGTGTTTAAATCTCTTAATCAATTCACTTAATAAGTATCAAGACATCACACTTGTAACTTGGGCCTTGCATTAGGGTTCTAATTCTTCCTTAATTGGTTAAGAAGGACTAACCCTAGTGTTAATGGACAAGTCCTCCTCAAGTTGTCTTACAAATCATAAAACTCACTTCATCATCATATCATTAATAAAATCCATCTAATAAAGGCTTGTTTTGTCGTGGGTTTAATCCCTAATCATGGATTAAGTTGAGGAGTTTTCCTCAGCTTAAACACCCTCATCTATTATCCTTCTATTAGGATGGTGTAATGAGTCTGTTTAATCCCTGATTGTGGCTTAATCTCATTACTTAACACTAAACAAAAATACCAAAAACATCTAAATAATCACAAGTAGGTCAATGATCTTAATCCTACACCAAAGGTGATTAAGTGTGAGAATCAGACTTCACACTTAAGGTAATTCTCATTACCCCTAATCAGAGGGAAGATGTGATGAGTTTACTAAATCCATTGGTTTAGACTTAAGCTCATTATCTTATGACAAATTTCAAAAGCAATAAAAGACTGAAAACTCAAAAACAAACAATAACCGTCTCCTCCGGGATTCTTTTCTCATCACCTTCACTCACAAACGAGAACTTGCTTCTTCCGTCTAATGCAAGACAGTTTGCACCTGAGCCAGACAGGTCATACACTTGAGCATAGACAAGTAAGCAGTTCACAAGTCAATTTATCTTTCAGTCTCTTTGGGTCGAACTACGGTGTTCTGACTTCCTCATTGCACGAGAGGATACGTAGGCATAACTTAACAGTTATCGAACAAAAGTCTCTGTATATTCCCCCTCTTTCCAGCATCATCTTTTAGCCTCATGATCTTGAGCAGTTCATTCTTATTCCTACACTGACACTATACATATCACACATCACTTTCTTTTACACTGACACCTGTACATTCTTTTCCAGCTATTTTACACACAAATTGCACTGACACTACCCCTTTAAAACACAAATCTTTTAAGCGTGGATCCCGTCGAGTACGACGGACAATCTGGGTGCTAATACCTTCCCAGGTTGTAACCAACCCCCTTTCTCAGTCTCTCTGGTTCGCAAACCGTCTTATCCATCTTTTTCTAGGCCTATACAGCATTGCCTTTCCTCCGGGATAAAAATGCCTAGCTGGCGACTCTATTCATCTCCAGTGAGTTCACGGCTGTGTGTTCTCACTGTTCCCTTCGCCGACCGTTCGCGTCTGCACCTTCATATGATCCATTTTCATTTGTCGGGAGCGACACTCGGGACGAGAATCAGTTTGCAGATGCTCTTGCTACCATTTCGTCCATGATCAAAGTTCAAGCTGCTAACTTTGTACCCCAGATATCAGTGTCCAGACTTGATAGACCAGCATATGTATTTGCGGCAGACATTGTCAAAGATGATAGGCCTTGGTTCCATGACATTAAGTGCTTCTTGGAGGATCAAACATACCCACCTGGGGCATCTTCCAATGATAAGAAGACTTTGAGAAGGCTTGCTGGTAGTTTCTTTCTGAACACTGATGGGTCTTTATACAAGAGGAACTTTGATATGGTACTCCTCAGATGTGTTGACAAGACGGAAGCAGATTTGTTGATGCATGAAGTGCACGAAGGCTCTTTTGGTACCCATGCTGGAGGGCATGCCATGGCAAAAAAGTTGTTAAGATCAGGCTATTACTGGATCACAATGGATGCTGACTGTTGTGCCTATGCCAGAAAATGTCATAAATGCCAGATTTATGCAGATAAGGTGCATGTGCCTCCCAACCCTTTGAACATCATGTCTTCACCATGGCCCTTTGCTATGTGGGGCATTGACATGATTGGCAAGATCGAGCCGACTGCTTCAAATGGCCACAGATTCATCCTGGTCGCCATCGACTATTTCACCAAATGGGTTGAAGCAGCCTCTTATGCAAATGTTACAAGACAAGTGGTAGCCAGATTTCTGAAAAGGGATATCATCTGTCGGTATGGAGTGCCCGAGCGGATCATTACTGATAATGGTTCCAACTTGAACAACAAAATGATGGCTGAACTGTGCCGGGACTTCAAGATCCAACATCACAATTCTTCTCCTTACAGGCCAAAGATGAACGGCGCTGTTGAGGCAGCAAATAAAAATATTAAGAAGATTGTACAGAAGATGGTAGTCACTTACAAAGATTGGCATGAAATGCTACCGTTTGCCTTGCATGGGTACCGCACGTCAATCAGAACGTCCACTGGGGCAGCACCGTATCAGCTTGTGTATGGTATGGAAGCAGTCCTACCTGTTGAAGTTGAATTGCCCTCCTTACGGGTATTGATGGATGTTAAACTGAGTGAAGCAGAGTGGGTTCGGTCCCGATTCGAACAACTGAGTCTGATCGAAGAGAAAAGATTGGCTGCAATCTGTCATGGGCAGTTATATCAGAGAAGAATGAAGAAAGCCTTCGATCAGAAAGTCAGACATCGAGAGTACCAAGTAGGGGATCTTGTGCTGAAAAGAATCCTTCCTCCTCATACAGACCGCAGGGGCAAATGGACTCCTAATTACGAAGGACCATTCGTTGTAAAGAAAGTTTTCTCCGGTGGAGCGCTGATGCTCAGCACCATGGATGGTGAAGATTTCCCATCCCCTGTGAATTCAGATGCAGTTAAAAAATACTTCGCATAAAATGACCCGCTGGACACAAAAACAGAATGTAAGTCCAGGCAAAAATAGGGCATCCCGGCGAGTCAAAAACAGAATAAAAGACTCGGGCAAAAATAAGGGAAAATAAACAAAAAAAAATGTGTACACCCGCTGAGTTGAAAAGCCGCATTGGACAACTCAGGCAAAAATGGGTATCCCGATGGATTGAAAACCCGAAAGGGCGATCCATGCAAAATAAGGGAATAAGCGAACAACTGCACTCTGAATTCGTCTGTATTATCTACAACTTGTTAAGCTCCGAAGGATCAAGCTTCAATCAGAATCAACTCTCTCCAGAAAGCAAGACGAGAAGAACGTCATTGTCATACGAGTCATAGCAGAAGAGGAAGCTCCTTGAAAGCGTCGTCAACATCGCCAGCACTTTGCTTCTCAATTTGTAACGATCTCCTCATTTCAGGGGATTTGTTTCTTTGATTGTATCTTGCCAATTCAGGGCACATGAATTAATAAAATCAGATTTTTGGTCACGTCTCGTTTTTGACATTTATGTTTTACAAAGAGTTGTCTGATATCTCTACAAACACAATTGCATAAGTACAGACGCCTTTCTCTAAAAACAAGTAAAGCACATGCTTACAGGGAATATACTTACTCTCGAAAGTACTTAACTCCTATGACGGAATCCAGTAAAGGATACCTCGGGACCTTTTGTGCGTTTCCTTATCTTTGCAGGATTACAGGTATCCAGAACGCAACTTGGGGCATGCAAGCTTCGTCTCAGCAAGCTGGCGAATCATTATCGACTCGGTCTATCTTCCACATGGCACTGGGAGGTGCCCACTTCCCCAGCAAAGTTTCCAGATCAACATACAATCTCAGCATCTGAATGCTCTATCCCCAGCTGAGTTGCCTCTTGTTGCTCTCCCCAGCTGAGTGGCCTCTCATAATTCCCCAGCCGAGTTGCCATGTCATCCTCAGTCGATTGCAGAAGTCAAGGAATCGTCTCCCCACAGAATTCTCAGCCTCTTTTCTGAAGAGCAACGCATGAAGATCACAACAGAGTATAGAAGGAAGCTTCTGCAAACCCCAGCTGGGTCCCGTATTATAAGGATATGTCAACCAGGGACCTATATCCCCAAACAGATACATCATCAGATCTACCAATGATCTCATCCCCAGCTGGGATGTTCACTTCCAGCAGATCAACCAGAGATCTTCGCAGTGACGGGATCCGAGTCCCGGATCTGTACTTCTTTGCATAATCATGGCATTTGCATCCTAACATCCCCTCAAAGCGTAGCATTCCGTCTAATACGGGGCATTACGGTAAAAATCAAATACATAGCATAATCATAAGTCATGTTGTGAATTGAACACTTGTGAATAATGATAACCTGTCAACATACAGAATACAATACACAAAGATCCCCACCAGGGTCCTGGCAAAAGCAGTTGCCCCTCACAAATCATCAAACACCAGTATATATACACCTTTTGGCACCCGTCCGTGTCATCACTCCCCAGTAAAGTCGCCTGAACATCTTTACAAACAAATTACCCGTATTACAGATACTTCCTGACACCCGTCCGTGTCACATCACCAACAGAAGGCCAAAGGCACCCTCTTTGCACTCACATATACCTATATACACTTTCTTGACACCCGTCCGTGCCATATCCCCAGCGCAGTCGCCTAGACTTTGTATAGCAGATGCTTGTTAATATTATACTTTTCTCTCTTGACACTCGTCCGTGTCACTCTCCCCAGCAGATAAGCACTCATCTATATACTCATTACTCATTGGTGCACTTATACAGATACTCGTCCGTATCTTGTATACATCATCACTCATGTCCCCACAGATTCGACAATAGTCCTTGTTCTTTGTTAACCAGTTGGTACTCATCCGTATCATCATCTCAGAACATTGTGTCTAGTGTTTGTTTCTACATGATACTCGTCCGTATCATGGTCTTAAGGATGCTCGTCCGCATCTTTAATCCATACACCGTGTCAAACACTTGTGTCTTCTTGAATATAGATACTCGTCTGTATCTACTCTCCCCAGAAGAATCCTTTCAGATGCAACACTCGTCCGTGTTCTTTGTTAACCAGTTGATACTCGTCCGTATCATCATCTCTGAACATGTGTCAGTTTGTTTCTACATGATACTCGTCCGTATCATAGTTTTAAGGACGCTCGTCCGCATCTTTAATCTATACACAATACCAAACACTTATACCTTTTGTTTCTTGGATGTAAACGCTCGTCCGTGTTTACTATATTCCCAGTAGATCACCAACAAATTTCCTTTTTATCTAGCACTCGTCCTGTGTTATGATAACCCTGAGAGCAGCCGTACCCTGCTGAGTGGTCGTCCTCCACTTCTTGATGGTCGTCCTCCATCATGCTCATCCGATGGCCGTCCCCATCGTTGATTTTAGCAGCCGTCCCCTGCTAGGTGGTCGTCCTCCACCCCTTGATGATCGTCCTTCATCACTTTATCCAATGGCCGTCCCCATTGTTGATTTTTGGTTATCTGACACTCGTCCTGTGTTATGATAAACCCCGAGAGCAGCCGTCCCCTGCTGAGTGGTCGTCCTCCACTTCTTGATGGTCGTCCTCCATCATGCTCATCCGATGGCCGTCCCCATCGTTGACCTTTTATCCGATGGCCGTCCCCATCGTTGATATTTTCGGCAGCCGTACCCTGCCAGGTGGTCGTCCTCCACCTTTGATGGCCGTCCCCATCATATTTCCTTTATCCCCAACAGAGCAGCCGTCCCCTGCTAGGTGATCGTCCTTCACCTTTGATGGCCGTACCCCATCATCTGTTTATTTCATTTATTCTTTAACCTGATGGCCGTCCCCGTCATGGTCCCTTTTCCTTTTTAGCCCGATGGCCGTCCCCATCGTTGGTTACTTTACTTTATGAACTTGATGGCCGTCCCCGTCATGTTTCATTTGGCTCCCAGAGAATTTTACAACTTTATCTTGATGGCCGTCCCCATCATAATATCTTATTTTTCCAGCTAGTCGGCCGTCCCCGTCTTGGCTTTACACTATATCCCCAGCATGTCGGCCGTCCCCGTCATTGCTCTTTACCCAGCAGTCGTCATCTGCTCGATGGTCGTCCTCCGTCGCCCACACTTTACAATATACTTTATTTTCCTTTACAATCTATATCCCTTTTCTTCTTCATTCTGTGAGTGCAAATTTTGGACTGTCTTTGGTATTCAACCACAAGTTATCTTGTTTGCCTGTCAAGCCGTCGCTTACAACCTGCACAGTTAACTCATGTTTGAATAGGGGCAGCTGTAAACACCCCAAATTTGCCCTCACCCATTCACACCATGGCTTGTGATCATCTCATATGCATAAACACAATCATGTCATCTCACATCTCATTTTTTTTGATCCACTGCATAGTTTTCAAGTCATCTGCACCTAGGGTTTGTGATCTGAGCAATCCCAAAGCATCTTGAGCCATTCCAAAGGCCACCAATCAACTCAAAGGGGTCCATGTGTGTTCTTACATCATATTCTATCTCCTCAAAGTCAAAAATGCAGAGGAATCACAAGAGCTAGGGTTTGAGTGGATGCAGAGCCAGGCTAGACTGCACAGTTGACTGAAAATTAGGGTTTTGGTTTCAGAGGCCATAACTCCAATTTTTTTTGGTCATTCTTGTTTCCATTGATCTCTATATGGTATAGGGAGTATGCATATCAATTTTCATGAAGAAATTCCATGGGGAAGTCATCTGATCAAGAGTTGACTTTTCAGACAAGTCAGTGCAAAATCAGGGCATCTGAGGCCCCCAATGACCCAACCAATGGGTGATCTTCATCATTTTGAGTGTATATGATCTTTATTTGATCATGGAAGAAGTTTGAAGTTCATAAAAATCAAGAATTTAGGGTTTTTGCAAATGTTGACTTTTTGGGCATAGTTGACTTTTCAAGAATGCATCATTTTAGGTCATTTTTCAAGCCTTGATTCATGATTCAAAAATGCTTCAAATGGAAAAACTTTGGTCATGAAAGTTGTAGATCTCATCTTTCCCTTTTCAAAAAGTACAAGAACATGATCTAACTCTTCTTGGATCAAAAGTTATGGCTATGCAAAGTTGGCAAAAATCATTAATTTCTAAGGCATGCTTCAAATGGAAATTTTGCAAAGTCTTGAACCAATGCATATTGTGGTTTCTAATTCATTTCAAACCATTACACAAACATTCTATGAGCCTAAAAAATCAGAATTGGGCCAAGTTTCTACATAGTTTGGTTTATGTAACAAGGATTTCTTTCATGTGAACCATAAAACACCAAGTTGCAAAACTCATGATCACATCTCACCAACTTGATGCATTGGCTGCTGAACCAAACTAGCCTCACACACACATCATGCTGCGCAGCCCCATGCCCATTGTACTTAGCTAGAGTTTAGCCCATGCCCTCTCTTACAAGAAGTGGACTTTTTGCAAAAGGTGACTTACCAATCAATAAAGGGCATGTCTTGTCAACTGACCAATGAGAGAGAATTATATGGACAATTTGCAAGCTAGCCATAACAAGAGGCAAGGCTGAAACACACTCACTCACCACATTCACAAAAACCTTCCATTTTGCATAAGCCTTCGAATTACTCTCCACAGCAAGAAAACACTCAAACCTTTTCCTCCATTCATCTCACCACACTTCATAGATCACCCAGCACCAAGAATCCAAGCCTGAAACAGCCAGAACACCTCATTGCCATCTCTCACTCCATTTCTGCAGTTACTTTCGAATCTCCTTCCCTAGCTCACAAACAGCAAAACAAACCTTGCAAAGCTTCTCCATACATCATCTAGACCACAAACCACCATTCACAATGGCCTGAATCAGCCAGAATCACCATAGCCATTGTTGACTGAGCTTGAAGCAGGAGCTTTCGAAACTCATCAACCAGCCTACATAAATTGTTCTAAGGCATTCAAACATCATCAAGGGGTCCTAAGGAGTGGTTTGCACTTAAAGAAAAGGCCAGAAAGTTCCTAAACTGAAAGCTTCGAATCTCAGGTAGCTTGAAATTTATTTTTCCAGAAATGGTTTTTCATGTTACAAACTTGTTCCTCATGATTCACTGAGCATCCTGGTGTTTTTAGTTTTTGAAATGGTTGTGATTTGAGCATTTAATTGAACTCTGAAACTGGTTTGCCCTAAATTTTGTTTTGCTCGATTCATGAATTCCAGGAAGAATAAATTGGTTTTGAGTGAGGGTTATGATTCGTGAGTGATTGGGATTCATCCCCATGTGTTTAGATTTCATTTTTGATACGTTTTGAGGGGGTTTGGAGATTTTCAGGTGGACTGCCCACCGGAGAAGACGACCGGAGGTCTTCTCCGGCCACCTGAAAGTCATTAGGGCTTAATCCAGTAATTAAATGCCATTTGAATCTGGTCCTTTGGATGCGTTGAAAATGTTGACTTCGCGCGCGTGTGAACGGCCAGGATGCAGTCATTAAACCCTAATCAGCTTTATTTATTTAATTAATTAAAATTAAGCCTGTTTGAATTGAGACCCTTGGATGAAGCGCGCAGTCAACCTTTTCAAACTCTGGATCAATCTCAGCCTTCCATGTTGCATACTTTCATTTTATTTAATTTTTAATCCATTTTATTCCAATTATTTTGTACAATTAATTTAAAATAGCAAAAAATTCTTAAAAATTATGAAACTTTTTCTTTAAAGCTTTATTAATTTTTAAGACCCAAAAATATTTTTATTTTATTTTTTATCATTAAAAAAGTATTTTTAAATATTTAAAAGATTATTTTTAATTGATTAATGGGAATTAATTAATTAAAAATACTTTTAGGTATTTAAAAATTACAAAAAAATTCATGAAATGTTCTAAGACATTTAGAAACATTGTCCAACCTTCAAACCAAATTTATTTTTTGATCTTGATGCATTTTGAGATTTTTTTCATTGAATTAAATCATTTCTTATGCATTATTTTGATCACATGTTTGAAAATTCATTTCTGCCTATTGGTGAAGGTTGAGACATTGATTCTTTTTGCATTATTTTCCATTTGGCATGTAGTTTCTAGGATAAAGGGGCCTTGATTTGTTCTTGCATTTTCAAATTGTTTGGCATTTGTTTTGTTAAGAACCCTAAAAAACCCTAATAACTTGCAAAAATCATAACTTGAGATTGGTTGAGAGTTGAGAGCTCCCCTTTGGGCAGTGGTTTATCATAGGCCTAGGGTTTCTTTGGGTGCCATTTTCCATTTTTTATCTTAGGGTTTTGCTTCTGTTTTGAGTTTGTGTTTGATGTTTGATCCATGAACCCTAATTTGGGCTTTCTCTTGCATCCTTCTTGCATTCCCTTGCATAACATGACTTGTCTTTGCATTTTGTGCATGCTTATGATTCATTTGACATCTTAAGACATATAGAAAACATGTTTGATCATTGCATTACATATTTGCCATGTCATTTGTCTTGTATGTTTCATAACATTCCATGTTTGTTCATGCTCCTTAACTTGCATCATTTGCATTCATAAGCTTGTATGATCATCTCCATGACTTGTCTCATGTTTATATCATCTTGTAGCATCATTATCATCATCAACATGCTTCTGGTTTTGGTTTGCATCATACCATTTCATCCCATTTTGGCACTGCATTGCATTTCTTTCTAACATTTCAGGTGGTAAGTAAACTTGGGAAGTGAATTTGCCTTCACTTCTCATAACTTTTCTTTTCATCTCTCTGGCATCCATTGCTGCATTTCCATTTGTGTTTGAGTTTGAGCTTGCTCATTCTTCTTCTTCCCACTTTCTTTCCTCAAGTGACTTGACTTCTTGAATGAAGCAAGTCACTTTGCTTCTCTTGATCCTGTTCATCTGCTTCCTGGTGGCTCCTTTGAAGATTGTTCTTGCAAACCTCACAAACCTTAGGATCAACTAAGCATGACAATGAATTAGGGTTCTGATTCTCCCCTCATAGTTTTACCTTTGTGTCTCTCTTTGAGTCTCTCCTTCTCACCTCATAATCAGGGACTAAACCCTAAAGGCTTTAAGGCTTTGTGATTAGGGTTATGCCTGCATCCTTCTCTTAGGATGGAGTGTGTAACTTTAATCCTAAGCATTAAACCCTTAAGGTGTTTAAATCTCTTAATCAATTCCCTTAATAAGTATCAAGACATCACACTTGTAACTTGGGCCTTGCATCAGGGTTCTAATTCTTCCTTAAGTGGTTAAGAAGGACTAATCCTAGTGTTAATGGACAAGTCCCCCTCAAGTTGTCTTACAAATCATAAAAATCACTTCATCATCATACCATTAAATAAAATCCACTTAATCAAAGGTTTGTTTTGTCATGGGTTTAATCCCTAATCATGGATTAAGTTGAGGAGCTTTCCTCAGCTTAAACATTCTCATCTATTATCCTTCTATTAGGATGGTGTAATGAGTCGGTTTAATCCTTGGTTATGGCTTAACCTCATTACTTAACACTAAACAAAAACACCAAAAACATCTAAATGATCACAAGTAGGTTAATGATCTTGACCCTACACCAAAGGTGATTAAGTGTGAGAATCTGACTTCACACTCACAGTAATCTCATTACCCCTAATCAGAGGGAAGATGTGATGAGTTTACTAAATCCATTGGTTTAGGCTTAAGCTCATTAACTTATGGCAAATTCTCAAAAGCAATAAAAGACTGAAAACACAAAAACAAACAATAATCGTCTCCTTCGGGATTCTTTTCTCATCTCATTCACTCATAACCGAGAACTAGCTTCTTCCGTCTAACGCAAGACAGTTTGCACCTGAGCCAGACAGGTCATACACTTGAGCATAGACAAGCAAGCAGTTCACAAGACAAGTCATCTATCAGTCTCTTTGGGTCGAACTACGGTGTTCTGACTTCCTCATTGCACGAGAGGATACGTAGGCATAACTTAACAGTTATCGAACAAAAGTCTCTGTGTATTCCCCCTCCTTCTAGCTTCATTCTTTTAGCCTCATGATCATGAGCAGTTCTTTTTCATTCTCACACTGACACTTTCATACTTCACATCACTTCCTTTTACACTGACACCTGTACATTCCTTTCCAGCTCATTTACACACAAATTGCACTGACACTACCCCTTTAAAACACAAATCTTTCAAGCGTGGATCCCGTCGAGTACGACGGACAATCTGGGTGCTAATACCTTCCCAGGTTGTAACCAACCCCCTTTCTCAGTCTCTCTGGTTCGCAAACCGTCTTATCCATCTTTTTCTAGGTCTATGCAGCATTACCTTTCCTCCGGGATAAAAATGCCTAGCTGGCGACTATATTCATCTCCAGTGAGTTCACGGCTGTGTGTTCTCATTGTTCCCTTCGCCGACCGTTCGCGTCTGTACCTTCATCTGGAACCAGTTTCACTTGTCGGGAGCGACACTCATGACACCATTATAATCTCATATATGCTTCTGGTTTTGATTTTCATCATGCCATTTCATTCCATTTTGCATTGCATTGCATCTTTCTCACTAACTTTTCAGGTGGTAAGCAACTTTGAGAAGTGAATTTTCCTTCACTTCTCACAATTTCTTCTCATCTCTTTCATGCATCCTTGCTGCATTTTGTTATATGTTTGAGATTGAGCTTGCTCATTCTTCTTCTTCTCACTTTCTTCCTTCAAGTGACTTGACTTCTTAAATGAAGCAAGTTACTTTGCTTCTCCTGATCCTTTCATCTGCTTCCTGGTGGTTCCATTGAAGATTTCTTTCTTAAACCTCACAAACCTTAGGAACAACCAAACATGACAATGATTAGGGTTTTGATTAGTCTCCCCACTTAGATTTGCCTTTGTGTCTCTTTGAGTCTTCTCTTCTCATCTCATAATCAGGGACTAAACCCTAAAGGCTTTAAGGCTTTGTGATTAAGCTTATGCCTGCATCCTTCTATTAGGATGGAGTGTATAACTTTAATCCTAAGTGTTAAACCCTTAATGTGTTTAAATCCTTTAATCAATTCACTTAAAAATCATCAAGACATCAAGCTTGTAACTTGGGCCTTGCATTAGGGTTCTAATTCTTCCTTAATTGGTTGAGAAGGACTAACCCTAGTGTTAATGGACAAGTCCCACTCAAGTTGTCTTACAAATCATAAAATTCACTTCATCATCATATCATTAACTAAAATCCATCTAATAAAGACTTTGTTTTGTCATGAGTTTAATCCCTAATCATGGATTAAGTTGAGGAGCTTTCCTCAGCCTAAACACTCTCATCTATTATCCTTCTATTAGGATTGTGTAATGAGTCTGTTTAATCCCTGATTATGGCTTAATATCATTACTCAACACTAAACAAAAACAACAAAAACATCTAAATAATTACAAGTAGGTTAATGATCTTAATCCTACACCAAAGGTGATTAAGTGTGAGAAGCTGACTTCACACTTAAGGTATCCTCATTACCCCTAATCAGAGGGAAGATGTGATGAGTTTACTAAATCCACTGGTTTAGGCTTAAGCTCATTAGCTTATGACAAATTCAAAAGCAATAAAAGACTGAAAACATAAAAACAAACAATAATCGTCTCCTCCGGGATTCTTTTCTCATCTCATTCACTCACAAACGAGAACTTGCTTCTTCCGTCTAATGCAAGACAGTTAGCACCTGAGCCAGACAGGTCATACACTTGAGCATAGACAAGTAAGCAGTTCATCAGTCAATTTATCTTTCAGTCTCTTTGGGTCGAACTACGGTGTTTTGACTTCCTCATTGCACGAGAGGATACGTAGGCATAACTTAACGGTTATCGAACAAAAGTCTCTGTATATTCCCCCTCCTTCTAGCATTATTCTTTAAGCCTCATGATCTTGAGCATTTCACTCTGTTCTTACACTGACACTGTACATTTATACACTTCACACTGACACCTGTACATCCTTTTCCAGCTCTTTTATACACAGATTACACTGACACTACCCCTTTAAAACACAAATATTTTAAGCGTGGATCCCGTAGAGTACGATGGACAATCTGGGTGCTAATACCTTCCCAGGTTGTAACCAACCCCCTTTCTCAGTCTCTCTGGTTCGCAACCGTCTTATCCATATCTTTTTAGGTCTATGCAGCATTGCCTTTCCTCCGGGATAAAAATGCCTAGCTGGCGACTCTATTCATTCCCTGTGATTTCACTCCTGTGTGTCCTCGCACCCTCCATTTGCCGACCGTTCGCGTCTGTACCCCTTTTGACCCGGTGTCATTTGGTGGGAGCGACATAGGTCAATGATACAGACGAGTATCAAATGATGATCTGGGAAACACAGACGAGCATTTCAGGCAATGATACAGACGAGTATCAGCCACTGGTATAGACAAATACCAGAAATTCAAACACAGACGAGCATTTGAAGTAGTCACAGAAATATCAAGATAAACAGCAAATCTTCACATTCAGATGTAAGCTAGCACAGACGAGTGCGGAGGATGATACAGACGAGTATCCAAGCAAAGCAGACGCTTCAGAACACAAACGACTTCTGGGGAATAAAAGCAGACGAGCTTCAAACAAACACAGACGAGTGCTGGACAGTTGCAGACGAGCAACAACAGAGAATACATATCAAGGCACAGACGAGTGCAGCGAAGGATTCCATACCAAACACAGACGAGTGCTGGGAGGTTTAAGACGAGCAACAACAAATATCATCTCAGAACACAGACGAGTGTTGAGGAGTTGCGGACAAACAACTATCATAACCAAACACAGATGAGTGCTGGAAATTGCAGACGAGCAATAACAAGGTAACCATTTCAAAGCACAGACGAATGTTGAGGAGTTGCGGACGAGCAACAACAACTATCATAACCAAACACAGACGAGTGTTGGAGAATTGCAGACGAGCAATATCAAGGTAATCATAAGCCAATGCTGGGGAAAACAGACGAGCAATACCATAGAGCCAACACGGGCGGGTGTTTGGAAGATACAGACGAGCAACAAACAAGCAGTAATATCAATGTTGGGAAGAACTCCGTTTAGGGATAACACAGACGAGTGTCGAGGATTGCAGACGAGCCACAGACAAATACCCGATTGGCCGCAAAATTTACAACTTTGCAGGGGAGGACAAGTCAAGAGGTCTGAATATCCATCTTACTGAGGTGATGAATACTTGACTGTATCATCAAATACCCAAAAGACTAGCAACTTTGTTGGGGAATATTTCACTGATGGAGAATCAAATATGAACTCGGTGGGGAATACCATCTAGTGACATCTTGCATTTTCTGGACTAGTTGACTGCTTGAAGATCAACCTAAGAGGATTTTACAGAAGACATGACATCCGAAATGCCCAAGTCTTCAAACTCTTTAGAGATTCGTCGAATCTTGACATAACTGCCCCAGACTACATAGACTATGGAAGAATTTGTCTCGCAAGGATTCCTGAAAACCTCGTGTCACTGCGAAATATTGTGCCCTGTAAGCACAAAGATATGCACACCTGCCCCGGGCATAATTGAATCCTGTGGTTGGGCTTTAATGTTGTGATTTTAAATTTCCTTCTATGACAGACTCACTGGGTATCAACTCAAGGGTTGAAGAAGTGAATACTATGATATCGACTCAAGGGTCGTAAGAAACGGAAATATCGACTCAAGGGTCGAGAGGAACATAACAACATCAACTCGAGGGTTGGAAAAAAAACGTCAACAACATCGACTCGAGGGTCGAGGAAACGAAAGCAACAATATCGACTCAAGGGTCGAGGATAACAAAGCAACATCAACTCGAGGGTTGAGGGAATAAAAGAAGCAACATCGACTCGAGGGTCAAGGAAAACGAAACAACATCAACTCGAGGGTTGAGGAAACAAGATGACAATATCGACTCAAGGGTCGAAGAGAATAAAGCAACATCAACTCGAAGGTTGAAGGAACAAAAGAAGCAACATCGACTCGAGGGTCGAGAAACAGAAGTGATGATATCGACTCGAGGGTCGAAGCAAATCAAAGTGAAGATTGCCACACTCAGCTAAAGTGGAAGACTGAACGCATATAGATGCCAATTAGTCATAGTTGAAAAGATTCCAACAAAGATTGGACTTTCACCGTATATGATGATCAGATGAAGTAACCATAACGACTGAGGAGAAATTCTCTGATTAGGAAAACATGCTTCCCGCGCCCTACTGGGATCAATCATCAGACATTCATTCTGGGAACGGCCTTGCATGCCGTAATATTGTCTCAAGAGGATTTTACAGAAAACTTAGTATCTGAAATACTTTAGTGTTTTCAAACTTTTGAATATCTCGAAGTGACCACCACAAAATGTATGGTCCATGAAGGAAATTGCCCCAAGATCTCGCATCGTCATGAGGTGTTCTGCCCCAGTATTCTGAACCTTGGGTAAGTGATGACTCTTAGTGCTTCTAGGGTGACCTGCCCCAGTACGAGTATTGCTTTGGAAATAAACACCCAGACTATCTGCTTTGTGAGAGATTTAAATCTCGAAGGGATTGCCCCAGTTTGGCTGAAATTTGAAGAAATTGATCGACGTGATTGCCACTGATTGGCTGCATTTAACCCAACTGGTTAGAAAAGTCCATATTCAAAGGAGTTTCTTGGAAAAAGGTCCATTGACATGAATGTCCTTTAGAAGTTTACGCCTTCTCAACTTGGCAAGATTAAGCTTCTAGACTGAGGTTCCATATGTGAACTTCTTTGATGCCAAACAAATGTATGCAAGCAGAAAATGTCTTATTCTGAGAATGAAAATTCTAATGCAACACATGTTAATCTTGAAGCTTTTATTGAAAAGATGTCGTTTATGAACGAATCACTAGTTAATACAGTACAATAATTTTTTTATTTTATGAAATAAACCTGCATATGCAATACCAACGAGGGTCTGTTATCACAACTCGTAGGAGTCAGGAACGCTATCTCATGGTGTCACGCTCTTGAATTAACCCTGCTTCAATTAGGACTTTTAAGGGTTGTATCGTGGCCTGGCTCACGGTTATAGAAACAAAGGATATAGGCTCGAAGTTTATATGTGCCCACCCATCTTTGTGATGTCCTTCCATTCCTATGTCCAACTAGTTTTCACAAACGCTCACCTCTCAAAAGGGTTTCGTGATGGTTGAGGAACCGATGGCTCTAACAGTCTAAGCACCACTGAGGTTGTTGTTGGTATAACAATCACCCTTATTGTCTTTTGTGTCTGTATCACACGATTTGTTTTTTGCTCAAGGATCTTTCTTTCGCTTTTCATTCTTTTTCTTATCCCTAACTTTTGCCTGGACTTATTCTTGTAAATCTTTTGCAATTGGAGTCCAGCGGGATGCCCTAATTTTTGCCTAAGTCGCTTGTTTTCAAGTTTCGACTTAGCGGGCTATTTATTTCTTTTTACTTTTTTTCCTTTTTTTTCGAACAAACCGGGTGACACTGTTTGTCTTGACTGTCTTGTAAGGGTTGTGATTGTCTCACCTTTTGGTCAATGATGGATAACCATGGTGGTTTTCGGTCTTTGGACCTCTTGATTTGGTACAATGAAATGTTAGGGATCCTCGGATACACTCCTTTATGAAAGCATGAACGCCTGGTCTAACTAGCTGACACCTACCCTGCCCTGGGTTAAATGTGAGGGTTTTTTCATGTGAAAAGAAACTCCTACTTTAAGGCTCAAAGGGGTTAACGAAGGTTTATCTCCCTTATATCTCCGGTGTTTGGGAATTTGAAACAATGCCTGTACATCGTCAACAGGGTCTTATTCAAGAGCACTCAATTGGAGATTTTTGCGTTTTCATTTCGTCATCCTCCATCACAGAATTTAAGAACAACAGTTGGTATTGCAATGCACATGCAAAATTATAAGTAAAAATACGAATTAATTACTTCAAGAAAAACATGTGCATTTCATTAATTATCATTCAAAACAAACAAACTTCATGCAAGCATACAAATGTTCAAACAAACCTATAAAAGATACATATGAAAATGAAGTAAATAAAACTGAGCAATGCCATTGTTGAGGAGACTTGACTCTGTCTGGACTTGTTGATCTTGAATACTTTCAGTAGTCAACACTTTTCTTGATAAGATCTGCAGTCTTCAATCAAACAACCATGCTTCTTTCCCAATTATTCTGACCTGAAGCTTTCGACGTTCAAACATTCACACGAGACGTCTAAAGAAAAGAGTGACACTGAGATGAAATTGCCACATAAGTTTGACACCTAAGGTTGCTCGGAAAGACCTGACGATCTTCTGCCTACGTATCTCCATTGACCAAAGACCAATGAAGAATCAGAGCGACGTAGTTCCCCTCAATAGGGATCAAAATGAGGTACATAGCCGCTCTTCAGAATCAAACTGAGAATCACCTTCACATATATCTTCAATAAATTCCTCCATAACATGAGTTGACGATCCCACATGACCAAACGGAGACTTGTTAACTTGAATGCCTTGAGGCGTCACTGAAATCAACCCAGACTCAATCAAATCTTGAACCTTATCCCTGAGAGGCTTGCATTCTTCAGCTGAATGTCCTGGTGCGTTGCCATGGAATCCACATTGAATATTGGGATCAAAACTTGGTGGGTATGGAAAAGGCACTGGACCCGGCTTCTTCGGCACTATCAATCCACTATCGATCAGGCATGGGAGTATTTGACTGTATGTCACTGGCAATGGATCAAAATACCTTCTGGTTCTCTTAGTGTAGTAATGACGTCTTTGCGGAGTATGCTTCTGTTGGCATGGTCGATGTTGATACTGAGGAGGTTCACTGTTAACTGAAATCTGACATACGGATTCAGCAGGTTGCTGACTCTGAGCAGTTGAAATGCCTTGGTAATGTGGATAAGTCAATGGAGTTTGAGGATCTTCCCAGATTGCATCAATCACATCCTTATCTTGGGAACTGACAAAAGATTCATTCTCTTCAGCTGAGCTATCTGAAATGCCTTGGATCTTTCCCATCTTGATAAAACTCTCAATGCGTTCTCCAACTATCACCAAGTCCGAGAAACTTGAAGTTCCACTGCCACTCAACCTCTCTAAGTACGGCCCCTGTAAGGTCTCTATGAAAAGATCAACCAATTCTCTATCTGATAGCGGGGGTTGCACTCGAGCAGCTACTTCTCTCCACCTATGGGCATACTCTCTGAAAGATTCACCATCTTCTTGGGATAAAGCTTGCAAATTCATGCGGCTAAGAGCCCTATCAAGATTGTAGCCATACTGCTTCACAAATGCATTGGCTAGGTCTGACCATGACTGGATACGACTGCTCTCTAACTGCATATACCAATTCGACGATGCCTCACTCAGACTGTATTGGAAACAATGAATCATCAATTTGTCATTATGCTCATGTGAGGCCATCCTTCTGCAAAATCTCACCAAATGCTGCCTTGGACAACTATCCCCTTTGTACTTTTCAAACTTCGGTACTTTGAATTTTGGAGGTATTACCAGGCCATGCACCAGACACATGCTTGCAGCACTTAAATCAATGACATTACGACTTTGAAGGGCTTTGATCTCTTCCTCCAACACACGAAATCTCTCCTCCCTCTCCATAATTCGTGGATCTGGGAGTCTCACCACAGGGATTGCCTCTTGGGGATCTGGCATAGTGAAAGCGAAACTATGATAATCTGTAGCATCAACAGAAGAAGAATGCCCACTTCGGGCGACCTGGAGCTCTTGAACATCTGGATTCCCAACATGGATCTGTGCAGACTGAGCTTGAGCGGAATTACGGTCATCCTGCCTTGCCAAAGTCATCATAACTTCCAAAAGTTGGTCCCACTGATCTTTTGTCAACCCAACACTTGCAGACTGGCTTTGCTCTCCAGGGTCCATGATCTTCTCAAAAGTTGCTTTAAGTCTGATCCGAGAACTAGAGTCTCAACTGAAGATGGTGAACAAAGAACGGATGAGCCCTGCCTGCTGAACAGAAATGCGATGCAACTGATATGAGATGCCATGTTCAGTTACTTCCAAAGAATCTATCTGCTTTGATCCACACTATGATACAAAAATCCAACAACAAAAATTCAGGTATGGGATTCTCGGAAATAACTGAACATGTATGATAAAATGCCATGATGGTATGTATGCAGCTGGCAAGTGATCGAGAACTGGTATCTGTCTAGAGATGGAACACTGAGCACAAGGACCCTCCGAATACTGGCAAACCAAATCCTCTGAATCACAACTTTCTGATACCACCACTCTCTGATAGAAGTCTCAGAACCACCGTATCAAAAATACCAGAACAAGAAAACCAGATCTCCAGAACTGTATCATAATATGAACTGCACTGGTAACAAGGGTATGATGAGGTCAAGGGTTCCTGCAAACCTGTAAACCCATTCCCAATCTCACAGGTGTGCTTCGGGTCAAACATCACGGACTCTCAAAGCCGAATAGCAATAATACTTTCACCATTTCCGAGAAATGGCTCATGACCAAATCAGGGAATCGGTTGGGCATTATGTACTACGCAGGGAGGCCTCAGCTGAGTCCGGGAAAAACAAGCATCCCCTATAGGTTCCCAGCTTCAAGCGCTGAAATCGAGAAAAAATAGTACATTCATCCTGTAGGATACAGTACTAATGTCATACGACCAGATGCTTTGACTGAGTTGCTATAAGAGAACCAGGCCATCCTATGCGAGTCCCCAGTGGACCCTCGGGTGCGAATGGGTTTGCCACAAAATGTGGTCTTCCACTGCCACCACTGGAGAGGGTTGTTTCCACAAAGGTTCTCAATGATCGGTCCCCAGATGCACATAACTATCAAGGTCCTATCCCGAAGTGGAGGAAATCCCCACACAAGATATTTCCAAGACAGTCGCAATATGGGCGTGAAACACATCGCCACTCATCATGCCACATGCGAGTACAATATGTCCACTCTAATCCTAGGGTGCACTCAAGCCGGGTACTTGGCTTATCTCTCAGAAACAGTATCACCCAAGCCCACCAAACAGAAAACCAGTCCAGACAGTCCAGTATATATACATGATGCAGTAAATAAAGACTGAAAACTGTAAATAAAGCTGTAAATAAAGTTGTAAACAAATAATAATATAACAAGCCACAGCAAACAAACATCACCCAAAGAAACAGAAACAAACAAGCGCTAGGAGAGACTCACAGGGGAACCAGAGATCATCTGGTGAGCATTCCCCAGCAGAGTCGCCAGCTGTCGCTCCCGGGATTTTCATCCTAGTACAAACGCGAAAGTGGCGCGGAAAGGTTAGAGTCGCCAGCCAGACATTTTTATCCCGAAAGAATGGGAAAGGTAATGTTGCACAAACCTGAGGAAGAAGGAAAGGACGAGGTCCTGCGAACCAAAGATCTGAGTTCGGGAGTCGGTTACGACCTGGGAAGGTATTAGCACCCCAGATCGTCCGTCGTACCCGACGGGATCCACGCTTGCTTGTTTGTTTCAAAGGGTGAGAAAAATATAATTGCTGCTGAATAAAACTTCTACTGGAACTGGAATGAGAAATGAGAAAGGGAATTGGAAAAAGAGAATGGAAAAAAGGGGAAATGTAGGGAAAATAAAGAATGTGCTCGAACGGGCCCTACCCCGCTGCCTACGTACCTCATCAGGATAATGAGGATCAGAGACGCCGTAGTTCCCCTAACTAGGGGTAACAAGGAAATTGCTTGTGAATTAAAGGCTTGAACTGCCTATGCCATTGCTCAGGTGTTGCAGACTCGGACGACGAGTGCGTAACCGTCTTGCAAAATGACAAGTAGGAGCAAGTTCACGGACGGAGCGAATGAGGTGAGAAAAGAATTCCCGAAGGAAAGACGCTTATTATTTGTTTGGTGTTTTTTTAGAAGCTTTTATGAGTGAAAGTTTGCATAGGTGAGTGTACCTAAGTCTTACTCAATGGGATGTGTACATCTCACATCATCCCGAAATGGAATGCGCAAGAGGCACACCTATCTATGGAGGAAATCCCCAAAGATAGTCCCACAAGTGAAGGCTTAAGCACACTGGCCTATTACCATTATTAAGTGTTTTTGTGGTTTTTTGGTTAAGAAGTGTTTTTTAGCTTTTCTTTGTGAGGTACTCATGTCAAGACCTATCCACCACGAGTGATGACTCACACCTCGCCCCGAAATGGAACGCATGCAAGCATCTCATAGAAAAGTCTCATGTCACATGAAAGTACTCAACCTTTATTAAATGAATTAAAATTAAGTTTGAAGATGAGAAGAGAGAGGACACCAAAGGATCACAAGGGAAAAATTCTAAGGGGAACTAAAAATAATCCTAAGTGTTAACATGCATGGATGTCCTAAGGGTTAGTGAGGTTTCTATCCTAATGAAGAAAGAAGAACAAGATAGAAGAAGGGATGAGAAAGGCCTAGGCCCAACAAAAGAGGGTTAGTTCACATAAACATAAGAGGAAGAGATGAGAATTGGAGATGTGGAACTCAATTCCCACATCTCACACTTACCATAGCCCCTGCAAGGTTAGTATGCACAAGTGAAACAAAAATGAGCAAATTAACATGACATCATCCAACAATCAGAAGTGAAATGGAATGAACAAGTGCCTAATGCTAATTCAACTTAAAGAAATGAAGATGAGAGCCTTATGACTTAAAGTGAGGCGACATGAATACATATGGAAACAAATGTGCACTCATGAGAGATGTAATGCAAAACGCACAAAATACAAACACGAAGTTCAAAACCAGAATCAAAATGATGTTAAGAATGGCTTAGGAGGCCATCAAGATGAAGAGAGAGGTCACACAATACCAAACAATATCAAAATAGAAGCAACGGAATCAAAAGATGGAATTTAAACACTTAAAGAAACAAATGACTTGAATACGAAGCAAACTCAAAAAATTCAGAAGAAACAAGACCTATCCTAGGACCAGGAAGGTATCCACACCCCAAAGGAACCCCAAATGAGAAGAAGAAGTTGGCACAAGTGCCCTTCTAAACCTATAAGAAATCTTATGAACCAAACGAGGTAAAATGGGGACAAGGTGAGAACAAAAATCCACAAATAATCAACCAGCCATCTAAAAAATCTACAACTGAAACCAAATGATCTTAAAACACATTATATCAACTTGCCAAAAGTATTTGCAAAAATTCAGAAAGGAACTAGGTCAAATGGAGGTACAAACACAAGTTGGGACAGAAAACTTACATCACAAGATATCAGATCAAAACTCAATAAATAATTTCCTAAAAAATCAGAGAAAAATTACCTGAAAACTACAAGATCTTAGGAACACAATGCAAAAAGAATGGGATTAAAACTCCAAATATTGAAAGCTATAGAAAATAAACAAGACAGACTGGTCAAGAAATGAAGCAAATGAAGCTATGCACATTGGTGAATTATTTCTGGCACGTGGATCAATGGAAAAAATAAAACTAAAAATATGATAAAAAACTAGAGACATAAAGGAAAGTCTATGATTTATTTGAGAATTTTTAGATGAATAGAACTATTTTATGTGAATTAAAATGGAACTGAATTAAACAAGAAATTAAATGAAGAAAAGGAAATTGAAATAAATTGAAGAGGGTGCAATTAGTATGGGCTGTGCGTGTAATTGGAATGGGCCCAGGTTAGGGGGAGGTGCGAATAACAACTTCTAAGGCCCAGTCTGGCGCTAGTGCACATGTGCTATGGTGGATATGCATGCGTATGATTAGGATGGAAAGGTCCTACCGGACGGTGACAAGTGTCACCGCCGGTATGGACAGAAATCCAAAAAGCAACCAAGAATCCTATCCTATCTTCTCGGAAATCACACTTCTTAATATCTCCATCACATTAATATTTCTTAATGATTCTTAAAAACTTATAAACAAACAAAATAAAAATAAAAACTCAAACAAAAACTTATGACCTCCTTCTCTCTGCTACGCTATTCATCACCTTCCTCAACAAAATCCCTAGCCGCCGGAAATCCTTCTTCTCCGATCAATCAACAACACGACGCCACACCTCACTAAACATAAACTCTCCGCCGCACACTTATCTCAACCGGCCATCTTAAACCGCCACCACCTACGCAAACCCTAACCTACTTTTCACATTCTAACCGAAACTGAAACTAATTTTTCAACCTAATCAAAACAAGCAGATTGCAACAACACTAGACGAAGCGAAAAGTCCTCAATCAAACGAATTCGAAGCGTACCTATCATTGAAGAGCACGGGAAGATTCGAAGCTTTGAATATGTGAGGTCCTCGTTGATATACGGAAGGAAATGATCAGCTCGCGTCGATTGATGAATAGCGACGAGGTTATTGCTTCCACTTGATTCGAAGGATGTCGAGGAAGACCAGTTGACAAAATGCGATGAGCTCGCGATGACGGATTCACAGAGTCTCTCTGTTTTGTGATTCCGTGATTATGAAGTTCGCTGCTGATGAAGTTTTTCGAGGAACGACGATGCTGAGGCTTTGATTGATGATGCACGATGATATGAGATACCGAAACTTATTCCTGATGCAGAAGGTTGATTAATCTTCAGTTTGCTGATGCAGAAGCTTGATGGAAGCCGCTGTTTGTTGATGAATGTGATGTCGACACGATGACGATGAACACGGTTTTAACGCGATGAAGAAAACGACGAATCCAGCTTTTATGATGCAGGTGATGAGGAGTGATTGAAAACTTCTGTTATTGTTTAGGGATGGAGAATACCAATGAACTGTGTTTTTGTTTTGATTTTGTGCAGAGTTGATGAAGATGACAAAGCTAACTCGCTTGACTTTGCTTTCGGTTTCGACTTGGTGATGACTCCACGCAAGTAGATTCTCATAACTCTTCATTAATTTTGTTCGCTACTCCTCCACTCTCCTGCATCGTGCATTGGCTTCGAATCACTGATTCCATGGATTGATGATTAATGGCGATGGATATGTTTGTGCAACGTCACCGATGAAGATGACATTGATGATGATGAAGTTGACGCTGACTCTGTGATGTTGATGACGCCATTGATGTGCAGAGAATCGATGAATGGCGAATCTGTTTTTTTTTGTGTGATGAAGAACAAGGAGCCTTTATCAGGTTGATGCAGGGGACTCGGTTTTGACGTGATGATTCAAAGAAAAAACTCATCCCTGTTTGGATTTGCGATCAAGACAAAGAAGTTAGTCACTGGCCTTGAAGAGTGGTGAATAAGTTTAGTGAAGTGTGAATGATGAAATCATGTGTTGCTGATGAGGAGTGATGCGGGTTTTTTTTGAAGATTGTATCAGAGAGAGTTTCTGTTAATTTTTTTTTACGTATGGAAATGCAGGTTATTGATTCCTTTTGTTATTTTTTTGTGGTCCCTCGTAACAAACTTTTTTTTTCTTTTCTTCAATTCTGTTACCCCCTTTCTTTTCCCATTCTGTTATTCCTATTCTTGCTTTGGCTGTGATTTTCTTATTTGTATGTTGTGCATGTGTATTCACAAGCTTCTTGCCGTGCTAGTGCATTTTGGAATGCTGATGGAGGTACAAATTATGACGTCATGGGCTGTAGGCTACTCTTTTACGTGATGCTTCTTGTTGGTGGTTATAAGCCAATAAACAGGGACTTTGAGAGAGAGATAAAATGTATAATTGGGTTAAAAATGTTAGGCAAAAAAAAAGGAAAATAAGAATTAAAAAGTGAAGGGACATTTGGACCGAAAATAAAATAAAGAAAAGAAAAAGGTGATGGTATATAAAAGATTTAGTAACATTGGATGGATAAAAGAAAAAATGAAAAATGGATAAAAATCTAAAAAATGAAGAATTGGGTATGAAATAATAAAGATAGAATATGGGAAATAAACTCGGAAATTTGGTCTTGGATTAGCATTAAGAAAATAAAATGAATCATCCACCATCAATACGCACATAGCCAGAAACCTTGATTTGCATTATCTCACTGTCTCTGATACAATGAATACAACTGCTACCGCTCTTGAGGCAGACCCTCTTAATAACAATATCCAAGTCTCTTGAACACATAAGCCTCGAATCGCCCCAAATTCTCTTGAATCATTTCTCTGAGAAAATAAACCCCTACTTTGTGGCCAGAGACACTTCGTGTTAACTGAGAGATAATCATTGAAGCGGGTAACTTGAAATTAAACCAATCATGTCAGTCTGACCAAGCTAGGTCAAACGTCCATCCGAATCAAATTGCGAACTAAATAGCCACACTTAAATGAAATCCCTGCCATGATCCATGCTATGCTTCAACAATGAATGTTATGCTTCATTTTTCTATGCTAATGATGCAGTGCAAAATATGAAAATGATATGCTAGATGCTATGCAAATGAGAGGGCAAATTTGGGGTGTTACAGCAGAGTAATTATTATTTCCTGTGTTTTAAAGCATGTATCAAGTCCTGCATCTTGCCCAAGATGTCAGGACTCATTTTGTAATCGGGCCATCTTGTATTTTGTGCAAAGATCAATTAATGAATATCAGGACATCTTTTGCAAACGAGTCTTTTCTTTTCCGCTCACTGTTTTTCATTTTTTATTTTTTGTACAAAAATAAAATGGCAATGTTTTTCAAAATAATAACTTCATTTTCACTTTTTCTAAATAAGATAAAACCGATCACTAAAATGAACAAATCTAAACCCTTGCAGAAAATGCCCTCCAGACAGCACCGACAACAACACTGCTATGACTTCGTATGACTTTGACAATCCAATCAATCAAGATGATGAAGGGGTTGCAGAAGATTATGAGCTACCTGAAGAGCTAGCCAGGTTGTTGAGACAAGAGGAGAAGGTTATCACTCCTCATCAGGAGGAGGTCGAAATGGTTAATCTTGGTACGGAAGAAGACTTGAAGGAAGTTAAGATCGGGGCCTGCCTGCAAGATTTAGTGAAAGAACAACTGATTGACATGCTTCGGGAATATGTGGATGTTTTTGCTTGGTCTTATCAGGATATGCCAGGGTTGGACACCGACATTGTTATGCACAAGCTGCCTCTGAAAGAAGATTGTCCACCAGTAAAACAGAAGTTGCGCCGTAATCGCCCAGATATAGCAATGAAGATAAAGGAAGAGGTACAAAAACAGTGGGACGTCGGTTTCCTTGCTGTGACCAATTACCCTCCGTGGGTTGCTAACATTGTACCTATGCCTAAGAAGGATGGCAAAGTGAGGATGTGTGTGGATTACCGGGATCTGAACAGAGCCAGCCCGAAAGATGACTTCCCTTTACCTCACATTGATGTATTGGTCGACAATACGGCTCAGTTCTCGATGTTCTCCTTCATGGATGGATTTTCAGGATATAATCAGATCAAGATGTCACTTGAAGACATGGAGAAGACAACTTTCATCACACCCTGGGGCATGTTCTGTTATAAGGTGATGCCATTCGGACTGAAGAATGCTGGTGCCACTTATCAACGGCCATGGTAACATTATTCCATGACATGATCCACAAAGAAATTGAATATTATGTGGATGACATGATTGCCAAGTCCCTTATAGAAGAAGACCACCTGGTGAATCTGTTGAAGTTATTCAAGCGTCTGAGGAAGTACCAATTGAAGTTAAACCCCAACAAATGCATATTCGGGGTGCGATCCGGTAAGCTGCTGGGATTTATTGTAAGTGAGAAAGGGATTGAAGTTAATCCTGACAAAGTCAAAGCCATTCAAGAAATGCCTGCACCGAAGACTGAAAAAGAAGTTCGAGGGTTCCTGGGTAGATTGAATTACATTTCAAGGTTCATATCCCACCTTACAGCAACCTGTGAACCCTTATTTAAGCTGTTAAGAAAAGAACAAACGGTCAGGTGGAACGAAGACTGCCAGAAGGCTTTTGACAAAATCAAGGAATACTTACAAGAGCCTCCAATCCTTATGCCTCCAGTTGAAGGAAGACCTCTAATCATGTACTTGACAGTATTAGAAGAGTCAATGGGGTGTGTGCTGGGCCAGCATGACGAGTCCGGTCGAAAAGAGTATGCAATTTACTACATAAGCAAAAAGTTTACAGAATGTGAACAACGTTATTCACTGCTCGAGAAAACTTGTTGTGCTTTAGCGTGGGCTGCTCGCCGACTGAGACAGTATATGTTGACCCACACTACTTTATTGATATCCAAGATGGATCCAGTTAAGTACATTTTTGAGAAGCCAGCGCTTACCGGACGGGTTGCAAGGTGGCAAATGATCCTCACAGAATATGACATTCAGTACACATCTCAAAAAGCCATCAAAGGCAGTGTATTGTCTGACTATCTTGCTGAGCAACTCATTGATGATTACTAGCCTATGAGATTTGACTTCCCTGATGAAGACATCATGTTCATAAAAGCAAAAGATCATGAAGAGCCTATTCACACTGAAGGGCCCGACCCAGAAGAAGAATGGACAATGATGTTTGATGGGGCTGTTAATATGAATGGTCATGGTGTTGGTGCAGTACTCATTACACCTAAGGGAGTTCACATGCCTTTCTCGGCAAAACTCACCTTTAACTGCACTAACAACGAAGCTGAATATGAAGCTTGTATTATGGGTCTTGAGGAAGCCATTGACCTCAGGATCAAGACTTTAATTGTATTCGGAGATTCAACTTTGGTAATCAATCAAACCAACGGTAAATGGTACACTCACCAAGATCATCTGATTCCATACCGGGATTATACAAGGAGATTACTGACTTTCTTCACTACAGTCAAGCTTGAGTATATCCCTCGAGATGAAAATCAGTTTGCAGATGCTCTGGCTACCATTTCATCCATGATCAAAGTTCAAGCTGCCAACTTTGTGCCTCGAATTTCAGTATCCAGACTTGACAGACCAGCATACGTGTTCTCAATAGACCGTGCTAAAGATGATAAGCCTTGGTTCCATGACATCAAATGCTTCTTGGAGGATCAAACATACCCACTTGGGGCATCTTCCAATGATAAGAAGACATTAAGAAGGCTAGCTGGTAGTTTCTTCCTGAATGTTGATGGTTCCTTGTACAAGAGAAACTTTGATATGGTACTCCTCAGATGTGTTGATAAGACAGAAGCAGACTTGTTGATGCACGAGATACACGAAGGATCTTTTGGTACCCATGCTGGAGGGCATGCTATGGCTAAAAAGTTGCTAAGATCAGGCTATTACTGGATCACAATGGATGCAGACTGTTGTGCGTATGCCAGAAAATGCCATAAATGCCAGATTTATGCAGATAAAGTGCATGTGCCTCACAATCCTTTGAATGTGATGTCTTCACCCTGGCCCTTTGCCATGTGGGGCATTGATATGATTGGTAAGATTGAACTGACCGCTTCGAATGGCCACAGATTCATCCTGGTAGCCATTGACTATTTTACCAAGTGGGTTGAAGCAGCTTCTTATGCCAATGTCACCAGGCAAGTGGTAGCCCGATTTCTGAAGAGAGATATCATCTGTCGGTATGGATTTCCCGAGCGAATCATTACTGATAATGGTTCCAATTTGAACAATAAAATGATGGCAGAACTGTGTCGGGACTTCAAGATCCAACACCACAATTCTTCTCCTTACAGGCCAAAGATGAATGGCGTTGTGGAGGCGGCTAACAAGAATATCAAGAAGATTATGTAGAAGATGGTGGTCACCTACAAAGACTGGCATGAAATACTACCATTCGCCTTGCATGGGTACCGTACGTCAATCAGAACATCCACTGGGGCAACACCGTATCAGCTTGTGTATGGTATGGAGGCAGTCCTACCTGTTGAAGTTGAATTACCCTCCTTACGGGTACTGATGGATGTTAAACTAAACGAAGGAGAATGGGTCCGGTCCCGGTACGAACAACTAAGTCTGATCGAAGAGAAGAGATTGGTTGCAATTTGTCATGGGAAGTTGTATCAGAAAAGAATGAAGAAAGCTTTCGATCAGAAAGTCAGGCTTCGAGAGTACCAAGTAGGATATCTTGTGCTGAAAAGACTCCTTCCTCCTCATATAGACCACAGGGGCAAGTGGACTCCGAATTATGATGGTCCGTTCATAGTAAAGAAAGTTTTCTCTGGTGGAGCGCTGATGCTCAGTACTATGGATGGTGAAGACTTCCTGTCCCCTGTGAATTCAGATGCAGTTAAAAAATACTTTGCATAAAATGACCCGCTGGACATAAAAACAGAATGAAAGTCCAGGCAAAAATAGGGCATCCCGGCGAATCAAAAACAGAATAAAGGACTCGGGCAAAAGTAAGGGAAATAAATAAAAAATATACACCCGCTGAGTTGAAAAGCCACATTGGACAACTCAGGCAAAAATGGGTATCCCGGTGGATTGAAAACCCGAAAGGGCGATCCACGCAAAATAAGGGAATAAGCGAACAACTGCATTCTGAATTCGTCTGTATCACTTACAACACGGCAAGCTTCGAAAGTATAAAGCATCGGTCAGAATCAGCTGTCTTCAAAAAGCAAGATGAGAAGCATGTCAATGTCATACAAGTCATAGCAAAAGGGAAGCACTGAAGCGTCATCAACATTGCCAGCATCTTTTTGTTTTCTCATTTTGTAAAAATCTCCTCATTTCAGGGGATTCGTTTCTTTGACTGTACTCGCCAATTCAGGGCACCCCAAATTAATAAAATCAGATTTTCAGTCATATTTCGTCTCGTACGTTTCATTTTCATTTGCAAAAATGTCCGATATCCTTTGATTGCATAAATACATATGCGTCTTTTCTAAATTACATGCTTATAAGAGATATACTTGCTCCCGGGAGTGTCTAAACTCTTATGATGGAATCCAGTAAAGGATACCTCGGGATACTTGTACGTTTCTTTGTCATAACAGGATTGCAGGTGTTTAAAGCACAACATGGGGCATGAAAGCGTCTCCCCAGTGAGCTGCCAAATCATTACTTACTCATCACATCTTCCCAATAGCACCAGAGATGCTTCTCCCTACAGGACTTTAGGAAGATCGTTCAGTGATCTTTTCCTCCCCAGCCAAGTGTTAGACAGGGAACCATCTCCCCGCAAGAGTTCCAACCTCTGTCCAGGAGAGCAATGTCTGAAGATCTCACAACAAATTGACGAAGGCTTCCACAGGCCCCAGCTGGGCTCCTCATCACCAAGAATAGGTCTATCAGTGACTTATTCCCCCAAACAGAGTCATATATATCAGATCTACCAACGATCTCATGCCCAGCTGGGAATATCCTTCAAGAAGATCAACCAGGGATCTTCACACCGGCGGGATCCGAATCCCGGATCGGTATCCTTTGCATAATCATAGCATTCGCATCATATCTTCCCCTAGAGCGTAGCATTCCGTCTAATACGGAGCATTACGGATAAAATCAAACATATTGCATAGTCATAAGCCATGATTGAATCAATCCGCTATGAATACTGACATACCATCAACAACATACAGTACCACTCAAATTCCCAGGCAGAATGCCAAAGCAGTTTCTTTGCATTTCCCAAATACAGATACATGCTCCTTTTGGCACTCGTCCGTGTCAATATTCCCCAGTAAAGTCGCCTGAACGTTCTCTACAGACAGATACATCTGTGTACACTCCTTTAACACCCGTTTGTGTCACCATTCCCCAGCATGGTTGCCAAAACACTTATTGTAAACCAAACACTTGTTCACAATACACAGCTTTCGACACCCGTCCGTGTCATTTTATCCCCACAGATCATCAGAATATCTTTTACACTCATAAGTTCGTAACTTACACACTTCCTCTTATGATACTCGTCTGTATCATACTCTCCCCAGCAAGTTGAACACTCGTCTGTGTCTCACTCATACTTTTTACTCATACAGATACTCGTCTGTATCTTGTATACACCAATTATCTTTTCCCAGATTCAACACTCGTCCGTGTTCTTTGTTAACCAGTTGGTACTCATCTGTATCATCATCTCTGAACATGCGTCAAGCGTTTGTTTCTACCGATACTCGTCCGTATCATAGTCTTAAGGATGCTCGTCCGCATCAATCCTTACACAGCGTCAAACAATTATACCTTTCCTTTCTCGAATATAGACACTCGTCCATATCTACTATTCCCCAGAAGAGTTCCCAGCAAATTCCCAGTAAAAAGCAAAATTTATTTTCTATCAGACATTCGTCATATGTCATGATACTTTCGGCAGCCGCACCCTGCCATGTGATCGTCCTTCATCATTCCCCCAAAGGGGTCTCCGTTATTGGAACCCTTTTTTATCCGACATTCGTCCTATGTCGTGATATTTAGCACTCGTCCCGTGTTAGGTGATCGTCCTTCACCTTTTTGATGATCGTCCTTCATCATTTTATCTGATGGCTGTCCCCATCATTGGTCTTGTTATCTGACATTCGTCCTATGTCATGATAAACCCCGAGAGCAGCCGTACCCTGCTAGGTGATCATCCTTCACCTCTTGATGATCATCCTTCATCATGCTTATCCGATGGCCGTCCCCATCGTCGACCTTTTTCTTATCCGACATTCGTCCTATGTCGTGATGCTTTCGGCAACCGAACCTTGCCAGGTGATCATCTTTCACCTTAGATGACCGTCCCTCATCTTATCCCCAACAGAACAGCCGTCTCCTGCTAGGTGATCGTCCTTCACCTATGATGACTGTCCCTCATCATTTTTCTCAACCTGATGATCATCCTCATCATTTCCTCTACCTTTAATCCCCGGAGAGTCTTATTTCTTTGCCTGATGGTCGTCCCCATCATAATCTCTTCATTTCCCCAGCATGTCGGCCGTCCCCGCCATTGCTTTATCCCCAGCAGTCGTCCTCTGCTCGACGGTCGTCCTCCGTCGCCCGCACTTTGTGAATCATACTCTACTTCATTTTGCAATGTATATCCCTTTTCTTCTTCATTCAGTGAGTGCAAATTTTGGACTGTCTTTGGTATTCAACCACAAGTTATCTTGCTTGCCTGTTAAGCCGTCGCTTACATCCTGCACAACTAACTCATGTTTGAATAGGGGCAGCTGCAAACACCCCAAATTTTCCCTCACTCTTTTCACAATGGCTTGTGATTCTTTTCATATTGCATAAGTTCAATCATATCATCTCATATTACATTTTTGCTTCACTGCATTGGTTCAAGGTCATCTGCATCTAGGGTTTGTGATTTGAGCAATTCCTGAGCTATCTGAGCAACTCCAAGGGTCTTCAATCATCTTAAGAGGGTCCATGTATGTTCAAGCATCATATTATATCCTCCCAAGACCAAGAAAGTCAAAAAATCACAAGAACTGAGAAGGGCATGGAAGCAGGGCCAAGCTTAACTGCACAGATGACCTAAAATTAGGGTTTTGGTTTCAGAGGCCATAACTCCAAATTTTTTGGCCATTCTTGTTTCTATTGGTCTCTATATGATATGAGGATCATGCTTACCAATTTTCATGAAGAAATTCAATGGGGAAGGCATCTGATCAAGAGATGACTTCTTGAACAAGTCAGTGCAAAACCAGGGCATCTGAGGCCCCAATCACCCAACCAAGGGGTCTTCTCCATCATTTTGAATGTGTATGATCTTTATTTGATCTTAGAAGAGGTTATAAGTTCACAAAATTGGAGAATTTCAAGCCATTTGCAAAGTTTCCATTTTGGGAAAGTGACTTGTAATGTAAACTTGCCATTTTGGGAATGTTTTTCAACCTCCTCTTTTTGATTCAAAAATGCTTCAAATGAAAAATTCTTGGTCATGAAAGTTGTAGATTGGATCCTCCCATTTTCAAAAATTACAAGAACTTGATCTAATTCATTCTAGAACTAAAGTTATGGCCTTGCAAAGTTGGCAAAAATCACAAAAATTCACTTATGTGCCAAAGAGGGAAACTTGCAAAATCTTGTACCAAGGCAATTTGTGACTTCTAATTGATGTCTAAGCATTACACAAACATCATACATGACATAAAATTCAGAATTGCCCAAAGATTTCTCAAGTTTCATGCCTTGATCATTAAGATTTCTCAAAGGGGCCAAGAACTTCATGATTTGCAAAATCACCCACAAACTTCATTCAACTTGCTGCCTTGCCTCAAAACTGATCCCATGGACCTCCCTAAAGTCAGTTGCGCAGGACACCCCATTGTCCTTGGCCTTCCATGTGCCCATACCTCAAGTACACCAACTTTTGACATTTTGGCAACTTGCCCATACCAATCAACATAGGCCAGCACCCACTCTCTGACCTATCACATTTCATTATGTGGATCAAAACCAAGCAAAATCACACAACATTGCAGAAAAAACACTTGAGAATACACAACACACTCAAAAATCCCCAAATTTGCAAAAGCCTTCGAATCTCTTGATTCAACCATCAAACCTTCAAACTTTTTCCACCATTCAACTCCATAAACATCACTGATCATTTCCCACCCTTTATTTTGCCCTAAAACACTCAGAATCAAAAACACGATTTCAACATTTCATGAACTGAACTTCTGCCAACTTCCTCTTGAGGCCATTTAAACTCCAACCAAGCATCACAAGCTCTTGGGGGGGAATCATTGGAGTGGATTTGAGGCAAAGAACTGGCCAGAAAGCTCCTGTTTCGAAAGCTCAACTTCAGGTAGCCATGAAATTTATTTTTCCAGAACACCCATTTTATGTTATAGAATGATTCTACACACTTCACTGATCACCATGATGTCTTTACTTTTGAGAATAGTTGAGAAATAAGCATTTCATAAGCTTCTGAAATTTTTGCCATGTTTTCCGTTTTGCTTTGATTCGTGCTTTTGATGATGAACAAATGATTTTTGGTGGTTGATTCTTGTTGGGGTTGAGGAGAGGATCATTTCTGGAGCTTTAGGGGTCTTGAGGTTGCGTATTGAGGGAGATTGAGTGATGGGCTAGCCAGAGAAGATGACCGGAACACTGTTCCGGTCACCTGAAAGTAATTAGGGTTCAGATTAGGTCTTAATGACATAACTAGCGTAGTTTGAATGTGGGCCGTCCATTTGCGCGCGTTGGTCAATTCCCTCCCTTTCTATTTGAATCTGGGCCTTTGGATCTGCTGACTTTCATTTTAATTCATTTTAATTACATTTCTTTCTACATTTTATTTAAAATAGTAAAACATTTCTAAAAAAATTCATTTTTTGCATCATGACTTAAATTATTTTTCTCATTCTGAAAATATTTTTTATTTTATTTTTTGCATAAATTTCGTATTTTTAAAATATTTAAATGTTTATTTTAATTAGTTAATGGAAATTAATTAATTAAAATACCATTTAAGTTTCTAAAAATCACCAAAAAAATCACATTGCATCTTGATACATTTAGAAACATTATCAAACTCTTCACACAAATTTCTTTTTGATTCTTGAACTATTTTGGCATTTTTCCTAGGAATTAGGGTTCTTAAAAGTCAATATTTTTGCCCTAATTTAGAAAAATCCCTTCTGCCTAACCATGAGGAGTTTGATGATGGTTCTTTTTGCATTGCATTCCTCATATCATTTAGTTTCTAGGATAAAATTAGTTTTAATTTATCTTTCATTTTCAATTTGTTGTGCATTTTCCCTTTTGAAGTGCCTTAAAACCTAAGCTAACTTGAGAAAATCATAGCTTCCATTAGGTTAAGATTTAGGTCTCCTCCTTTGGGAAGTGAACTTGTGTAGGGTTAGGGTTCCTTTGATCCTATTTTCAAATTTTTATCATGTCATTTGCTTCTGGTTTTGAATTTTGTACTGCATGTTATGTATAAACCCTAATTTTAGCCTTCATTTGCATTCATCCTTCATATGCTTGCATACATGAATTTTCCATGACATTTTGTGCATCCACATGACATCTAAGACATCTTAGGATACATTAGAATCATGTTTGATCCTTTCATCATCCATTTGCCTTGTTATGTATCCATTGCATTTCATAAGTTTTCATGAACTTTCATGCTTCCAACTTGTCTCATTTGCATTCTCATCTTTTGTATGATCATTCATATCACTTGGCATGCTTTCATACCATATCATAACATCATTTGCATCATGAATATGCTTCTAATTTTGGTTTTCATCTTTACATTTCATCTCATTTTCATTTCATTTAATTTCCTTTTGCTAACTTTTCAGGTGGTAAGTGTTTGAGAAGTGAATTTGCCTTCACTTCTCATAATCTCTTCTCATCTCTCTTATGCATCATTGCTGAATTTTACTTGTGAATTAGAATGAGCTTGCTCATTCATGTCCCCTACTCACTTTCTTTCTTCAAGCAACTTATCCTCTTAAGTGAAGTAAGTTGTCTTGCTTCTCTCTGATTCTCCTTCCTTCATCCTGCTTTTTCCTTGGTGGCTTTTCTCTTGAGATCTTCTTGCAAGCCTCATAAACCCTAGGAATACCCAATCATGATCATAATTAGGGTTTTATTAGTCCCCCATTAGTTTTACCTTTGTGTCATCTTTGTGTCTTCTCTTCTCATCTCTTAATCAAGGACTAAACCTTGAAGGTTTTAAGGCTTTGTGATTAGGGTTATGCTTGTATCCTTCTATTAGGATGAAGTGTATAACTTTAATCCTAAGTGTTAAACCCTTAATGTGTTTAAATCCTTTAATCAATTCACTTAATAATCACTAAGACATCAATCTTGTAACTTGGGCCTTGCATTAGGGTTTTAATTCTTCCTTAATTGGTTAAGAAGGACTAACCCTAGTGTTAATGGACAAGTCCCCCTCAGGTTGTCTTACAAACCATAAAATCCATTTCTTAATCTTACCATTAACTAAAATCCACTATAATAAAGGTTTTGTTTTGTCATGAGGTTAATCCCTAATCATGGATTAAGTTGAGGAGCCTTTCTCAGCTTAAATGTTCTCATCTGTCATCCTTCTATTAGGATGGCGTAATAAGTCCATTAAATCCTTGATTATGGCTTAAACTCATTACCTAACACCAAACAAAAAATCCAAAAACATCTAAATAATTGCAAGTAGGTTAATGATCTTAATCCTACATCATGGTGATTAAGTGTGAGGTGTTTACTTCATACTTAAGGTATTCTCATTACCCCTAATCAGAGGGAGGATGTGATGAGTTTACTAACCCATGGTTTAGGCTTAAGCTCATTTTCCTATGACAAACTCCAAAAAGCAATAAAAGATTGAACACACAAAAACAAACAATAATCGTCTCCTCCGGGATTCTTTTCTCATCATCTTCATTCACAAACAAGAACTCGCTTCTTCCTTCTAATGCAAGACAGTTTGCACCTGGGCCAGACAGGTCATACACTTGAGCATAGATAAGTAAGCAGTTCATAAGTCAATTTATTTTTCAGTCTCTTTGAGTCGAACTACGGTGTTCTGACTTCCTCATTGCACGAGAGGATACATAGGCATAACTTAACGGTTATCGAACAAAAGTCTCTGTGTATTCCCCCCTCTTCCAGCATTATTCTTTAAATCTCATAGTCTTGAGCTTCATTCTTTCCTTACACTGACACCCTCATATTACACTTCACATTTCTTTTGCAATGACACCTGTATATTCTTTTCCAGCTTTAGCACACAAAATAGCACTGACACTACCCCGTTAAGCACAAACTTTCAAGCGTGGATCTCGTCGAGTACGGCGGACAATCTGGGTGCTAATACCTTCCCAGGTTGTAACCAACCCCCTTTCTCAGTTTCTCTGGTTCGCGACCGTCTTATCCATCTCTTTCTAGGTTTATGCAGCATTACCTTTCCTTCGGGATAAAAATGCCTAGTTGGCGACTCTTTTCTTTTCAGTTCACTCTTGTGTGTTCTCTTTCTGCCGACCGTTCGCGTCTGTACCCTATTTGACTTAGCCTCATCTAGTGGGAGCGAGAGTGGGTTGAAAACAATAATGGCGTATGTAAACACCCCAAATTTGCCCTCACCCATTCACACCATGGCTTATGATCATTCTCATATGCATATACACAATCATATCATCTCACATTTCACTTTTTATTCACTGCATAGTTTCTAAGGCATCTGCACCTAGGGTTTGTGACCTGAGCAATCCCAAAGCTTCTTGAGCCATTCCAAAGGCCACCAATCAACTCAAAGGGGTCCATGTGTGTTCTTACATCATATTCCATCTCCTCAAAGTCAAAAATGAAGAGGAATCACAAGAACTAGGGTTTGAGTGGATGCAGAGCCAGGATGAACTGCAGTTGACTGAAAATTAGGGTTTGGGTTTCAGAGGCCATAACTCCAAATTTTTTGGTCATTCTTGTTTCCATTAATCTCTATATGGTATAGGGAGTATGCATATCAATTTTCATGAAGAAATTCCATGGGGAAGTCATCTGATCAAGGGTTGACTTTTCAGACAAGTCAGTGTAAAATCAGGGCATCTGAGGCCCCCAATGACCCAACCAATGGGTGATCTTCATCATTTTGAGTGTATATGATCTTTATTTGATCATGGAAGAAGTTGAAGTTCATAGAAATCAAGAATTTGGAAGTTTTGCAAATGTTGACTTTTTGGGCATGGTTGACTTTTCAAGAATGCATCATTTTAGGTCAATTTTCAAGCCTTGATTCATGATCCAAAAAGGCTTCAAATGAAAAAACTTTGGTCATGAAAGTTGTAGATCTCATCTTTCCCTTTTCAAAAAGTACAAGAACATGATCTAACTCTTCTTGGATCAAAAGTTATGGCCATGCAAAGTTGCCAAAAATCATTGTTTTTCAAGTTATGCACTAAATGGAAATTTTGCTAAGTCTTGAACCAATGCATTATGCAACCTCTAATTCATGTCAAACCATTATGTAAACATTCTCTAAGTCCTAAAAATCAGAATTTGACTAAGTTTGCCCATGGTTTCATGCTTGGTTGGATAAAAAGTCACATGTGAACCATAAGCCAACCAACTTGCAAAATCACTCATAACATTATGCCAACTTGCTGCATTGAGCCTTGGGTCAAGCCAGCCTCTCACACTCACCATGCTGCACCAGAACCCAACTTGTACTTGCCTAGTATCATGCCATGCCCTATCTTACACAAAAGTGGACTTTGAGCAAAAGTAGCCTCACCTATCCCTGCAGGCCAGGTCACATCCCCCAGCCACTTGCATTATTTTATTGAATCATTTTGCTGGCCATAACACATAGCAACCAAGGCTGAAACATACACATTCACAACTTACACAAAAACCTTCCATATTGCAAGTTCCTTCGAATTTCTCTCCACAGCAAGCAAACACTTCAACTTTCTTCATCACTCAACTCAATACACTCCATAGATCACAAACCACCCAGAATGCAAGCCTGAAACAGCCTGGAAACACCATTGCCATCACTCACCCTCATTCTGCAGATTCATTCGAATCTCCTTCCATAAGCCACAAACAACCAAACAAACTTTGCCAAGCTTCTCAACACACTTCATAGACCTCAAACAACTCATCACCATGGCCTGAATCAGCCAGAAACTCATCTGCCATTGTTGACTGAACTGAAGCTGAAGCATTCGAATCTCCTTCTCCAGCAAATCTAAACTCCATTTGAGCATTCAGACATCTTTGGGGGGCCAAGAGGAGCAGCTTGCACTTAAAGAAAGGGCCTGAAAGTTCCTAAATCAAAGGTTGCAAATCTCAGGTAGCTCGAAAATAATTTTTCCAGAAATCTCTTTTTATGTTACAAACTTGTTCTTCATGATGCACTGATCATTCTGGTACCTTTAGTTTTTGAAATGGTTGCGTTTTAAGGATTTAATTTCTGTTTGAAGCTTACGAACCCTAGAACTTAGTTTCTTCGATTCAGATGATTTAGGAAAGATAAATGTGTTTTGGGAGAGGGGTTTAGCTCGTGAGGTGATGGAGATCATTTCCCATGTCTTAGGTTTCATTTATATTACGTTTTGAGAGGTTTGAGATTTTTCAGGTGACCTTCTGGCCGGAGAAGACGACCGGAAGTCTTCTCCGGCCACCTGAGATTAGTTTGCCCTAATTACAGTAATTAATGTTAGTTTGAATTTTGGCCGTTGATGTGCGTTGACTGGTTGACTTCCCACCCTTTTTGATGGCCCAGATTCACCATTAGCCCTAATCAGGATTAATTAGATTAATTAATTGTTTTTTAGGAGTTTGAATGTGAGCCACACGATTACGCGCGCAGTCAACACTTTTGAACCCAGAATCAATCTCATGCGTCCATTCTGCTTACTTCTTATTTTATTTGTTTTATTTTATTTTTATTTCAATTAACTTGCATAATTTATTTAAAATAGTAAAAAATTCATAAAAATTATGAAACTTTTTCTTTAAGGTTTTATTAATTTTCATGACACAAAAATATTTTTTATTTTATTTTTATCATTAAAAAAGCATTTTTAAATATTTAAAAGATTATTTTTAATTGATTAATGAGAATTAATTAATTAAAAATACTTTTAGGTATTTAAAAATTACACAAAAATTCATGAAATGTTCTAAGACATTTAGAAACATTGTCCAACCTTCAAACCAAATTTCTTTTTTGATCTTGATGCATTTTGAGAATTTTTCATTGAATTAAATCATATTTTATGCATTATTTTGATCATATGTTTGAAAATTCATTTCTGCCTATTGGTGAAGGTTGAGACATTGATTCTTTTTGCATTGTTTTCCATTTGACATGTATTTTCAAGGATAAAAAGGCCATGATTTGATCTTGCATTTTCTAATTGATTGGCATTTCTTTTGTTACAAACCCTAAAAAACCCTAATAACTTGTAAAAATCATATCTTGAGATTGGTAAAGAGTTGAGAGTTCCCCTTTGGGTAGTGATTTGTTATAGGTCTAGGGTTTCTTTGAATGTCATTTTCCTTTTTTTATCTTAGGGTTTGCTTCTGTTTTTGGTTTGTGTTTGATGTTTGATCCATGAACCCTAATTTGGGCTTTCTCTTGCATCCTTCTTGCATTTCCTTGCATAATTTGACTTGCCATTGCATTTTGTGCATGCTTAGGATTCATTTGGCATCTTAAGACATATAAGAAACATGTTTGATCATTGCATTGCATATTTGCCATGTCATTTGACTTGTATGCTTCATAACATTTCATGTTCATTCATGCTTCTTAGCTTGCATCATTTGCACTCATAAACTTGTATGAACATCACCATGCCTTGCCTCTTGTTTGCAGCACTTCATATCATCATAATCATCATGTGTATGCTTCTGGTTTGGCCTAGCATCATGTCATTTCATTGCATTTAGCATTGCATTGCATTTGTTTCTAACATTTCAGGTGGTAAGTAAACTTGAGAAGTGAATTTGCCTTCACTTCTCATAACTTTTCTTTTCATCTCTCTTGCATCCATTGCTGCATTTATACTTGTGTTTGAGTTTGAGCTTGCTCATTCTTGCTCCTCCCACTTTCTTTCTTCAAGTGACTTGACTTCTTGAATGAAGCAAGTCACTTTGCTTCTCTTGATCTTGTTCATCTGCTTCCTTGGTGGTTCATCAGAAGATTGTTCTTGCAAACCTCACAAACCTTAGGAACAACCAAGCATGACAATGAATTAGGGTTTTGATTAGTCCCCCTCATAGTTTTACCTTTGTGTCTCTCTTTGAGTCCTCTCTTCTCACCTCATAACCAGGGACTAAACCCTAAAGGTTTTAAGACTTTGTGATTAGGGTTATGCCTGCATCCTTCTCTCAGGATGGAGTGTATAACTTTAATCCTAAGTATTAAACCCTTTGATGTGTTTAAATCCTTTAATCAATTCACTTAATAAATATCAAGACATCACTTGTAACTTGGGCCTTGCATTAGGGTTCTAATTCTTCCTTAATTGGTTAAGAAGGACTAACCCTAGTGTTAATGGACAAGTCCCCCTCAAGTTGTCTTACAAATCATAAAATTCACTTCATCATCATACCAGTAAATAAAATCCACTTAATCAAAGGCTTGTTTTGTCATGGGTTTAATCCCTAATCATGGATTAAGTTGAGGAGCTTTCCTCAGCTTAAACATTCTCATCTATTATCCTTCTTTTAGGATAGTGTAATGGGTCTGTTTAATCCCTGGTTATGGCTTAACCTCATTACTCAACACTAAACAAAAGCACCAAAAACATCTAATTAATCACAAGTAGGTTAATGATCTTAACCCTACATCAAAGGTAATTAAGTGTGAGAATCTGACTTCACACTTAAGGTAATTCTCATTACCCCTAATCAGAGGGATGATGTGATGAGTTTACCAGATCCATTGATCTAGGTTTAAGCTCATTATCTTATGACAAACTCAAAAAAGAAATAAAAGACTGAAAACTCAAAAAAACAAACAATAGCCGCCTCCTCCGGGATTCTTTTCTCACCTCATTCACTCACAAACGAGAACTTGCTCCTTCCGTCTAATGCAAGACAGTTAGCACCTGAGCCAGACAGGTCATACACTTGAGCATAGGCTAGTAGGCAGTTCACAAGTCAATTCACCTTTCAGTCTCTTTGGGTCGAACTACGGTGTTCTGACTTCCTCATTGCACGAGAGGATACGTAGGCATAACTTAACAGTTATCGAACAAAAGTCTCTGTATATTCCCCCTCCTTCTAGCTTCATTCTTTAGCCTCATGATCTTGAGCATTTCACTCCTTCCTTACACTGACACTTTCATACTACACATCATTATACACTTCACTTCTTTTACACTGACACCTGTACATTCTTTTCCAGCTCTTTTACACACAAATTGCACTGACACTACCCCCTTTGAAACACAAATCTTTTAAGCGTGGATCCCGTCGAGTACGGCGGACAATCTGGGTGCTAATACCTTCCCAGGTTGTAACCAACCCCCTTTCTCAGTCTCTCTGGTTCGCAAACCGTCTTATCCGTATCTTTCTAGGTCCATGCAGCATTGCCTTTCCTCCGGGATAAAAATGCCTAGCTGGCGACTCTATTCATTCTCCAGTGAGTTCACGGCTGTGTGTTCTCACTGTTCCTTTCGCCGACCGTTCGCGTCTGTACCTTCATCTGATCATTGTCATTTGTCGGGAGCGACAGCGTACAACTGGATAAGTCGGGATTTTTGCAAGTGCATCTTAATAGGGTGGGGTATAAAGATGAGCCTTTTATTCTAGCCTCTCAAGCTAAACAAGTGTTCTATGTTAATGATTTGACAAGTACAAAGTGGTCTATAGTGCTTTTATCGAACAAAGTCATTGATGATAACATTGGAGATCAAGGTGATATTGATGTTGATATTGAATCATTTACTAGAAATGATCAAGGTGATATTGATGGTGATATTGAATCATTTACTAGAAATTATCATAATGAGGGTATTTTGATCAATCCAACCGACCATGTTGTTAAGAGACGGGTAGAACATATTCCAACCAAGAAAAGAAAGAGATGTGTCTAAAAAAGGTACTAGTTATAAAATAATTGATTATATCATTTTATATATAGCTTATATCATTTAATGAATTATGGATTATGGATTTTTATATTTGTCATTTTAATTTTTGTTTTTTTCTTTCTTACAGGTCAAATGGCTGGTAACGAGGAGAAGGACACAAGCGAGACACATAATTATACAAATGAAGCTCGGGATGCACCTTCAAATATAGAAAGTGAAATAAAAAGAGGAATCACAATAATGAAGTCAATCATCCATGTTAGGGATAAAGGGATCAATATGATGTACATTGGAATAATGATAACCAACTGATTGAGCCTAACAGTTCAAAGTTGTCTTCATATATTAGTTCACTTTCCCGCCAGCACATTCCTATTACCAATGATAATTGGAGGAATCCAACGCTGAAATCTGGTAAAGATAGGATATGGATTGAGATAAATGTACTTACCAAATATGATTGATGTTATTTTATTTTTGTTGACGATTAAGTCTTTAATTTACTTATACTAACACAATTTATGTTTATATGGGTATGTTTTTTTTAAATAGAGGTCCTTTAATATTGAAGAAAGCCAGAAGAATTATTGTCTTCAAATGGCCGGAAGGAGACACAAAGGGTTTAAAGCCTTATTAACAACAAAATATCTGAAAGATAAGGAAAAAAATTTGTTGAAGCAGACCTTCCACAATTGTATGCGGATTTGATTTCACCGGGAGAATGGGCCAATTTTGTAGCCAAACGAAAAACCAAAGAATTCAATGTAATGTTATCTTTTTATGTCTATTAATTGTATTATATAGTTGTTGAATTAGTTTGTTCTGAAATGACTTAAACTTGTTTATCCAGGCTTTGAGTGCCAAGAATCGCCAAAGAGCAAAAAAAACCCGTGTATCCATACAAAAAAGGGCGTTTGGGATATGCACGATTAGAACAAAAATTGGTACATATATATAAATGGTATGATTTTATGATTTGTATTATTGTGTTATAATTTATGAACTTATTATTTATCTCAATGTGTAGTTAGTAGAGTCGAAAAGTGAAACATCATCACTTCCGGAACATGTTTTGTAGAAGGAAGCTCGTGTGGGCAAGGATGGAGTTGTTATGGAAGATGTCCAACACGTTTATGACGAATGTGTAAGTATAACATTATGTCTTTAAGTTAATCGAAATTTATTTAAATATAAGTAATTTTTAATCCCCACTAATGATTTTTAGGAGACTCTATCTCAATCCTTAACCACCACCGGTGACGAGGATAGCAGGAGCATTCTTAGTCGAGTATTAAATGTTCCTGAGTATTCCTGTCGAGTGAGAGGTAAAAGTTATGGTGTGACTCCATCTTCCTTCTATAAACAACCAAAGAAAAAAAATCCAAGCAACAAAAAAGTCATTCAATCATTGGAGGAACTAAAAGTGCAAGTCTGCGAATTGCAAAAGGATAAAGAGAGATATGAGGCGGAAAAGTGCGGTTCCGGTATGAAAGATGTTGGTGACAAAGATAGTATCAATTGTCAAAAAAAAATTCCGAGGTAATTAGCTCATATTTATTTTATTTAAATTAAAACATTTTTTTAATTGACTTTTATACACATTAACAATTATGCATTCATTGTTGCTTGGTTGTCAAGGGAAAAGTGCATAACAAAGTGAGAGAGTTAATGCATACTAAACCGATCCCTCTTGGTCATCGGAAAGTTTCAGTTGATGTTGTTTTAGATAAGTATGTGGTACTACCTATACCTGAGGAGGTTTCAGAGGCTACATTGATGAGAGAAGCAATAGGTGCATTTGTTGCATGGCCGTTAGACCTCATTTGCGTAGATGATGAGGTATGTTGAAAATAATTACGAAACTCTCTTAGTATTCAAATGTCAATTCTGAACCATTATGAAAATTATTATGAAACATCATGTACATTTTTTTACATGGTAATGTTAGACTCCTACAAAACCCGCATCTAAGGATAAAGGGGTTTTGCGGCAAACGAGTCTGTTGCATCACAAAGATAGGTACATTTTAAGTGTTATTTTATTATCTGAATTCAAATGTTTCATGATTGTCCACTTTACCTAAATTATATGATTGTCAGGTTTCTGCTCAAGCTTCACAACAGATCACCAGCAAGCTAAAAAAAGCTCATGTTAAGTCCGTGCCGACAAAAAAATATCTTCCTCCCTTTCAGTCGTGCCTTAAAACAATTTTGTCAACATCAGATGTGATGCAAGGTGTTATTCGTCAAGTATGTATGGACAAAGGCGTTTTTGGTATTCCTGATCATATCGAGTTTATCGGAAAAGAGGACATGGAGTAGATTTTTTGTCATCTTGAATTAGGCATCGCTGTTGTTCATTACTACACCTGGTAATCTGATCAGTACTCTATTATTTATTTAGGTGAACAATTTATTTACACATTTCAATGAAAATAGTCTAATGTTTATTATGTTTTTATTTAAGGTTCTTGTATGAAAAAGTGATGCACGAGAATGAACTCTCAAAGAGATTCTGTTTCATTGTTAGCCACCGTGTCAATGCACCGACAATTTCACTGAATAAAGATGCAGTAAGAGACCAATTGGTTGAGAGATATATGTCCACCAAAGAGAATGAAGCTTTGTTTTTTTTTACCGTATAATACTGGACCCAAGTATGATTTTCATTCTAATTTCATTATGATATTTGTATCTTTTGCATAAAAATTATCCATCTAAACGTTTGTTATATTTTACAGTGCACATTGATTGTTGGTTGCCATTAATCCAAAAAAGAAGTGGTCTATTATCTGAATTCATTGGAGCATAATTGGACAACATATCCGGATCTGAAGGAAGTGGTTGATAAGTAAGTCATATTGGACGAAATATTCATGTGTATATGTACATTTATAGTGTGATTGTTCTAAATTTACGTTTTTATTTTATAAATCAATACTAATATATCGAGCACAACGAGATCATCGAGTAGCACGATCTAAATTGGACACTATTCCATGAGTCCATGTTCAGGTATATTAATTTTCATATTGTTACTTATTAGTGATGCTAATTGATAACACAAAATAACTCTATTAATTCTTATTTGTTTGTCTATGTGTAGTGTCCTCAACAAAAAAAACGGCATAGACTGCGGGTATTACGTGTTGAGGTTTATGAGAGAAATCATTCAAATGAATCAATTAGAGGTTCCTATCATGGTATGCATGGATTTATAACTTAGGATTTAATTTAATATTTATCAGATATGTCATAATTTATTATTTTAAACTAACTAATGCATATTTTGTTTTGTTATGTAGTACTTCGATAAATTCGATGTTTCTCATTACACGCCCTCAAAATTGCATGAAATTAAGGAAGAATTGTGCGAATACATGATTGAAAGAATGGCCTTCTAGGTATAGGATAAGTGGACTTATATGTGAATGGTTTATTTTACGTACAGTTTTGTGAATGGTATTAATGTAAATGACTTGATTTGTATAAATAGTTTTGGATTGAAATGGAATTAGTGTGGTATATTAGTGAAATGTTATTAGTTTTGAGATGTAAATGATCATTTGTGGATTATTTGATTTAGTGGAAATGATCTCTGATTAGTATGAATTCTGACTGAAAATGTGAATTATAACAGGTTTATGCAAAAAAAAAAGAAGGTAAAATTGGATTTTTTTTAAATCCAATTAAATTATTGGTATAAAAAAGACAACACTTTCTGGAAAAAGCGCTATCTAACGTTAAAATTATAGGACAACATTAGAAAGCGCTTTAAAAAGCGTTGTGTAAAGGGGAACAAAAGAGAGCGCTTTTTCAGACAAAAGCGCTCTCTAAAGGTGTATAAAAACTTTTATTTAAATACTATACGCATACTTTAGACAACGCTTTTTAAGGAAAAAACATCTTCTAAAGGCCCACATTAGACAACGCTTTTTCCCAAAAAGCGCTGTCTAAAGATATATACAAAAACTAATTAAAATTTTATATTTATATATTAGACAGCGCTTTTAAGAAAAAAGTGTTTTTAAAGGGATACATTAGACCGCGTTTTCTACCTTAAAAGCGTTGTCTAAAGGTAAATACAAAAATTAATTAAAATGTTATAATTATACATTAGACAACACTTTATAAAGCGCTGTCTAAAGGCCCATTTAGAAAGCGCTTTTTACCTAAAAAACGCTTTCTAAATGGGTCTTTAGACAACGTTTTTTTCTTAAATAAAAGCGTTGTTTTTTCCTACGACAACGCAGACTTAGACAACGCTTTTTGGAAAAAAATGATGTCTAATGTATATATAAAATGTTTTAAAATACTTTTTGGGAAAGATATATATAAATTTACCTTTGTTAAACAACTATATTTTTTCTAAATTAATTTATAAAATGTTTTAAAATTTACAAATTGTTAAAAAAAAGTTAATATGTTTTTGTAATTAAAAATTCATTGATACTATTGAGTAAACAGTTTCAGTTTTTTAAAACATCAAGAATTCTATTATAAATATGTCAGATAAGCAAAATATATATATATATATATATATATATATATATATATATATATATATATATATATATATATATATATATATATATATATATATGAGACAAACCTACCTTTGCATGAAAATATATTTAATTTAATAAAACTTAAAATTAATATTTATATTTTTAAATTATACTAACTATTTTATTTTTAGTACTTCCAATTATTAGATTTTAATTTTTTATATTTTATAAAGTTTAAAAATTTCCTTATGACAAAATCATACATATTTTTTAAATATTATTTATTGATATTTTTTAATTGGTTATCAAATTAATCTTTATTTATATATTTATCATATATAATTTTTATTTTAAATAATATTTTATAGAGGTAAATTTATAAATTATTTCTTTTATCATATCTTGTCAGATTCTAACTCATTTCGTATTCAAGATAAAATTTGAACTTGTAAATCAAGATATGATAAATTTCATGACTAACTTATCATATCCTATAGTATCATCAAATATGGATTGAGATAGTATATGATACAAATATCATATCCTTTATTGTTTCTTTTATTTTCCAATGTAACAAAAATATAAAAGAAATGATGTGCAAAATTATATCAAATAAATTTATGATTTAAAAGATATACCAAGAAATGTAAATCAATTTTATATTTAAATTCAATGAAAATTATATTAATTTGTCATCACTCAATTTTTATAATTGTATTTAAAATTATATGACATGGAAAAAAGCTCTCATCAGTTGCAACATAAAAATTAATATAGATTGATGTTCTATGCCCATTTAACTCACAAGTACAAAATTCAAATCAAGCACCTAAAGTTTATCGTGAGAGAATTGTCATAAAATTTGGTTAGAGTTAAATTTAGAGGATTTCTTAATACATCTCTTAAATTATTTAGACATTGCGTGCAATTCCATTTGTTCCCCCTGATTCCGGATATATAAATCAGGACGTACCACTGTATTTAAAAAAGAAACTTTCGGATGTGCATATCCGGAAGGTCTTCGCATATGCAGATCCGAAAGATATGCTGATATATTTCAAATTATATGATCACTCCCCTCATTCTCTTCATTCTCAACCTTTCTTCTTCCACACTCATCCTCACCAACCTAAAAAATATTATTTCATCATTACCATTTCTCACTCAAAAACTCCAACTTTTTGGTGAAACAAATCAAATGGAGCAAGAGAAGATTGAATTTCAGGTAAATATTCAACTTCATCCACTACATTGCTCATATTATGAATCTACTTTTGTTGAAAAATGAAGTTACGTGACTCCCATATGTGCACATCTGGTAGCAATTCTTTATGAACATTTTCGGATGTGCACATCCGGAAGAATATCTGACAGTAATTAATTTTAATTTTCAAAATTTATTATTTTTAACTAGTTATGTATATTTATTGTTATGTTATTGTTTATTAATAGATATGGTACACCCTGATAACATCTCAAAAGAAATAGTTTCGACGATTTCTCCAAAAGTTGATGGGATTATCGTAAAATCGGTTGATGTCGGCGATGACTTTAATAACAAGCAAGAGTTTGACGATCGTGAAAGCATTCTCGCATATATTCATAGGACGACTATTTGGCCTTGGTTTCGGTGTCAATATCGGAAGATCGGATAACGGTTCGAATAAAAGAGTTGCTTTTGTAATTTTGGTGTGCGAAAGAAGCGAAAAATACCAGTTCCTTTGCGGAAGTTAAAAAAAGACGACACAGGTAGTAGAAAATGTGAGTGCCCTTTTAAGATTCGTTGTTACAATGTAGCTTCTAAAAAATGGAGATTTAATGTTGTTTGTGTTATACATAATCACGAATTTTCCTCAAAGTTTCAAGGCCATCCAAGTGTATGTCGACTCAATTTGGAAGAGAAGACATATATGGCCGACATAACTTTGAATCTCGTCAAACCGAAAAATATACTTGCGACGTTGAAACGGAAGCAACCCGATAATGCAGCAAACATAAAGTAAGTGTATAACATTCGGTATCAGACAAACAAAGAATTTGGGGGAGATAAAAGTGAGATGCAACAACTGTTGAAACTTCTTGAGGATAACAATTATGTGTCTCGGTATAGATATCATAATGATAGAGTTATGGTCCGAGATATTTTTTGGACACATCCAGATTCTGTAAAGTTTTTCAACACTTTCTCGACAATGCTAATTCTTGATTGTACCTACAAGACCAACAAGTATCGACTTCCACTAATTGAGATGGTCGATGTAACGTCTACGAACAAGACATATATCGTTGGTTTTGCATTTTTGGAGTGCGAGAAATAGGACAATTATACAGGCATTGGAGACGTGTCAGTCTCTTTTGAAGAAACATGTTCCAATGCCTAAAGAGGTTGTTACGGACCGCGATACCGCTTTGATGAATGTGATTGCAAAGGTATTTCCTTATTCTAATTCATTACTTTGTCGATATCATATAACAAAGAGTGTGAGAAGTCGGTTTAAACCTGCGGTGGGTATGAAACAAGTAGAGTTGGAAGATGGAAAAATGGTTAAGACCGGTGTTATTGTAGAAAAAATAATGGATGCATGGAATCGTATTATAAATTCTTCAATAAATGAATTATTTGCCGATTTGGTCATGAAATTCTGAAAAGTATGCGAAAAATACTCGACTTTGTTGAAATATGTTAAGAGCACTATTCTTGATAAAGTGAAAGAGAAAATAATATGTTATTAGATGGATAATATCCGACACCTTGGAAATACAACAACCAATAGAGTTGAGTCGGAACAAGCTACTTTTAAGAATTGGTTGGGTAATAGCAAGGGTGATTTATGTCGAGATTGGGACTCCGTAGATCTTATGATTAAGAACCAACATAACGAGATACAAATCATATTTGGTCAGAGTATCACTACTTTGGAACATCGGTTTAAAGGTAACGTTCTTTACTCTAAACAGATCGACAACATGTCTCGGGCGGGATTGTGCTATATTTTTCATGAGGCCAACCGAGCCAAAATGGTTGGTTCTGATAGTGAAAAGTATGGTTGCACTCTTGTAAAAACTTACGAACTTCCGTGTGCTTGTGTTATCGCTACGAAGTTGAAACTAGGTAATCCAATACAAATTGACGAAGTTTTCCTGCATTGGATGAGACTTAGTTTTGATGATGACGGTTGTATAGAATGAGATAAACCAAATATCTCTATTTTTTTCCGAATTATAAGCGAGTCAAGTGAGATTTTCAAAGGCCGATGAAAACATGAAGCTACACATCAAAGAAAAATTGAGGAGGCTTGCCTTTCCCGTAACAACCAACATGATACCGCCGTCTCAACCGGTGAAGACAAAAGGTGCTCCGAAGAAGTTGAAGCCTACACCGAATGACAACTCGACAAATCAGTGTCCTTCATATTGTGAGCACATTAACAAACTATTTTTGGAGTCACCGACTCCAAAATCTCTACAAAGTTCCATGAAAGGAGCTCGAAATTCCAAACCGGCTCCGACACCGATTCCATGAGTTTCGACACCGAATGCACCAATAATTTTCTTTATCTAAAAGATGTCGGTTTTTATGCACAAGTATATCGATGGTATCATCGATGTTGTAGGGGATGGTAATTGCGGTTACCAAGCTGTTTTGGCTATACTTGGTAGATGAGAGGAAGGTCATGAGCTTGTCCGTCATCAACTTATCCAAGAGTTGGAGATGCACAAAGAAGCATACTTGTGTTTATTTGAAAATAAGGAAAACTACGACAAGTTTTACTAGTCACTTGTTTCATGGTTGAGAGGTCCGACCCATTGTCGAAATGGATGAACTTCCCCGATATGGGTCATGTTATTGCATGTGCTATGATATGATGTGTACTGACTTGACACAGTACGGTTTTTCGTAAACCTTTTTTACTTTCTGCACCAAACCACCGTCAAATCCAAACGATCGCATTATGTGTATAGGATGGCTTTCGAAATCAAGGCATTTTGTATAAGTAATCTTGAAACCCGAATGCTCCATACCACCAAAATCACCGCAATAGGCGGCGCATGCACCCGCAATTGCTGAGTCGTGGCCTGATAGTTTTGTTGAAAGGATGGTAGAATTCGAGCGATTGAACGAAATTGAAAAGGCATCAAATAGGGAAAAGTCCATAGGTCAAGCTCCGATAGATTTAGATGAAGACTTTTGTTTTAACTTTTTTGTATAATCGAACAACAAAATATAATTTTTTGAAGTGAAATCTATTGATTTATATTCATGTGTTCTTTTGATATCACTAATGTCTTTTATTCTAAAACATTGCATAACATAGTAACATAAAGAACCAATTCTATTTTAAATATGTATCAGTAAAATATTCTGATTTGTAGATCCGGGAAAGTTCGGGATATGCACATCCGAAACTTGTAATTATAGGGTGTTTTCGGATCTGTAAATCCTGTAAGAAGTTAGGCAAAATTCCCTTCACCCTAGGTTTTCTATAAATTAGGGGCTTCATTTGATATCTTTCACACAAACACAAAATGTCTCAGTTGTATGAAATCAAGATTCATTGGTGTGTCGCAAATGTTTCCTACACCGACGACAAAACACCCGGTCGCACGACTAAGCTAATGATGCACCAATCCATGGGCGAGATCATTGAAGAGATCAAACTTCTTCTACCTTACCGAGACAAACAGAAGGTTGCGAATGTTGAGTATCGTTCACCTTCGGTTGACAACGAAGGGAACGTCACTTACATCATGCTTGAGCTCAAGAATCCAGAGGATGTTAGAGTGATGTGGCAAACTTATTTCCGGTACAAAGAACGATTTTTGCTCGAGGTCAAGACAACCGTCCGCAGAACGGTCGACCGGATCTTAGAGATGTGCAAGCGTCTACTAGGCTATTGATCTTTGTAATATTTAAATTTCTGTTGATTTAATGACGAATTAAATGTAATCCGATTTTATGGTATGAATGTGAGAAATGTTGCAATTCTGTTTTTCTTCCTGATTTGCACATACAAACTGTTTTTTGATGTGCATATCCGTAAAAAATTGAAAAAACGGTACGTCCAGATTTGAACATCTAAAAACCAGGAGTATTTTTGTAAACATGCAAGATGCCTAAATAATTCAAAAAGTGTATTACAAAATTCTTTAAATTTAAATGGTCGAATGATTTTTTCCTTTGAGGATGGGAGTTTGGATGGTTAGAGTTAAATTTATATGGTTTGAGGATGGGAGTTTGGATGGTTAGAGTTAAATTTATATGGTTAGAAATAAATTAGTAACTAAAAATAAAATGAAAATTTTATTTAATGGAGTGTCTCCCATTAAACTTTTTTTTTAATGTCATTAGTTTGATTGTAGAGATTTAAGGCTCAGGTAGTATCAAAGAGACCTTTTTCATATAGAGACCTTTTCATATAGAATCTCCTTTCTTTTATATTGTTTGAGCCTTTGTCCATTTACATTGAATGTATCTACATATCTAAGATCTTAAATTTTCACAACTCTCATTTGATGATCCCTCTTTGATCACAAATCGACCTGACCATTTAGACTTTGATTTACCAAGAAATAACCTTAACTTTGAATTGTATAGAAAAAGCTGTTGTCCATGATAAAACTCTTGTTTCACCAAGTTCCTATCATGGTACCGCATAACCCTTGCTTTATTGATGATTTCTTTAATATGTCTGAACTCTCATCTCTTCTAGTTCAATCAGTTTCAAAAGCCTCTTTCTTCTGGTCATATTTTCATCAACGATTAAAAATTCTCTACCAAATAAGCTTAAGTGCTTAAGTGCTTAAGTTCCATGGTAAATGATGTGTTACAAGTTCCTATTAGAATTATTTTGAATGATGTCAAAATAAAGATAATTTAGCATTTACGTATATTAGATAGTATTTTTTAAATTTAAATATGCATCTTAGCATTAGAAAATCTAAAAAATTTTTAAAAATAATTTAAAAAAAGGTCTCAGATATTAAAAATGATTTAGAAAAAGTTTCATGCATAAAACAACAAATTTTTATTAAAAAAAACAGTTGTATGTGTCAACACATACAAATTACAGGTCGATACATGTAACTTATTTTTAAAACCTGTAGCTTCTATTTGATATGTTGACTACATGATCAACACATGATCTATATAGGTCGGCACAGAGACGGAGGTAGGGATTTAAGATTGTGGGGGAAATATATTTTTATAATATATTGTGTACCATTACTTTTGAAAATTATATTTATTTTTTATGATATTTGTTTTAAAATATATTAAATAACTTTATCAATTTTTGTTTGTCTATTTTTCGCTAATTTATTATTATTAATAATAATAATAATAATAATAATAATAATAATAATAATAATAATAATAATAATAATAATAATAATATTTATCTATATCTATATATAAGTAACTAAGAATAATACGAGTAGTTGGCTGAGATTTTTTATTATAACACTTAGTATTAAAATATAAATATATACAATTTTTTATCGTTGAAGTTTTAGTCAAAAACCATTTTAAAATTAACAATAAATCTGTTCGATTGTATTTTAACCAAACATATTTGCTTTATAATTGATTTTCAAAATCAAAAAAAAAAAATTATAATCATTTTGAACAAAAATCTAAATAATTATTCATGTATTATATGATTTTGCATCCAAGTTTCAATATTCCTAATACAAACACTTCCAATTAATTGATGTCATACTATTTTAATTAAATATTTTTTTTATTAATAGTTGTATAAATGTTTGTTAGCACTATATCTTGTAAGTAATATAGTGGGGTCAGTGACCCATAGTAGTGCACATGGCTCTGTCTCTGGATCGGTACATGCATCGAATAGGTCGGTCTATGACTTATATAGATCGACACATGCATTAAAAATCTTGAAAATTCGTATCATTTTTCTAAATCTATTGCATTCCTATTTCTTCTAACACACATACATACACACGCGTGCACACACACGTACACACATATACTTTATACATGTATAATTTCTTTTAGTGATTTTGAGACAATCAAAAACGAAACTAGTATTTCAAAGGATGCTCATCATCTTCAACCCTTATTTTATGCACACACAAACAAACTACACATAATCAATTTTTGTTTGGGTTTCATCTAGAATTAGAATTGATAACGTCCAATTTAGGTTGTTGAACTGTAAATTGGGTTGAGATCTTTGAGGGTTTCAAATAAGAAAATCAAGGTGAGGTTTTCCTTCAAGATTAATTGGGGATTTGAAGGTTTTTGACAAGATTATGCAATTTGGATTCGATCGAGTGAAAAACTTTGAAGAACAATGGTTTCTTGCAAAGGAGTAGCGTGAGACAATGAATTTAAATTGGTAAATCTTGGGTTACAACTAGGGGTGTGCAAAATATCCGGTTGTGAGACTCAAATCCATAAATGTTGTAAATGTGTCTTAAAACATTTGTTGATGAAGAGAAAGAAAACATATTTTGGAGATTGCATTTACCTCAAAAATCGAAAGTTTTAGAAAGTCGGACGAAAAGAAAGAAAAAAAAACGGTCGATGAATAGTGACGCCCGTACGGATGGATAGTATTATCCGTACGATGAATAGTTTGTCCGTACAGTGAATAGTGTTTGGGGTATTTCAGGTTTTTTTTTTTTCCGATTCGGTCCATGGATTCATGTATAATACAAATGTCATTTTGGGCTTTGTTTGTTGGACATTTGCTATAATAAATATGTATCTCTTATATGTTTGGTGTGTGATAATATTAGAGTTTACACCAACAAGGGAGAATAAGAGTTTAAAGGTATATTATAGGGTTTCAGCTATGCACAAAGAAAATCTTGGATTATATTTTCTTGTAACTCATATGTAATCTCTTGTAACAATTTTCTAAGTATAGTGAATTGGAAAGATGCTCTCTCCAGAATAGCAGATCATTTGATCGAACTAGGTAAACAAACATTTGTTTTTCCTTGCCTTATTCTATTATATTATCTCTGTACATATTATTATTGTTGTAGACAATTTATTTTGGTTGCTACTGTTCTTTGTCTAACAAATTGATATTGAATTTTGTCGTAATTCACAACAATTACCAAATCCAAGTATATTAAAATATTCAGATATAATTAAATGGTTATTAACCAGTTTAATTATTAATGGTTGGTTATCCAACCATATTTTATTTTTGTATTCAATTATAATATGGTTATTATAAAAAATTCAAATGTTTCAATTCAATTATAAAATATTTAGAAAAAAAATATTCTTTTCTGGAAAAAACTTATTTAAATGAACAATTAAATTTTTTGGAAAAAACAATTGTGAAAAAAATAATAATAATTTTAGTGAAAAAAAAATTTGAAATTTTTTTTTTGAATTATTTTTTAATTTTTGTGATATTTTTTGAAAATAATTAAATATTTTGTAAAAAATATTAATAACCAACTTAAAATCGGTTATATAACTACAACCAAATTTATAATCAGTTTTAATTGAAATGAGGTTATGGTTATTAATACAAACCATTTAACTGTTTTAAAAATAGTTATGTTTTGGTTTCTAAAAATAACCAACCATGCACACCCAAAGTTACCACAAATCGCAATTTGGATTCGATCGAGTGAAGCTTTTGAAGAACGAAGGTTTCTTGCAAAGGAGTAGCATGTAACGGTGAATCAAATTGGTATTATTGAGTGACTTGATCAAGCTCATATCAAGTGAAGAGAAAAAGTTAGAATAAACATCAAAGCATAGGATTTGTAGGGTTGCATTGCTATATTTCTCTTGTAAACAAAATTTGAAAAGTAAGGTTAAATTTCACTATCTTAATTCGAGTTCTAATTGAAGGCAAACGTACTCATAACGAGACCGGTTGAGAATATGCCTAAACAAATCCTTGTGTAATATATATATATATATATATATATATATATATATATATATATATATATATATATATATATATATATATATGAAGGGGATCATTTGACACTGGTGTCAATGGCTAAGATAAATACCCTTAAAAAACTCATGTGTTAGTTTTAAGTAGATTTATCTTAGCCCTTGATTGCTGAGAATAAATGGGTAGAATTTGGTGTCAAATTAAATATTTTGACACCGGTGTCAAATGAACCTCTCTCTCTCTCTCTCTCTCTCTCTCTCTCTCTATATATATATATATATATATATATATATATATATATATATATATATATATATATATATATATATATGAAGGGGATCATTTGACACTGGTGTCAATGGCTAAGATAAATACCCTTAAAAAACTCATGTGTTAGTTTTAAGTAGATTTATCTTAGCCCTTGATTGCTGAGAATAAATGGGTAGAATTTGGTGTCAAATTAAATATTTTGACACCGGTGTCAAATGAACCTCTCTCTCTCTCTCTCTCTCTCTCTCTCTATCTATCTATCTATCTATCTATATATATATATATATATATATATATATATATATATATATATATATATATATATATATATATGAGTGGGGATATTCTTATTCCAGAAGTAAGTATCTAAATCTTATATATATATATATATATATATATATATATATATATATATATATATATATATATATATATATATATATATATATATATATATATATATATATATATATATATATATACATATATTGTTCCGGACTGGCCAAGTTTCAGAAATGGGCCCTATTTATCTCGCGGCCCAACGGCCTCACGATGCTCGGAATCCTGAGGATTGACTGCTCGACGGGTCAATTGCTTGGTGCTAAGACCATCGTACCCAAGACAAGTCGAGCAGATACCTTTTTGCCCTAACGGCTAGTTCCTAATCGCCAACGGTTATTACGGGATCCATGATCCGCGCCCAACAATTTGGGCCGATAACCATCCACTTGGATCAGTATATAAACCTTCTCATTTGAGAGGGTCAGGTATTCAAATCTAGACCCAACGATATTGTATTTTCTCACTCGTTGCTCGTTCTCTGACTTTAGCATCGGAGTGCCTTTGAAGGTACACCCCCATCTTTTCTCCATCATCAACAGCACTCGTCCACGCCCGACGTGGCCACATCGGATCCTGATCTCCAGGTACGATCAGGTGGCGCCGTCTATGGGAAACCAACTTCCCCGTTCTTCTTCACCAAGGAAATTCAAGAACCAAAGTTACTATTCATAAAGATCCATGGCCGCTAACGACATACCATGCGAAGCCCACACAGTTGATGGTGCCCTCATTACTCAACGAGGGAGCAACCCCTTCGCACGAAGAAACCGTCCAAGATCGTTAGGACGAAAAGACTGCTTCACCATCTCCTAAGCGCGATTAACCGCTCGAGAGCCAACCAGAGATTATACCTTATGTGGCCGCGCCCACCGGGTCAGACTTTGCTGCATTGGTTGAAACAATCAATCAAACGCATCTCCTGCTCCTAGCACACGGCGCCAAGATAGCCCGTTTGGAGGACACCGATCGTCGATCATCTCGATCACCCACGAGACACCGAAGCCAACGCAGCTTTTCCCCCGACGGAAGAAAGATAAGGGCCACCACGACGAGTCCTCTATACGGAACCGTGGTCGGTCACCCCCACGAAGACCTCGATCACCAGTATCGACCAAGAATCGTCACGAGTCGCAAGAAGACGTTCGTCGTTCCCCTCCCCGAAAAGGAAGACGATCTCAATCTCCATCTCCGAAACGACCAAAGAAGAACAGGTCGAACTCCCCGTCCCCGAGACGATACCGGAAGCGCCGGTCGAGATCTCGAACAATTACCTCTAGCGACGATGATGATATCAGGGGACCTCTATCCTATGAGATCATGACCGCCAGACTACCGAGATGACTCGAGAAGCCCCCTCCTTTGGGTTCGTACGACGGGACGACCAACCCCGACGAGCATATCGAGAACATCGACGCCCTACTCGACTACAGAGGCGTCCGAGGAGAAATCAAGTGTCGTCTCTTTTCGACCACCTTAAGGAAAAGGGCGATGACTTAGTACAAAAGTCTCGAGCCGGAATCCATCACTTCTTGGAGACAACTGGGTCGAACCTTCTCCAGGCACTTCACCGCTTCCAAGCGCCATCCGAAAACGGAAGCATCTCTTGAGGCCATAATCCAAGGAAAGGACGAACCTCTCAGAACATACATCGAGAGGTTCAATAAAGAAGACGTCCAGGTCTCGACCACGGACGACATGAAGAAGTATTTACTGGAACCAGAGATAAAAGAAGCCATCAAGATCGAGGAAGTAGTGGCAGTCCCCGCGGACATCAACATGCAAGTGGCCCTCAACATCTATCGCCCAGAAGACTTCTTTCTACCCGACCGTCCAACGAGTACAGGTTATCTCTCTTCCCATAGCCCATGGGAAAATTTCCCTTCCGCCATGGTGATCTCAGGCGGGGGGTTCAATAAGATCACGGTCGGTTCCATAAAAAGGAAGTTCGACCAGCTAATTGAGAAAGGGTCGGCCCTAAATGCCACACTGGATCCCCCTAGAGACAATTCAGTGCCCATCTCCTTCTATATAAAAGAACTGTTAGGAGGATCTCCAAACGCCATCATTCCACTGCTCATCCGAGCCCAAATGGCCAACTTCGACGTCCGCGGGATACTGGTCGATCAGGGTAGCTCATGCGACATCATGTACTCACAGCTATTCGCTACGCTCCAGCTGAACGAAACTCACCTGACACCATACGTAGGATCGGACCTACAAGGTTTCAACGGTGCAGTGTCACGACCATGGGGTTATGTCGATCTTATAGTCATGTTCGGAGCCGCAGAAACTGCTTGGTCAATTCGTGTCTAGTTCTTGGTCGTCGATTGTCCCTCTCTATACCAGTGCGTTCTAGGTCGACCAACTCTGGCCGAACTCCTAGCCGTCCCATCCACTGTCCATCTAAAGATGAAGTACTACACCACTTCAGGAAGGGCCGCCACCCTACTGTCGCTCCCACTAAATGAAGCCGGGTCAGATAGGGTACAGACGCGAACGGTCGGCGAGAGGGACAATTAGAACACACAGCCGTGAACTCACTGGAGATGAATAGAGTCGCCAGCTAGGCATTTTTATCCCGGAGGAAAGGCAATGCTGCATAGACCTAGAAAGATATGGATAAGACGGTTGCGAACCAGAGAGACTGAGAAAGGGGGTTGGTTACAACCTGGGAAGGTATTAGCACCCATATTGTCCGCCGTACTCGACGGGATCCACGCTTGAAAGATTTGTGTTTTAAAGGGGTAGTGTCAGTGCAATTTGTGTGTAAAAGAGCTGGAAAGCAAAATGTACAGGTGTCAGTGTAAGAGAAAAGTGAAGTGTATAAATGATGTGTCAGTGTAAGGAAAAGAGTATGCTCAAGATCATGAGGCTAAAAGAATGAGGCTAGAATGAGGGGGAATATACAGAGACTTTTGTTCGATAACTGTTAAGTTATGCCTACGTATCCTCTCGTGCAATGAGGAAGTCAAAACACCGTAGTTCGACCCAAAGAGACTGAAAGGTGAATTGACTTGTGAACCGCTTACTTATCTATGCTCAAGTGTATGACCTGTCTGGCTCAGGTGCAAACTGTCTTGCATTTAGACGGAAGAAGCAAGTTCTCGTTTATGAGTGAAGATGATGAGAAAAGAATCTCGGAGGAAACGATTATTGTTTGTTTTTGTGTTTTCAGTCTTTTATTGTTTTTGGATTTTGTCATAAGTTAATGAGCTTAAGCCTGAACCAATGGATTTAGTAAACTCATCACATATTCCCTCTGATTAGGGGTAATGAGAATACCTTAAGTGTGAAGTCAGATTCTCACACTTAATCACCTTTGGTATAGGATTAAGATCATTAACCTACTTGTGATTAATTAGATATTTTTGTGGTTTTTGTTTAGTGTTGAGTAATGAGATTAAGCCATAATCAAGGATTAAACAGGCTTATTACACCATCCTAATAGAAGGATAATAGATGAGAATGTTTAAGCTGAGAAAAGCTCCTCAACTTAATCCATGATTAGGGATTAAACTCATGACAAAACAAGCCTTTATTAGATGGATTTTAATTAATGATATGATGATGAAGTGATTTTTATGGTTTGTAAGACAACTTGAGGGGGACTTGTCCATTAACACTAGGGTTAGTCCTTCTTAACCAGTTAAGGAAGAATTAGAACCCTAATGCAAGGCCCAAGTTACAAGTGTGGTGTCTTGATGATTATTAAGTGAATTGATTAAAGTATTTAAACACATGAAGGGTTTAACACTTAGGATCAAAGTTATACACTCCATCCTAAGAGAAGGATGCAGGCATAAGCTTAATCACAAAGCCTTAAAGCCTTTAGGGTTTAGTCCCTGATTATGAGATGAGAAGAGAAGACTCAATGAGACACAAAGGTAAAAACTAAGTGGGGGACTAATCAAAACCCTAATCATTGTCATGCTTGGTTGTTCCTAAGGTTTGTGAGGTTTTCAAGAGAAGAAGTCTCCAATGGAACCACCAGGAAGCAGATGAAAGGATCAAGAGAAGCAAAGTAACTTGCTTCATTCAAGAAGTCAAGTCACTTGAAGAAAGAAAGTGGGAAGAAGAAGAATGAGCAAGCTCAAACTCAAACACATACAAAAATGCAGCATGGATGCAAGAGAGATGAAAAGAAAAGTTATGAGAAGTGAAGGCAAATTCACTTCTCAAAGCCACTTACCACCTGAAAAGTTAGAAAAGAAAGTGCAATGCAATGCAAAATGAGATGAAATGGTATGATGTAAATTAAAACCAGAAGCATGTTTATGATGATAATGATGCTATGAGATGCTACAAACCATAAACAACAAATGGAGATGATCATACAAGCTCATGGATGCAAATGGAGCAAGTTAAGAACCAAGAACATACATGAAAAGTTATGGAATGCATATGGCATACAACATGGCAAATGAAAGATGCAATGATCAAACATGCTTTCAATATGTCTTATGATGTTAAATGAATCAAATGGAGGCATGGAATGTCATGGCAAGTCATGTTATGCAAGAAGATGTAAGATGGATGCATATGAAAGCCCAAATTAGGGTTTATGAACAATGCATCAAACACAAACCAAAATCAGAAGCAAACATCAATATAAAAAATTGAAAATGCATTCAAAGGATCCCTAAAGCTATACTAACTCACTGCCCAAAGGAGAGGTTCCAACTCTTAACCTAATTCAAGTTATGAATTTTCTAAGTTTTCTAGGGTTTTAGGGTTCCTAAACAAGAAAATTATCAAACAAATTGAAAATGAAAGATCAAATAATGGCCATTTAATCTCATAAACTACATGATAAACACAATGCAATGCAAAAAGAATCAAGGTCCAACTCTTTAGGGTTAGGCAGAAATGAATTTTTTTGAAGTTTGGATCAAAATAATGCATAAAAAGGATTTTAATTCAATGAAAAATTCTCAAAATGCATCAAGATCAAAAAATAAATTTGGTTTGAGGGTTGGACAATGTTTCTAAATGTCTTAAAACATTTCATGAATTTTTTGGTGATTTTTAAATACCTAAAAGTATTTTTAATAAATTAATTTTCATTAATCAATTAAAAATAAACTTTTAAATATTTAAAAATACTTTTTTAATGCTAAAAATGAAAATAAAAATATTTTTGTGTTTTAAAAATTAGTAAAACTCTAGACAAAAAGTTTCATAATTTTTAAATGGTTTTTACTATTTTTAATAAATTGTAGAAATTAAATGAGAAAAAATGAAATTAAAATCAAAATAAATGGAAGTATGCTGGATGGATGGCTGGGATTGAGTCTGGCCAGGAAAGGGTTGACTGCGCGCGCAGATCAAAGGCCCACATTCAAACTTGGTTAATCTGAATTATTAAATAATTAATTGTGATTAGGGTTTCTAATGATGAATCACAGCCACACACACGCGCGCGAAGTCAACAAAGTCAAGGGATCCAACGTACCAGATTCAAACTTCCTTAATTGCAGGATTAAAACCCTAATTATTTTCAGGTGGCCGGAGAAGACCTCCGGTCGTCTTCTCCGGTGGGAACCCCACCTGAAAATTTCTAAAACTCTCAAAACGCAACTAAAATGAAATCTAAGAACACAAAAATGATTCCCACACTTCACTGAATCAAAACCCCAAGCTAAAACTCATTTATATTTCATTAATCTCATGAATCGAAACAAACAAAATTTTAGGGCAAGACTTTCAGAACACGATTACATCCTTATTTTTCCACCATTTTCAAAACCAATGACATATTTATGATCAGGGAAGCATGAATAACAACTTAAGAACTTAAAAAAGGATTTCTGGAAAAAATGTTCTTGAGCTACCTGAGTTTTGAAGCTTTCAGTTCACAGCTTTCTGGGTGCTTTCCTGCTTGCAATCAACTCCATTTGACCTCCTGAGAAGCTTTCAATGCTTGGAAAGAGTTTATGATGGCTGGTTTTGAGGTTTGAACAAGTTCTGTTCAATGAAGGGCAGAAATCGTATTTGTGATTCTGGGGGTTTTAGGCTATGGTGATGGATGCTTTGTGATCAGAGGAACATGTTGAGTTGATCTATGAAGTGGGTTTGTGTGTTTGTGGCTTGTTTTCTGAGTTTCGAAGGTTTTTGCTCCAAGGGTGGAAAATGGGAATGTGATGCTATGGCTTGCTTCAGGCTTGCTTGTTGTGTGAAATGGCTGGCATTTGATCCACATAAACAAATCCCATTGGTCAGGTGATGTGACTTGGCCTGCTGTGATAGGTGAGCTAGCTTTTGCAAAAAGTCCACTCTTGTGTAAGAGAAAGCATGGGCAACTCCTAGCTTGGTACAAGGGGTGTGGGCTGCGCAGCAAGGTGAGGGGAAAGGCTAGGGTTGGTTCAGCAGCCAAGGCAGCAAGTGGATGGAAGTGTGATGATGGTTTTGCAACTTGTTTACTTTTAGTTCACATGTAAATATCTTGCTCCCAAGGCCATGAAACATGAGAAATTCTTAGTCCATTCTGAACTTTAGGGTACATGTGATGTTTGTGTGATGGTTAGACATGAATTAGAAGTCACAAATGCCTTGGTACAAAGTTTTTGCAAGTTTTCCATTTGGTGCATATTTTGAAAATTAGTGATTTTTGCCAACTTTGACACACCATAACTTTTGATCCAAAATGAATTAGGTCATGTTCTTGTACTTTTTGAAAAGGGAAAGATCTAATCTACAACTTTCATGACCAAAGTTTTTCCATTTGAAGCATTTTTGAATCAAAAAGTAAGGGTTGAAAAAGTTGCATAAAATGACATTTCATTAAAAGTCAACCATGCCCTAAAAAGTCAACTTTGCAAAAACTTGTAATTCTTGAATTATGTGAACTTCAACCTTCTTCTATGATCAAATAAATATCACATACACTCAAAATGATGAAGATCACCCCTTGGTTGGGTCATAGGGGGCCTCAGATGCCCTGATTTTGCACTGACTTGTCCAGAAAGTCAACTCTTGATCAGATGACTTCCTCATGGAATTTCTTCATGAAAATTGATATGCATACTCCCTATACCATATAGAGACCAATAGAAACAAGAATGACCAAAAAATTTGGAGTTATGGCCTCTGAAACCAAAACCCTAATTTTAGGTCATCTGTGCAGTTAAACCTGGCTCTGCATCCACACCATTTCCAGTTCTTGTGATTCTTTGGCATTCTTGACTTTGGGAAGATATAATATGATGCTTGAACACACATAGACCCCTTTGAAGTGATTGATGACCTTTGGAGTGGCTCAAGAAGCTCTTGGATTGCTCAGGTCACAAACCCTAGATGCAGATGACTTAGAACCTATGCAGTGAATCACAAAATGTGATATGAGATGTTATGATTGAGTTTATGCATATGAAATGATCACAAGCCATGGTGTGAATGGGTGAGGGCAAATTTGGGGTGTTTACAGCTGCCCCTATTCAAACATGAGTTAGCTGTGCAGGATGTAAGCAACGGCTTAACAGGCAAGCGAGATAACTTGTGGTTGAATACCAAAGACAGTCCAAAATTTGCACTCACAGAATGAAGAAGAAAAGGGATATAGATTGTAAAGGAAAATAAAGTATATTGTAAAGTGTGGGCGACGGAGGACGACCGTCGAGCCGAGGACGACTGCTGGGTAAAGAGCAATGACGGGGACGGCCGACATGCTGGGAAAAGTGTGGAAAATAAAGCAATGACGGGGACGGCCGACATGCTGGGGATAAAAGGATTATGATGGGGACGGCCATCAAGTAAGATTCTCTGGGGATTAATGAAACATGACGGGGACGGCCATCAGGTTCATAAAGTAAAGTAACCAACGATGGGGACGGCCATCGGGCTAAACTGATGAATGACGATCATCAGGAAAAAGAAAAAGGGACCACGACGGGGACGGCCATCGGGTTAAAGAATAAATGAAATAAACAGATGATGAGGTACGGTCATCAAAGGTGAAGGACGATCACCTAGCAGGGGACGGCTGCTCTGTTGGGGATAAAATGAGGGACGGTCATCTAAGGTGGAGGACGACCACCTGGCAGGGTACGGCTGCCGAAAATATCGCGACATAGGACGAATGCCGGATAAAAGGTCAACGATGGGGACGGCCATCGGATGAGCATGATGGAGGACGACCATCAAGAGGTGGAGGACGACCACCTAGCAGGGGACGGCTGCTCTCAAGGTTTGTCTTGACATAGGACGAATGCCAGATAACCAAAATCAACAATGGGGACGGCCATTGGATAAAAATGATGAAGGACGATCATCAAGAGGTGGAGGACGACCACCTAGCAGGGGACGGCTGCTAAAAATATCAACGACGTAGGACGAATGTCGGATAGAAAAGATCAACGATAGGGGCGGCCATCGGATGAGCATGATGGAGGACGACCATCAAGAGGCGGAGGACGACGACCTAGCAGGGTACGGCTGCTCTCAAGGTTTTCATAACACAGGACGAGTGTCAGATAAAAAAGAAAATTACTTTGTTGGCAACCTACTGGGGAATAGTAAACACGGACGAGTGTTTACATCCAAGAAATAAAAGGTATAAGTGTTTTGACGTTGTGTATAGATTAAAGATGCGGACGAGCATCCTTAAGACTACGATACGGACGAGTATCGGGTAGAAACAAATACTGACACGTGTTCAAAGATGATGATACGGACGAGTATCAACTGGTTAACAGAGAATACGGACGAGTGTTGAATCTAAGAGGATTCTTCTGGGGAATAGTAGACACAGGCGAGCATCTATATTCAAGAAGACAAAAGTATTTGACACGTGTTGTCGCTCCCGAGGATTTCCATCCTGGTACAAACGCGAAAGTGGCGCGGAAAAAGAAAAGAGTCGCCAGCCAGGCATTTTTATCCCGAAGAGAGGGAATGGTAATGCTGCACAAACCAGAAGAAAGAAAGAGGAAGGACACAGGTCCTACGAACCAAAGAGACTGGGATCGGGAGTCGGTTATGACCTGGGAAGGTATTAGCACCCCAGATCATCCGCCGTACCCGACGGGATCCACGCTTGCAAAAGAAACTGTTTCAAAGGGTGAGGGTATGAAAGATGCAGCAACAGAAAAGAAAATGAAAGGAAAACTGGAACTGGAAAGAAATGAAAATAGAAACAAAGGGAAAAATGTAGGGAAAATAAAGATTGTGCTCGAACGGGCCCTACCCCGCTGCCTACGTACCTCATCGGGATAATGAGGATCAGAGACGCCGTAGTTCCCCTAACTAGGGGTACTAAAAGGAAATTGCTTGTGAATTAAGGCTTGAACTGCCTATGCCATTGCTCAGGTGTTGCAGACTCGGACGACGAGTGCGTAACCGTCTTGCAAGATGACAAGTAGGAGCAAGTTCGCGGACGGAGCGAAGGAGATGAGAAAAGAATTCCCGAAGGAAAGACGCTTATTGTTTGTTTTGTGTTTTTAGAAGCTTTTATGAGTGTGTCACAAGGAAGTGAACTCAAGCTCTCCCCAATGGAATGTGCACTTGTCACTACATTCCAAGATGGAATAATAGAACAAGCGCACTCAAGTAAGGAGAAGATCCCCAAAACTCGAACCCAAAGATTAGGGCTTAGGCTCACTAACTTGCTTAATTATTAAGTGTTTTTGGTTATTTACATGAAGAAGTGTTTTTTATGCTTTTCTTTATGAAGAAGATACCTTGATCAGACTTGTGCATCACAAAGTAAACATGTACTATCCCAAGATGGGAAGACTACAAGCATACCTCATGGAATAAGGCTATGGATCAATGCATCACTTCACATTTATTAAAGTGTTTTCTTTTTAAGAGTTATGAGATGAGAAGAGAAGAAGAACCAAAAAGGATCATAAAGGTAAAATGCTAAAGGGGGACTAAAATAATCCTAAGTGTTAACATGCATGGATGATCCTAGGTTTGTGAGGTTTCTATCCTAATGAAGAAGAGAAGAAGAAGATAGAAGAAGGGATGAGAAAGGCCTAAGCCCAACAACAAAGGGTTAGTTCAAATAACAAAAGAGGAAAGATGAAAAAAGTTGAAATGTGGATAAACATCCACACTTCTCTTACCATGAGCCCCTGAAAAGTTAGCAAAAATCCAGCAAATTGACCAAGAAACAATCATGGGATCAATCATGCTCAAAGGTACTTGAAAACAAAAATCAAACAAACATGCCAACATTGCAAATACACGACTTACGCGTCGAGAACATGAAAGCATACATCAACCAGCAAGCAAACCACCTTAAAACATCATGATTAATGATCATACAATGAGTCATGACAATTAGCACAAGCAAAGGGATCAAACAAACTCAAAACAGCCCCAAAAAACCATTCTGCATCAGTGTTAACCGGTTAACCATATGCGTTAACCGGTTAACCAGTCAAAACCTGCACCAAACACGCAGAAAAACAGGGCGTTAACCGGTTAACCATATGCGTTAACCGGTTAACACTGTAAAAACAGCAGCAAATTCCTGCAGAAAACAGCATTTCAAAAACAGCTTATTCAAATAAGCTGCACCAGACCAGCACTCAATTACACATGGAAAAATAGATCAATGCACATCAATCCATAACATTATGCTCATGAACACTAACGAACGGATCCGGATACCAATCAACCAATCAAATCATGCAACACAATCAATTACACAAACACATGGTGGATCTAAAGCACAAGCAATGCAAATAAGCTAAAAACAGAGTTGGATCTGAAATTAAACCAACCTACAAAGCGGAGGTATGCTTTGGTAGTTGTTGATTATGCTGAAAATGATAGATCTCGCGCAAAACCTTGAAGATCCGATGCTAATCTCCACCCTCCATGCAAAATAAATGCAAGATCAAGCTCTTGATGCAGAATTTTGATCCAAAAGCACTTCTAGATCCCAAACCAGATCTGAATCACCAATTAAACCAGCAAAAATATGCAATGAAGCTATGGATGGAGGTCTAGTTCCAAGATCTATACACCTCAAGGCAAGGTTGTGTGATCTTCAAAGAGGAACTTTGAGTAATTTGGAAATTGGGAGAGAAAAGTGAGAGAATTGTGAGTGAGAGCAATGAAAATTCAGAAATGAGAGTGAAAAATGAGGGAGTCCCCTGGTTTGGAGAGAAATGGAATATATATGGTTTAGGGTTGGGGCCCAAAATCTTGGTTTGGGATCCAAAAAATATGGCTTGGTAATGTGATTAGGTTTTAGGGTTGGAAAGAGGTTTGGATACATGCTCTAGATCCTTCTCAAATTCAAATGAAATTCAAATGAATAAAAAAATCAGAAAATTGGAAAATGGGGTCAAAACACACATGCTGAAATTTGCTGCTGGAAATTCAAATTTCGCAGCTGTTAACCGGTTAACCATATGCGTTAACCGGTTAACGCATGCAAAATTTGAATTTCCCCCCTTTTGGTGGGAAACTTCAAAAATGATGCCGGCGCCCGCCGTTTCAAGCTGATTTTGATCCTTTCATTCTTTTTAAGCTTTGAACATGGTACAGAGCTTGTGCAGAGTGATCCTGTGAAATTTTTGCCTGGTCACCATGCTCTCGATTTTTATCTGCGGTGCTTCGAAATTTCCAGATGGTTGGTCATATGCCCTATGCTGGAACATGTGAGTGTTATGCCTCATTTTTCTATGCAAAATGCTAAAGATATGGTATGCTCATGATGATTATGATGCGATATGATGCTTAAAATGAAGAGGGCAAATTTGGGGTGTTACAGCTGCCCCTATTCAATCATCAGTTAATCTGAAAAGGACGATAGTACGGGCTATCGGACATTCAAGATAAACTGTGATTGAATACCAAGAAGACCAGAAATTTGCACTCTGACGAAGAATGCAACACCGGGAAATAAACCCGACCAGATGACGCTCTGGGGACTGCAGGGGAGAAAGAAGCGGACGAGCTTCTTCCAAGCTGGAACTGATATCTGAGATAAGAACAAATTGGCAGACGAGTCTTCAAACAATCCTGTGACGCCAGGAGCTGGACAGACGAGTCCTCCACCATTTCAAGACAAAAATCTGAGACAGACGAGTCTTCTAACAACCCTGTGACGCCAGGTGCAGAGAGCGGACGAGCCCTTAAAGAACTTCAAAGTATCCTGAGATAGACGAATCTCCTTCACTAATCCTTACGCAGATAAGTGGAATAAGACGGACGGGTCTTCTTCGGATAACCCTTACGCAGGCTCCGGAAATGCATATAAGTCTGTGGGATAGACATGCAACCAAGGTAGACGAACCTTCTTCATATATTATCCGCGGATATATGGTATAAGACAGACGAGTCTTCTGAGCAAACCTGTTACGCCAGGTGCAGCTACCATAATTGGTGCTTGAGACAGACGAGCCTCCTTCGGATTTACCTGTTACGCCAGGACCGGTAACCATTTCGACATTTAATTCCCACTGTCAGGATTCGAAACCTCTTCAATACAGACGAGTATTGGGTGATCATCAAGACAACACAGACGAGTGCCCTAAGTCAATGATACAGACGAGTATCAGACGATGATCTGAGAAACACAGACGAGTGCTTCAGGCGATGATACAGACGAGTATCAGCCACTGGTATAGACGAATACCAGAAGTTCAAACACAGACGAGCATTTGAAGTAGTCACAGAAATATCAGGGTAAATAGCAAATCTTCACATTCAGATGTAAGCTAGCACAGACGAGTGCTGAGGATGATGCAGACGAGTATCCAAGCAAGGCAGACGAGCTTCAAAACACAAACGACTTCTGGGGATAAAAGCAGACGAGCTTCAACCAAACACAGACGAGTGCTGGGCAGTTGCAGACGAGCAACAACAAAGAATACATATCAAGGCACATACGAGTGCAACGAAGGATCCAATACCAAACACAGACGAGTGTAAAGGGGACATCTCCAAGCACAGACGAGTGCTGGAATTTGCAGACGAGCAACAACCAAAATCATATCAGAACACAGACGAGTGTAAAGGGGTTGCGGACGATGCTGGGGCTATCTCCAAGCACAGACGAGTGCTGGGATTTGCAGACGAGCAAACAACAACGGATACAATCAAACACAAACGAGTGTTGAGGAGTTGCGGACGAGCAACAGATGAGCAACAGGCACGGACGGGCGCCGAGCAACCTTCAAAGGAGTAACAAGCACATATGAGTGCTAAAAGATGCGGTCGAGCATCAAATAAAGATGCGAGCACGGACGAGCACTGGGCACTTCTTAGGGAATACGCCTCAAATAAAGAGGAACGACATGCACGGGCGAGTGCTGCAGGGATGCGGACGAGCACCAAATGAAGATACGCGCATCAACGAGTACAGGCAACTTCGCTGGGGAGAGAAAACTTCAAAGACTAACAAGCACGGGCGAGTGCCGAGAGCTGCGAATGGTCATCAAACAAAGATGCTAGCACAGAAGATTGCTGGAGAGTACCTCAAATAAAGAGGAAACTGCCGGGGAAAAGGCACGGACGAGTGCTGAAAGAGGATGGGCATCAAATAAAGATGCGAGCACAGACGAGTGCTAGTAGATATAGACTCTACTGGGGAAAGCAAACGAGCAATACCACCGAGCTAACACATACGAGTGTTGAAAGATGCAAACGAGCAGCAATAAAACATGATACATCCTGCTGGGGATAACTTGCTTAGGGATAACACATACGAGTGTTGAAGATTGCAGACGAGCAATAAACGAATGCCTGATCGGCAACAAGAGATACAACTCTGCAGGGTAATCCAAGTCAAGAGGTCTGGATACACATTCTGACTGAGGTGATGAATACCTGGCTGCATCATCAAATACCCAAAGTACGGCGACTTTGCTGGGGACATATTTCACTGACGGAAGCGAAAATCAAATATGACCACTGTGGGAACAGGAACATCCTCAGACTTGGCTGGAGAAGCTTCTTGGGCAAACACTCTGACTGGGGAGAGCATCTGATAACTCAAGACTCTGAGGGGATATCAGGCTTTCAGGTACCTGATAGGCATACTCTGATGGGAATAATGGACTACTAATTCCATCTCTGATGATGCCAGGCTTTCGGGCACCTGCTGGGTATACTCCGCTGGGGAAGAATGAAATGCTACTTCACTGGGGAAGAAAAGCTTGCTTGGGCTGCTGCCAAGGTTTGCTGGGAGGAAAATCTCTGCTGGAGATGCCAGGCTTCAAATACCTGCTGGGAAAGGAAATCTCTGCTTGGGGAGATACCCTACTGGGGAAGCATTCGGCTGGGGAGGTACTCTGTCGGGGAGTATTAAATCGCTTGAGAGAATGCGACGCCAACCTGCAACCTGCAACAACAGAAAACACACGCGTGTCCCGGGGATTTGCATGGAATGATCGGTTCATCCATCGTCACCCAACGCTCAAAGAGGATTACAGTTTCCCTGCATGTCAGTTTTCTTTTCAAAATTATCACCATGTTTAGATGCAATGCTATTTTTGCCAAAACTCAGGACATTTTGTAAACAAAAATAAACACACACAGCTTTTTTTTGACTGAATATTATTTTATTGAATGGCCTCTGAATAGGCAAAGGTTTACATCAGGAAGCAACCACCTGGAAAGAGGTAGCCACTAAAAATTGAGAAAAGAAACTATCCTAATGGCAACGTACGCGGCATTCCAAGGAGTTCCATTTCTGCTATGACCTGCATGTCTTCAAGACTCTCCATTCTGTTTTGGCTTTCTGAGAGGACAAGGGGACTGCTTCCTATCCTTCCGGTATTGTCAAACTGTACGAAACGATGACGTGGTTCAGATAACTCGGATCGCAGTTGTTCGCTTGCTCCCCTATTTTGCGTGGATCGCCCTCTCGGGTTTTCAATCCACCGGGATACCCTTTTTTGCCTGAGCTGTCCAATGCGGCTTTTCAACTCAGCGGGTGTACATTTTTTTGTTTATTTTCCCTAATTTTGCCCGAGCTTTTTATTCTGTTTTTAGCTCGCCGGGATGCCCTTTTCTTGCCTGGACTTACATTCTGTTTTTGTGTCCAGCGGGTCTCTTTATGCGAAGTATTTTTTAACTGCGTCCGAGTTAACAGGAGATGGGAAGTCTTCTCCATCCATAGTGGTGAGCATCAGCGCTCCTCCTGAGAATACTTTCTTCACTATGAATGGTCCTTCGTAGTTTGGGGTCCACTTGCCCCTGTTATCTGAACCTGGAGGAACGATCCTCTTCAATACAAGCTCTCCCACTCGATACTCTCGAGTACGTACTCGTTGGTCGAATGCCCGCTTCATTCTCCTCTGATAAAGCTGACCATGACAGATAGCCGCTAATCTCTTTTCCTCAATTAGACATAGCTGATCGTAACGAGCACGCACCCATTCAGCCTCATCCAGTTTGACGTCCATCATCACGCGAAGTGAAGGAATCTCCACTTCAACAGGCAGGACTGCCTCCATGCCATAGACCAGAGAGAAGGGAGTTGCCCCTGTTGACGTCCTGATCGACGTTCGGTACCCATGCAAAGCAAACGGTAACATCTCATGCCAATCCCTGTAAGTGACAACCATTTTCTGCACAATCTTCTTGATATTCTTGTTAGCTGCCTCTACCGCACCATTCATCTTTGGTCGGTAAGGAGAAGAATTGTGATGCTGTATTTTGAAGTCCCGACATAAGTCTGCCATCATCTTGTTGTTGAGATTAGAACCATTATCAGTAATGATCCTCTCGGGCACTCCATATCTGCATATGATATCTCTTTTCAGGAATCTTGCCACCACTTGACGAGTGACATTGGCATAAGACGCCGCTTCTACCCACTTGGTAAAGTAATCAATCGCGACCAGAATGAAGCGATGACCATTCGAAGCAGTTGGCTCGATCTTCCCGATCATGTCAATGCCCCACATAGAGAAAGGCCAAGGAGATGACATGACATTCAGCGGGTTAGGAGGAACATGCACTTTATCTGCATATATTTGGCACTTGTGGCATTTACGAGCGAATGAACAACAGTCTGCATCCATTGTCATCCAATAATACCCTGATCTCAGCAGTTTCTTTGCCATAGCATGCCCTTCTGCATGGGTACCAAAAGATCCCTCGTGGACTTCCTGCATCAACAGGCTTGCTTCGTGTCTATCCACGCATCTGAGCAAGACCATGTCGAAGTTCCTCTTGTACAAAACCCCGTCTGTGTTCAAGAAGAAACTAGCAGCAAGTCGTCTCAAGGTCTTTTTGTCTTTGGAAGATGCCCCTGTTGGGTATTCTTGCTTCTCCAGGAATAACTTGATATCAAAATACCAAGGTTTCTCATCAGACACGGCGTCTACAGAGAAAGCATAAGCGGGAGAGTCAAGCCTGGAGATGTCAATTCTGGGCACAAAGTTCCAACACATGACTTTAATCGACGAAGAGAGAGTAGCCAAAGCATCGGCAAATTGATTTTCGTCCCGTGGTATGTATTTGAGTTCAACTGTTGTGAAGAATGTCAACAGTTTTCTAGCATAATCCCTGTACGGAACTAGATGCTCTTGATGTGTATACCACTTGCCGGTAATTTGGTTAATGACGAGGGCTGAATCTCCGAATATGTCGAGGTTCTTAATCCGAAGATCAATTGCCTCCTCTATTCCCATTATACACGCCTCGTATTCCGCTTCATTGTTGGTGCAGCCAAAAGTAATTCTGGCAGCGAAGGGTAAATGGACACCTTCAGGAGTAATGAGTACGGCACCAACTCCACGACCATTGATATTGACAGCCCCATCAAACATCAACTTCCATTTGGATTCAGGGTCAGGCCCCTCCTCCGGAAGTGGTTCCTCATAATCGTTTGTTTTGAGGTACATGATGTCCTCATCAGGGAAATCAAACCTCATCGGCTGATAGTCATCCTCAAGAGGTTGCTGAGCAAGGTATTCCGACAATACACTTCCTTTGATGGCTTTCTGAGAAGTGTACTGGATGTCGTATTCAGTTAAAATCATCTGCCACCTAGCAACCCTTCCGGTCAATGCTGGTTTCTCGAAGATGTACTTGACGGGGTCCATCTTGGAAATGAGAAGTGTGGTATGGGTCAACATATACTGCCTCAGTCGGCGAGCAGCCCATACCAAAGCGCAGCAAGTTTTCTCGAGCAGTGAGTATCGGGATTCACAGTCGGTAAACTTTTTGCTAAGGTAATAAATGGCATACTCTTTTCGACCAGACTCGTCATGTTGGCCGAGCACACACCCCATCGACCCTTCTAGCACGGTCAAGTACATGATTAATGGTCTCCCCTCCACTGGAGGCATCAGAATTGGAGGTTCCTGCAAATATTCCTTTATTTTGTCGAAAGCTCTTTGGCAATCATCATTCCACCTGACCGTCTGCTCTTTTCTTAGCAGTTTGAATATCGGTTCGCACGTGGCAGTTAGGTGAGATATGAACCGAGAAATGTAGTTCAATCTACCTAAGAACCCACGCACTTCTTTTTCTGTCTTTGGTGCAGGCATATCTTGAATTGCTTTCGCTTTAGCAGGATCCACCTCAATTCCTCTTTGACTTACAATGAAACCCAGCAATTTTCCGGAACGCACCCCGAAAGTGCACTTGTTCGGATTCAACCTCAGCTTGTACTTGATCAACCTGTCGAACAACTTCTTCAAGTTAACCAAATGCTCCTCTTCATCTTTGGACTTTGCAATCATATCATCCACATAACATTCGATCTCTCTGTGGATCATGTCATGGAACAATGTGACCATCGCCCGTTGATAAGTTGCCCCAGCATTCTTCAGACCAAAGGGCATGACCTTATAGCAGAATGTTCCCCATGGGGTAATGAACGTTGTCTTCTCCATGTCTTCCGGCGCCATTTTTATCTGATTATAACCGGAGAATCCATCCATGAAGGAGAACACTGAGAATTGAGCAGTATTGTCGACCAACACATCAATGTGTGGCAACGGAAAATCATCCTTCGGGCTTGCTCTGTTCAAATCTCTGTAGTCAACGCACATTCGGACCTTGCCGTCCTTCTTAGGTACTGGTACGATGTTAGCTACCCAAGGCGGATAACTAGTCACGGCAAGGAACCCGGCATCCCACTGCTTCTGCACCTCCTCTTTAATCTTCATCGCCATATCCGGGCGAGTTCTTCTCAACTTTTGCTTCACAGGAGGACAGTCTTCTCTCAGGGGTAGCTTATGCATCACGATGTCGGTATCCAACCCTGGCATATCTTGATATGACCAAGCAAAGATATCTACATACTCTCTCAGCATACTGATCAGCTCGTGCTTGACATCGGCCTGCAGATTGGCTCCTATCTTGATCTCTTTCTTTGCATCTTCACTGCCAATGTTGATGGTCTCAATCTCTTCTTGATGAGGCTGAATAACTCGTTCCTCTTGTTTCAACAATCTGACCAATTCTTCAGGGAGGTCACAGTCTTCCTCAACCCCTTCATCAGCTTGGTAGACTGGATTATCAAAGTCATGCATAGTCATAGCAGGAACGTTATCCATGGAATCCGGATGATCAGCACTGCACAAATGATGTGCTTATTCAGAATCTGCTTACTTTGAAAAGAGACGCTAACACAAAACAAAAAATGAAAAACATATTGCCATTTTTATATTGTTTTTTGTGAAAAAGTTTAAAAACAAAGAAAGGGAACACAGTTTGTCCGAAAATGTCCTTTTATTTCATGGCAAAAATAACGATGCAATACAAAACATGGTGGCCCAGTACAATGGATCCAAGCATCTTGGGCAGAATGCTGGATTTGACAATGCAGTATGCTAATAAAAGGAAACAAACAATTACTTTGAGAGCCAGGTGACTTGAACGATGTCCTCAGCAGACCAATTTCCTAGCTCCTCACCGGGTGCGCACGGGCGGATCCAATTGTTGTCCCAGTCCTTGTCACCATCCCCGTCTTGACTTGTCGTACAGATTTGATCACGGTCAAGCAAACCAGCACTTGTGAATGAGATAGCTTTACCACTCTGAATAGACCCCCCAGGTTGATACCCTAAGCCGAATTTATCACCCTTCTTTTCCACCTCCAACAGCTTGCCCCAGCCCTGGGCATTGCCTGATTGGACGGCCTCTTTTGCTTCCCGGTAGGAGTGAATTGACGTGCCTTCGTTGTTTTTCTTCACCGGAGTCAAAATACTGACGTCTGCCTCAAACGCTTGGCACAAAGTCTCGTGAATTTCTCCGTCCATTTCCACATATTTAAACGTCGACAGGTGGCTGACGAATATATCTTCTTCCCCGCAAACTGTGATGACCTGGCCATCCACCACATATTTAAGCTTCTGGTGCAGAGTTGAGGTGACAGCTCCAGCTGCGTGTATCCACGGTCTGCCCAACAAGCAACTATACGCAGGCTGGATATCCATGACATAGAAGACACTCTTGAAGACTTGAGAGCCTATCTTGACAGGCAACTCAACCTCTCCGAAAACTGATCTTCTTGAACCATCGAAAGCTTTAACCACCAGATCACTCGGCGTCAGGATAACCCCATCAATGTCAAGCTTCATCAACGCCTTTTTCGGGAGCACGTTCAACGAAGAGCCTGTGTCCACCAGAACATGGGATAACACAGCGCCCCTGCATTCCATCGTGATATGCAGTGCTTTATTGTGATTCCTTCCCTCCAAAGTGAGATCTCTATCAGTGAAGCCCAATCCATGGCTAGCATTGACACTCCCAACAACAGCTTCAAGTTGATTGACCGTAATCTCTTGAGGAACGTAAGCCATTTGAAGTACTTTCAGCAAGGCTTCTCGGTGCGCGGGTGAGCACATCAACAGTGACAAGATAGAAATCTTCGAAGGCGTCTGATTCAGTTGGTCAACCACCTTGTAGTCACTCCTTTTGATGATCTTCATAAATTCCTCTACCTCCTTTTCAAACGTCCCCTGCCCAGCCACAGGAGTATTCGACTCATCATTCACAGTCTGCTTTCCTTTGTCTTTAGATGAAGCTTCGGCCTCGGGATCCTTTCTCAGTGCAGGAGGAGCAAACAAACGGCCACTTCGAGTAAAACCTCCAACACCTCCTACATTCTCAATGGTCGAATCAGCAACAGGTCTACTTTCCATCTTCTGTCCCGCCACATAGACATCAGAGCCATAATGCCACGGAATGGCTCTATCATCATTATACGGCATTGGCCCAGGTACAGTTATAGTCACAGGACTAATCTGAGGAGCGTAAACGGTAACCGGCCCTTGTCTGACGGGCATATCAGCTTCATCATAGAAGATAGTAACGGTTGACACATCATCAGCCTCTTCATTACTAAACTTGCTAAATTGCAGAGATCCATCATCAATCAACTCTTGCAAACCCGTCTTCAATTTCTCGCAGCCATTCACAGCACTTGCACAGTCTTCACAATCGAGAGAACAACCAGGAAACACTTGACCCTTCAACAGTCTCTCTTTCACCACTTTCAACGGCGTCTTGACTTCACCAATACTTAGTACCAAACTCGACTTGTCATCACGCTCAACAGCATTAACTCTTGCCCCTCCATGATTAGGTATAGGGTTCGAGTGGACATTCGGTGGTGGTGCAAAGTTGATTGCCTTTGAATCCACGAGATCTTGAACTTTATGATGTAGCGCCCTGCACTTCTCGGTTGAGTGCCCGGGTGCCCCTGAATGAAAAGCGCATCGCACGTTGACGTCGTAACCAGCTGGAAGCTCTCCAGGAGGTGGTGGTGCCAAAGTCCTCAATTGAATAAGGTTCAAATCCAGTAGTCTCGGCAACAAGGCAGCATATGTCATGGGAATAGCTTCTATCACTCTGTTAGCAGGACGAGTCTGCCTCGGCTGATAAGGTCTTTGCTGGTAGTTGGCTCTATGTTGTTGTTGTTGTTGTGGTGGAGGTAGCATTTGTTGTACGGGAGCTGCAGGAATAGTGACAGCAGCCACATGCCCATAAGGTCTTCTGTAACCACGGCCCTGGCTTCGACCGAATACAGCATTGGTCTCACCTTCTCGCCTTCTCGGAGGTCCGCTGAAAGCTTTCCTCGCTCCACTTGAACTACTAGCACCGGGGTCTTGTATCTTCCCCATTTTCAACAGCGTTTCAACCCTTTCTCCTGCAATGACAATATCGTTGAACTTTGTAGCAGAACTCGATGCCAATCTCTCAAGAAATACCCCCTGGAGGGTACCCATAAACATATCGGCCATCTCATTCTCTAACAAAGGTGGTTGCACCCTGGCAGCTAGCTGACGCCATCTCTGAGCGTATTCCTTGAAGCCTTCTTTTGCTGTCTGAGCCATATGTTGCAACTGGGTGCGATTCGGAGCCATATCCATGTTGTATTGGTACTGCTTCACGAAGGCCTCAGCGAGGTCTTTCCAGCTCTTGACATTAACCCTGCTGAGTTTCATGTACCACTCAAGGGAAGCTCCCACCAAGCTGTCCTGAAAGTAATACATCCACAGTTTTTCATCGTCTGTATGCGCAGCAATTCTTCCCACATACGATTGCAGATGGGTCTTTGGGCAAGCAGTGCCGTTGTACTTCTCGAAAGTAGGAACTTTGAACTTATACGGAATTCTGACTCCCGGAACCAAGCCCAAGTCTGTTATATCGAATCCCAAAGAACTCTGGGACTGAATAGCCTTGATCTGCTCAGCTATCTCTTCAAACCTCTTGTTCATTTCGACCCCTTGACCCTCGGTCTCATCAAGCAAAGTGAACTGGTCATCCTGGTGATCCACATGAATGTTATGCATCCCGTCATTGACTACGGTCGCCCCTGGTTGTATAACCTGAGGTCCAGCCTGTCGTGCGCCCGCACCGGCATGATTATCAGCATTAGCAGCAGCAGCAGCGTTCCGATTCTGATTCTCCACCATCTCTCGCAAACGTTCTTGATTCTGCCCCATTCCGGCCATTAACGTCATGAAGTTGTCCATTCTCTGTCTCAGATCTGCCAAATCTGCCTGCATTTGATCCATGGCTCTCTCTCTGTTAACCTTGGTTGGGTATCTGTGCACTGCTGGTTGACCTCGAACCTTACGAGGAGCTATTGCGCCTGAAACACAAAACCCGTTGGTAATTGATGCGACACCTGCAAAACAGACAAACAGGTTATATGCAATGCAATGCAACTGTTCATGTTCCCAACTTTAAACATTTGGCATGCCCCAGTTCTGGCATCTATCTCGGCAATCACTTTTTATCTTTCAAACTTTCTCTTTGATAAGTGCTCAAATATTAGCAGTATCTAGACAAACGAGTCTTGCACATTCAAAACGATAACTTGCACATTAATACTGAGTAGGGACAAACCACTATAGGCTAAAAGTCAGAATACATCCCAGAACATTCCCCGAAGGATTACAAATCAGTACATAAAGATAAAAGAAATAAAAGCAAGACTCCTACAACAGGCCTGTAGGTAGTCTGAAAAATAAACTAAGCTAAAGACCCCGGCTCTGCCACCTCTGCCCTGCTTTTCTTGACACCTGCCCTCAGCTTGAGCTCTTCGATCTCTTTCCTGGCTTCCTCCAGAGCTAATTGACTTTGGACTAGCTGCTGGGTCCTCTCCCTCCGGATGGCGTGGGCTTGTTCCACTTCCTCCTTCTTGAAAGCCATCTGAATCTCAAAGAACTCTTCCTTCTCTTTGAATTTCTTTTGGTCTTCATCCCTTTGGCCTTTCAACCAAACAATGGACTGTCGAGCGCTCTTGAGAGTCTTTAAAGTCTCCTTGTGCTTGGCTTCTCTTTGCGCTTCCATCATACCCAATCGATGGAAATGGGCTTCTCTTCCGGCAAAATCTTTCTCTTTGTTTTCCAAGGAAGCTTGGAGCTTCTGCAGCTTGTCTTCGACTTCCTTCTTAGCTCTATTAGCCTGGTGGTATAAGCTTACCATCTCAACATTCTCTACTCTGACCGCTTGCAGCTGAGCTTCTAGCTTCTTGTACTCCTCCAAGGAAACCGTACTGCTCGGACTTGGTACCTCTCGAGGATAAAGTGGAGCTTCGACTGAAAAAGGCATGAGAACTGCCTCGATATGCCTTTGCAACCATTCAGCATATGGTGGATATGCCTTGGGATCAACTCGGCCGAAGTCTTTCTTCCCTTTCCTTTTCCTGTGATCCCAGGATTGAACGGCTTGTTGGACTAGCTCTCCGTTTCCGTCAGCAGGAAAATATAAGGATTCAGCAAACATCTCCATCTGGGGAGGATCCTTCAAAGGGTAGCCAAACTGCCTTCTGGCTAATGTCGGGTAGTGACTGATGACACCTTTCCTTCCTAGCAAAGGTACTCCAGCAAACCTCCCGCAACTAACCATCAACTCCTTTCCTAGCAAATCCCTGTCATAACCCCAAGCAATGTCTTCTTCAGTCAATCCCATCAGCCTTCTGGACCATCTCCATTCATCTCGCAGATCCTTGAAGGCACCTGATTTAGGCAACTGTCTAGCGAACCATTCGGCAAACAAAGGAGCACAGCAGACCACTGGACCACCTCTACCCTTCTCGTTTCTGTAGTGGACACTAAAATAAAAGTCACCCAATAAAGTAGGCACTGGATTGCCTCTTGCAAAGATTGAGATCACTTCTAAGCTGACAAACTCTTTCTCTCCGGGAAACAAACTAGACCCATATACCATCAATGCAAGCAAAGCTCCAAAGTCGTTCCACTTAGCTTCTGTAGCATATTTCTCAGCCTCTGGGATAAGCACGCTCCAGGGTAGACCTCTGCCTTTACTCTCTTGCAAAGCCTTTCTGACCGAAACAACTGGCAACCTACAAACCTTGGCTATGTCTTCATCTTTGAGCACAACCTCTGATCCGTAGAACGGCAACGTCTCTCTGATCGGAATACTCAGCATGCTGGAGATCTCTTCCAATGTCGGAGCTAAGATGTAACCTGAAAGAACAAAGCAACGCAGCAAGGGATCATAAAATTGCAACAAGGTATGCAAGCTGTCCTTTTGGTCTGTAGTAGGCTTGTCCACAAACTTCAGTATCTGGCCATATCTTTTCTTGAAGTTTCCTAAGACTTGATCGTTCATCAAACCTGCTAACCTCTGAACACTTTTAACTTCCGGCTGAAGAAAGGTATAATGCACATTCTTTTTTCTTGGATCTCTTTTGATTTCTGCCATGGAGATAAGAATACCAGAACTGGGAACAAATGCGAGCAATGCCCTGAAAAATGGGAAACATAAACAGTTAATGCAAAGAATGATGCAAATGCAATGCAATGCAAACATATGACCAACGGGGACCATCTGAACTGGCACACTGACAAAGCCCTCTGAATAACTAGCAATCTCAACAGTTCACTGAGTCACACCCTCTGATAATCACAACCCTCTGATCAGAATCACAGTATCAAGAAATCCAGAATTCCAGGACCATAACTTCGGAACCACAAATCTTATTCACCGGACCAAAGATCATAACTGAACAAATGAGTGTATGTTGAGGTCATGGGTTCCTGCACACCTGTAAACACCCCCCAATCTCACAGGTAAAAGGCTCCGGGTCAGACATCACGGACTCTCAAAGCCGAATAGCAATAATACTTTCACCATCTCCGAGAAATGGCTCATGACCAAATCAGGGAATCGGTTAGGCATTATGTACTACGCAGGGAGGCCTCAGCTGAGTCCGGGAAAAACAAGCATCCCTTATAAGTCCCCAGCTTCAAGCGCTGAAATCAAGAAACAATAGTACATTCAGCCCGTAGGATACAGTACTAATGTCATATGACCAGATGCTTTAACTGCGTTCTTATAAGAGAACCAGGCCATCCTATGCGAGTTCCCAGTGGACCCTCGGGTGCGAATGGGTTTGCCACAAAATGTGGTCTGCCACTGTCACCACTGGAGAGGGTTGTTTCCACAAAGGTTCTCAATGATCGGTCCCCAGCTGCACATAACTGTCAGGGTTATGTAATGAGAGAGGAAGATCCCCAAATCAAGACATTTCCAAGACAATCGCAACCTGGGTGTGGAACTCACTACTACCCCCATGACAAGATCTCATGAGGCCAAAGTGGAACCACTCTAAATCCTATGGTGCACTCGAGCCGGGTACTTGGCTCACATCTCTCAAGAATCAGTAACTCCCATCCCACCAAAGAAAACCAGTCCAGACAGTCCAGTATGATATATATGATGCAGAAAATAAATACTGAAAACTGTAAATAAAGCTGTAAATAAAGCTGTAAATAAACAACAATAAAATACAACAAGCCACATCAAACAAACATCACCCAATGAAACAGAAACAAACAAGCGCTAGGAGAGACTCACAGGGGAACCAGAGATTCTGGGTTTTCTCCCCAGCAGAGTCGCCAAGCTGTCGCTCCCGAGGATTTCCATCCTGGTACAAACGCGAAAGTGGCGCGGAAAAAGAAAAGAGTCGCCAGCCAGGCATTTTTATCCCGAAGAGAGGGAATGGTAATGCTGCACAAACCAGAAGAAAGAAAGAGGAAGGACACAGGTCCTACGAACCAAAGAGACTGGGATCGGGAGTCGGTTATGACCTGGGAAGGTATTAGCACCCCAGATCATCCGCCGTACCCGACGGGATCCACGCTTGCAAAAGAAACTGTTTCAAAGGGTGAGGGTATGAAAGATGCAGCAACAGAAAAGAAAATGAAAGGAAAACTGGAACTGGAAAGAAATGAAAATAGAAACAAAGGGAAAAATGTAGGGAAAATAAAGATTGTGCTCGAACGGGCCCTACCCCGCTGCCTACGTACCTCATCGGGATAATGAGGATCAGAGACGCCGTAGTTCCCCTAACTAGGGGTACTAAAAGGAAATTGCTTGTGAATTAAGGCTTGAACTGCCTATGCCATTGCTCAGGTGTTGCAGACTCGGACGACGAGTGCGTAACCGTCTTGCAAGATGACAAGTAGGAGCAAGTTCGCGGACGGAGCGAAGGAGATGAGAAAAGAATTCCCGAAGGAAAGACGCTTATTGTTTGTTTTGTGTTTTTAGAAGCTTTTATGAGTGTGTCACAAGGAAGTGAACTCAAGCTCTCCCCAATGGAATGTGCACTTGTCACTACATTCCAAGATGGAATAATAGAACAAGCGCACTCAAGTAAGGAGAAGATCCCCAAAACTCGAACCCAAAGATTAGGGCTTAGGCTCACTAACTTGCTTAATTATTAAGTGTTTTTGGTTATTTACATGAAGAAGTGTTTTTTATGCTTTTCTTTATGAAGAAGATACCTTGATCAGACTTGTGCATCACAAAGTAAACATGTACTATCCCAAGATGGGAAGACTACAAGCATACCTCATGGAATAAGGCTATGGATCAATGCATCACTTCACATTTATTAAAGTGTTTTCTTTTTAAGAGTTATGAGATGAGAAGAGAAGAAGAACCAAAAAGGATCATAAAGGTAAAATGCTAAAGGGGGACTAAAATAATCCTAAGTGTTAACATGCATGGATGATCCTAGGTTTGTGAGGTTTCTATCCTAATGAAGAAGAGAAGAAGAAGATAGAAGAAGGGATGAGAAAGGCCTAAGCCCAACAACAAAGGGTTAGTTCAAATAACAAAAGAGGAAAGATGAAAAAAGTTGAAATGTGGATAAACATCCACACTTCTCTTACCATGAGCCCCTGAAAAGTTAGCAAAAATCCAGCAAATTGACCAAGAAACAATCATGGGATCAATCATGCTCAAAGGTACTTGAAAACAAAAATCAAACAAACATGCCAACATTGCAAATACACGACTTACGCGTCGAGAACATGAAAGCATACATCAACCAGCAAGCAAACCACCTTAAAACATCATGATTAATGATCATACAATGAGTCATGACAATTAGCACAAGCAAAGGGATCAAACAAACTCAAAACAGCCCCAAAAAACCATTCTGCATCAGTGTTAACCGGTTAACCATATGCGTTAACCGGTTAACCAGTCAAAACCTGCACCAAACACGCAGAAAAACAGGGCGTTAACCGGTTAACCATATGCGTTAACCGGTTAACACTGTAAAAACAGCAGCAAATTCCTGCAGAAAACAGCATTTCAAAAACAGCTTATTCAAATAAGCTGCACCAGACCAGCACTCAATTACACATGGAAAAATAGATCAATGCACATCAATCCATAACATTATGCTCATGAACACTAACGAACGGATCCGGATACCAATCAACCAATCAAATCATGCAACACAATCAATTACACAAACACATGGTGGATCTAAAGCACAAGCAATGCAAATAAGCTAAAAACAGAGTTGGATCTGAAATTAAACCAACCTACAAAGCGGAGGTATGCTTTGGTAGTTGTTGATTATGCTGAAAATGATAGATCTCGCGCAAAACCTTGAAGATCCGATGCTAATCTCCACCCTCCATGCAAAATAAATGCAAGATCAAGCTCTTGATGCAGAATTTTGATCCAAAAGCACTTCTAGATCCCAAACCAGATCTGAATCACCAATTAAACCAGCAAAAATATGCAATGAAGCTATGGATGGAGGTCTAGTTCCAAGATCTATACACCTCAAGGCAAGGTTGTGTGATCTTCAAAGAGGAACTTTGAGTAATTTGGAAATTGGGAGAGAAAAGTGAGAGAATTGTGAGTGAGAGCAATGAAAATTCAGAAATGAGAGTGAAAAATGAGGGAGTCCCCTGGTTTGGAGAGAAATGGAATATATATGGTTTAGGGTTGGGGCCCAAAATCTTGGTTTGGGATCCAAAAAATATGGCTTGGTAATGTGATTAGGTTTTAGGGTTGGAAAGAGGTTTGGATACATGCTCTAGATCCTTCTCAAATTCAAATGAAATTCAAATGAATAAAAAAATCAGAAAATTGGAAAATGGGGTCAAAACACACATGCTGAAATTTGCTGCTGGAAATTCAAATTTCGCAGCTGTTAACCGGTTAACCATATGCGTTAACCGGTTAACGCATGCAAAATTTGAATTTCCCCCCTTTTGGTGGGAAACTTCAAAAATGATGCCGGCGCCCGCCGTTTCAAGCTGATTTTGATCCTTTCATTCTTTTTAAGCTTTGAACATGGTACAGAGCTTGTGCAGAGTGATCCTGTGAAATTTTTGCCTGGTCACCATGCTCTCGATTTTTATCTGCGGTGCTTCGAAATTTCCAGATGGTTGGTCATATGCCCTATGCTGGAACATGTGAGTGTTATGCCTCATTTTTCTATGCAAAATGCTAAAGATATGGTATGCTCATGATGATTATGATGCGATATGATGCTTAAAATGAAGAGGGCAAATTTGGGGTGTTACACGTGTATGGATTAAAGATGCGGACGAGCATCCTTAAGACTATGATACGGACGAGTATCAGGTAGAAACAAACGCTTGACGCATGCTCTGAGATGATGGTACGGACGAGTATCAACTGGTTAACAAAGAACACGGACGAGTGCCGAATCTGCGGGGATATAAATGGTATATACAAGATAAGGACGAGTATCTATATAAGAGTGAGTGGTGTATAGATGAGTGTTTAGCTGTTGGGGAGAACGACACAGACGAGTGTCAAGAGTGTAGTATGAACAAGTATCTGATATACAAAGTATAGACGACTGCGCTGGGGATATGACACGGACGGGTGTCAAAAGATTGTCATGTGTAAGTATATGTGAGTGCAAAGAGGACGTCTTTGGCTTTCTGCTGGGTGTCAAAAAGTATCTGTAGTACTAGTGGTACTGTTTGCACAGAGTGTTCGGGTGACTTTACTGGGGAGTGATGACACGGACGGGTGCCAAAGAGAGTATGTATGCTGGTGTTTGGGAATGAGGCAACTGCCTTTGCTGGGAATCTCCGCTGGGGATTTGGGGGAAGTATTCTGTATACCGACGAATTGTCATTATTCACAGGTATTGATTCAAAACAATGGCTTATGAATATGCTATATGTTTGATTTTTGCCGTAATGCTCCGTGTCAAAACGGAATGCTACGCTTTGTGGGTGGTTATGATGTGAATGCCATGATTATGCAAGGATACCAAACCGGGATTCAGATCCTGTTGCTACGAAGATCTTCGGCCGATCTGCTTGAAATGGACATCCCAGCCGGGGGTGAGATCATTGGTAGATCTGATGAGATGCTATCTGCTTGGGGATTCGGGTCACTAATAGACCTATCCTGACAATGAGGGACCCAGCTGGGGTTTGCAGAAGCTTTCTCCACTCTGTTGTGATCTTCTATGCGCTGCCCTTCTGGATAGAGGTTGGAGCTCGGTGGGGAGATGGTTCCCTGACCTTTATACTCGGGCGAGGATGAAATGGCAACTCGGCTGGGGAGAAAGAGAAATCACTGGAAGATCTCCCTAAAGATTCTGTTGAGGAGGATTCCTGGCTCAGCCGGGGATATGGGCGCCTTCTGTGATGCCTGGCAACTCTGATGGGGGTAAGTAATAAATGGCAACTCAGCTGAGGAGAAGACACTTTGGGCGCTGAGTGTCGATTTGTCAATTTGCCGGAGTGAAGCTTTCGTGCCCCAAGTTGCGTTCCGGATTCCTGCGATCCTGAAAAGATAGAGAAACGCACAAGTAATCCCGAGGTATCCTTTACTGGATTCCGTCATAGGAGTTTAGACACTGCTGAGAGTAAGTATATTTCCTGCAAGCATGTTTTTATTTTTGAAGATAAACATCTGTATTCTATGCAATCAGTTTTCTTTTAAGATATCAGACATTTTTTGCAAATAAAATGTACAAGACGAGACATGACTGAAAATCTGACTTTTATTAATTCATATGCCCTGAATTGGCGAGATACAGTCAAAGAAACAAATCCCCTGAAATGAGGAGATTGTTACAAATTGAGAAACAAAATGCTGGCAATGTTGATGACGCTTTAAGGAGCTTCCTCTCTTGCTAGGACTCGTATGACTTTTGACGTTCTTCTCATCTTGCTTTCTGAAGAATGTTGATTCTGATTGAAGCTTGATCCTTTCGGAGCTTACCAAGTTGTAAGTGATACAGACGAATTCAGAATGCAGTTGTTCGCTTATTCCCTTATTTTGCATGGATCGTCCTTTCGGGTTTTCAATCCACCGGGATACCCATTTTTGCCTGAGCTGTCTAATGTGGCTTTTCAAATCAGCGGGTGTACATTTTTGTTTATTTTCCCTTATTTTTGCCCGAGTCTTTTATTCTGTTTTTGACTCGCCGGGATGCCCTATTTTTGCCTGGACTTACATTCTGTTTTTTATGTCCAGCGGGTCTTTTATGCGAAGTATTTTTTAACTGCATCTGAATTCACAGGGGACGGGAAATCTTCACCATCCATGGTGCTGAGCATCAGTGCTCCGCCAGAGAAAACTTTCTTTACCACAAATGGTCCTTCATAATTCGGAGTCCATTTGCCTCTGTGGTCTGTATGAGGAGGGAGGATCCTTTTCAGCACAAGATCTCCTACTTGGTACTCTCGGTGCCTGACCTTCTGATCGAAGGCCTTCTTCATTCTTTTCTGATACAACTGCCCATGACAGATTGCAGCCAATCTTTTCTCTTCAATCAGACTCAGTTGTTCGTATCGGGACCTAACCCATTCTGCTTCACTCAGTTTAACATCCATCAGTACCCGTAGAGAGGGTAATTCAACTTCGACAGGTAGGACTGCTTCCATACCATACACAAGTTGATACGGTGTTGCCCCAGTGGATGTCCTGATTGACGTTCGGTACCCATGCAAGGCAAACGGTAGCATTTCATGCCAGTCTTTGTAAGTGACTACCATTTTCTGCACAATCTTCTTGATGTTCTTATTTGCTGCCTCAACAGCGCCATTCATCTTTGGCCTGTAAGGAGAAGAATTGTGATGTTGGATCTTGAAGTCCCGGCATAGTTCTGCCATCATTTTGTTGTTTAGATTGGAACCATTATCAGTAATGATTCGCTCGGGCACTCCATACCGACAGATGATATCTCTCTTCAGAAATCTGGCTACCACTTGTCTTGTAACATTGGCATAAGAGGCTGCTTCAACCCACTTGGTAAAGTAGTCAATGGCAACCAGGATGAATCTGTGGCCATTCGAAGCAGTTGGCTCAATCTTACCAATCATGTCAATGCCCCACATAGCGAAGGGCCAGGGTGAAGACATCACATTCAAAGTATTGGGAGGCACATGCACCTTATCCGCATAAATCTGGCATTTATGGCATTTTCTGGCGTAGGCACAACAGTCTGCATCCATTGTGATCCAGTAATAGCCTGATCTTAACAACTTCTTAGCCATGGCATGCCCTCCTGCATGGGTACCAAAGGATCCTTCGTGCACTTCATGCATCAACAAATCTGCTTCCGTCTTGTCAACACATCTGAGGAGTACCATATCAAAGTTTCTTTTATATAAAGACCCATCAGTGTTCAAGAAGAAACTATCAGTAAGCCTTCTCAAAGTCTTCTTATCATTGGAAGATGCCCCAGGTGGGTACGTTTGATCCTCCAAGAAGCACTTAATGTCATGGAACCAAGGCTTGTCATCTTTAACGACATCTGTTGCAAATACATATGCTGGCCTATCAAGTCTGGACACTGAGATCTGAGGTACAAAGTTGGCAGCCTGAACTTTGATCATGGACGAAATGGTAGCCAGAGCATCTGCAAACTGATTCTCGTCCCGAGGGATATACTCAAGCTTGACTGTTGTAAAGAAAGTCAATAACCTTCTTGTATAATCCCTGTAAGGTATCAGATGATCTTGGTGGGTGTACCATTTGCCGTTGGTTTGATTGATTACCAAAGTTGAATCTCTGAATACAGTCAATGTCTTGATCCTGAGGTCAATGGCTTCCTCAAGACCCATAATGCAAGCTTCGTATTCAGCTTCGTTGTTAGTGCAGTTGAAAGTGAGTTTTGCCGAGAAAGGCATGTGAACTCCTTTAGGTGTAATGAGTACTGCACCAATACCACGACCATTCATGTTAACAGCCCCGTCAAACATCATAGTCCATTCTTCTTCCGGGTCAGACCCTTCAGTGTGAACAGGCTCTTCATGATCTTTTGCTTTTATGAACATGATGTCTTCATCAGGGAAGTCAAATCTCATAGGCTGGTAATCATCAATAGGTTGCTCAGCGAGATATTCAGACAATACACTGCCCTTGATGGCTTTCTGAGAGGTGTATTGGATGTCATATTCTATAAGAATCATTTGTCATCTTGCAACCCGTCCGGTAAGCGCTGGCTTCTCAAATATGTACTTGACCGGGTCCATCTTTGAGATCAACAAAGTAGTGTGGGTCAACATATAGTGTCTCAGTCGGCGAGCAGCCCACGCTAAAGCACAGCAAGTTTTCTCGAGCAGTGAATAATGTTGTTCACAGTCGGTAAACTTTTTGCTTAGGTAGTATATTGCATACTCTTTTCGACCAAACTCGTCATGCTGGCCCAGCACACACCCCATTGACTCTTCTAATACTGTCAAGTACATTATCAGAGGTCTTCCTTCAACTGGAGGCATAAGGATTGGAGGTTCTTGTAGGTATTCTTTGATCTTGTCAAATGCCTTCTGGCAGTCTTCATTCCACCTGACCGTCTGTTCTTTTCTTAACAACTTGAACAAGGGTTCACAGGTTGCTGTAAGGTGAGATATGAACCGCGAAATGTAGTTCAATCGACCTAAGAACCCTCGAACTTCTTTCTCTGTCTTCGGTGCAGGCATCTCTTGAATAGCTTTGACTTTATCAGGGTCAACTTCAATCCCTTTTTCGCTTACAATAAAACCCAGCAGCTTACCAGATCGCACCCCGAATGTGCACTTGTTGGGGTTTAACTTCAATTGGTACTTCCTCAGACGCTTGAACAGCTTTAGCAGATTTACCAGATGGTCTTCTTCAGTAAGGGACTTGGCAATCATGTCATCCACGTAACATTCTATTTCTTTATGGATCATATCGTGGAATAATGTCACCATAGCCCGTTGATACGTTGCACCGACATTCTTGAGCCCAAATGGCATTACTTTGTAGCAGAACATGCCCCAGGGTGTGATGAAGGTTGTCTTCTCCATGTCTTCAGGTGACATTTTAATCTGATTGTATCCTGAAAATCCATCCATGAAGGAGAATACCGAGAACTGAGTCGTATTATCCACCAATACATCAATGTGAGGTAAAGGGAAATCATCTTTCGGGCTAGCTCTGTTCAGATCCTGGTAGTCAACACACATTCTTACTTTGCCGTCCTTCTTGGGCACAGGTACTATGTTAGCAACCCACGGCGGATATCTAGTCACAGCAAGGAAACCGGTGTCCCATTGCTTTTGTACCTCCTCCTTGATTTTCATTGCCATGTCTGGACGAGTACGGCGCAACTTCTGTTTAACCGGCGGGCATTCTTCCCTTAAAGGCAGCTTGTGCACAACAATATCGGTGTCCAACCCTGGCATATCTTGATAAGACCAAGCAAACACGCCCACATACTCTTGAAGCAGGTCAATCAGTTGTCTCTTCACTGAGTCTTGTAGGCAGGCCCCGATTTTAACTTCCTTCACGTCTTCCTCTGTACCAAGATTGATCGTTTCAACCTCCTCCTGGTGAGGAGTAATAACCTTTTCCTCTTGTCTTAACAACCTGGCTAGCTCTTCAGGAAGCTCATATTCTTCTTCAACCCCTTCATCAGCTTGATTGATTGGATTGTCAAAGTCATACGAAGTCATAGCCGTGCTGTCGTCGGTGCTGTCTGGAAGGCACACTCTGCAAGGGTTCAGTTTGTTCATTTTAGTGATTTGATTTTAATCTTGTTTTTAAAAAAAGTGAAATAAAGTTGTCATTTTGAAAACACTGCCATTTATTTTTTGTACAAAAAGAAAAATGGAAAAACAGTGAGCGGAAAAGAAAAAGACTCGTTTGCAAAAAGATGTCTGATATTTCATTGATTAATCTTGTTGCACAAAAAGTACAGATGGCCCGATTACAAAATGAGTCTTGTCATCTTGGGCAAGATGCAAGACTTTGATGCATGCTATAAAAATATAGGAAATAATAATTACTCTGCATGAGTAACTCTTATAATTTCCTGGGAAGACCAGTTTGAGATACTGCTCCCCGGGATCTTTGGACGAATCCAGCTTTCCAGGTTGCGTTCTTCTTCATCCTCGTCTTCCAAATTGTTGACAGCATCAGGGGTGAGCATCCCCCCACTAACAAAGTTGGGCTCTTTTGCAGCCTCTGCTTGATCTTGTTGAGTTGGTTTGTAACCCAACCCAAATCTATCCTTTTTCTTCTCCACCGGTAGTAGTTTGCCCCAGCCTTGGGCACTTCCTTCTTCAACAACCTTTCGGGCTTGTTGATATGATGTCATTGAAGTTCCAGGTACAGCAGATGTTTCATTTATATTCAAGGCTTCGAAACCTTGGCTCATTGTTTCATGGATCTCCCCATCCATCTCGATGTATTTATAGGTAGCCAGGTGGCTAACAAAAATATCCTCCTCTCCACAGATAGTAACGACTTGACCCTCCCACTCGAATTTTAACTTCTGGTGAAGGGTTGAGGTCACGGCGCCAGCGGCGTGAATCCATGGCCTACCCAATAGACAGCTGTAGGCAGGCTGTATATCCATCACGTAGAAGGTTGTTTTGAAAGTTTGCGGGCCAATCGTTATGGGCAACTCAATCTCTCCCAGAACCGATCTCTTAGAACCATCAAAGGCTCTCACCACCAGGTTGCTGGGACGCAACGCCAATCCGTCATACTCTAGCTTCACAAGGGCTTTTTTAGGTAAGACATTGAGGGATGACCTCGTGTCTACCAGCACATGGAAAAGGACTGCACCTTTACATTCCATGGTTATGTGCAAAGCCTTGTTATGGTTGCGGCCTTCCGTAGTCAAATCAGTGTTGGTGAACCCTAGTCCATGACTAGCATTAACATTTCCAACCACAGCTTCCAACTGATTGACGGTGATCTCTTCAGGCACATAAGCTGCGTGCAAGACTTTTAGTAGTGCATTCCGATGGGCTTCGGAGCACATGAGCAATGATAGGATTGAGATCTTGGAAGGCGTCTGGTGAAGCTGATCCACTATTTTGTAATCACTTTTCTTGATGATTCGCATGAACTCATCAACCTCTTGGTCAAAGGGCGTTTTCAAAGCTTCTTTAACAATCTGCTCCTCCTACACCAAGCTTTTCCCTTTTGCCTTGGCAGCGGCTTCTGCTTCGGCAGTGGGTCTCTGAATTTGCGGAGCAAAGAGACGTCCGCTTCGAGTGAAGCCTCCGCCTCCTCCCACATTGTCTATTTGTGGTGCAGGGGTTGATGATTCAAAAGTGATTTTTTGTCCTTCGCAGTATAAATCAGAGCCGTAATGCCAGGGGATGGCATTACTGCTTTCATAAGGTACTGGTCCAGGCACCGTGATAGTGACTGGATGGATTGCAGCTGCGGAGGGAATTGTGATAGTCTGTGGATCGTAATATATCGTGACTGGTGCTCTGATGGGAGCAGCACTTTGTGAGTTGTAAGCAGAGTTATTTTCTGGATCGTAGTAAATTGTAACGGTTGAGACATCTTCATTGTTTGATGTTGTAGGAGACATTGTCGGAAGGATGGGTGTTGGTGTTGTAGGAGATTCAAAATGAAGTGGTGCTGAGGTTGTAGCAGGAATGTCGGTTGATATCTGGTCAGTTGAGATGACAGATGAAGCATTTGTTGATGAAGCTGAAAAGTTGTCGGGAACAATGGTTGTTGCAGTTGTAGGAGATACTGGAATTGTTGCTGATGAGATCGCTGGATTTGTTGGAATTGATGTTGTGATTTGAAGTTGGCCACTCTGAATGAGACCGTCTATGCCATTCCTCAAGTTATCACACCCATTTACTGAGATATTGCAGTAAGCACACCCTAACTCACACCCCGGGAACATTTGACATTCGAGGAGTTGAGCCTTAATCTCTACCAACGGTGTCCGGATTAGACCCACACTGGTTATTAAATAAGACGGCTTGTCTTCTTCAATAGCATTGATTATGGGACCTCCGTGATGTGGCATAGGGTTTTTGTTAACATTGGGTGGTGGTGCGAAATTCAGGGCTTTTGAGTCTACCAGGTCTTGTACCTTCATGTGCAAGGCTCTGCACTTTTCTGTACTGTGGCCAGGTGCATTTGAGTGAAAAGCACATCTGGCGTTGGAGTCATAATTCCTGGGCAGACTATTGGGATCTGGAGGTGCCAATGTCCTTAGCTCAACTAGGTTGAGTTTCAGGAGTTGTGGCAGCAATGTAGCATAGGGCATAGGGATCGGATCGATCACCCTATTGGCCTGAGAGGGTCTCTGTTGGAATGGCCTTTGCTGATTGTTGTTGTTGGTGTTGTTGTAGTTTCTCGGAGGATATTGAGCTTGCTGATGGTACTGAGGTTGTTGCTGATAGTTTTGTTGCGGAGGTTGATAAGCTGTTTGTGGATGAGCTGGAGCGGGAATGGTGACTGCTGCCACAGCCCTGTGAACATATTGAGGTCTGCCCCTGTTGGTGTGGATGGCATTGGTCTCGCCAGTTCTTCTTGGGCCTGCAAAAGGCTTCCTTGTATTGCTGGACGAGCTGGCACCATTGTCAGAAATCTTGCCCATCTTTAACAGGCTCTCAATTCTTTCCCCAGCTATGACAACATCTGCAAAGCTAGTGGAAGAGAAAGCAGCCAGCCTGTCAATATATGTTCCCTGGAGGGTGTTCATAAACATATCTGCCATTTCCCTCTCTGACATAGGTGGCTGAACAGCAGCAGCCAATTGCATCCATCTCTGGGCGTACTCTCGGAAACTTTCCCTTGACGACTGTGACATTCCCATTAGGAGGGTCCTGTTGGGTGCCATATCTAAGTTGTACTGATACTGTCTGATAAAGGCCTCTGCCAGGTCCTTCCAACACCTGATAGTTGCTCTTGTCAGATGAGAGTACCATTCTCTTGAAGCTCCCGTCAAGCTATCCTCAAAATAGAACATCCAGAGCTTCTCGTCCATGGTGTAGGCCTTCAACCTCCCCAGAAATGATTGCAAATGGGTCCGGGGGCATGAAGTCCCGTTGTATTTTTCAAAACAGGGGGGCTTAAACTTATGGGGAATCCTGACCCCGTCTACCAAGCCCATGTCCATAACGTCAAAACCCAAAGAGTTTTGAGACTCTAAGGATCTTAATTTCTCAGCTATCTCATCCAGCCTTCTGTCATAAGCTTCCTCCCCAACTCCCATTACTGTGAACTGATCCTCCTGGGGGTCTTCTTGCAGTACCCTGCCTGCAGTGGCAGTCCCTTGAACATTTGCAGGAATGTTGACCTCTGGATGAAGGTGGGGGCCAAATACAGGGGGGTTGACATGAGGTTGGACCCTTTCATTGTTGCTGGTGCCAGCAGTACCTATATGTGGATCTTCTTGATTCTGCCTTTCCACCATGGCTCTCAATCTTTCTTGGCTCTGAGCCATATTGTTCATCACTTCCATAAACTGCGTCATCTGCGTTCTCATTTCCAATCTTTTGTTTGCCATTTAATTTCTAACCTCTGCAAGGTCCTGTTGTACCTGATCCATTTGTATGCCCGGAAGGTTGTTACGGGTTGGATATCGGTGCGGACGATTGAGGGGAAATACCCGGCGTCGAGCAATAAGTCCTGAACATCACAACAAAGTTAGTAGCAATAAAACAAAAACCTACAAAACAAATAAAGGGTTAGCATGCAATGCAGTATGCTTATTTGTTTTCAAGGTATCCGGCTTGGCATTCAGTTTTGACCCTTCCAGACCCTTGCAGATGCTGTTGATGTTGCTTTTGAAGTGGAACAAACTAATACATATATTACAAAAGGCAAATGGTACATAGTTTGTTTACAAATACAAGCCCTCTGAGGGGTCAAAATACATTACAAGAAAATAAAAGTACATAAAATGAAAGCAACAACAAGCAAATAGTCAAACATCAAGACCAAACTCATCCTCCCGAACTTCCTTGAGAAGTGCTTCGGTCACAGGATCATCCGGACGCTCCGTGAGATTCCTGATGAGGAGATTCCGGGTAGTAACAGCTGCAGTTAACTTCTTGTGCTGACTTTGGTCCTTTGACCTCTTCACTCCAGCTCTGATCTTCAGCTCTGAGATCTCCCTCTGGGCTGCTGCCAGGGCTTCCTGCTGCTCTTTTGCACTAGCTTCCAGCTGCTCTATCTTGTCTTGGACCCTCTTATCCTCTAAAGTACGAGCCTCGGTGATCCTGACCCACCTAGCTTGACTCTCCTTCAGATACAAGTCTGTCCTGGCTTTCTGGAACTGGGCTTCCTTGCAAGCGTTCTTCAGAATCTGTTCCCCAGCCCTAGACTTTTTGATATAATCCTCATACTTTTCATTTTTAGCCAGATGCTCTACTTTCAGCTTCTCTAGCTTCTCAATGTCCATCCTACCATCACTCCTCTCCCGGAGGGTCTTCTGCAAAGCCTGAGTCAACTTCTCATTTCTCTCTTTCAAACCCTCAAACTCCTCCAGACTGACAGTGGCAGGGGGTGGCGCTGAGGATGATCCAGGCATATCCTCCATGGTAAAGGGCATTCCAGAGAATTGAGCCCTGGCATGGGACCACTCATAATATTGTGCTGATGCCACATTGCTGCACTTCCCCAGAATGGTTACTCCCTTCGTTTGAACATTGTCCCAGGCCCAGGCTGCCTGCCTAACAATAGCCAGATTAGGCTTGTTCTCACAATAAAGAGTCTCAACCAAGTCTTGTGCCTTAGGAGTGTGGACCAGTGCATAGCCCAGTTGTCTCTTGAACAGCAGAGGGTTGTAATTAATACTACCCTTAACTCCTATTAGGGGCACATTGGGAAAATGCCCACAGCTGGTGATGATATCCCTGCCTTTGGTGCTTTGAGTGCACCACCTGATATCAGCTGAAGTCAGAGCAGTGAGTCTTCTAGCCCAGTTTCTCTGCTGATGAGGATTCAAAAATGCATCTGTCTTGGGAAACTGCCTGAGAAGCCAAGTATGGAACAAAGGAGCACAGCACCTCACTAATCTTCCCCTCTGCTTTTCATTCCTCTGGTGCACTGAGTAGTAGAGATCCCCCAATAAAGTGGGCACTGGGTTCTTCAGGATGAAAAGGTGGATTGCATTCTTGCTAATGAATCGAGGCTCATCTGCAAATAATATGATCCCATATATGCTCAGGGCCAATAAAGCACAGACTGCTTTCCACTCTCCCAAAGAAGCTTTCAGGGTAGCTTGAGAGATCAAGAAATCCAGATGCAGGCCAGGGATTCCAGCCTTAGAAGTCATATGCTGCCCAATCAGAACTAGTTCTAGATGCAAAGCCTTTGCTACCTCTTCATTACCAGGAAAGACCATCTCAGGGTTGAAAGGGATTCCACCTCTGATAGGTATACCAACCAATGATGAGTATTCCTCCAATAAAGGGCCCAGCTGAAAGTCCTGAAAAGTGAAACACCTCAATGGGGGATCATAAAACTGAAGGCAAGTGTGAATCAGGCTCCTCTGTGAAGGGTCCAAATCCATAACCACATCAAGTATATCTCCATAGTGTTCCCTGAACAGTGGTATATGGTCTGGAGTGATCAGGGTCTGAATCCTCCTGATGTCATCTAGCTCTGGCTGGAAGAAATGGTAGGTGATGTTACTCTTTTTAGGTGCCATGATGTGGAGACGAGTGCTGATGATAACACTGAAAGATGGGCCACTGATTGGCTGGTGCAGGTGACTGAAGTAGATAGCTGAAGCAGATGCTGATGAACATAGGTCAATACTGATGAGGGGGTCAAAACCAAGCCAAAATGAAAATGGATACCCTGAAACACAAATAAGCAAATGTCAATATGATGCAATGATTATGTATGCAAATGATATGCAAGGGTTTGTGACTGAGCTGGATCTGATCAAGTGCTCTGATATGAGTCCAGGTATATTCAAGAAATCCAGATGGAGGTCTATAGGTCCAGTAACCAAGGTGGGGGACTCAAATAAAGAGTCACAAGTCCAGGGTTTAGAATCACAAGAACTGTTCCAACATGGAGTATTCTTAATCACATCAAAGTAACAGGGTATGCTGAGGTCAAGGGTACCTGCAAACCTGTAAACAACCCAACCCCCTCACAGGTGGTGTTCTAAAACAAGGATCCTCAGACTTGGATCAGTTATGAGAAGTGTAAACACTTCTAACCCGGAGGTACAGTGTTTACAATAACCATAAAAGTTCCTCCTCTAATTCACCTCAGTTTCTGAAGGTCAAGACTAAAAGGTCATCCAGACTTAGCAGGCTTCCCAGATAGCCCTAGCATTGCAGGAAATCTGCAACACAGAGTTCTCAAGAAGAAACCCATATCTGAATTGTGTTTCATATTCCCGCACCAGACCGAGATGGAATGGGAAAGAATATGAACCACTCTAGCCTAGGTGTCACTCAGGTGTCGCTCCCGATAAGTGACACCAGGTCAGATAAGGGTACAGACGCGAACGGTCGGCGAGAGGGACAATGAGAACACACAGCCGTGAACTCACTGGAGATGAAAAGAGTCGCCAGCTAGGCATTTTTATCCCGGAGGAAAGGTAATGCTGCATAAACCTAGAAAGAGATGGATAAGACGGTTGCGAACCAGAGAGACTAAGAAAGGGGGTTGGTTACAACCTGGGAAGGTGTTAGCACCCAGATTGTCCGTCGTACTCGACGGGATCCACGCTTAAAAGATTTGTGTTTTAAAGGGGTAGTGTCAGTGCAATTTGTGTATAAAATAGCTGGAAAAGGATGTACAGGTGTCAGTTGTAAAATAAATGTAAAGTGTGATATGAAAGTGTCAGTGTAAGAAGTGAATGGAATGAATTGCTCAAGATCATGAGGCTCAAAGAATGAAGCTGGAAAGAGGGGGGGATATACAGAGACTTTTGTTCGATAACTGTTAAGTTATGCCTACGTATCCTCTCGTGCAATGAGGAAGTCAGAACACCGTAGTTCGACCCAAAGAGACTGAAAGGTGAATTGACTGGTGAACTGCTTACTTGCCTATGCTCAAGTGTATGATCTGTCTGGCACAGATGCAAACTGTCTTGCATTAGACGGAAGAAACAAGTTCTCGTTTATGAGTGAGTGAGATGAGAAAAGAATCCCGAAGGAGACGATTAATGTTTGTTTTTGAGTTTTCAGTCTTTTATTGCTCTTGAGAATTTGTCATAAGATAATGAGCTTAAGCCTAAACCAATGGATTTAGTAAACTCATCACATCTTCCCTCTGATTAGGGGTAATGAGAATACCTTAAGTGTGAAGTCAGATTCTCACACTTAATTACCATGATGTAGGATTAAGATCATTAACCTACTTGTGATTATTTAGATGTTTTTGTTGTTTTTGTTTAGTGTTAAGTAATGAGGTTAAGCCATAATCAAGGATTGAACAGACTCATTACACCATCCTAATAGAAGGATAATAGATGAGAATGTTTAAGCTGAGGAAAGCTCCTCAACTTAATCCATGATTAGAGATTAAGCTCATGACAAAACAGGCCTTTGATTAAGTGGATTTTATTCAATGGTTATGATGATGAAGTGTTTTTTAGGGTTTGTAAGACAACTTGAGGGGGACTTGTCCATTAACACTAGGGTTAGTCCTTCTTAACCACTTAAGGAAGAATTAGAACCCTAACGCAAGGCCCAAGTTACAAGTGTAATGTCTTGATGATTATTATGTGGATTGATTAAGAGATCTAAACACATTAAGGATTCAACACTTAGGATTAAAGTTATACACTCCATCCTAAGAGAAGGATGCAGGCATAAGCTTAATCACAAAGCCTTGAAGCCTCTAGGGTTTAGTCCCTGATTATGAGGTGGGAAAAGGAGACTCAAAGATGACACAAAGGTGGAAGCTAAATGGGGGGACTAATCAACCCTAATTGTTAACATGCTTGGAAACCCTAGGGTTTGTGTGGTTTTTTAGAGATATCTTCAAAGAGAGCCACCAGGAAGCAGATGAAAGGATCAAGAAGTGAAGAGAAGCACAACAACTTGCTTCACTCAAGAAGTCAAGTTGCTTGAAGGAAGAAGAGGTAATAAACAGGGAGGAGCAAGCTCACTCCAATATCCATACAAAAAGATGTAACAGTAATGTACAAAGGAGATGAAAAGGAAATGCGAGAAGTGAAGGCAAATTCACTTCTCGGAGTACTTACCACCTGAAAAAGTTAGCACGAAAGAAATAAATAAAGTGAAAATGAACTTGACATTAGGGTGCAAACCGAAGATGATATGAATTATTGTACAAGTGAGAACAAACGAAAAATAAATAGCTAAGTTAAAATGAGAATGATTAACAGAAAGGGTTAACAAATTAACTAAAAAAAACTCTATCTTATATAAATATCTAATAAAAATGTTTTCTTCTCTTTTTTTTGAATTTTTTCTATATATAATTATATCTACAATCAGATCGGGAGTATCCACACACATGATCAAGAATACCAAACCAGATAACCAAATATGAAAAGAATAATCGTATAGAAATGCCCATCTAAAATCTAGCTTGGATTTTAAGACATGAAGATACAAACCCTAAAATACTTTTCTAGAAAAAACCCCCCCTTTTTTATTAACACAAAAACAAACAAATAAAAAAAAAAAATTTATAAAAGTAACAGGTGGCGTGACATTGTAAAAAAGATAGTAGCACTAGTCTTTCAAGAAACTTGCATCAATGCTTTATATCATTACCACACGCGTATTCTACCACAAGGTCATAAAAAAAGTGAGTAAAGAAACAAATGGCATCATTGTGGCAGTTTGATATTAATCAACGTCACTATGCATCGTGATTCACTCGCCAGGTATACCAAGTCCAACAACTAACCATCAAAGTTTTATTTAAAAAAAAAACACTTTTAAAAAAAACCAACGGACATAACTTTAATTAAAGTATTTTTTGTTGTATCATGAGGATCCTCGGGCATAACAATCGGTTTGACAAGATCTCTTATACATCATTGGAACTCCACACAGAGTTTATTTAAAAAAAAACAAATGGCCATTTATTAGAACAGATAGCATCAGTGAGAGGACCACTTTATCACCTCAGACCTTCTTCCCAAAGCACTCTAATGTCTCCATATTCAGCTTCCTAGCTCTCAAAGAGAACTAATAGAAACATCACCATATGTTCATCGACGAAACCAAATAAAACCTAACCCTAAATCGAAAATCAAACACCATGTGTTCGTCGATGCGAACCAGGAAAAACAAAGCCGCAAATCGTGACAAACGACATCCAGGAGGACTCGGAACATATGTTTATCAAACAACAACAAGAATGAAGTGTAAATGGGTGAAACAAGTTTTATACCTACTCTGAACGTTATCAGAGGGATGATCTAAACCAGGTAACTCTTTAGCTTTGGCTCTTGTTTGATTTCTCCGAATTCCTCTTCTTCTTTGTTGTGCCGTTTTTTACTCTTTTAGGGTTTTCTGGGATGCGGCAGTGTATTGTGTATGATGCGGCTGTTTTAGTCTCTCCCCCTGATTCATGAATCTCCTTGATTCTTATAGTGAAGATTAGGGTTTTTGATCCCAAACTGGCTATGTCTTCCCCTTCTTTCTCATAACAGAAAAATGTGTTGGCTATTTTGTGAAATTTGCTCTGCACCAATGCTGACATTCCTGCTCTGACTTTTGTCTGTATTATTGCACAAATATTGACCTAGTTCTCTTTGGTTTGAAACGAACCGAATTAGCTTAGTTTGAACTAACAAATTTGCTCTCTCGTTCCCTTTTTTACCGTTGTGAATGTATTCCTTTTACCGCTCGTTACCTCATTCTGGCTTTGGCTTGAACTTGTTTTGCAGGACTGTCCATAATCCTCTGTGTAAGCAGATTGGAGTTGATGTTGCATAGTCTTAAATCAGCTTGGTTCTATACTGGATTCAGCTGGGAAAGTCTTATGAAGAGTGGCTTCCGTTGGGCTTCCATGAGGAAGACATTCCAGGACTTTAAGTAAAGGTATATACGAATTCCACAACAATATGGGCATTTGGTATCTTTGTTCATGTTCTTTTGTACTTTCTCGACACGCATAGCAGCTACCTCCTTTTCCATGGCAGCTACTTCTCTTCTCATCTTCTTTGCTTCAACTTCCATAGCTTTGGTCAATGTATCTACTTTCTTTGCTAAAATCTCAATGGCATCATCTTTATCTTTTAGGTTTTGATCTTTCTCATGACCAGCTTTCCTCAAGGCAAGAACTTCTTTCTGAGTTGAGGAGATGGTGCTCTCTTAGGCAAGAATTCATTCATTTCTTGAACTTTCCGTTGATAATCTCTCACTGCATTTGCTGCTGCCAATTTCTCTTAGGTAGTATCTGAATGGCCTTTGATTACTCTTGGAAATCAGGTTTGTTGTAGCCTTTTCACCCTTCATTTTGGATGATCTGAACATGGAGTTTGGCACTCTCAAGCTTGTGGTGAGGGAAAGATCATGGCAACATATCCCTTGAAGGCAACGCGTCTGCGCCTCTCTAGACTCAAAAAGGAAAAAACATGCAGTTTGATAGGTATCATCATAAGTTTCATCTCTGACTTCCTTTATTGCAATTCATACATGAACATTATCCCCACATAGTGCCACATACTTCAGAATTGCCTGCTAAGTTTTCTCGTGCTTTGACATAGTCTGTATTCTCATAATAGCACGAATTTGGACTCCTCATTTTCAAGTATTGTTGGCTTTGGTGCTTAAATGAACATTCCTTTATGTTTTTGTTTTCATGATGATAACTCGAGGTGGCGGCCCTAAAAGACTCGGCCTGGAGCTTTGGAGATGTCCCCAGCAGCATTTCCCAATGCCTACACTGCCTGTTCACGGACATCGTCACTAGAAGAAATACGGAGCTTCATAAAAAATGGGACAACGCCATGGTCAGCTATCACTTTGGTATTTTCAGACGTTCCAGAAGCTATATTTGCCAAAGCCCAAGCTGCCTCAAACTGCAATTGTGGAAAATTTTCTCTCATCAGAAACTCAGCAAAACGAGAAACAACGCCCGTCTGAATAACCTCCTCGATCGGTGGAACGTGTTTAATAAAAAAGCAGCTTTTGAAACTGAGTGGTTGCCTCAAGCTGCTAATTATTATCATTACTTCCAAACACCAGTAACCATGGGACTTTGCGCTTTTCTTCTTTTTTTTTGAAATTTCCCTTGGGACTTTGTACTAGAGTGCATTATTTGAAACATTCTCAATGCTTCAATTTCAACAATCATGTATGTCAGGACCTGCATTATCTTTGGATTTCAAGCACACATAAGTGCTTCTTGAATTATTAGTGTGAATGATCTTGTAATGACTTTGAGAGAAGAGATGTTGATCACAGGCAATTGAAGTTTTGTAACCTCAAATGTCCGCCCTGTTTTCTCCACAACTTGAAGAAAGTCACTCAGGAATAACTCTTGTGTCGTCTTGGACTGGTGACCGCAAGCCAAGATTTCCGTCATATGCTTGACAGCTACATCATACATACCAAGAGCAGCATACCACTGTCCTATATGGAAATGAACATGATCATTGATATAACTCCAAGTAGTTCCTCTAAAAACAGAAAGAGCACTTCTGTATGTTCGAATTGCGTGTTTGATCTGATCACACTTTTTATACTGCTCACCAGAAAGAACTAGATGAAATCCATATTTGCGTGACATGGAGGGTTTAGACAACAAATAACAGTATGATGCTTGTTCAAGCATCACAGCAGAATGCAGGATATCCTCACCACAAATACGAAAGTAAACTGTAGCTGCATCCTTATATAGGTCTCGTGCCTTCAACATTTCTATCCACCACATACCACATCGTGTAGCATTTTGCTGACCCAATAATCCAAGTTTTAAATATGTGTTAAAAGCATTTTCCATGCAATATTCGGCTTCTTTTCTTGATTGATCCAACATGAAGTATGTAAGTCCCATCATTTCCTGCACACCAGCATAACGCTTCCAGGCTTTATCAATCTTGTAATCTGTCGAAATTAGACGATAATTTGACAGGGCAAGTTCATAATCTCGTAACATGAAAGCGTAGTCCCCCAAAACTCGAATCTGGGATTCAATTGAGTTAAAGTTATACGTAGGACCATTGAGAGAATCTACACCATCTTCTTTCCCTTTTCTAAATCAAAGAATCAATTCCAACAAGCCATCCTCCTTAGGTTCGCAATCATACTTGTCATTTTTCTTAACAAAAATGCAAAAAGTTTAACCCACAGCCTATCAATTTAATAAATTCAAAATAACTCAAAACCACTTTGAAATTTTAGTGACGCCTAAACATCAATGAGACTCCAATTGATTGGAATGTTTTGCGGGAAACATATTTGTAAGGTCTTTGGTGAGTAAGAATGACTGGTGTGGCACAGGCCCATGGACCAAATCCTGGGAAATTGCAATGAGTGGAGGCGTAGTCACATGGGCCTTTGCAAATTGGTACAAGCCTGCCCCCTTTGTGATCCCTTGAGGCATAAGTCGTGAAACTTGGAGATTCTTTGGTGCATTCAAAATTTAAGGCCCTGACTCATGCTTGCGTGATGATTGGAAGTCGCACTGGAATCACACAAGAGCTTGCCGTGAGAATTTGCAAATTCTTCAATTCAAGGCAATTTTGCAAAGTGACTCGAAAATCCTCAGTCTTGTGAACTTCTGGCATCCCATATGATCAAATAAAGATCATACGCAATCAAAATGACGAAGTATACCCTTTGGTCGGGTCCTCGGGAGTCTCAGACATCCTGGTTTTGTACTGACTTGTTCCAGAAGTCATTCCTTGATCAGATATCCTCCCCATGGAACTTCTTCATGAAACTTGATATGCGCGGACCTCATAACCTGACCCTGTTTCCATGCCAATTTCAGTTCTTGTGTTTCTTTGACATTCTTTTGGCTTTGAGGGCATACAATATGATGCTTGAACATTGAAGACCTTTGGAGTGGCTCTTGAAGCTTCTGGATTGCTCGGATCACAAACCCTAGATGCAAATGACTTTGAACCAATGCAGTGAATCAAAAATGCGGTATGAGATGCCATGATTGAGATTATGTATATGAAATGATCACAAGCCATGGTGTGAATGGGTGAGGGCAAATTTGGTGTGTTTACAGCTGCCCCTATTCAAACATGAGTTAGCTGTGAGCGACGGCTTGTCAGGCAAACAAGATAACTTGTGGTTGAATATCAAAGACAGTCCAAAATTTGCACTCACAGAATGAAGAAGAAAAGAGATATAGATTGTAAAAAAAATAAAGTATTGTAAAGTGTGGGCGACGGAAGACGACCGTCGAGCAGAGGACGACTGCTGGGTAAAGGGCAATGACGGGGACGGCCGACATGCTTGGGAAAAGTGAGGAAAATAAAGCAATGCCGGGGACGGCCAACATGCTGGGGATAAAAGGTAAAGCTAAGACGGGGACGGCCGACTAGCTGGGGAAAGTGATATATGATGGGGACGGCCATCAAGATAAAGTTGTAAAATTCTCTGGAAAATGATGAATCATGACGGGGACGGCCATCAAGTTCATAAAGCAAAATAACCGACGATGGGGACGGCCACCGGGCTAAAAAGGAAAAGGGACCACAACGGGGACGGCCATCGGGTTAAAGAATAAATGAAATAAACAGATGATGGGGTACGGCCATCAAAAGTGAAGGACGATCACCTAGCAGGGGACGGCTGCTCTGTTGGGAATAAAAGAAATATGATGGGGACGGCCATCAAAGGTGGAGTACGACCACCTGGCAGGGTACGGCTGCCGAAAATATCGCGACATAGGACGAATGCCGGATAGAAAAGGTCAACGATGGGGACGGCCATCGGACGAGCATGATGGAGGACGACCATCAAGAAGTGGAGGACGACCACTTAGCAGGGGACGGTGTAACACCCCAAATTTGCCCTCTTGTTTTTAAGCATCATAGAGCATCATGTTCATCATATTCATATCATTTTCATTTTTTTTTTTTTTTTTTTTTTTTTTTTTTTTTTTTTTTGCGTTGCATCATTAGCATAGAAAAATGAAGCATAACATTCATTGTGAAAGCATAGCATATGCTAGCAGTGATTTCAGTGCGGTAATCTGAGGCAAATAGACGTTTGACCTAATCTTGGTCAAACTACCAAATGTTCCTTCAGTTGCAAATTATCTGTCTCAGTGGACTATGTCCCAAGAATGGCATGTCCAAAGTTTGAGTTGTGTGTGAAAATTCTCTGGTTATTGAACAGTGGATTGTGAGAAGTGTGGTTCAGTTCGTCTTGATTAAGGATTCATCAGTTCATCATTGGTTCATCTGAGGATTTATTTTCCTCAGTATGAATATGAATCATCAGGTCATAATCAGACAACCTCCAGATAATAGTTGGCTTGAGTGGTGGTTTGTTCAGTTGGTTTCGCGATGGCTGTGTTCATTTAATCCAGTGGTATGTGAAAAAAACAAAGATGCGGTTCTGGGCTAAAAAAAAATCATTGTTTCATCCATCATTCAATTCGTATATTTTTCTAATCACTTTTTCTCGTCTCACCCATATTTTCGATTCAATCCATTTCACAAAGTATCCATTATGGTATCCTTTTTTATCCATTTCTAATCTTTTTTTTAATTCATTTTTATTACATATTTCAATATCATTCACCATTTTTTTTTTTTTTTTCTTTCTTTTTTCACCTTAGTATGTCATTGTCTTTAGGTCCCTTTGATAACAAAACAAAACAAAAAATACTAAATTCACATTTTTATTCTCATGTTCCATTTAGCAAGTATAAAAAAAAAAGGGGGAGAAAGGGCCCATGAGGCCCATAACATTTCTAGCCAACATCAGCTGTTCAAGCTCACTCCAAAGCTTGCAACTACAGCTTTTCCCATATCACTGCATCCAAGCCGTCCCCATATTTCATTCACCATCAGCTTGCATACCACACTTTTTCAAACCTCTCCACAAAGCCATAACTTCAATTCACGCCTACACAAGCCGAAGGTACGCGAGAAACACCTGCGTATCACAAGCTACATCAGCTATCTAGCACAATAGCTGCAATACAAACTCCCGTACGCGCTTCACAACCTGCAAGCCTGTGCACACCCAAACAGCTCAAACAACACTGTCCAGCCAAGCCATTCACGCCGAGAAAAAACGTGATTTCCTTTCACGTGACCAAATTCCCAGCCATCATAATCAGCAAAACGCACGGGATTCACGAACAAAATGCAGCTCAAACACAGGCCCACTTCACGTCGAACCTTATCAAGCCGTTACTTCCCGCACTTATAACATACAAAAGAAGCAACAATATTGGATAGAAAAAAAAGGAAGAGCTTAACAAAAAATTTGTAACAGAATCATAATAGTAGAATTGTTCTAGAAGAGGATGGAAGGTAACAGAATAAAAAAAAAATAGATAGATTGGCATAACCGTTTTTCCGGATTCAATAACAGAATAACAATAACAGAGTTTCACTTTCATTTTTCTGGATAACTCTCTTCAATCACAACAGAATGGGAGGATGACAATAACAGAAAATCCTAACAGAATTACAGAAAAGAGAATTCAAGAACTCTCACCAATCACTCTCTCACCAATTTCTCTAACCAATTCTCTGAAATCTGAGAGCAATCTTCACAATCTTGATTCAACTCTTCAATCTTCTCAACATAGGATCTGGATTATTCTTCCAAGTTCATCCAAGAACTCAATCTTCATCAACTGTGTTCGCATCATCTTCATCAGGATTATGGATTCAGCCTTGGCTTTCAATTCAATTGCGTAGCTAGCATTCTGTTTCGAGTGCTCCAATCGATTCAATCTCCTCAGGCTACGGAATTCGTCGCAGCATCGTCAAAACCTGCAAGTTTGATCCAATACGCCAATCCAGAGTAAACAGAAGCAAGTAGAATTTGCGAAAAGAGAGGGAAGATTGAATCAGAGACAAAAGTTGAAAGAAAAGCGTTACCGCGTCGAGACTGATTTCTGTTTGGTTCGCCGCATCGTCGCATTACCGGTACGTTTTCTGAACCCTTGGCTTTGTCTTCATACGATTCTGAATGCTAGCTGTGTTGTGAGCTTGTTGCGTCATGAGTTTGTGGTACTTGATTTTTTTTGCTTGCTTGCGAGTCGCGTCTTTGAGTATCGATTCGTTTGAATCTGGAACTGTAGCGAAAGACGAAGTAGGAGCCGTGCGTATGTTGATGCCGTAGTTGAAAGTATGTGTAGGCTAGAAGAAGTATAGGCTAGGAGCTGTTTTGAATCGAGAATGAGATGGAGCTTGTTTGTGGTGTTTGTCCGGAACTGATGGCGGAGAGTTGGGAGGTTTCGCGGCGGCCTGTGTTTAGGACGGGGTTAGGGTTTAGTAGTGTGAGATTTCAGTGAGTGGGAGACGGAGAAGAAGGTGTTCGGCGGCGAGTCAGGGGTGAGTGTGTAGCGGCGGTCGAAGGTTGAGAAGACGGAGCGAGTGTGATTCCGTGAATGGAGATGAGGCGGATGACGGCGGGTTTGAGAGAGAGACATTGAGGTTGTGTTGAAATTTTGTGTGAGGATGGAGAAGAACGGCGATGGTGGTGAGATTGAAGGTGCGGTGAGGCCGATTGGGAATGAGGCGGAGGGTGGCGAATTCGGCGGCGCTAGGGCTAGGGTTAGGAAAGGGATCGGGTTTGAGAGTTAGAGAGACAGTATTCATTGTTGTTGCTGTATAGTTTTAGAGATTAATAGGTTATTAATAATAGTTTAGAAAATTTGTATAGTTTAGGATTAATTTGTTTTAATAATGTTTAGAAGATAATGATAGTTTAATTATGATGATATTTGTGTAGCATACTGTTTAGGTTCTTTTAATTTTGTTTAGAAAAATATAATATAGTTTTAGAGATTTATATGTTTAGTTAATATATTAGTATATAATATAGTTTAGGATCGGTTTAATTGTGGTAAAAATTGTCTTAGGAAAAATGATATAGTTTTAAGATTAAAGTATAGTAATTAAAAAAAAGGGCTGTTTAAAAATACTGTTTAGGGAAATAATAGATTAATTGTTAATGGTTAGAATAGATTAATTAGGAAATATTAATAGAATGTTTAGATAATATTTTAGGAAACATAATTGTTTAATATGATTGATTAGAATAATTGATTAGATAATTTGTTTAGAAACTTGTTTAGAAGAATTAGTTGGATTTTGTGTTAGGATAAATTTTGGTTTTAGAATGTAGTGTTTAGTTCTTTGTACATTGTAAAAAGAAAGGGGAAATATAAAAAAAATTTGATTTAATAAAACTGTTAGAAAACATATAGTTTTAGGATTAATTTTTGTTTAGAAATAATTTTTAGATTTAGATATAATTGTTTTAGAATTTGTTTAGAAATAGGTTAATTAGTTAATGGATTTATTTAGAGGCTATTAAAATGTTTGGTTAGTAGTTGTTTAAAAAATGAAAATAGGTTAATTGGGTAATAATGGTTTAGAATAGATTAGGATAATAGTTGTTTAGAAATCTAATGTAGTGTTGATTAGCTAACATTTTCTTTTAGAAATATCATGTTCAAAATATTAGTTTAGAAAAGTTAAAAATGTAATTAGAATAATGATATTGTTTAGAGAATAGGAGAGTGTAAAAAAGGGTTGTTTATGTGTTCAGGCATGGGCCCATAATAGATTGCTTTTCGTCCCCCCATCCTGCCAGGCCCATTTGAATTCAGTGCAAATCTTTGCCAATTGCACCTTTCCTTTATTTCCTTAATTTCTTTTTCTTCCATTTATTTTCTTTTATTTCAGTTTGCTTTTAATTCGTATAAAATAGAAATATTCATCTAAAAATTCCCAAATAAATCATGGATGTTCCTTTGTGTCTATAAAATTTTGTCATATTTTTATTTTATTTTTTTCATTGATCCACGTGCCAGAATTAATTCATCTTTGCACCTAGCTTCATTTGCCTCATTTCTTGACCAGTCTGTCTTGTTGATTTTCTACAGACTTCAATATTTGGAGTTTTGATCCCATTCTTTTTACATTGTGTTCCTAAGATCTTCTAGTTGGCATGTGATTTTTCTCAGAATTTTTAGGAATTTATTTCTTGAGTTTTGATCTGGTATCTTGTGATGTAAGTTTTCTGCCCCAGCTTGTGTTTATGCATTCATTTGACCTAGTTCCTTTCTGAATTTTTGCAAATCCTTTTGGCAGGTTGATATAATGTGTTTTAAGATCATTTGGGTTCAGTTATAGAATTTTTAGATGGCTGATTAATTAATTGTGGATTTTTGTTCTCACCTTGTCCCATTTTGCTTTCTTTTGGATTGTTAGATATCTTATAAGCTTAGAAGGGCACTTGTGCCAACTTTTTCTTCTTGTTTGGGGTTCCTTTGGGGTATAGGTACCTTCCTGGTCCTAGGATAGATCTTGGTTCTTCTAATTTTTTGAGCTTGCTTCATATTCAAGTCATTTGTTTCTTTAAGTGTTTAAATTCCATTTTTTGGTTCCATAGCTTTCATTTTGATATTGTTTGGTATGGTGTGACTTCTCTCTTCATCTTGCTGGACTATTAGTCTCTTCTTTATACCATTTTGATTCTGGTTTTGAACTTTGTGCTTGTATTTATTTGTGTATGCTAACCTTGCAGGGGCTATGGTAAGTATGAGATGTGGGAATTGAGTTCCACATCTCTAATTCTTACCTCTTCCTTTTAGGTTTATGTGAACTAACTCTCTTTTGTTGGGCCTAGGCCTTTCTCATCCCTTCTTCTATCTTCTTCTTCCTTCTTCATTAGGATAGAAACCTCACTAACCTTTAGGATATCCATGCATGTAAATAACTTAGGATTGTTTTAGTCCCCCTTTTAGAATTTTTCCTTTGAGATCCTTTTGGTTCTTCTTCTCTTCTCATCTCATAACTCTTAAAAAACACCTTAATAAATTTGAAGTGATGTCTTGATCCATAGCCTTATTCCATGAGGTATGCTTGTAGTCTTCCCATCTTGGGATAGTACATGTTTACCTTGTGATGCACAAGTCTGATCAAGGTATCTTCTTCATAAAGAAAAGCATAAAAAAACACTTCTTCATGTAAATAACCAAAAACACTTAATAATTAAGCAAGTTAGTGAGCCTAAGCCCTAGTCTTTGGGTTCAAGTTTTGGGGATCTTCTCCTTACTTGAGTGTGCTTGTTCTATTATTCCATCTTGGAATGTAGTGACAAGTGCACATTCCATGGAAAAGAGCTTGAGTTCACTTCCTTGTGACACACTCATAAAAGCTTCATAAAAAACACAAACAAACAATAAACGTCTTTCCTTCGGGAATTCTTTTCTCATCTCCTACACTCTGTACGCGAACTTGCTCCTACTTTTCACTTTGCAAGACGGTTACGCACTCGTCGTCCGAGTCTGCAACACCTGAGCAATGGCATAGGCAGTTCAAGCCTTAATTCACAAGCAATTTCTTTTCTACCCCTAGTTAGGCGAACTACGTCGACTCTGATCCTCATTATCCCGATGAGGTACGTAGGCAGCGGGGTAGGGCCCGTTCGAGCACATTCTTTATTTTCCCTACATTTCCCCTTTCTTTTCATTTTCTTTTCCAGTTCCTTTCTCATTTCATTTTCCAGTCCCAGTTAGCGGTTTTATTCAGCAGCATTCTTTATTTCTCACCCTTTGAAACAAAATAAGCAAGCGTGGATCCCGTCGGGTACGGCGGACGGTCTGGGGTGCTAATACCTTCCCAGGTCGTAACCGACTCCCGAACTCAGATCTTTGATTCGCAGGACCTTGTCCTTTCCTTCTTCCTCAGGTTTGTGCAACATTACCTTTCCCTTTCTTTCGGGATAAAAATGTCTGGCTGGCGACTCTAACCTTTCCGCGCCACTTTCGCGTTTGTACTAGGATGAAAATCCCGGGAGCGACAGCTGGCGACTCTGCTGGGGACTGCACACCAGATAATCTCTGGTTCCCCTGTGAGTCTCTCCTAGCGCTTGTGTGTTGCTGCTTCATTGGGTGATGTTTGTTTGATGTAGCTTGTTGTATTTTGTTGTTGTTTGTTTACAGCTTTATTTACAACTTTATTTACAGTTTTCAGTATTTATTTTCCGCATCATATATATCATACTGGACTGTCTGGACTGGTTTTCTTTGGTGGGATGGGAGTTACTGGTTCTTGAGAGATATGAGCCAAGTACCCGGCTCGAGTGCACCATAGGATTTAGAGTGGTTCCACTTTGGCCTCATGAGATCTTGTCATGGGGGTAGTAGTGAGTTCCACACCCAGGTTGCGATTGTCTTGGAAATGTCTTGATTTGGGGATCTTCCCCTCTCATTACATAACCCTGACAGTTATGTGCAGCTGGGGACCGATCATTGAGAACCTTTGTGGAAACAACCTTCTCCAGTGGTGACAGTGGCAGACCACATTTTGTGGCAAACCCATTCGCACCCGAGGGTCCACTGGGAACTCGCATAGGATGGCCTGGTTCTCTTATAAGAACTCAGTTAAAGCATCTGGTCGTATGACATTAGTACTGTATCCTACGGGCTGAATGTACTATTGTTTCTCGATTTCAGCGCTTGAAGCTGGGGACTTATAAGGGATGCTTGTTTTTCCCGGACTCAGCTGAGGCCTCCCTGCGTAATACATAATGCCAAACCGATTCCCTGATCTGGTCATGAGCCATTTCTCGGAAATGGTGACAGTATTATTGCTATGTGGCTTTGAGAGTCCGTGATGTCTGACCCGGAGCCTTTTACCCGTGAGATTGGGGGGTGTTTACAGGTGTGCAGGGACCCATGACCTCAGCATACACTCATCTGTTCAATGGTTCTTGTTATGATCTTTGGTTCTTTGATTATGATCCATGGTTCTATGATTCTACGGTTTTGAAGTTATGGTTATGGAATTCTGGATTTATTGATATTGTGATTCTGAGATCTTCTATCAGAGGGTTGTGATTATCAGAGAGTATGACTCAGTAAACTTTTGGGTTTGCCAGTTATTCAGAGGGGCCCTTGTCAGTGTTCCAGTTCAGATGGTCCCAGCTAGTCATATGCTTGCATTGCATTACATTTGCATCATTCTTTGCATTAACTGTTTATGTTTCCCATTTTTTAGGTCATTGCTCGCATTTGTTCCCAGTTCTGGTATTCTTATCTCCATGGCAGAAATCAAAAGAGGTCCAAGAAAAAAGAATGTGCATTATACTTTTCTTCAGCCGGAAGTTAAAAGTGTTCAGAGGTTAGCAGGTTTGATGAATGATCAAGTCTTGGGTAATTTCAAGAAAAGATATGGCCAGATACTGAAGTTTGTGGACAAGCCTACGACAGACCAAAAGGACAGCTTGCATACCTTGTTGCAGTTTTATGATCCCCTGCTGCGTTCCTTTGTTCTTCCAGGTTACATCTTAGCTCCGACATTGGAAGAGATCTCCAGCATGCTGAGTGTTCCGATCAGAGAGACATTGCCGTTCTACGGGTCAGAGGTTGTGCTTAGAGATGAAGACATAGCCAAGGTTTGTAGGTTGCCAGTTGTTTCAGTCAGAAATGCTTTGCAGAAGAGTAAAGGCAGAGGTCTACCCTGGAGTGTGCTCATTCCAGAGGCTGAGAAGTATGCTACAGAAGCTAAGTGGAACGACTTTGGAGCTTTGCTTGCATTGATGGTATATGGGTCTAGCTTGTTTCCCGGAGAGAAAGAGTTTGTCAGCTTGGAAGTGATCTCAATCTTTGCAAAAGGCAATCCAGTGCCTACTTTATTGGGTGACTTTTATTTTAGTGTCCATTACAGAAACGAGAAAGGTAGAGGTGGTCCAGTGGTCTGCTGTGCTCCTTTGTTTGCTGAATGGTTCGCTAGACAGTTGCCTAAGTCAGGTGCCTTCAAGGATATACGAGGCGAATGGAGATGGTCCAGAAGACTAATGGGACTGACTGAAGAAGACATTGCTTGGGGTTATGACAGGGATTTGCTAGGAAAGGAGGTGATGGTTAGTTGCGGAAGGTTTGCTGGAGTACCTTTGCTAGGAAGGAAAGGTGTCATCAGTTACTACCCAACATTAGCCAGAAGGCAGTTTGGCTACCCTTTGAAGGATCCTCCTCAGATGGAAATGTTTGCTGAATCTTTGTATTTTCCTGTTGACGGAAACAGAGAGCTAGTCCAACAAGCAGTTCAATCCTGGGATCACAGGAAAAGGAAAGGGAAGAAAGACTTCGGCCGAGTTGATCCTAAGACATATCCACCATATGCTGAATGGTTGCAAAGGAATATCGAGTCAGTTCTCATGCCTTTTTCAGTCGAAGCTCCACTTTATCCCCGAGAGGTACCAGGTCCGAGCAGTACGGTTTCCTTGGAGGAGTACAAGAAGCTAGAAGCTCAGCTGCATGCGGTCAGAGTAGAGAATGTTGAGATGGTAAGCTTATACCACCAGGCTAATAGAGCTAAGAAGGAAGCTGAAGATAAGCTGCAGAAGCTCCAAGCCTCTTTAGAAAACAAAGAGAAAGATTTTGCCGGAAGAGAAGCCCATTTCCACCGATTGGGTATGATGGAAGTGCAAAGAGAAGCCAAGCACAAGGAGACTTTAAAGACTCTCAGGAGTGCTCGACAGTCCATTGTTTGGCTGAAAGGCCAAAGGGAGGAAGAGCAAAAGAAATTCAAAGAGAAGGAAGAGTTCTTTGAAGTTCAGATGGCTTTCAAGAAGGAGGAAGTGGAGCAAGCCCACGCCATCCGGAGGGAGAGGACCCAACAGCTAGTCCAAAGCCAATTAGCTCTGGAGGAAGCCAGGAAAGAGATTGAAGAGCTCAAGCTGAGAGAGGGCGTCAAGAAAAGCAGGGCAGAGGTGGCAGAATCGGGGTCCTTAGCTTAGTTTATTTTCAGACTACCTACAGGCTTGTTGTAGGAGTCTTGCTTTTATTTCTTTTGTCTTTATGTACTAATTTGTAACCTTTCGGGGAATATTCTTGGATGTATTCTGACTTTTAGCCTATAGTGGTTTGTCCATATTCAGTATTAATGTGCAAGTTATCGTTTTGAATGTGCAAGACTCGTTTGTCTGGATACTGCTAATGTTTGAACACTTATCAAAGAGAAAGTTTGAAAGCTAAACACTGAAAGTGATTGTCGAGATAGATGCCAGAACTGGGGCATGCCAAATGCTTAAAATTGGGAACGTGAACAGTTACATTGCATTGCATATAACCTGTTTGTCTGTTTTGCAGGTGTTGTCTCAATTACTAATGTGTTTTGTGATCACAGGCACTATAGCTCCTCGTAAGGTTCGAGAACAACCAGCAGTGCACAGATACCCAACCAAGACTAACAGAGAGCGAGCCATGGATCAAATGCAGGCAGATTTGGCAGATCTAAGGCAGAGGATGGACAACTTCATGACGTTAATGGCTGGCATGGGGCAGAATCAAGAACGTTTGCGAGAGATGGTTGAAAATCAGAACCGAAATGCTGCTGCTGCTGCTAATGCTGATAATCATGCCGGTGCGGGCGCACGTCAGGGCGGAACTCCAGCTACACAACCAGGAGTGAATATGAACAACGAAGGATTGCAACACCTTCAGATGGACAACCATGAGGATCAGTTTACTTTACTTGATGAAGCCGAGGGTCAAGGGGTAGAAATGAACAAGAGATTTGAAGAGATGGCCGAGCAAATCAAGGCTATTCAGTCCCAGAGCTCTTTGGGATTCGATATAACAGACTTGGGCTTGGTTCCGGGAGTCAGGATTCCGTATAAGTTCAAGGTTCCAACTTTCGAGAAGTATAACGGCACTGCTTGCCCAAAAACCCATCTGCAATCATATGTGGGGAGAATTGCCGCGCATACAGACGACGAGAAATTGTGGATGTATTACTTTCAGGACAGCTTGGTGGGAGCTTCCCTTGAGTGGTACATGAAACTCAGCAGGGTCAATGTCAAGAGCTGGAAAGATCTCGCTGAGGCCTTTGTGAGGCAGTACCAATATAACATGGATATGGCTCCGAATCGCACCCAGTTGCAACATATGGCTCAGACAGCAAAAGAAGGCTTCAAAGAATACGCTCAGAGGTGGCGTCAGCTAGCTGCCAGGGTGCAACCACCACTGTTAGAGAATGAGATGGCCGATATGTTTATGGGTACTCTCCAGGGGGTATTTCTTGAGAGATTGGCGTCGAGTTCTGCTACAAAGTTCAACGACATTGTCATTGCGGGAGAAAGGGTTGAAACGCTGTTGAAAATGGGGAAGATACAAGACCCAGGTGCTAGTAGCTCAAATGGAGCGAGGAAAGCTTTTAGCGGACCTCCGAGAAGGCGAGAAGGCGAGACCAATGCTGTATTTGGCCGAAGCCAGGGTCATGGTTATAGGAGGCCTTATGAACATATGGCTGCCGTCACCATTCCTGCAGCTCCTGTACAACAGGTGCTACCTCCACCACAACAACATCAACAACAACAGCAACCTCGAACCAACCACCAGCAAAGACCATATCAGCCGAGGCAGACTCGCCCAGCTAACAGGGTGATTGAAGCTATTCCGATGACATATGCTGCCTTGTTGCCGAGACTACTGGATTTGAACCTTATTCAATTGAGGACTTTGGCACCACCACCTCCTGGAGAACTTCCAGCTGGTTATGATGTCAACGCGCGATGCGCTTTTCATTCAGGAGCACCCGGGCATTCAACCGAGAAGTGCAGGGCGCTGCATCACAAAGTTCAAGATCTCGTAGATTCCAAGGCAATCAACTTTGCGCCGCCACCGAATGTCAACTCGAACCCTATGCCCAACCATGGTGGGGCAAGAGTCAACGCTGTCGAGGGTGATGATAAGTTGAGTTTGGTGCTGAGAATTGATGAAGTCAAGACGCCGTTAAAGGTGGTGAAAGAGAGACTGTTGAAGGGTCAAGTGTTTCCTGGTTGTTGTCTCGATTGTGAAGATTGTATAAGTGCTATGAATGGCTGCGAGAAATTGAAGATGGGTTTGCAAGGATTAATTGATGATGGGTCTTTGCAATTTAGCAAGATTAGTAATGAAGAGGCTGATGATGTGTCAACCATTACTATCTTCTATGATGAAGCTGATATGCCCGTCAGACAAGGGCCGGTTACCATTTACGCTCCTCAGATTAGTCCTGTGACTATAACTGTACCTGGGCCGGTACCATATACCGATGATAGGGCTATTCCATGGCATTATGGTTCCGATGTCTATGTGGCGGGACAGAAGATGGAGAGTAGACCTGTTGCTGACTTGACTATTGAAAATGTGGGAGGTGTTGGAGGTTTTACTCGAAGTGGCCGTTTATTTGCTCCCCCTACACTGAGAAAGGATCCTGAGGCCGAAACTTCGTCCAAAGACAAAGGAAAGCAGACTGCGAATGACGAGCCAACTACTCCTGTGGCTGGGCAGGGGACGTTTGAAAAGGAGGTAGAGGAGTTTATGAGGATCATCAAAAGGAGTGACTACAAGGTGGTGGATCAACTGAACCAGACACCTTCAAAGATTTCTATTTTGTCACTGCTGATGTGCTCACCTGCGCACCGAGAAGCCTTGCTGAAAGTACTTCAAATGGCTTACGTTCCTCAAGAGATTACGGTCAATCAACTTGAAGCTGTTGTTGGAAGTGTCAATGCTAGCCATGGATTAGGCTTCACTGACAGAGATCTCACTTCGGAGGGAAGAAATCACAACAAAGCACTGCATATCACGATGGAATGCAAGGGCGCTGTGCTGTCTCATGTCCTTGTAGACACAGGCTCTTCTTTGAATGTGCTCCCGAAGAAAGCGTTGATGAAGCTTGACATTGATGGGATTGTTCTGACGCCGAGTGATCTGGTGGTTAAAGCTTTCGATGGTTCAAGAAGATCAGTTTTCGGAGAGGTTGAGTTGCCTGTTAAGATAGGCTCTCAAGTCTTCAAGAGTGTCTTCTATGTCATGGACATCCAGCCTGCGTATAGTTGCTTGTTGGGCAGACCATGGATACATGCAGCTGGAGCTGTCACTTCAACCTTGCATCAGAAGCTTAAGTATGTGGTGGACGGTCAGGTCATCACAGTTTGCGGGGAAGAAGATATATTCGTCAGTCATCTGTCAACGTTCAAATATGTGGAAATGGACGGAGAAATTCACGAGACTTTGTGCCAAGCTTTTGAGGCAGATGTCAGTATCTTGACTCCGGTGAAGAAAAACAACGAAGGCACATCAATTCATTCTTACCAGGAAGCAAAGGAGGTCGTCCAATCAGGCAATGCTCAGGGCTGGGGCAAGCTATTGGAGCTGGAAAAGAAGGATGACAAATTTGGTTTAGGATATCAACCTGGAGGGTCTACTCAGAGTGGTAAAGCTATCTCATTTACAAGTGCTGGGTTGCTCGACCGCGATCAAATCTGTATGGCAAGTCAAGACGGAGATAGTGACCGAGACTGGGACAACAATTGGATCCGCCCGTGTGCACCCGGCGAGGAGCTAGGAAATTGGTCTGCTGAAGACATTGTTCAAGTCACCTGGCTCTCAAAGTAATTGTTTGTTTCCTTTTATTAGCATACTGCATTGTCAAGTCCGGCATTCTGCCCAAGATGCTTGGATCCATTGTATTGGGCCACCATGTTGTGTATCGCATTGTTATTTTGCTATGAAATAAAAGGACATTTTCAGACAAGTTGCGTTCTCTTTCTTTGTTTTTAAACTTTTTCACAAAAACAATATAAAAATGGCAATGTGTTTTTTCATTTGTTGCTTTGTGTTAGCGTCTTTTTTCAAAATAAGCAGATTCTGAATAAGCACATCATTTGTGCAGTGTTGATCATCCGGATTCCACGGATAACGTTCCTGCTATGACTATGCATGACTTTGATAATCCAGTCTACCAAGCTGATGAAGGGGTTGAGGAAGACTGTGACCTCCCTGAAGAGTTGGTCAGATTGTTGAAACAGGAGGAACGAGTTATTCAGCCTCATCAAGAAGAGATTGAGACCATCAACATTGGCAGTGAAGATGCAAAGAAAGAAATCAAGATAGGGGCCAATCTGCAGGCCGACGTCAAACAAGAGCTGATCAGTATGCTGAGAGAGTATGTGGACATCTTTGCTTGGTCATATCAAGATATGCCAGGTTTAGATACCGACATCGTGATGCATAAGCTACCCCTGAGAGAAGATTGTCCTCCTGTAAAGCAAAAATTGAGAAGAACTCGCCCGGATATGGCGATGAAGATCAAAGAGGAGGTGCAGAAGCAGTGGGATGCCGGGTTCCTTGCCGTGACTAGTTACCCGCCGTGGGTAGCTAATATCGTACCAGTACCTAAGAAGGACGGCAAAGTCCGAATGTGCGTTGACTATCGAGATTTGAACAGAGCAAGCCCAAAGGATGATTTTCCGTTGCCACACATTGACGTTTTGGTCGACAATACGGCTCAATTCTCGGTGTTCTCCTTCATGGATGGATTCTCCGGTTATAATCAGATAAAAATGGCGCCGGAAGACATGGAGAAGACAACGTTCATTACCCCGTGGGGAACATTCTGCTATAAGGTCATGCCCTTCGGTCTGAAGAATGCAGGGGCAACTTATCAACGGGCGATGGTCACGTTGTTCCATGACATGATCCACAAGGAGATCGAATGTTATGTGGACTATATGATTGCAAAGTCCAAAGACGAAGAGGAGCATTTGGTTAATCTGAAGAAGTTGTTTGATAGATTGATCAAGTATAAGCTGAGGTTGAATCCGAACAAGTGCACCTTCGGAGTGCGTTCCGGAAAGTTGTTGGGTTTCATTGTAAGTCAAAGAGGAATTGAGGTAGATCCTGCTAAAGTGAAAGCTATTCAAGATATGCCTGCACCAAAGACAGAAAAAGAAGTGCGCGGGTTCTTAGGTAGATTGAACTATATTTCTCGGTTCATATCTCACCTAACTGCCACGTGCGAACCGATATTCAAACTGCTAAGAAAAGAGCAAACAGTCAGGTGGAATGATGATTGCCAAAGAGCTTTCGACAAAATAAAGGAATATTTGCAGGAGCCTCCAATTCTGATGCCTCCGGTGGAGGGGAGACCATTAATCATGTACTTGACCGTGCTAGAAGGGTCGATGGGGTGTGTGCTCGGCCAACATGACGAGTCTGGTCGAAAAGAGTACGCCATTTATTACCTTAGCAAAAAGTTTACCGACTGTGAATCCCGATACTCACTGCTCGAGAAAACTTGCTGCGCTTTGGTATGGGCTGCTCGCCGACTGAGGCAGTACATGTTGACCCATACTACGCTTCTCATTTCCAAGATGGACCCTGTCAAGTACATCTTTGAGAAACCAGCATTGACCGGAAGGGTTGCTAGATGGCAGATGATTTTAACTGAATATGACATCCAGTACACTTCTCAGAAAGCCATCAAAGGAAGTGTATTGTCGGAATACCTTGCTCAGCAACCTCTTGAGGATGACTATCAGCCGATGAGATTTGATTTCCCCGATGAGGACATCATGTACCTCAAAACAAACGATTATGAGGAACCACTTCCGGAGGAGGGGCCTGACCCTGAATCCAAATGGAAGTTGATGTTTGATGGGGCAGTCAATATCAATGGTCGTGGAGTTGGTGCCGTACTTATTACTCCTGAAGGTGTACATTTACCTTTCGCTGCCAGAATTACTTTTGGCTGCACTAACAATGAAGCGGAATACGAGGCGTGTATAATGGGAATAGAGGAGGCAATTGATCTTCGGATTAAGAACCTCGACATATTCGGAGATTCAGCCCTCGTCATTAACCAAATTACCGGCAAGTGGTATACACATCAAGAGCATCTAGTTCCGTACAGGGATTATGCTAGAAAACTGTTGACATTCTTCACGACAGTTGAGCTCAAATACATACCACGTGACGAAAATCAATTTGCCGATGCTTTGGCCACTCTCTCTTCGTCGATTAAAGTCCTGCGTTGGAATTTTGTGCCTAGAATTGACATCTCCAGGCTTGACTCTCCAGCTTATGCTTTCTCTGTAGACGCCGTGTCTGACGAGAAACCTTGGTATTTTGATATCAAGTTATTCCTGGAGAAGCAAGAGTACCCAACAGGGGCATCTTCCAAAGACAAAAAGACCTTGAGACGACTTGCTGCTAGTTTCTTCTTGAACACAGACGGGGTTTTGTACAAGAGGAATTTCGACATGGTTTTGCTCAGATGCGTGGATAGACACGAAGCAAGCCTGTTGATGCAGGAAGTCCATGAAGGATCTTTTGGTACACATGCAGGAGGGCACGCCATGGCAAAGAAACTGCTGAGATCAGGGTATTATTGGATGACAATGGATGCAGATTGTTGTTCATTCGCTCGTAAATGCCACAAGTGCCAAATATATGCAGATAAAGTGCATGTTCCTCCTAACCCACTCAATGTCATGTCATCTCCTTGGCCTTTCTCTATGTGGGGCATTGACATGATCGGGAAGATTGAGCCAACTGCTTCGAACGGTCATCGCTTCATCCTGGTCGCGATTGATTACTTTACCAAGTGGGTAGAAGCAGCGTCTTATGCCAATGTCACTCGTCAAGTGGTGGCAAGATTTTTGAAAAGAGATATCATATGCAGATATGGGGTACCCGAAAGAATCATTACTGACAATGGTTCTAATCTCAACAACAGGATGATGGCAGACTTATGTCGGGACTTCAAAATACAACATCACAATTCTTCTCCTTACCGACCAAAGATGAATGGTGCGGTAGAGGCAGCTAACAAGAATATCAAGAAGATTGTGCAGAAAATGGTTGTCACCTACAAGGATTGGCATGAGATGTTACCGTTTGCTTTGCATGGGTACCGAACATCGGTCAGGACGTCAACAGGGGCAACTCCCTTCTCTCTAGTGTATGGCATGGAAGCAGTCCTGCCTGTTGAAGTAGAGATTCCTTCACTGCGCGTGATGATGGATGTCAAGCTGGATGAGGCGGAATGGGTGCGTGCTCGTTACAATCAGCTATGTCTAATTGAGGAAAAGAGACTAGCGGCTATCTGTCATGGTCAGCTTTATCAGAGGAGAATGAAGCGGGCATTCGATCAACGAGTGCGTACTCGAGAGTATCAAGTGGGAGAGCTTGTATTAAAGAGGATCGTTCCTCCAGGTTCAGATAACAGGGGCAAGTGGACCCCAAACTACGAAGGACCATTCATAGTGAAGAAAGTCTTCTCAGGAGGAGCGCTGATGCTCACCACTATGGATGGAGAGGACTTCCCATCTCCTGTTAACTCGGACGCAGTTAAAAAATACTTCGCATAAAGAGACCCGCTGGACACAAAAACAGAATGTAAGTCCAGGCAAGAAAAGGGCATCCCGGCGAGCTAAAAAACAGAATAAAAAGCTCGGGCAAAAATTAGGGAAATAAATATTAAAAACAATGTACACCCGCTGAGTTGAAAAGCCACATTGGACAGCTCAGGCAAAAAGGGGTATCCCGGTGGATTGAAAACCCGTGAGGGCGATCCACGCAAAATAGGGGAGTAAGAGAACAACTGTGATCCAAGTTATCTGAACCACGTCATCGTTTCATACAGTTTGACAATGTCAGAAGGATAGGAAATAGTTCCCTTGTCCTCTTAGAAAGCCGAAACAGAATGGAGAGTCTTGAAGACATGCAGGTCATAGCAGAAATGAAACTCCTTGGAATGCCCCATACATTGCCATTAGGATAGTTTCTTTTCTCAATATTTTTATAGTGGCTACCTCTTTCCAGGTGGTTGCTTCTTGATGTAAATCTTTGCCTATTCAGAGGCCATCCAATAAAAAAAATATATTCAGTCAAAAAGCTGTGTGTGTTTATTTTTGTTTGCAAAATGTCCTAAATTTTTGGCAAAAATAGCATTGCATCTAAACATGGTGATAATCTTGAAAAGAAAACTGACATGCAGGGAAACTGTAACTCTATTTGAGTGTCGGGTGACGATGGATGAACCGATCATTCCATGCAAATCCCCGGGACACACGTGTGTTTTCTGTTGTTGCAGGTTGCAGGATGGCGTCACATCAAGCAATTTACTCTCCCCCAGTAGAGTATCTCCCCAAGCAGAGATTTCTTCTCCAGCAGGTATCTGAAAGCCTGACTTGTCTAAATAGAGATTTTCCTCCAACTAAGTCTGGGCGGCAGCCCAAGCAGGTTCTTCTTCCCCAGTGAAGTAGCAGTCCATTCTTCCCTAGTGGAGTATAGCCAGCAGGTGCTTGAAAGCCTGTCATCATCAGAGGTGGAATTAACAGTATTTTGTCATCAGCAAGAGTCCTTCCCAGTAGGCGTGACTGAAAGCTTGATATCCCCTCAGAGTCTTGAATCATCAGAGGCTCTTCCCAGCTAGAGTGTTTGCCCAAGAAGCTTCCCCAACCAAGTCCGAAGATGATCCGGTCCCCACAGAGTTCATATTTGATTTGCACCTCCGTCTGTGAAATATTTCTCAGCCAAGTTGCCATACTTTTGGGTATTTGATGATACAGCCAGGTATTCATCACCTCAGTCAGAATTGAGTGTCCAGACCTCTTGACTTGTCTTCCCCTGCAGAGTTGTATCTCTTGTTGTCGATCAGGCATTCGTTTGTTGCTCGTCTGCGATCTTCAACACTTGTATGAGTTATCCCTAAGCAAAGTTTTCCCCAGCAAGGGCATATTACTGCTTTATTGTTGCTCGTATGCATCCTTCAACACTCATCCGTGTTGGTCTGTTGGTGTTGCTCGTCTGCTTTCTCCATCAGTGGATCTTGATTACTGTAATTCTGCTTGCCTGCAATTTCAAACGCTCGTCTGTGTTTGATTATATCAGTATTGATTGCTCATCTGCCAATTCCAGCACTCGCCTGTGCTTTGAGATGTTATTTTGCTGTAGATTATCAACACTCGTCTGTGTTGTGATACCTCTGTTATTGCTCGTCCGCAATTTCCAGCACTCGTCTGTGTTTGGTTATGATAGTTGCTCGTCCGCAACTCCTCAACACTCGTCCGTGTTCCGATGGTATTTGTTGATTGCTCGTCTGCAACTCCTCAGTACTCGTCTGTGCCTTGATATGTGTTCTCTATTGTTGCTCGTCTGCAACGGTTCAGCACTCGTCCGTGTTTGTTTGAAGCTCGTATGCTTTTATTCCCCAGTACTCGTATGTGTTTGTTTGAAGCTCGTCTGCTTTGCCTGGATACTCGTCTGTATCGTCCTCAGCACGCGTCTGCGCTAGCTTGCACCCGAATGTGAAGATTTGTTGTTTATCCTGATATTGCTGTGACTACTTCAAATGCTCGGCTGTGTTTGAATTTCTGGTATTCGTCTATATCAGTGGCCGATACTCGTCTGTATCATTGCCTGAGACACTCGTCTATGTTTCTCAGATCATCGTCTGATACTCGTCTGTATCATTGACTTATAACACTCGTCTGTGTTATCTTGATGATCATCCAATACTCGTCTGTATTGAAGAGGTTTCGAATCCTGACAGTGGGAATTAAATGTCGAAATGGTTACCGGTCCTGGCGTAACAGGTAAATCCGAAGGAGGCTCGTCTGTCTCAAGCACCAATTACGGTTGCTGCACCTGGCGTAACAGGTTTGCTCAGAAGACTCGTCTGTCTTATACCATATATCCGCGGATAATATATGAAGAAGGTTCGTCTACCTTGATTGCATGTCTATCCCACAGACTTAAGTGCATTACCGGTCCTGGCGTAACAGGTAAATCCGAAGGAGACTCGTCTGTCTCATGCTATATGCATTGTTTTGAGGACTCGTATGTCCAGCTCCTGGCGTCACAGGATTGTTTGAAGACTCGTCTGTCTCAGATTGTTGTATTGCAGTGTTTTGAGGACTCGTATGTCCGGTTCCTGGCGTCATAGGATTGTTTGAAGATTCGACTGTCAACATGTTATTATTCCAGATATCAGTTTCAACTTGGAAGAAGCTCGTCTGCTTTTTTTCCACCTCATATCCCTAGAGCGTCATCTGGTTGGGTTTATTTCCCAGTGTTGCATTCTTCGTCAGAGTGCAAATTTCTGGTCTTTTTGGTATTCAATCACAGTTTATCTCGAATGTCTGATAGCCGTTGCTCTCATCCTTTTCAGATTAACAGTTGATTGAATAGGGGCAGCTGTAACACCCCAAATTTGCCCTCTTGTTTTTAAGCATCATAGAGCATCATGTTCATCATATTCATATCATTTTCATATTTTTTTTTTTTTTTTTTTTTTTTTTTTTTTTTTTTTTTTTTGCGTTGCATCATTAGCATAGAAAAATGAAGCATAACATTCATTGTGAAAGCATAGCATATGCTAGCAGTGATTTCAGTGCGGTAATCTGAGGCAAATAGACGTTTGACCTAATCTTGGTCAAACTACCAAATGTTCCTTCAGTTGCAAATTATCTGTCTCAGTGGACTATGTCCCAAGAATGGCATGTCCAAAGTTTGAGTTGTGTGTGAAAATTCTCTGGTTATTGAACAGTGGATTGTGAGAAGTGTGGTTCAGTTCGTCTTGATTAAGGATTCATCAGTTCATCATTGGTTCATCTGAGGATTTATTTTCCTCAGTATGAATATGAATCATCAGGTCATAATCAGACAACCTCCAGATAATAGTTGGCTTGAGTGGTGGTTTGTTCAGTTGGTTTCGCGATGGCTGTGTTCATTTAATCCAGTGGTATGTGAAAAAAACAAAGATACGGTTCTGGGCTAAAAAAAAAATCATTGTTTCATCCATCATTCAATTCGTATATTTTTCTAATCACTTTTTCTCGTCTCACCCATATTTTCGATTCAATCCATTTCACAAAGTATCCATTATGGTATCCTTTTTTATCCATTTCTAATCTTTTTTTTTAATTCATTTTTATTACATATTTCAATATCATTCACCATTTTTTTTTTTTTTTTTCTTTCTTTTTTCACCTTAGTATGTCATTGTCTTTAGGTCCCTTTGATAACAAAACAAAACAAAAAATACTAAATTCACATTTTTATTCTCATGTTCCATTTAGCAAGTATAAAAAAAAAGGGGGAGAAAGGGCCCATGAGGCCCATAACATTTCTAGCCAACATCAGCTGTTCAAGCTCACTCCAAAGCTTGCAACTACAGCTTTTCCCATATCACTGCATCCAAGCCGTCCCCATATTTCATTCACCATCAGCTTGCATACCACACTTTTTCAAACCTCTCCACAAAGCCATAACTTCAATTCACGCCTACACAAGCCGAAGGTACGCGAGAAACACCTGCGTATCACAAGCTACATCAGCTATCTAGCACAATAGCTGCAATACAAACTCCCGTACGCGCTTCACAACCTGCAAGCCTGTGCACACCCAAACAGCTCAAACAACACTGTCCAGCCAAGCCATTCACGCCGAGAAAAAACGTGATTTCCTTTCACGTGACCAAATTCCCAGCCATCATAATCAGCAAAACGCACGGGATTCACGAACAAAATGCAGCTCAAACACAGGCCCACTTCACGTCGAACCTTATCAAGCCGTTACTTCCCGCACTTATAACATACAAAAGAAGCAACAATATTGGATAGAAAAAAAAAGGAAGAGCTTAACAAAAAATTTGTAACAGAATCATAATAGTAGAATTGTTCTAGAAGAGGATGGAAGGTAACAGAATCAAAAAAAAATAGATAGATTGGCATAACCGTTTTTCCGGATTCAATAACAGAATAACAATAACAGAGTTTCACTTTCATTTTTCTGGATAACTCTCTTCAATCACAACAGAATGGGAGGATGACAATAACAGAAAATCCTAACAGAATTACAGAAAAGAGAATTCAAGAACTCTCACCAATCACTCTCTCACCAATTTCTCTAACCAATTCTCTGAAATCTGAGAGCAATCTTCACAATCTTGATTCAACTCTTCAATCTTCTCAACATAGGATCTGGATTATTCTTCCAAGTTCATCCAAGAACTCAATCTTCATCAACTGTGTTCGCATCATCTTCATCAGGATTATGGATTCAGCCTTGGCTTTCAATTCAATTGCGTAGCTAGCATTCTGTTTCAAGTGCTCCAATCGATTCAATCTCCTCAGGCTACGGAATTCGTCGCAGCATCGTCAAAACCTGCAAGTTTGATCCAATACGCCAATCCAGAGTAAACAGAAGCAAGTAGAATTTGCGAAAAGAGAGGGAAGATTGAATCAGAGACAAAAGTTGAAAGAAAAGCGTTACCGCGTCGAGACTGATTTCTGTTTGGTTCGCCGCATCGTCGCATTACCGGTACGTTTTCTGAACCCTTGGCTTTGTCTTCATACGATTCTGAATGCTAGCTGTGTTGTGAGCTTGTTGCGTCATGAGTTTGTGGTACTTGATTTTTTTTGCTTGCTTGCGAGTCGCGTCTTTGAGTATCGATTCGTTTGAATCTGGAACTGTAGCGAAAGACGAAGTAGGAGCCGTGCGTATGTTGATGCCGTAGTTGAAAGTATGTGTAGGCTAGAAGAAGTATAGGCTAGGAGCTGTTTTGAATCGAGAATGAGATGGAGCTTGTTTGTGGTGTTTGTCCGGAACTGATGGCGGAGAGTTGGGAGGTTTCGCGGCGGCCTGTGTTTAGGACGGGGTTAGGGTTTAGTAGTGTGAGATTTCAGTGAGTGGGAGACGGAGAAGAAGGTGTTCGGCGGCGAGTCAGGGGTGAGTGTGTAGCGGCGGTCGAAGGTTGAGAAGACGGAGCGAGTGTGATTCCGTGAATGGAGATGAGGCGGATGACGGCGGGTTTGAGAGAGAGACATTGAGGTTGTGTTGAAATTTTGTGTGAGGATGGAGAAGAACGGCGATGGTGGTGAGATTGAAGGTGCGGTGAGGCCGATTGGGAATGAGGCGGAGGGTGGCGAATTCGGCGGCGCTAGGGCTAGGGTTAGGAAAGGGATCGGGTTTGAGAGTTAGAGAGACAGTATTCATTGTTGTTGCTGTATAGTTTTAGAGATTAATAGGTTATTAATAATAGTTTAGAAAATTTGTATAGTTTAGGATTAATTTGTTTTAATAATGTTTAGAAGATAATGATAGTTTAATTAGGATGATATTTGTGTAGCATACTGTTTAGGTTCTTTTAATTTTGTTTAGAAAAATATAATATAGTTTTAGAGATTTATATGTTTAGTTAATATATTAGTATATAATATAGTTTAGGATCGGTTTAATTGTGGTAAAAATTGTCTTAGGAAAAATGATATAGTTTTAAGATTAAAGTATAGTAATTAAAAAAAAGGGCTGTTTAAAAATACTGTTTAGGGAAATAATAGATTAATTGTTAATGGTTAGAATAGATTAATTAGGAAATATTAATAGAATGTTTAGATAATATTTTAGGAAACATAATTGTTTAATATGATTGATTAGAATAATTGATTAGATAATTTGTTTAGAAACTTGTTTAGAAGAATTAGTTGGATTTTGTGTTAGGATAAATTTTGGTTTTAGAATGTAGTGTTTAGTTCTTTGTACATTGTAAAAAGAAAGGGGAAATATAAAAAAAATTTGATTTAATAAAACTGTTAGAAAACATATAGTTTTAGGATTAATTTTTGTTTAGAAATAATTTTTAGATTTAGATATAATTGTTTTAGAATTTGTTTAGAAATAGGTTAATTAGTTAATGGATTTATTTAGAGGCTATTAAAATGTTTGGTTAGTAGTTGTTTAAAAAATGAAAATAGGTTAATTGGGTAATAATGGTTTAGAATAGATTAGGATAATAGTTGTTTAGAAATCTAATGTAGTGTTGATTAGCTAACATTTTCTTTTAGAAATATCATGTTCAAAATATTAGTTTAGAAAAGTTAAAAATGTAATTAGAATAATGATATTGTTTAGAGAATAGGAGAGTGTAAAAAAGGGTTGTTTATGTGTTCAGGCATGGGCCCATAATAGATTGCTTTTCGTCCCCCCATCCTGCCAGGCCCATTTGAATTCAGTGCAAATCTTTGCCAATTGCACCTTTCCTTTATTTCCTTAATTTCTTTTTCTTCCATTTATTTTCTTTTATTTCAGTTTGCTTTTAATTCGTATAAAATAGAAATATTCATCTAAAAATTCCCAAATAAATCATGGATGTTCCTTTGTGTCTCTAAAATTTTGTCATATTTTTATTTTATTTTTTTCATTGATCCACGTGCCAGAATTAATTCATCTTTGCACCTAGCTTCATTTGCCTCATTTCTTGACCAGTCTGTCTTGTTGATTTTCTACAGACTTCAATATTTGGAGTTTTGATCCCATTCTTTTTACATTGTGTTCCTAAGATCTTCTAGTTGGCATGTGATTTTTCTCAGAATTTTTAGGAATTTATTTCTTGAGTTTTGATCTGGTATCTTGTGATGTAAGTTTTCTGCCCCAGCTTGTGTTTATGCATTCATTTGACCTAGTTCCTTTCTGAATTTTTGCAAATCCTTTTGGCAGGTTGATATAATGTGTTTTAAGATCATTTGGGTTCAGTTATAGAATTTTTAGATGGCTGATTAATTAATTGTGGATTTTTGTTCTCACCTTGTCCCATTTTGCTTTCTTTTGGATTGTTAGATATCTTATAAGCTTAGAAGGACACTTGTGCCAACTTTTTCTTCTTGTTTGGGGTTCCTTTGGGGTATAGGTACCTTCCTGGTCCTAGGATAGATCTTGGTTCTTCTAATTTTTTGAGCTTGCTTCATATTCAAGTCATTTGTTTCTTTAAGTGTTTAAATTCCATTTTTTGGTTCCATAGCTTTCATTTTGATATTGTTTGGTATGGTGTGACTTCTCTCTTCATCTTGCTGGACTATTAGTCTCTTCTTTATACCATTTTGATTCTGGTTTTGAACTTTGTGCTTGTATTTATTTGTGTATGCTAACCTTGCAGGGGCTATGGTAAGTATGAGATGTGGGAATTGAGTTCCACATCTCTAATTCTTACCTCTTCCTTTTAGGTTTATGTGAACTAACTCTCTTTTGTTGGGCCTAGGCCTTTCTCATCCCTTCTTCTATCTTCTTCTTCCTTCTTCATTAGGATAGAAACCTCACTAACCTTTAGGATATCCATGCATGTAAATAACTTAGGATTGTTTTAGTCCCCCTTTTAGAATTTTTCCTTTGAGATCCTTTTGGTTCTTCTTCTCTTCTCATCTCATAACTCTTAAAAAACACCTTAATAAATTTGAAGTGATGTCTTGATCCATAGCCTTATTCCATGAGGTATGCTTGTAGTCTTCCCATCTTGGGATAGTACATGTTTACCTTGTGATGCACAAGTCTGATCAAGGTATCTTCTTCATAAAGAAAAGCATAAAAAAACACTTCTTCATGTAAATAACCAAAAACACTTAATAATTAAGCAAGTTAGTGAGCCTAAGCCCTAGTCTTTGGGTTCAAGTTTTGGGGATCTTCTCCTTACTTGAGTGTGCTTGTTCTATTATTCCATCTTGGAATGTAGTGACAAGTGCACATTCCATGGAAAAGAGCTTGAGTTCACTTCCTTGTGACACACTCATAAAAGCTTCATAAAAAACACAAACAAACAATAAACGTCTTTCCTTCGGGAATTCTTTTCTCATCTCCTACACTCTGTACGCGAACTTGCTCCTACTTGTCACTTTGCAAGACGGTTACGCACTCGTCGTCCGAGTCTGCAACACCTGAGCAATGTCATAGGCAGTTCAAGCCTTAATTCACAAGCAATTTCTTTTCTACCCCTAGTTAGGCGAACTACGTCGACTCTGATCCTCATTATCCCGATGAGGTACGTAGGCAGCGGGGTAGGGCCCGTTCGAGCACATTCTTTATTTTCCCTACATTTCCCCTTTCTTTTCATTTTCTTTTCCAGTTCCTTTCTCATTTCATTTTCCAGTCCCAGTTAGCGGTTTTATTCAGCAGCATTCTTTATTTCTCACCCTTTGAAACAAAATAAGCAAGCGTGGATCCCGTCGGGTACGGCGGACGGTCTGGGGTGCTAATACCTTCCCAGGTCGTAACCGACTCCCGAACTCAGATCTTTGGTTCGCAGGACCTTGTCCTTTCCTTCTTCCTCAGGTTTGTGCAACATTACCTTTCCCTTTCTTTCGGGATAAAAATGTCTGGCTGGCGACTCTAACCTTTCCGCGCCACTTTCGCGTTTGTACTAGGATGAAAATCCCGGGAGCGACAGACGGCTGCTCTCAAGGTTTCTCATAACACAGGACGAGTTTTAGATAACCAAAATCAACAATGGGGACGGCCATTGGATGAAGTGATGAAGGACGATCATCAAGAGGTGGAGGACGACCACCTAGCAGGGGACGGCTGCTAAAAAAACAACGATGGGGACGGCCATCGGATGAGCATGATGGAGGACGACCATCAAGAAGTGGAGGACGACCACTTAACAGGGTACGGCTGCTCTCAGGGTTTCTCATAACACAGGACGAGTGTTAGATAACCAAAATCAACAATGGGGACGGCCATTGGATGAAGTGATGAAGGACGATCATCAAGAGGTGGAGGACGACCACCTAGCAGGGGACGGCTGCTAAAAAAACAACGATGGGGACGGCCATCGGATGAGCATGATGGAGGACGACCATCAAGAAGTGGAGGACGACCACTTAACAGGGTACGGTTGCTCTCAGGGTTATCATAACACAAGACGAGTGTTATATAAAAGAAAATTTGTTGGCGATCTACTGGGGATATAGTAAACACGGACGAGCGTTTACATCCGAGAAGCAAAAGGTATAAGTGTTTGGTATTGTGTATAGATTAAAGATGCGGACGAGCATCCTTAAGACTATGATACGGACGAGTATCATGTAGAAACAAACTGACACATGTTCAGAGATGATGATACGGACGAGTATCAACTGGTTAACAAAGAACACGGACAAGTGTTGCATCTGAAAGAATCCTTCTGGGGAATAGTAGACACAGACGAGTATCTATATTCAAGAAGACACAAGTGTTTGACGCAGTGTGTGGATTAAAGATGCGGACGAGCATCCTTAAGACTATGATACGGACGAGTATCATGTAGAAACAAACACTAGACGCACTGTTCTGAGATGATGGTACAGACGAGTACCAACTGGTTAACAAAGAACAAGGACTACTGTCGAATCTGTGGGGATATAAATGATGTATACAAGATACGGACGAGTATCTGTATGAGTGTTTATCTGCTGGGGAAGGTGACACGGACGAGTGTCAAGAAAGAAAAGTATAATAACAAGTATATGGGTGATGAAAGTGTAAGCGACTGCGCTGAGGATATGACACGGACGGGTGCCAAGAAAAGTGTATATAGGTATATGTGAGTGCAAAGAGGATGTCTTTGGCTTTCTGCTGGTGATTTGACACGGACGGGTGTCAGGAAGTATCTGTAACACGGGTGATTTGTGATTTGAGGCAACTGCTTTTGCTGGGAACTCTGGGGGGATTCTGAGGAAAGTATTCTGTATGCCGACAGATTGTCATTATTTACAAGTGTTCAATTCACAACATGACTTATGATTATGCTATGCATTTTATTTTTTCCGTAATGCTCCGTATTAGACGGAATGCTACGCTCTGAGGGGATAGTATGATGCGAATGCTATGATTATGCAAAGAGGCACAGATCCGGGACTCGGATCCTGTTGCTGCGAAGCTCTCTGGTTGATCTGCTTGAAGTGAACATCCCAGCTGGGGATGAAATCATTGGTAGATCTAATGATGTATCTGTTTGGGGATATAGGTCACCGATTGACATATCCTTATAATATGGAACCCAGCTGGGGTTTGTAGAAGCTTTCTGTACTCTGTTGTGACTTCTCCGTGCGTTGCTCTTCTGAATAGAGGCTGGGGAAGGTTGTTGGTCACTCAGCTGGGGAGAGTGATGGGAGGCAACTCGGCTGGGGAGAAAACATCCTGAGTGTTAAGCCTGTTTGTTGATTTGCCAGCTTGCTGGACTGTAGCTTACATGCCCCAAGTTGCGTTCTGGGTACCTGCAATCCTGCAAAGGTAAGGAAACGTACAAAAGGTCCCGAGGTATCTTTTATTGGATTCCGTCATAAGAGTTAAATACTCTTGAGAGTAAGCATATTCCCTGTAAGCATGTGTTTTTATTTTTTAGAGAAAGCATCTGTACTTATGCAATTGTATTTTAGAGATATCAGACAGTTCTTTGCAAAACATAAATGTAAAAACGAAACATGACTGAAAATCTGATTTTATTAATTCATGTGCCCTGAATTGGCAAGATACAGTCGAAGAAACAAATCTCCTCAAATGAGGAGATTGTTACAAATTTAGAAACAAAATGCTGGCGATGTTGACGACGCTTTCAAAGAGCTTCCTCTTCTGCTATGACTCGTATGACAATGACGTTCTTCTCGTCTTGCTTTCTGAAGGAGGCTGATTCTGATTGAAGCTCGACCCTTTGGAGTCCTAACCAAGTTGCGGATAATACAGACGAATTCAGAGTGCAGTTGTTTGCTTATTCCCTTATTTTGCATGGATCGCCCTTTCGGGTTTTCAATCCATCTGGATACCCATTTTTGCCTGAGTTGTCCAATGCGGCTTTTCAACTCAGCGGGTGTACATTTTTTTTATTTCCCTTATTTTTGCCCGAGTCTTTTATTCTGTTTTTGACTCGCCGGGATGCCCCTTTTTTGCCTGGACTTACATTCTGTTTTTATGTCCAGCGGGTCATTTTATGCGAAGTATTTTTTAACTGCATCTGAATTCACAGGGGACGGGAAATCTTCACCATCCATGGTGCTGAGCAACAGTGCTCCACCAGAGAAAACTTTCCTTACAACGAATGGTCCTTCATAATTTGGAGTCCATTTGCCCCTGTGGTCTGTATGAGGAGGGAGGATTCTTTTCAACACAAGATCCCCTACCTGGTATTCTCGGTGCCTGACTTTCTGATCGAAGGCTTTCTTCATTCTCTTCTGATATAACTGCCCGTGGCAGATTGCAGCCAATCTTTTCTCTTCGATCAGACTCAGTTGTTCGTATCGGGCCCGGACCCATTCTGCTTCACTCAGTTTAACATCCATTAATACCCGTAAGGAGGGTAATTCAACTTCAACAGGTAGGACTGCTTCCATACCATACACAAGCTGATACGGTGTTGCCCCAGTGGATGTTCTGATTGACGTGCGGTACCCATGCAAGGCAAACGGTAGCATTTCGTGCCAGTCCTTGTAAGTGACTACCATCTTCTGCACAATCTTCTTAATATTCTTATTTGCTGCCTCAACAGCGCCGTTCATCTTTGGTCTGTAAGGAGAAGAATTGTGATGTTGGATCTTGAAGTCCCGGCACAGCTCTGCCATCATTTTGTTGTTTAAGTTAGAACCATTATCAGTAATGATTCGCTCGGGAACTCCATATCGGCAGATGATATCTCTCTTCAGAAATCTGGCTACCACTTGCCTTGTAACATTTGCAAATGAGGCTGCTTCAACCCACTTGGTAAAATAGTCTATGGCGACCAGGATGAATCTGTGGCCATTTGAAGCAGTCGGTTCAATCTTGCCAATCATGTCAATGCCCCACATAGCAAAGGGCCATGGTGAAGACATTATGTTCAAAGGGTTGGGGGGCACATGCACTTTATCTGCATAGATCTGGCATTTATGGCATCTTCTGGCATAGGCACAACAGTCTGCATCCATTGTGATCCAGTAATAACCTGATCTTAGCAATTTCTTAGCCATGGCATGCCCTCCAGCATGGGTACCAAAGGATCCTTCGTGCACTTCATGCATCAACAAGTCTGCTTCTGTTCTATCAACGCATCTGAGGAGTACCATATCAAAGTTTCTCTTGTATAGGGAACCATCAGTGTTCAGAAAGAAGCTACCAGCAAGCCTTCTCAAAGTCTTCTTATCATTGGAAGATGCCCCAGGTGGGTATGTTTGATCCTCCAAGAAGCATTTAATGTCATGGAACCAAGGCTTATCGTCTTTTACAACATCTGCCGCAAATACATATGCCGGTCTATCAAGTCTGGATACTGGAATCTGGGGTACAAAGTTAGCAGCTTGAACTTTGATCATGGACGAAATGGTAGCAAGGGCATCTGCAAATTGATTCTCGTCCCGAGGGATATACTCAAGCTTGACTGTTGTAAAGAAAGTCAATAACCTCCTCGTATAATCCCTGTAAGGTATCAGATGATCCTGGTGTGTATACCATTTTCCGTTGGTTTGATTAACTACCAGAGCTGAATCTCCGAATACGGTCAATGTTTTGATCCTGAGGTCAATGGCTTCCTCAAGACCCATAATGCAAGCTTCGTATTCAGCTTCGTTGTTAGTGCAGTCGAAAGTGAGTTTTACCGAGAAAGGCATGTGAACTCCTTTGGGTGTAATGAGTACTGCACCAACACCGCGACCATTCATATTAACAGCCCCGTCAAACATCATAGTCCATTCTTCTTCCGGGTCGGGCCCTTCAGTGTGAACGGGCTCTTCATGATCTTTTGCTTTCAGGAACATGATGTCTTCATCAGGGAAGTCAAACCTCATAGGCTGGTAATCATCAATGGGTTGCTCAGCAAGATATTCAGACAATACACTGCCCTTGATGGCTTTCTGAGATGTGTACTGAATGTCATATTCCGTGAGAATCATTTTCCATCTCGCAACCCGTCCGGTAAGAGCTGGCTTCTCGAAAATGTACTTAACTGGGTCCATCTTTGAGATTAATAAGGTAGTGTGGGTCAACATATACTGTCTCAGTCGGCGAGCAGCCCACGCTAAAGCACAGCAAGTTTTCTCGAGCAGTGAATAACGTTGTTCACAGTCGGTAAACTTTTTGCTTAGGTAGTATATTGCATACTCTTTTCGACCAGACTCGTCATGCTGGCCCAGCACACACCCCATCGACTCTTCTAATACTGTCAAGTACATTATCAGAGGTCTTCCTTCAACTGGAGGCATAAGAATTGGAGGTTCTTGCAAATATTCTTTGATCTTGTCAAAAGCCCTCTGGCAGTCTTCGTTCCACCTGACCGTCTGTTCTTTTCTTAACAGCTTGAACAAAGGTTCACAGGTTGCTGTAAGGTGAGATATGAACCGTGAGATGTAGTTCAATCGACCTAAGAACCCCCGAACTTCTTTCTCAGTTTTCGGTGCAGGCATCTCTTGAATGGCTCTGACTTTATCAGGGTCAACTTCAATCCCTTTCTCGCTTACAATAAAACCCAGCAGCTTACCGGATCGCACCCCGAATGTGCATTTGTTGGGGTTCAGCTTCAGTTGGTATTTCCTCAGACGCTTGAACAGCTTCAGCAGATTCACCAGGTGATCTTCCTCTGTAAGGGACTTGGCGATCATGTCATCCACATAACATTCTATTTCTTTATGGATCAAATCGTGGAATAGTGTCACCATAGCCCGTTGATATGTTGCACCGGCATTCTTCAGTCCGAATGGCATCACTTTGTAACAGAACGTGCCCCAAGGTGTAATGAATGTTGTCTTCTCCATGTCTTCAGGTGACATCTTGATCTGATTATATCCTGAAAATCCATCCATGAAGGAGAATACCGAGAACTGAGCTGTGTTATCAACCAATACGTCAATGTGAGGTAATGGGAAATCATCTTTCGGGCTGGCTCTGTTCAGATCCCGGTAGTCAACACACATTCTTACTTTGCCATCTTTCTTAGGCACAGGTACTATGTTAGCAACCCATGGCGGATAGCTAGTTACAGCAAGGAACCCGGCGTCCCACTGCTTTTGTACCTCTTCCTTGATTTTCATAGCCATGTCTGGGCGAGTACGGCGCAACTTCTGTTTGACTGGTGGGCATTCTTCCCTCAAAGGCAGCTTGTGCACAACAATGTCGGTATCCAACCCTGGCATATCTTGGTAGGACCAAGCAAACACATCAACATACTCTTGAAGCAGATCTATCAGTTGTCTCTTCACTGAGTCTTGCAGGCAGGCCCCGATTTTAACTTCTTTCACGTCTTCGTCTGTACCAAGATTAATCACTTCAACCTCCTCCTGGTGAGGAGTAATAACCTTCTCCTCTTGTCTCAACAACCTGGCTAGCTCTTCAGGAAGCTCATATTCTTCATCAACCCCTTCATCAGCTTGATTGATTGGATTGTCAAAGTCATACGATGTCATAGCCGTGCTGTTGTCGGTGCTGTCTGGAAGGCACTCTCTGCAACGGTTAAGTTTGTTCATTTTAGTGATTGATTTTAATCTTGCTTTAGAAAAAAGTGAAATGAAGTTATCATTTTGAAAACACCGCCATTTATTTTTTGTACAAAAAGAAAAATGGAAAAACAGTGAGCAGAAAAGAAAAAGACTCATTTGCAAAAAGATGTCTGATATTTCATTGATTAATCTTGTTTGCACAAAAAGTACAGATGGCCCGATTACAAAATGAGTCTTGTCATCTTGGGCAAGATGCAAGACTTTGATGCATGCAATAAAAATACAGGAAATAATAATTACTCTGCTCGAGTAACTCTTATAACTTCCTGGGAAGACCAGTTCGAGATACTGCTCCCCGGGATCTTCGGACGAATCCAATTCTCCAGATTGCGCTCCTCTTCCAGCTCGCCTTCCAGACAGTTGATAGCATCGGGGGTAAGCATCCCCCCACTGACAAAACCAGGCTTCTCAGCAGCCTTTGCTTGATGTTGAGTTGGTCTGTAACCCAACCCAAATTTGTCCTTCTTCTCCTCCACAGCCAAGACCTTGCCCCAGCCTAGGGCAGTTCCTTCCTCAACAACCTTCCGGGCTTGTTGGTAAGATGACATGGAGATACCTGACACAGCAGATGCTTCATTGACATTCAAGGCTTCAAAACCTTGGCTCATTGTTTCATGGATCTCTCCATCCATCTCAATGTATTTATAAGTAGCCAGATGGCTAACAAAGATATCCTCTTCCCCACAGATTGTGACAACTTGACCTTCCCACTCAAATTTTAACTTTTGGTGAAGGGTAGACGTTATTGCGCCGGCGGCGTGAATCCAGGGTCTACCCAACAAACAGCTGTAGGCGGGCTGAATGTCCATCACATAAAAGATAGTTTTAAAGGTCTGCGGGCCAATTGTCACGGGCAGCTCAATCTCTCCCAGAACCGATCTCTTTGAACCATCAAAAGCTCGTACCACCAGGTTGCTGGGTCTCAATGCCAATCCATCATATTCTAACTTCACCAGAGCCTTCTTTGGTAAGACATTCAGGGAAGAACCTGTGTCCACCAGCACATGAGAAAGGACAGCTCCTTTGCATTCCATGGTTATGTGCAAGGCTTTGTTGTGATTGCGGCCATCCACTGTCAGGTCAGAATTGGTAAACCCTAGCCCATTGCTAGCAGTAACATTTCCAACCACGGTTTCCAATTGGTTGACAGTAATCTCCTCAGGCACGTAAGCTGCGTGCAGGACTTTAAGTAGTGCATTCCGATGAGCTTCGGAGCACATAAGCAGTGAGAGGATGGAGATTTTGGATGGCGTCTGATGAAGCTGATCCACAACTTTATAATCGCTCTTTTTGATGATTCGCATAAACTCATCAACTTCCTGATCGAACAGAGTCTTCAGGGTTTCTTTGGCAGCTGGATCTTCCTGCACCGGGCCTTTTCCTTTTGCCTTGGCAGCAGCTTCTGCTTCGGCAGTAGGTCTCTGGACTTGTGAAGCAAAGAGACATCCGCTTCGGGTGAAGCCTCCGCCTCCCCCCACATTATCTACTTGTGGTGCAGGTGCTGATGTTTCAAGAGTGATTCTTTTCCCTTCACAGTACACGTCAGAGCCATAGTGCCAAGGGATGGCCCTATTGCTTTCATATGGTACTGGTCCAGGCACCGTGACAGTGACCGGACTGATTGCTGCTGCTGAAGGGACTGTTATTGTTTGTGGATCATAAAAGATTGTAACTGGTGCTCTGGTGGGAGCAGCACTTTCTGAATGGTAAGCGGAGTTATTTTCAGGATCGTAGAATATGGTAACAGTGGAGACATCTTCGTGATTGATTGCTGGAGTTGTAGGAGGTACTGTTGGAAGGACTGTTGTTGTTGTTGATGGAGATTCGAAATGGAATGAAGCTGAAGTTGTAGCAGGAGAAACTGTTGAAAACTGATCACTTGGAAGGACAGGTGAAGTACTTGTTGATGGCGCTGATGAATTGTCGGGAACAATAGTTGCTGCATTTGTAGGAGGGTCTGAAACCGTTGCTGATGAAGTTGTCGGATTTGTCGGAAATGATGTAGTGATCTGTAGCAGGCCACTCTGAATAAGGCTGTCAATGCCATTCCTCAGGTCCTCACACCCATTCCATGAGATATTGCAGTAGGGACACCCTAGTTCACACCCCGGAAATATTTGGTTTTCGCGGAGTTGAGCTTTGATTTCCACCAATGGTGTCCTGATCTGATCCACACTGGTTATGAAATAAGACGGTGTGTCTTCTTCAATAGCGTTAATTCGAGGACCACCATGGTTTGGCATTGGGTTTTTGTTGACATTGGGCGGAGGTGCAAAATTCAGAGCCTTGGAGTCTACCAAGTCTTGTACCTTCATATGCAGAGCTCTGCATTTTTCTGTACTGTGACCAGGTGCGTTTGAATGAAAAGCACACCTAGCATTAGAGTCATAGTTTCTTGGTAGACTGTTGGGATCCGGAGGTGCCAACGTTCTTAGCTCAACCAGGTTGAGTTTCAGAAGTTGTGGCAGCAAGGCAGCATACGGCATTGGGATCGGGTCGATCACTCGGTTAGCTTGGGAGGGCCTCTGTTGGAATGGCCTTTGTTGATTGTTGTTGGTGTTGTTGTTGTTGTAGTTCCTTGGAGGATACTGATTCTGCTGATACTGAGGTTGTTGTTGGAAGTTTTGTTGAGGAGGTTGATAGACTGGCTGAGGATGAGCTGGAGCAGGAATGGTGACTGCTGCTATTGACCCTTGAACATATTGGGGCCTACCCCTGTTGGTGTGAATGGCATTGGTCTCGCCAGTTCTTCTCGGGCCTGCAAAAGGCTTTCTTGTACTACTGGACGGGCTGGCACCATTATCGGAAATCTTACCCATTTTCAACAGGCTTTCAATTCTCTCCCCAGCTATGACAACATCTGCGAAGCTAGTGGAAGAGAAAGCAGCCAACCTGTCAATATACGTTCCCTGAAGAGTGTTCATAAACATGTCTGCCATTTCTCTCTCAGACATAGGTGGTTGAACGGCAGCAGCCAACTGCCTCCATCTCTGGGCATATTCTCGGAAACTTTCCTTTGACGACTGTGACATGCCCATTAGGAGAGTCCTATTGGGTGCCATGTCCAGGTTATACTGATATTGTCTGATGAAGGCCTCTGCCAGGTCCTTCCAGCATCTAATTGTTGCCCTTGTCAAATGGGAATACCATTCCCTAGAGGCTCCAGTCAAGCTGTCTTCGAAGTAGAACATCCAGAGCTTCTCATCCATGGTGTACGCCTTTAACCTCCCCAAAAAGGATTGCAAGTGGGTCCGTGGACAAGAGGTTCCGTTGTATTTTTCGAAGCTCGGAGGTTTAAACTTGTGGGGAATCCTGACCCCGTCCACTAAGCCCATGTCCATGACATCAAAACCCAAGGAGTTTTGAGACTCCAAGGATCTTAATTTCTCGGCAATTTCATCTAGCCTCCGATCGTAGACCTCATCCCCAGCTCCCATCACTGTGAACTGGTCTTCTTGGGCGTCTTCTTGGAGTACCCTTCCTGTAGCAGCATTCCCTTGTACATTAGCAGGGATATTGACCTCCGGATGAAGGTGAGGGCCGAATACAGGTGGGTTGACCTGAGGCTGACCCCCCTCATTGTTGCTTGTTCCGTCAGTCCCTAGATGGGCATCTTCCCGAGTCTGCCTCTCTACCAAGGCTCTTAGTCTTTCCTGGCTCTGAGCCATGTTGTTCATCACTTCCATAAACTGAGTCATCTGCGTTCTCATTTCCAATCTTTCGTTTGCCATTTGATTCCTAACCTCCGTAAGGTCCTGCTGCATCTGATCCATTTGGATGCCCGGAAGATTGTTTCTAGTTGGGTACCTGTGTGGCCTGCTGAGCGGGAATCCTCGTCGCCGAGCAATAATTCCTGAACATCACAACAGAGTTAGCAACAACAAAAACAAAACCTACAAAACAAACAAAGTGTTAGCATGCAATGCAGTATGCTTATTTGTTCTCAAGGTATCCAGCTTGGCATTCAGTTTTGACCCTTCCAGACCCTTGAAGATGATGCTGTTGAAGTTGCTTTCGAAGTAAACTCGGATGGAACAAAATAACACAAATATATTACAGAAGGTGAAATAATACAACTTGGTCAACTTACAACACAAGCCCTTAAAGGGGTCAAAATACATCACAAAAAAGTAAAAGTACATGGAATAGAAACAACAACAAGCAAATGATCAAACTCCAAGGCCAAACTCATCCTCACGAACTTCCTTGAGAAGTGCTTCGGTCACAGGATCAGCCGGACGCTCCGTAAGATTCCGGATAAGGAGGTTCCGGGTAGCAATAGCTGTGGTCAATTTCTTGTTCTGACTTTGGTCCTTAGACCTCTTCAACCCAGCTCTGATCTTGAGCTCTGATATCTCCCTTTGGGCTGCTGCCAGGGCTTCTTCCACCTGTTCCATCCTGTCTTGAACTCTCTTGTCTTCTAGAGTACGGGCCTCAGTGATCCGGACCCATCTGGCCTGACTCTCCTTCAAGTACAAGTATGTCCTTGCTCTTTGGAACTGGGCTTCTTTGCAAGCATTTTTCAGAATCTGTTCACCAGCCTTAGACTTCTTAATATAATCTTCAGACTTCTCAATCTTAGCCAGATGCTCTTTCTTCAACTTCTCCAGCCTCTCAATATCCAGTCTTCCATCCTTCCTCTCATAGAGGGTCTTCTGCAAGGCTTGAGTCAACTTCTCATTTCTTTCTTTCAACTTCTCAAACTCCTCCAGGCTGACAGTTGCTGGAGGTGGTGCTGTGGAAGGTCCAGGCGCATCTTCAATAGTAAAGGGAATCCCAGAGAATTGAGCCCTAGCATAGGACCAATCATAGTATTGTGCTGATGCCACATTGTTACACTTTCCCAAGATGGTTATCCCCTTAGTTTGAACATTATCCCAGGCCCAGGCTGCCTGCCTAACAGTTGCCAAACTAATCTTGTTCTCACAGTAGAGGGTCTCAACCAAGTCCTGTGCCTTAGGGGTATGGACCAGTGCATAGCCCAATTGCCTCTTGAACAGCAGAGGGTTGTAATTGATACTTCCCTTAACTCCTATTAAGGGCACATTGGGAAAGTGCCCACAGCTGGTGAGGATATCTCTGCCCTTGGTGCTTTGAGTGCACCATCTGATATCTGCTGAAGTTAGGACAGTGAGTCTCTTAGCCCAGTTGCTTTGCTGATGAGGATTTAGAAATGCATCTGTCCTGGGTAGATGCCTGAGAAGCCAAGCATGGAATAATGGAGCACAACACCTCACTAACTTACCCCTCTGCTTCTCATTCCTCTGATGTACTGAGTAATAGAGATCTCCTAACAAGGTTGGCACTGGGTTCTTCAGGATGAACAAATGGATTGCATTCTTGCTAATGAATCGAGGCTCATCTGCAAACAACACAATTCCATATACACTTAAGGCCAACAAAGCACAAGCAGCTTTCCATTCTCCTAGAGAAGCTTTCAGACCAGCTTGAGAAATTAGGAAGTCCAGATGAAAACCAGGGATCCCGGCTTTAGAGGTCATATGTTGCTCAATCAAAGCAGGTTCCAGGTGTAAAGCCTTTGCTACCTCTCCATTGCTTGGGAAAGCCATCTCAGGATTGAAAGGGATTTCTCTCCTGATAGGTAAACCAACCAATGATGAGTATTCTTCTAATAGAGGGCCCAACTGAAAGTCTTGAAAGGTGAAACATCTCAGTGGGGGATCATAAAACTGAATGCAGGTGTGGATCAAGCTTCTCTGCGATGGGTCCAGATCCATAACCAAGTCAAGTATATCCCCATAATGCTCCCTGAACAAAGGTATGTGATCTGGAGTGATCAGGGTTTGGATCCTCCTGATGTCTGATAAGTCTGGTTGGAAGAAATGATAAGTGATGTTGCTTTTCTTTGGAGCCATGAGTGCTGAAGACTGAGTAGAATAAGTGCTGATGAAGATGCTGAGGAGTGGGCCACTGGCTGGCTAGTGCAAGTAACTGAAATATATGGCTGACAAGCTGAAGCAAGTGCTGGTGGAGATAGGTCAATATAGCAGATGGGGTCAAAACCAAAACCGGATGAAGGTGGATACCCTGAAACACAAATAAGCACATGTTAATATGATGCAATGAGTATGTATGCAAATGAAATGCAAGGGTTTGTGACTGAGCTGGATCTGATTAACTGCCTTGGTATAGATCCATGTGTGTTCAAGAAATCCAGATGGAGGTTCATAAATCCAGTAACCAAGGTGGGGGGACTCAAATAAAGAGCCACAAGTCCAGGGTTTTAGAATCACAAGAACTGTCCAACATGGAGTATTCTTAACAAAATCAAAGTAACAGGGTATTCTGAGGTCAAGGTACCTGCAAACCTGTAAACAACCCCAACCCCCTCACAGGTGGTGATCTAGAACAAGGATCCTCAGACTTGGATCAGTTATGAGAAGTGTAAACACTTCTAACCCGGAGGTACAGTGTTTACAATAACCATAACAATTCCTCCTCTAATTCACCTCAGTTTCTGAAGGTCAATACTAAAAGGTCATCCAGACTTAGCAGGCTTCCCAGATAGCCCTAGCATTGCAGGAAATCCGCAACACAGAGTTCTCAAGAAGAAACCCATATCTGAACCGTGTTTCATATTCCCGCACCAGACCGAAATGGAATGGGAAAGAATATGATTCACTCTAGCCTAGGTGTCACTCAGGTCCCAGGTATAGGACCTTAACTCTCAATGAAACACCCACCCACCAAGGCAAACAACAGATCCAGCCAGCAACAATGACAGTATGATATAAATGCAATAAAGAAAGCAGTAAAGTATCTGTACATAAAGCAATAAACAAAAATAAATACAAGCACAAACAAGCACATAACACCCCAGTAAACACAAATCAATCAAGCGCTAGGAGGAACCCACAAAAAGAACCAGAAGCCCTGGTTGCAGTATAAGGTTCCCCAGCAGAGTCGCCAAGCTGTCGCTCCCGATAAGTGACACCAGGTCAGATAAGGGTACAGACGCGAACGGTCGGCGAGAGGGACAATGAGAACACACAGCCGTGAACTCACTGGAGATGAAAAGAGTCGCCAGCTAGGCATTTTTATCCCGGAGGAAAGGTAATGCTGCATAAACCTAGAAAGAGATGGATAAGACGGTTGCGAACCAGAGAGACTGAGAAAGGGGGTTGGTTACAACCTGGGAAGGTGTTAGCACCCAGATTGTCCGTCGTACTCGACGGGATCCACGCTTAAAAGATTTGTGTTTTAAAGGGGTAGTGTCAGTGCAATTTGTGTATAAAATAGCTGGAAAAGGATGTACAGGTGTCAGTTGTAAAATAAATGTAAAGTGTGATATGAAAGTATCAGTGTAAGAAGTGAATGGAATGAATTGCTCAAGATCATGAGGCTCAAAGAATGAAGCTGGAAAGAGGGGGGGATATACAGAGACTTTTGTTCGATAACTGTTAAGTTATGCCTACGTATCCTCTCGTGCAATGAGGAAGTCAGAACACCGTAGTTCGACCCAAAGAGACTGAAAGGTGAATTGACTGGTGAACTGCTTACTTGCCTATGCTCAAGTGTATGATCTGTCTGGCACAGATGCAAACTGTCTTGCATTAGACGGAAGAAACAAGTTCTCGTTTATGAGTGAGTGAGATGAGAAAAGAATCCCGAAGGAGACGATTAATGTTTGTTTTTGAGTTTTCAGTCTTTTATTGCTCTTGAGAATTTGTCATAAGATAATGAGCTTAAGCCTAAACCAATGGATTTAGTAAACTCATCACATCTTCCCTCTGATTAGGGGTAATGAGAATACCTTAAGTGTGAAGTCAGATTCTCACACTTAATTACCATGATGTAGGATTAAGATCATTAACCTACTTGTGATTATTTAGATGTTTTTGTTGTTTTTGTTTAGTGTTAAGTAATGAGGTTAAGCCATAATCAAGGATTGAACAGACTCATTACACCATCCTAATAGAAGGATAATAGATGAGAATGTTTAAGCTGAGGAAAGCTCCTCAACTTAATCCATGATTAGAGATTAAGCTCATGACAAAACAGGCCTTTGATTAAGTGGATTTTATTCAATGGTTATGATGATGAAGTGTTTTTTAGGGTTTGTAAGACAACTTGAGGGGGACTTGTCCATTAACACTAGGGTTAGTCCTTCTTAACCACTTAAGGAAGAATTAGAACCCTAACGCAAGGCCCAAGTTACAAGTGTAATGTCTTGATGATTATTATGTGGATTGATTAAGAGATCTAAACACATTAAGGATTCAACACTTAGGATTAAAGTTATACACTCCATCCTAAGAGAAGGATGCAGGCATAAGCTTAATCACAAAGCCTTGAAGCCTCTAGGGTTTAGTCCCTGATTATGAGGTGGGAAAAGGAGACTCAAAGATGACACAAAGGTGGAAGCTAAATGGGGGGACTAATCAACCCTAATTGTTAACATGCTTGGAAACCCTAGGGTTTGTGTGGTTTTTTAGAGATATCTTCAAAGAGAGCCACCAGGAAGCAGATGAAAGGATCAAGAAGTGAAGAGAAGCACAACAACTTGCTTCACTCAAGAAGTCAAGTTGCTTGAAGGAAGAAGAGGTAATAAACAGGGAGGAGCAAGCTCACTCCAATATCCATACAAAAAGATGTAACAGTAATGTACAAAGGAGATGAAAAGGAAATGCGAGAAGTGAAGGCAAATTCACTTCTCGGAGTACTTACCACCTGAAAAAGTTAGCACGAAAGAAATAAATAAAGTGAAAATGAACTTGACATTAGGGTGCAAACCGAAGATGATATGAATTATTGTACAAGTGAGAACAAACGAAAAATAAATAGCTAAGTTAAAATGAGAATGATTAACAGAAAGGGTTAACAAATTAACTAAAAAAAACTCTATCTTATATAAATATCTAATAAAAATGTTTTCTTCTCTTTTTTTTGAATTTTTTCTATATATAATTATATCTACAATCAGATCGGGAGTATCCACACACATGATCAAGAATACCAAACCAGATAACCAAATATGAAAAGAATAATCGTATAGAAATGCCCATCTAAAATCTAGCTTGGATTTTAAGACATGAAGATACAAACCCTAAAATACTTTTCTAGAAAAAACCCCCCCTTTTTTATTAACACAAAAACAAACAAATAAAAAAAAAAATTTATAAAAGTAACAGGTGGCGTGACATTGTAAAAAAGATAGTAGCACTAGTCTTTCAAGAAACTTGCATCAATGCTTTATATCATTACCACACGCGTATTCTACCACAAGGTCATAAAAAAAGTGAGTAAAGAAACAAATGGCATCATTGTGGCAGTTTGATATTAATCAACGTCACTATGCATCGTGATTCACTCGCCAGGTATACTAAGTCCAACAACTAACCATCAAAGTTTTATTTAAAAAAAAAACACTTTTAAAAAAAACCAACGGACATAACTTTAATTAAAGTATTTTTTGTTGTATCGTGAGGATCCTCGGGCATAACAATCGGTTTGACAAGATCTCTTATACATCATTGGAACTCCACACAGAGTTTATTTAAAAAAAAAACAAATGGCCATTTATTAGAACAGATAGCATCAGTGAGAGGACCACTTTATCACCTCAGACCTTCTTCCCAAAGCACTCTAATGTCTCCATATTCAGCTTCCTAGCTCTCAAAGAGAACTAATAGAAACATCACCATATGTTCATCGACGAAACCAAATAAAACCTAACCCTAAATCGAAAATCAAACACCATGTGTTCGTCGATGCGAACCAGGAAAAACAAAGCCGCAAATCGTGACAAACGACATCCAGGAGGACTCGGAACATATGTTTATCAAACAACAACAAGAATGAAGTGTAAATGGGTGAAACAAGTTTTATACCTACTCTGAACGTTATCAGAGGGATGATCTAAACCAGGTAACTCTTTAGCTTTGGCTCTTGTTTGATTTCTCCGAATTCCTCTTCTTCTTTGTTGTGCCGTTTTTTACTCTTTTAGGGTTTTCTGGGATGCGGCAGTGTATTGTGTATGATGCGGCTATTTTAGTCTCTCCCCCTGATTCATGAATCTCCTTGATTCTTATAGTGAAGATTAGGGTTTTTGATCCCAAACTGGCTATGTCTTCCCCTTCTTTCTCATAACAGAAAAATGTGTTGGCTATTTTGTGAAATTTGCTCTGCACCAATGCTGACATTCCTGCTCTGACTTTTGTCTGTATTATTGCACAAATATTGACCTAGTTCTCTTTGGTTTGAAACGAACCGAATTAGCTTAGTTTGAACTAACAAATTTTCTCTCTCGTTCCCTTTTTTACCGTTGTGAATGTATTCCTTTTACCGCTCGTTACCTCATTCTGGCTTTGGCTTGAACTTGTTTTGCAGGACTGTCCATAATCCTCTGTGTAAGCAGATTGGAGTTGATGTTGCATAGTCTTAAATCAGCTTGGTTCTATACTGGATTCAGCTGGGAAAGTCTTATGAAGAGTGGCTTCCATTGGGCTTCCATGAGGAAGACATTCCAGGACTTTAAGTAAAGGTATATACGAATTCCACAACAATATGGGCATTTGGTATCTTTGTTCATGTTCTTTTGTACTTTCTCGACACGCATAGCAGCTACCTCCTTTTCCATGGCAGCTACTTCTCTTCTCATCTTCTTTGCTTCAACTTCCATAGCTTTGGTCAATGTATCTACTTTCTTTGCTAAAATCTCAATGGCATCATCTTTATCTTTTAGGTTTTGATCTTTCTCATGACCAGCTTTCCTCAAGGCAAGAACTTCTTTCTGAGTTGAGGAGATGGTGCTCTCTTAGGCAAGAATTCATTCATTTCTTGAACTTTCCGTTGATAATCTCTCACTGCATTTGCTGCTGCCAATTTCTCTTAGGTAGTATCTGAATGGCCTTTGATTACTCTTGGAAATCAGGTTTGTTGTAGCCTTTGCACCCTTCATTTTGGATGATCTGAACATGGAGTTTGGCACTCTCAAGCTTGTGGTGAGGGAAAGATCATGGCAACATATCCCTTGAAGGCAACGCGTCTGCGCCTCTCTAGACTCAAAAAGGAAAAAACATGCAGTTTGATAGGTATCATCATAAGTTTCATCTCTGACTTCCTTTATTGCAATTCATACATGAACATTATCCCCACATAGTGCCACATACTTCAGAATTGCCTGCTAAGTTTTCTCGTGCTTTGACATAGTCTGTATTCTCATAATAGCACGAATTTGGACTCCTCATTTTCAAGTATTGTTGGCTTTGGTGCTTAAATGAACATTCCTTTATGTTTTTGTTTTCATGATGATAACTCGAGGTGGCGGCCCTAAAAGACTCGGCCTGGAGCTTTGGAGATGTCCCCAGCAGCATTTCCCAATGCCTACACTGCCTGTTCACGGACATCGTCACTAGAAGAAATACGGAGCTTCATAAAAAATGGGACAACGCCATGGTCAGCTATCACTTTGGTATTTTCAGACGTTCCAGAAGCTATATTTGCCAAAGCCCAAGCTGCCTCAAACTGCAATTGTGGAAAATTTTCTCTCATCAGAAACTCAGCAAAACGAGAAACAACGCCCGTCTGAATAACCTCCTCGATCGGTGGAACGTGTTTAATAAAAAAGCAGCTTTTGAAACTGAGTGGTTGCCTCAAGCTGCTAATTATTATCATTACTTCCAAACACCAGTAACCATGGGACTTTGCGCTTTTCTTCTTTTTTTTTGAAATTTCCCTTGGGACTTTGTACTAGAGTGCATTATTTGAAACATTCTCAATGCTTCAATTTCAACAATCATGTATGTCAGGACCTGCATTATCTTTGGATTTCAAGCACACATAAGTGCTTCTTGAATTATTAGTGTGAATGATCTTGTAATGACTTTGAGAGAAGAGATGTTGATCACAGGCAATTGAAGTTTTGTAACCTCAAATGTCCGCCCTGTTTTCTCCACAACTTGAAGAAAGTCACTCAGGAATAACTCTTGTGTCGTCTTGGACTGGTGACCGCAAGCCAAGATTTCCGTCATATGCTTGACAGCTACATCATACATACCAAGAGCAGCATACCACTGTCCTATATGGAAATGAACATGATCATTGATATAACTCCAAGTAGTTCCTCTAAAAACAGAAAGAGCACTTCTGTATGTTCGAATTGCGTGTTTGATCTGATCACACTTTTTATACTGCTCACCAGAAAGAACTAGATGAAATCCATATTTGCGTGACATGGAGGGTTTAGACAACAAATAACAGTATGATGCTTGTTCAAGCATCACAGCAGAATGCAGGATATCCTCACCACAAATACGAAAGTAAACTGTAGATGCATCCTTATATAGGTCTCGTGCCTTCAACATTTCTATCCACCACATACCACATCGTGTAGCATTTTGCTGACCCAATAATCCAAGTTTTAAATATGTGTTAAAAGCATTTTCCATGCAATATTCGGCTTCTTTTCTTGATTGATCCAACATGAAGTATGTAAGTCCCATCATTTCCTGCACACCAGCATAACGCTTCCAGGCTTTATCAATCTTGTAATCTGTCGAAATTAGACGATAATTTGACAGGGCAAGTTCATAATCTCGTAACATGAAAGCGTAGTCCCCCAAAACTCGAATCTGGGATTCAATTGAGTTAAAGTTATACGTAGGACCATTGAGAGAATCTACACCATCTTCTTTCCCTTTTCTAAATCAAAGAATCAATTCCAACAAGCCATCCTCCTTAGGTTCGCAATCATACTTGTCATTTTTCTTAACAAAAATGCAAAAAGTTTAACCCACAGCCTATCAATTTAATAAATTCAAAATAACTCAAAACCACTTTGAAATTTTAGTGACGCCTAAACATCAATGAGACTCCAATTGATTGGAATGTTTTGCGGGAAACATATTTGTAAGGTCTTTGGTGAGTAAGAATGACTGGTGTGGCACAGGCCCATGGACCAAATCCTGGGAAATTGCAATGAGTGGAGGCGTAGTCACATGGGCCTTTGCAAATTGGTACAAGCCTGCCCCCTTTGTGATCCCTTGAGGCATAAGTTGTGAAACTTGGAGATTCTTTGGTGCATTCAAAATTTAAGGCCCTGACTCATGCTTGCGTGATGATTGGAAGTCGCACTGGAATCACACAAGAGCTTGCCGTGAGAATTTGCAAATTCTTCAATTCAAGGCAATTTTGCAAAGTGACTCGAAAATCCTCAGTCTTGTGAACTTCTGGCATCCCATATGATCAAATAAAGATCATACGCAATCAAAATGACGAAGTATACCCTTTGGTCGGGTCCTCGGGAGTCTCAGACATCCTGGTTTTGTACTGACTTGTTCCAGAAGTCATTCCTTGATCAGATATCCTCCCCATGGAACTTCTTCATGAAACTTGATATGCGCGGACCTCATAACCTGACCCTGTTTCCATGCCAATTTCAGTTCTTGTGTTTCTTTGACATTCTTTTGGCTTTGAGGGCATACAATATGATGCTTGAACATTGAAGACCTTTGGAGTGGCTCTTGAAGCTTGTTAATGCTATTATTTTATGATTGGCATTATGTTTGGTAAAACTAATATGGCTGGAAAATGTTGAATAAGAAGTTCCATATTAACATGGTATAGACTCTGGAAGAACATGTCAAACATGATGTCCTGACATGGTGGCACAGATAAATGTGGAAGTTGTCAAAGAAGATGTTGAATTCAGTTCAGAATGTCCTATCAGATGTTGGGACATTATCAAACAGAGTAGAAGAACTAATTCAGGATGTCCCAACAGATGTTGTCATATGTTACAGTCAACTGTCAAAGAAGATGTTGAAACATCTGCAAATGTCATGACAGAATTACTGTCATATGTTACAGACAGATGTCAAAGAAGATGTTGAAACATCTGCAAATGTCATGACAGAATTACTGTCATATGCTACATACAGATGTCAAAGAAGATGTTGAAACATCTGCAAATGTCATGACAGATGTCAAAGAGAATGTTGAAACATCTGCAACTGTCATGACAACATTACTGTCATATGTTACATATAGATATCAAACAAGAAGTGTGGAACTTAGTTCAGGATGTCACACCAGATGTTGTGACACTGTCAAACAGAGTAACAGTTAATGAACTTAAGTCAAGATATCAGGATGTCACACCAGATGTTAGGACATTGTATCAGTTAATGGAATGAGTTCAGTTTACAGGATGTCACATCAGATGTTAGGACATTGTATCAGTAAATGAAGTAAGTTCAGTTTTTCAGGATGTCCCAACAGATGTTGAGACATCTCAGACCTGCTACCAGAATTAATTAATGACTAACTGATTTGAGATATTTAAGGAGAGTTATTTGGAATTAATTATGGATGGATAAAAACAGAACAAGGCGCATCTGTAGGGAGTTTTGTTATGATGATTCAGATTAATCAGAAGAACAAAATCACCTAGAATCTAGGAAGTAACAAACCCTAAATTCAAGGTGATAACATTGGATTTATCAGATCTGAATTATGCAGAATATTCTGGAGATATTATGCAATCATATGTGGTGCTGATTTAGAAGATCTTAAAGACTCAATTTAAATTGAAGACAAATATTGAAAAATATAGGTTTCTATATTTAGAGATATTTTAGGAGTTGAAGATCTTTTGGAATATTTGTAGCAGATATTTCTGCATATTTGTAGCAGATATTTCTGCATATTTGTAGCAGCTATTGTTGTGATTGTTTAGGCCCAAATCCAGTTGGGAATAGGTTATAAAAGAAACCTTGTAACCTAGTTTAGGATTAACCCAATCAACCGAAAATGTAAACATTATTAGGGTTGTGTTCTTGTGGCAGCCGTGAGTAACAAGGAACTCTATTGTGGCTGTTTCACTTGTGATTCTCGAAGCTTGTAAGCAAGAGAAGTTGTGTGACTTGATTGAAACTGTGAAGTAAGATCAAGCTGTGTTTGTTTGAAGTATGACTTCAATTTCATTAAACTTGTAAACAAAATCACTGTGTGATTGAGGGGGAGTGAGTAGGGTACTCTTATCTAAGTGAGTCTTAGGTAGAAATTGCATTGGGTAAGTATTAAGTGATAGATTAAACAGGGTGGTTTAAGTCTAGAATTAATATTACTAATAGTGGATTTCCTCCTGGCTTGGTAGCCTCCAGATGTAAGTGTGGTTATACACTGAACTGGGTTAACAAACTTCTGTGTTCTTTACATCTTTTATGTTTTATGCAGTACCTGAACTGAATGTCCTATCAGATGTCCCAACATCCTGAAGCATGTTTGACTCTGATATATCAGAATCATTTAAGTACTGATATGTATGCCTTACCATGTTTATAAGTAACAGATAAGATGTCTCAACATCATATTAGACATCTGAGTCTGTCATACCAGAATTTCAATTGGTATCAGAGCAGGCATCCTGGTCTGTTTCTGGATGAGATCTAAGGGGGATACTTTCTGGTTCATGGTAAAGGAAGAAGGAGGAAATAATGAAAAGTTGTTTGAACTTGAGAGGTTCATATTGATGTTTGAATGGTCCCTAGAAGTGGAGGATGGACTATTCATCATATGGTGTATACTGGACCAGTCTGGTGTTATCAGGGCTGGAAATTTGCTGGTGAATTGTTGTGTAGCTATGATGTCAAACAGAATGTCTTGACATCTTGGTTCTGAGAATTCTATACTTGAAGGAGGCTTGTATTTTGTTTTCTGTGAGAATTGGAGAACACTTAGTTCAGAATGTTGTGGTTCTTGATGAAAGAAGAGGTTGGAGCCAAAACAAAAGAGTATAATTATCAAATCTTTCATGCGGGAGTGAAAATCTTGATAAGTTATCTCTTAAGCTTATTTATGGTGACCTAATGAGGATATCCTTCTTGGTTATGGTGTCCTATGTTGTTTAGGTATAGCTGGAGAAAATCTCTCCTGTGAAGATACATGTTTATGATTGTCTAAATCATGAACTGAAGGAAGTTTCATCAAGAAAGAAGCTGAATTGATATGTCAATCCTAATGGCTTAACACCACACTACACATCAACAGTTTATGAACCAAGCTTAGTTTTGTGTTCCAGAAGAAGGAAACTGGTGTGATGATGGATGCTTTGGGTGCTAGACAAATGTGTGATGATCACATATGTTTAGAACCTACTCCTAACCTGGAAGAGGAGGCATCTATGCTACATGTTGAAGACTTAGATAATGATCATTGCTTCTGTGGACCCTAGCATAGCCAAAAGGCTTAGGGCTAGAAAGGAAAAGAAGACTACAGGACATTCATCTCCTGAAAAGAAGCAGCCTACTCCAAAGAAAGACAAGGTCAAAGTGATACTTGGTCCTACTAAACAATGGAGCAAGGTGAATACCCAAAAGAGGAAAGCTGTAACTCCACCAGATTCAGATGTTGAAGAGGATGTCCCAACATCCCAACCAAAGAAGGGTAGCACTTGAAAGAGAGCTGGGCAGAAATGCACTTGAGTGCACTGAGGTAATTGACCTAATTTCTTCTGCTGGTTTATTCAAGACAGTATCAAACTTTTCACCTTGCTATGAGCTGCTAGTCAAGGAATTCATTGTCAACCTTCAAGAGGACTGTGATGATGGTAAATCAGATGACTTCAGAAAGGTGTATGTAAGAGGGAAATGTGTGGAATTCTCTTCTAGGGTTATCAACCACTATCTAGGAAGAGAATCTGATGGACCTAATGAGCTGGGAAAGATAAATAACCTTGTGTGCAAGGTCATCACTGCTAATCAATTCAAAGCTTGGCCAGTCAAAGGGAAATTTTCTGTTAGCTTGCTGACAAGGAAGTATGCAATGCTGCATAGGATTGACACTTCAAATTGGGTCCCTACCAACCATACCTCCTCAATAGCAACTGAATTGAGCAGGTTCATATATGCTGTGGGCACCCAAGCAAAGCTGTACTTTGGGGCTTATATTGAAGCATGTTGGAACATCTGCAACAAAGCTTCCCATTGCTTTTTCCTCTCTGCTTTGTGGAATCATACTAAGCAAGTATCCAGGTATCCTCACTGAGAAGGATTCAGTATGCAAAAGAAAAAGTCCTCTGGCCTTCCATTACAAACTTTTCTTGAGCCATCATGCTGCTGATGTTGAAGCTTCCACTAGGACATCTGCTGGACCTTCAAAAGCAAAGACTCCCATATCCAAAGCTGCCTTGATTGCAGATCTGAAGAACACCTGCAAAAATCTGGATGCCAGGAAGAAAAAGCTTGAGGAAGTATTTCAAAGGCTGGAGCTGGAAGAGGTTACTCAGAATACTGATGAATCTAATGATGAATCTGAAGATGAAGAAGCTTCTAAATGTATTTACAAATGTGGGTGAAAAATGCATGACTTTGGTCATGATTAAAGCTATCAATGTGACCAACAATTGCTAGAAGCAAGGGAAGAATGTCAGATTGGGAAGTCTGATCAGAATGGTTGTTGAACTGGTAGTCTCTTCCACTACTAGTCATGGATAGTGGCAGTATAAACCCTTTGTAGCAAGCAAACTAAGAGCATCTGTTTTGGAATATAAAATCAAGTGTGGATATTTATCAGTTGTGCTCTTTGTATGTTCATCAGGGGTGTGAAATTGAGAATTAGTGGAGTACATGCTCAGCTGGAGTATTGTTTATCCATGACATGAGGAGATCTTGCTAATCTTATCTGGAGCTAACCTTAAAATCCTTCAAAAGTAAAAGATCAGATTGTGTAGAACTATCTGATAAGGTATTATACAAGGAATTAAGATCAATTGTTGTTTGTGGAATTCACAAATATTTGATTGATTATCCTTGTGATTCAAGATTGGTGATGTTCAAAAAGATGTTGGAACATCTTATCATCAGAGTTTGTGCAGAATCATGGGAGAGGTATTGCATAAGCTGTAGCATTGGCTTCAGTCTTGTGTGACAAGAGTTATGTATTTCTGGAAAGTTTCTTGGGAAGAACTTGTCTGGATATTGTTGATTTTGAAGATGGAGATGAAAGACCATGAACATATCATAATCTTGGTGACTACTTGGATTGGTTTATTTCTGATCTAGGTGTAGTCCAGAATGCTCATTATGGAGTTAAGATAGGTAGAGATATCATAAATTTGTTTAGACTGCTTTACTCAAGGAAAGGTGGCATCCTTGGTATAGTTTTGAGGTGTAGTTCTTAACTATTCCTTCTGAATAATCAGACAGTGGCAGGTTTGAAGACTTTGGAGAAACATTGGAAGTTTCTCATCAATATGTGTTATTGGTAAGAACTTCTGCAAAACCAATAGAATGGAGGTTGTCTACTCAAACTTGATGGATAAATCAAGTCTATGAGAGCATGGAACTCTTGTTCTATAAAGGAAGGAGGTTCTTTCAAGTGGCAGAAGAAGGAACTGAATTTAACAGATGGATGTGGGCTAATAATGTTTAAACATCTAGTTCAACATCAGAGTCTAATTGGTGAAGATCAACTTTTTTGATCAGGATATCTTTGGAAGCTTTATTATAAACGTGAAGAAGACAAAAGTGGCAATTGGCTTTTTCATATGAGGATTCATAAAAGAGGTTATCAAAATGTGGTAATTGGTTGATCTTTAAAGTGGATTCGAAGAATCAAGATAATCAGAGTGTGGCAACTGGTTGTTCTTGAGGATTGTCTTGGAACAAATTGCTCTTGGGCAGAGGAGTGATAAGTTGAAGACTCAAGAGGATTTATTCTTCTTGAAGGTGGATGAGAGTTTATCACTCTTTCTGGATTTCTAATTCTAACTGGTGGCACAGTGTAGTTGAAGATTTTCAGTTCTTGGATTACTATACTATAGTAAGTCCAGTTGGTGGAGCACATCTAGGATCATGGTGATAAGGTCTTGGTGTATGAAAAATGTTCTAACTAAGAGTTAGTACATTATCTGGGGTGTTTATCTACATGGTTTCTATTATTAGACTACCTAATCATATGGGAGAATGATGAAGTAGATGATCTATATTGGAAGAAACATGTAGAAGAGACTGGAAGTGTTCCTCATGCTAAAAAGTCAAGAACTCCAAAAAGATCAAGTTTTCAGCAAGACCAAAGGCATACCTTCACCATTGTACAACACTCCAAAAGCTTCTGAATATGTGGATGATTCCATAAAGGAGTTGGTAACCAAGATCCTATCTGAGCAAAGAGTGGTAAGTGGCATATTTATCCCTCTGAACACTATGCCATCCCCACAAGAAGATCAACAAACTCAGGCTGCAAAGGACACTCCTGCTCAACAGGATGTCCCAATAGATGTTGAAACATCTGAGGCAAATGTAATGACAGCACTGCATTGTATTTCTGGATTAGTCTTTGGCCCCATAATTTGTGTCTAACAAGGGGGAGTAATCTCAAATATGAATCAACAGAAAAGTAATGCTATACTCTGATTAAAAAAATCTTCTGCTGCACTCTGAAAAAATCAGAAAAAAGGCCTTCAATAATTGTGATGAAGAAGCATCTGAGGATCAGCACAAGGCCTCAACTGAATAGCACATCTCTGTTGATCCACCAGAAGTATATCAGGTATTGATTGCTTGGAAGTTTGTTTGTGGACATTCATTCTAATTTCATAATTAGTTTGGATGTGTTTTATCTGGATTGTATGGCCTTTGGTGTGTAAAGGCTTAGTGTCAATAATCTGTGTGCTAGAAGATGTTCATCTTGTGTAGTCTGTGGTAACTACAAACCCATAAAGGAATCAGGTATGCTTTGGTACAAGAAGTGAATGTGTTCGATTGGGAATTGAACAGAAAGTGAGCTCTTGAAGACATGAAGATGCGTCTTATGTTTTCCTTTCATCAATGTACAGAGAAGCATGGAGTATCCTAGACAGGGGGAGTGTGTTACAAGTATGTGCACTTGATTTTGTGGTGTTAAAGGGGAGTAATACCTTAACCAGATAAGGAGAATCCTAAGAGTCTAGAAGGCTATATTATATAAAGCTGCTCTCTGCAGTTTATGTTTGATTCTTGAGGAATTGTGAAGCTTGTGTGTGTTTCAAGCTTATGGAGATTATATACCTTTGTCTTTTTATGGCTAAAAAGGGGGAGAAGTAAATAGTGTGAGGTCTGATATGAAGATGTTGATGTTAAGGAACTTCTACATAAGGTACTACTAAACCTGTATGTAAATTAGTTTTAGCCAAAATAAGCCAAAGGGGGAGATTGTTAATGCTATTATTTTATGATTGGCATTATGTTTGGTAAAACTAATATGGCTGGAAAATGTTGAATAAGAAGTTCCATATTAACATGGTATAGACTCTGGAAGAACATGTCAAACATGATGTCCTGACATGGTGGCACAGATAAATGTGGAAGTTGTCAAAGAAGATGTTGAATTCAGTTCAGAATGTCCTATCAGATGTTGGGACATTATCAAACAGAGTAGAAGAACTAATTCAGGATGTCCCAACAGATGTTGTCATATGTTACAGTCAACTGTCAAAGAAGATGTTGAAACATCTGCAAATGTCATGACAGAATTACTGTCATATGTTACAGACAGATGTCAAAGAAGATGTTGAAACATCTGCAAATGTCATGACAGAATTACTGTCATATGCTACATACAGATGTCAAAGAAGATGTTGAAACATCTGCAAATGTCATGACAGATGTCAAAGAGAATGTTGAAACATCTGCAACTGTCATGACAACATTACTGTCATATGTTACATATAGATATCAAACAAGAAGTGTGGAACTTAGTTCAGGATGTCACACCAGATGTTGTGACACTGTCAAACAGAGTAACAGTTAATGAACTTAAGTCAAGATATCAGGATGTCACACCAGATGTTAGGACATTGTATCAGTTAATGGAATGAGTTCAGTTTACAGGATGTCACATCAGATGTTAGGACATTGTATCAGTAAATGAAGTAAGTTCAGTTTTTCAGGATGTCCCAACAGATGTTGAGACATCTCAGACCTGCTACCAGAATTAATTAATGACTAACTGATTTGAGATATTTAAGGAGAGTTATTTGGAATTAATTATGGATGGATAAAAACAGAACAAGGCGCATCTGTAGGGAGTTTTGTTATGATGATTCAGATTAATCAGAAGAACAAAATCACCTAGAATCTAGGAAGTAACAAACCCTAAATTCAAGGTGATAACATTGGATTTATCAGATCTGAATTATGCAGAATATTCTGGAGATATTATGCAATCATATGTGGTGCTGATTTAGAAGATCTTAAAGACTCAATTTAAATTGAAGACAAATATTGAAAAATATAGGTTTCTATATTTAGAGATATTTTAGGAGTTGAAGATCTTTTGGAATATTTGTAGCAGATATTTCTGCATATTTGTAGCAGATATTTCTGCATATTTGTAGCAGCTATTGTTGTGATTGTTTAGGCCCAAATCCAGTTGGGAATAGGTTATAAAAGAAACCTTGTAACCTAGTTTAGGATTAACCCAATCAACCGAAAATGTAAACATTATTAGGGTTGTGTTCTTGTGGCAGCCGTGAGTAACAAGGAACTCTATTGTGGCTGTTTCACTTGTGATTCTCGAAGCTTGTAAGCAAGAGAAGTTGTGTGACTTGATTGAAACTGTGAAGTAAGATCAAGTTGTGTTTGTTTGAAGTATGACTTCAATTTCATTAAACTTGTAAACAAAATCACTGTGTGATTGAGGGGGAGTGAGTAGGGTACTCTTATCTAAGTGAGTCTTAGGTAGAAATTGCATTGGGTAAGTATTAAGTGATAGATTAAACAGGGTGGTTTAAGTCTAGAATTAATATTACTAATAGTGGATTTCCTCCTGGCTTGGTAGCCTCCAGATGTAAGTGTGGTTATACACTGAACTGGGTTAACAAACTTCTGTGTTCTTTACATCTTTTATGTTTTATGCAGTACCTGAACTGAATGTCCTATCAGATGTCCCAACATCCTGAAGCATGTTTGACTCTGATATATCAGAATCATTTAAGTACTGATATGTATGCCTTACCATGTTTATAAGTAACAGATAAGATGTCTCAACATCATATTAGACATCTGAGTCTGTCATACCAGAATTTCAAAGCTTCTGGATTGCTCGGATCACAAACCCTAGATGCAAATGACTTTGAACCAATGCAGTGAATCAAAAATGCGGTATGAGATGCCATGATTGAGATTATGTATATGAAATGATCACAAGCCATGGTGTGAATGGGTGAGGGAAAATTTGGGGTGTTTACATCAGGTCCCAGGTATAGGACCTTAACTCTCAATAGAACACCCACCCACCAAAGCAAACAAACAGATCCAGCCAGCAGCACAGTATGACAATATGATATAATGCAAAGCTATAAAGAAAGCAGTAAAACAACTGTACATAAAACAAAAATAAATACAAAAATACAAACACAAATAAACACATAACACCCCAGTAAACACAAATCAATCAAGCGCTAGGAGGAACCCACAAAAAGAACCAGAAGCCCTGGTTGTAGTGTTGGGCTCCCCAGCAGAGTCGCCAAGCTGTCGCTCCCACTAAATGAAGCCGGGTCAGATAGGGTACAGACGCGAACGGTCGGCGAGAGGGACAATGAGAACACACAGCCGTGAACTCACTGGAGATGAATAGAGTCGCCAGCTAGGCATTTTTATCCCGGAGGAAAGGCAATGCTGCATAGACCTAGAAAGATATGGATAAGACGGTTGCGAACCAGAGAGACTGAGAAAGGGGGTTGGTTACAACCTGGGAAGGTATTAGCACCCAGATTGTCCGCCGTACTCGACGGGATCCACGCTTGAAAGATTTGTGTTTTAAAGGGGTAGTGTCAGTGCAATTTGTGTGTAAAAGAGCTGGAAAGCAAAATGTACAGGTGTCAGTGTAAGAGAAAAGTGAAGTGTATAAATGATGTGTCAGTGTAAGGAAAAGAGTATGCTCAAGATCATGAGGCTAAAAGAATGAGGCTAGAATGAGGGGGAATATACAGAGACTTTTGTTCGATAACTGTTAAGTTATGCCTACGTATCCTCTCGTGCAATGAGGAAGTCAGAACACCGTAGTTCGACCCAAAGAGACTGAAAGGTGAATTGACTTGTGAACTGCTTACTTATCTATGCTCAAGTGTATGACCTGTCTGGCTCAGGTGCAAACTGTCTTGCATTTAGACGGAAGAAGCAAGTTCTCGTTTATGAGTGAAGATGATGAGAAAAGAATCTCGGAGGAAACGATTATTGTTTGTTTTTGTGTTTTCAGTCTTTTATTGTTTTTGGATTTTGTCATAAGTTAATGAGCTTAAGCCTGAACCAATGGATTTAGTAAACTCATCACATCTTCCCTCTGATTAGGGGTAATGAGAATACCTTAAGTGTGAAGTCAGATTCTCACACTTAATCACCTTTGGTATAGGATTAAGATCATTAACCTATTTGTGATTAATTAGATATTTTTGTGGTTTTTGTTTAGTGTTGAGTAATGAGATTAAGCCATAATCAAGGATTAAACAGGCTCATTACACCATCCTAATAGAAGGATAATAGATGAGAATGTTTAAGCTGAGAAAAGCTCCTCAACTTAATCCATGATTAGGGATTAAACTCATGACAAAACAAGCCTTTATTAGATGGATTTTAATTAATGATATGATGATGAAGTGATTTTTATGGTTTGTAAGACAACTTGAGGGGGACTTGTCCATTAACACTAGGGTTAGTCCTTCTTAACCAGTTAAGGAAGAATTAGAACCCTAATGCAAGGCCCAAGTTACAAGTGTGGTGTCTTGATGATTATTAAGTGAATTGATTAAAGGATTTAAACACATGAAGGGTTTAACACTTAGGATCAAAGTTATACACTCCATCCTAAGAGAAGGATGCAGGCATAAGCTTAATCACAAAGCCTTAAAGCCTTTAGGGTTTAGTCCCTGATTATGAGATGAGAAGAGAAGACTCAATGAGACACAAAGGTAAAAACTAAGTGGGGGACTAATCAAAACCCTAATCATTGTCATGCTTGGTTGTTCCTAAGGTTTGTGAGGTTTTCAAGAGAAGAAGTCTTCAATGGAACCACCAGGAAGCAGATGAAAGGATCAAGAGAAGCAAAGTAACTTGCTTCATTCAAGAAGTCAAGTCACTTGAAGAAAGAAAGTGGGAAGAAGAAGAATGAGCAAGCTCAAACTCAAACACATACAAAAATGCAGCATGGATGCAAGAGAGATGAGAAGAAAAGTTATGAGAAGTGAAGGCAAATTCACTTCTCAAAGCCACTTACCACCTGAAAAGTTAGAAAAGAAAGTGCAATGCAAAATGAGATGAAATGGTATGATGTAAATCAAAACCAGAAGCATGTTTATGATGATAATGATGCTATGAGATGCTACAAACCAGAAACAACAAATGGAGATGATCTTACAAGCTCATGGATGCAAATGGAGCAAGTTAAGAACCAAGAACATACATGAAAAGTTATGGAATGCATATGGCATACAACATGGCAAATGAAAGATGCAATGATCAAACATGCTTTCAATATGTCTTATGATGTTAAATGAATCAAATGGAGGCATGGAATGTCATGGAAAGTCATGTTATGCAAGAAGATGTAAGATGGATGCATATGAAAGCCCAAATTAGGGTTTATGAACAATGCATCAAACACAAACCAAAATCAGAAGCAAACATCAATATAAAAAATTGAAAATGCATTCAAAGGATCCCTAAAGCTATACTAACTCACTGCCCAAAGGAGAGGTTCCAACTCTTAACCTAATTCAAGTTATGAATTTTCTAAGTTTTCTAGGGTTTTAGGGTTCCTAAACAAGAAAATTATCAAACAAATTGAAAATGAAAGATCAAATCATGGCCATTTAATCTCACAAACTACATGATAAACACAATGCAATGCAAAAAGAATCAAGGTCCAACTCTTTAGGGTTAGGCAGAAATGAATTTTTTTGAAGTTTGGATCAAAATAATGCATAAAAAGGATTTTAATTCAATGAAAAATTCTCAAAATGCATCAAGATAAAAAAATAAATTTGGTTTGAGGGTTGGACAATGTTTCTAAATGTCTTAAAACATTTCATGAATTTTGTAGATGTTTAAGAATTGGCAGAATTTTTGACCAAACAAGAAATGTTAAATTCAGTTCAGAATGTCCTATCAGATGTTGGGACATTAGCAAACAGAGTATGTGAACTTATTTCAGGATGTCTCATCAGATGTTGGGACATTGTGTAAATGACTAAGTTCAGTTTTGTCAGGATGTCCCAACAGATGTTGAGACATCTCAGACCTGCTACCAGAATTAATTATTGATTAACAGATCAGAGATATTTAAGGAGAACTATCTGGAATTAATTAATGCTGGATAAAAACAAAACAAGGCGCATCTGTAGGGAGTTTTAAATTGAAGATTCAGATTAAAACAGAAGACCTAATGCACCTAGAATATAGGAGGTAACAAACCCTAAATTCAAGGTGACAGTTGCTGCACATTAGGGCTGGATCATTCTACAGAAAGCCCAAAATTCAGATACCTATTTAAGCAACAGAAACTCATAGAATTGAGTACGATTTTCAGAAGACTAAATAGGGTGTCTAGTATTTTAATAGCAGGTTGTTTTATGTACCACTTTATGAGCTTTTAAGCAAAAGTGCATTTGTGACTTGATTGAAACTGTGAAGTAAGATCAAGCTGTATTGTTTGAAGGATGTCTTCAAAGTCTGTAAACTTGTAAACTTGATCACTGGGTGATTGAGGGGGAGTGAGTAGGGTACTCTTATCTAAGTGAGTCTTAGGTAGAAATTGCATTGGGTAAGTATTAAGTGATAGATTAAACAGGGTGGTTTAAGTCTAGAATTAATATTACTAATAGTGGATTTCCTCCTGGCTTGGTAGCCTCCAGATGTAGGTGTGGTTATACACTGAACTGGGTTAACAAACTTCTGTGTTGTTTATTTTTCCTGCTGTTTAAGTTTTGGTTAAATTTGTCAAATGTCCTATTAAGTGTTGGAACATCTCTTAGGACATCTCATTACAGAATTTCAATTGGCATCAGAGCAGGCACCCTGCCTGTTTATACTGGGTGAGATCTAGGGAAAACAAATTCTGTAACATGGACAGAGATATAGGGTCAGTAAATAGACCACCTATTCTGGATGGATCTAATTATGACTACTGGAAGCCAAGAATGATTGCATTCTTAAAATCACTTGACAACAGGGCATGGAGAGCAGTAAATGTTGGATGGAAACATCCTGTTCAAGACACCAAAGATGGATCAAAAGTTCTGAAACCTGAAGAAGAATGGAGTAAAGAGGAAGAAGATTCAGAACTAGGCAACTCAAAAGCCCTAAATGCTTTATTCAATGGCATTGATAGAAATATTTTCAGACTGGTGCATCATTGTGAGCTGGCCAAAGATGTGTGGGATACCCTCAAGACAACTCATGAAGGAACATCAAAAGTAAAAATGTCAAGACTTCAACTTCTCACCACCAAGTTTGAAAACTTGAGAATGAAGGAAGATGAATCAATTCATGAGTTCTACATGAACATCTTGGATATAGCCAATACTTCTGGAGCCTTGGGAGAAAAGATGACTGATGAAAAGCTTGTAAGGAAGATTCTCAGATCTTTGCCAAAAAGATTTGACATGAAAGTCACAGCAATAGAAGAAGCTCAAGACATATGCTCCATGAAAGCTGAAGAACTCATTGGTTCCCTTCAAACTTTTGAAATGGGAATGAATGACACACATGCTAAAAAGAACAAAAGCATAGCCTTGGTTTCAAATACAGATGAAGAAGAAGATGATGAACCAGCAAATGATAAAAGCTTATCAGAAAACCTTGCTATGCTTGCAAGACAGTTCAAACAGATTCTCAGAGGTATGGAAGGTAAATCAAATTCCAGTGGAAGATTCACAAACTCTTCTGAAAACAAGAGAACCTATGATGCTAACAGAAGATCAAATCTTGCTGAAAAAACAGTCAGGAAAATGGAATCAAGTGCCATGAATGTGAAGGATATGGACACATCAAGAAGGAATGTCCTAACTTCTTAAAAAGACAAAAGAAGGGACTATCTGTAACCTGGTCTGATGAAGACTCAGGAGGAGATTCAGAAGAAGAATCAGCTAAGCATATTACTGCTTTAGCTGGACTGTGTGAATATGATAGTGATTCCAGTTGTGAAGAGCTTACTTATGAAAAACTTGAGCAAGCATTCAAAGATCTATACAAAAGAAGCTCTGAAATATGCAGTGAGGTTATAAAGCTAAAGAAGCAGAATGAAGTACTAGAAGAGGAAAAAGCAAGTGATCAAGTAATCATTGATACCTTGAAAAGTGAAGTAACTCTTCTCAATTCTAAACTGGAACATATGTCCAAATCTGTTAGAATGATGAACAGCAGCTCAAATACACTGGATGTTATTCTCTGCAATAATAAACATTCAGGGGACAAAAGTGGACTGGGATATAACAGAGATGAAGCCAGCTCTAGCAAAGCTACTTCAAAAATTACACAGTCAAACAAGATGTCCCAACAAATGCTTCAACATCAGAACACAAAGACAAACATAATGTTCCAACAGATGTCTCAACATTCTGGAAAGAACAAAATGAAGAAGAAGTATCAAAGATGGAGATGCCATCACTGTGGAAGATTTGGGCATATCAAACCTCACTGTTATAAGCTACATGGATATCCAAATCAGATGTATCAGCAACCTTCCAAACAGAAAGTAGAAGGTATCAAAAAGGTGTTGCATAGACATCAAAGAAATCAGCAACCTCCTAATCAGAAGACAGAGGTCATCAAGAAGGTTTGGAGACCAAAAGCTGACATTCAGACTGATCAAAGCCACATACTCAAGAACCAGATCAACAATCAAGCTTGGAGATCAGCTGAACAACACACAGGGCAGAGGCATCAAAAGAAATCTCAACTCATTTGGTCAAAGAAAAATACTGCATACATAGCACATACATCTCTGAGAGTATCAGCTAAAGAAGACTGGTACTTTGACAGTGGATGTTCAAGACACATGACTGGATTGAAGAATTTGTTAGTAAACTTAAAATCACATTCATCCAGGTATGTTACCTTTGGAGATGGAGCTAAAGGAGAAATCAAGGGAGTTGGAACCTTGGATTGTCAAAATGTTCCAAGACTAGATGATGTGCTGCTTGTTAAAGGTTTAACTGCTAACCTGATCAGCATAAGTCAACTATGTGATCAAGGATACAGTGTAAACTTTACCAAATCTGAATGTATAGTGACTAACAAAGAACAAGAGGTTGTCATGAAAGGAGCCAGATCTAAAGACAACTGTTACATGTGGGAATCCCAAAATCTCAGTCTCACTTCAACCTGCTCTCTAGCTAAAGAAGAAGAAGTGAAACTGTGGCATCAAAGACTAGGTCATCTTCATTTCAGAGGCATAAAGAAGATCATATCTATGGATGCTGTAAGAGGTATTCCCAAACTGAAGATTGATGATGGCAAAATATGTGGTGAATGTCAAATAGGCAAACAAACCAAGATGTCCCATCCAAAGCTCCAACATCTGACAACTTCCAAAGTTTTGGAACTTTTACATATGGATCTTATGGGACCTATGCAGGTTGAAAGTCTTGGTGGTAAGAGGTATGCCTATGTTGTGGTTGATGATTTTTCAAGATATACATGGATAAACTTCATCAAAGAAAAGTCAGATGTATTTGATGTATTCAAAGAATTATGTCAAAGATTACAAAGGGAAAAATCCAGCTGTGTGATCAGAATAAGAAGTGATCATGGAAAAGAATTTGAGAATCAAAAGTTCTTAGATTTCTGCTCTTCAGAAGGAATCAATCATGAGTATTCTTCTCCTATCACTCCTCAACAGAATGGGATTGTTGAAAGGAAGAATAGAACTATTCAAGAATCAGCAAGAGCTATGATCCATGCTAAAAAGTTACCTCTGTATTTCTGGGCTGAAGCTATGAACACTGCCTGCTACATCCATAACAGAGTTACCTTGAGAAAAGGAACCCTGTCCATAATATATGAAGTCTGGAAAGGCAGAAAACCCACTGTGAAGTACTTTCATGTGTTTGGAAGTAAATGCTATATTCTGGCAGATAGGGAGCAAAGGAGAAAAATGGATCCTAAAAGTGATGAAGGGATTTTCCTTGGATATTCTATAAACAGCAGAGCCTATAGAGTATTTAATTACAGAACAAAGGTTATCATGGAGTCAATAAATGTGATAATTGATGATGCTTCTACAGATGTCCCAGAAGATGTTGGAACATCTGCTGATATCAAGATTGAAGCTGAAGAAAAGAATGATCAATATAACTTCACTCAAAATGATACAAGATCAGAAGATTCAAGCAAACCTCCCTCCATCAAAATACAGAAGGATCATCCCAAAGACTTAATAATTGGTGATCCCAACAGAGGTGTAAGCACTAGATCAAGAGAAGTGATTTCAGGTTCTTGTTTTGTTTCCAAAATAGAACCTAAGAATGTCAAGGAAGCTCTTACTGATGAATACTGGATTTGTGCTATGCAAGAGGAATTAGGTCAATTCACAAGGAATGAAGTGTGGAATCTTGTACCTAGACCTGATGACATAAATGTGATTGGTACAAAATGGGTGTATAAGAACAAGTCAAATGAACAAGGAGTTGTTACAAAGAACAAAGCTAGACTTGTGGCTCAAGGATACACTCAAATTGAAGGGGTAGACTTTGATGAAACCTTTGCACCAGTAGCAAGGCTTGAATCAATAAGACTACTGTTGGGAATTGCTTGTATCTTAAAGTTCAAGCTATTTCAAATGGATGTGAAAAGTGCCTTTCTTAATGGTTATCTTAATGAAGAGGTATATGTTGAACAGCCTAAAGGATTTGTTGATCCAAGTTGTCCAAATCATGTATACAAATTAAAGAAAGCTCTTTATGGTCTGAAGCAAGCTCCAAGGGCATGGTATGAAAGACTGACCACATTTCTTATCATGCAAGGATACAGAAAAGGTGGGATTGATAAAACCCTGTTTGTTAAAGATGAAGAAGGAAATGTCATGATTGCACAAATATATGTTGATGACATTGTGTTTGGTGGGATGTCTGATAAGATGGTCAAACATTTTGTCAAGTAGATGGAATCTGAATTTGAAATGAGTCTAGTAGGTGAGTTAACCTACTTTCTTGGTCTGCAAATAAAGCAAATGGAAGACTCAATGTTCATCTCTCAAAGCAAATATTCCAAGAACATAGTGAAGAAATTTGGAATGGAAAATGCTTCTCATAAAAGAACTCCTGCTCCCACACATTTAAAGCTGACTAAAGATGAAAAGGGTGAGAATGTAGATCAAAGTTTATATAGAAGCATGATTGGAAGCTTGTTATACTTGACTGCTAGCAGACCAGACATTGCATTTGCAGTAGGAGTTTGTGCAAGATATCAAGCTGATCCAAAAGTCAGTCATCTCAATCAAGTCAAGAGAATCCTTAAATATGTTAATGGTACTTGTGACTATGGCATAATGTACTTTCATGGGTGCAAACCAATTCTCACTGGCTTCTGTGATGCTGATTGGGCAGGAAGTGCTGATGACAGAAAAAGCACTTCAGGAGGATGCTTCTTTCTAGGAAACAATCTGATTTCTTGGTTCAGTAAGAAACAGAATTGTGTATCCTTATCTACAGCTGAAGCTGAGTACATAGCAGCAGGTAACAGTTGTTCTCAGTTGGTTTGGATGAAGCAAATGCTCACTGAGTACAATGTCCCACAGGATGTCATGACATTGTACTGTGACAACTTAAGTGCAATCAACATATCTAAGAATCCTATCCAACACAGCAGGACAAAGCATATTGATATCAGACATCATTTCATCAGAGATCTTGTAGAAGAAAAGGTGATTTCATTGGAGCATGTAGCTACAGATCTGCAGTTAGCTGATATCTTTACCAAGGCATTGGATGCTACACAATTTGAGAACTTAAGGGGCAAACTTGGAATCTGTTTATGTGATATCTAGCAGTTAATGAGATGTGCCAACATGTCATATGACATTGCATGGCTTAAATTCCAGATGGCAAAGCTAGCCTGGTCTAGACCCTTGGGAATTCCATCCCTAATCATTTGGACTGTAACGGCTACATATTTAGTAACTGCTTATAAGAAGCTATCAAGATTCTCATCATACCATCACAAGCGAATCATATTAACTCTCAATCCTTCAGAAATCATAAACCCTAAAGCTGTTCATCTATCTTCCTCTACAATGTCTCAAAACCCTAAAACTACTGAGGAAGTTCTCAACCAGGAAGACGTAGTTCATGCCACTCCCATCTCTGTGGTACCAATGCAATCAACACCATTGGACGAACTCAGGGGAAGCGCTTCTCACACTAAAAAGGCAAGAACTCCAAAGAGAGGTAAAGATCAAGTCAGAAGCAAAGCTAAAGGCACTCCTTCTCCAGCTAACATGCCTCCTAAATCTTCACAATATGTGGATGATTCAATCAAGGAGATTGTCACTCAAATTCTGTTTGAACAAAGAAAGGTGAGTGGAATCTCTGTTCCTTTGAACACTATACCTGCACCTCAAGAAGAACCAGCTCAAGCTGCAGAAGAACAAGATGTCTCAACAGATGTTGGAACATCTGAAGATAAGAGAAAGAACTCATCTGATGTTGAGTTGGAACAAACTGAGGACCAGAATAAGGCCTCAAATGAAAATGATGAAGAAATCTCTGAGGATCAGACCAAAGCCTCAAATGAAGGTCAAATCCCTGCTGATCAACAAGCTGAAGAAGAGACTGCACAATCTCCTCCAGTGGTGAACCTGGAGCAGGACTCTGATGCAGAGATCATATCCTCTGTTAAACCTAGCATAGCCAAAAGGCTCAGGTCCAGGAAAGGCAAGATGCAAGCTGAAGCAGAAATTCCTGAGAAGAAGAAAGCCTCTCCAAAGAAAGGCAAAGCTAAAGCCACTTTTGGGCCATCAAAACAATGGAGTAAAGTCCAAACTCAGAAAAGGAAAGCTGTCACCCCATCTGACTCAGATGTTGAATCAGATGTCCCAACATCTCCTCCCAAGAAGAGACCAGCCCCATCTAGGGCTTCAACAGCTGTTCCAGAAGCTCCATTAGACAACATATCTTTCCACCATGTCTCCAGTGTCAACAGGTGGAAATATGTGTACCAAAGAAGGGTTGCCCTGGAAAGAGAACTGAGCAGCAATGCACTTGAGTGCACAGAACTGATAGACCTCATCTCTGCTGCAGGACTGTTCAAGACAGTCTCAGACCTCTCTCCCTGCTATGAACTTCTTGTCAAAGAGTTCATTGTGAATCTTCAGGAAGATTGTTCACATGGTAAGTCCTCTGAATACCGAAAAGTTTATGTTAGAGGAAGATGTGTGGAGTTTTCTCCCCAAATCATAAATCAGTATCTAGGAAGAGAAACAGATGGACCAAATGAGCTAGGCAAGACAGATAATCAAGTCTGTAAGGTGATAACTGCTGACCAGGTCAAGGCATGGCCTGTGAAGGGAAAGCTATCTGTAAGCATGCTTACCAGAAAGTATGCCATGCTGAACAAGATTGGTACATCTAATTGGGTGCCTACCAACCACACTTCATCAATCTCAACTGGTCTGGCCAGATTCATCTATGCTGTGGGGACTCAAACCAAGATGGATTATGGAGCATATATTTTTGATCAGACTATGAAGCATGCCATCTCTACTGCAACAAAGCTGCCAATAGCTTTTCCATCATTACTGTGTGGTATTGTTCTAAGTCAATACCCTGGAATTTTAACTGAGAAGGACATTGTCTGCAAGAGAGAGAGCCCCCTGGCTTTTCATTACAAATTATTCCTAAGTCACCATGCTGCAGATGTTGAAGCACCTGCTGGGACATCTGCTGGTCCCTCAACTGCTAAGACTTCAATCTCCAAGAAAGAGTTAATTGCTGAGCTAAAGTGCACATGCAAGGAGCTTGAAGCAAGGAAGCTGAAACTGGAAGAAATCATTCAAAGTTTGGAGAATGAAGAAGACCAGAAAGCTGCCTCTAATGCAAACAATGCCTCTGATGAAGACAGTGAAGCTGCTGAAGACACTGAAGTAGAGGAGGAAACTGAGAGTGCTGAATCTGAGTGATCAAATGTATGTGAGGCAAATGTAATGACAGCAATGTAATGACAGTAATAGTGTCTTTGGCCCCTAATTTTGTGTCTACCAAGGGGGAGAACAACATCAAATGTAATTGCTGTTTAAATGAATGAAAAAAAATCTGTTTGTTTCTGTCTGAACTGAATCAGTGTGTATTTCTGTTGCAACAAGACTGGACACATATTTGTTTGAGGGGGAGTAATCTCAAATAAGAATCAACAGAAAAGTAATGCTATACTCTGATAAAAAGAACTTCTGCTGCACTCTGAAAACCAGAAAAGATGTTAGCCAAAAATTAGCCAAAGGGGGAGTTTGTAGATGTTTAAGAATTGGCAGAATTTTTGACCAAACAAGAAATGTTAAATTCAGTTCAGAATGTCCTATCAGATGTTGGGACATTAGCAAACAGAGTATGTGAACTTATTTCAGGATGTCTCATCAGATGTTGGGACATTGTGTAAATGACTAAGTTCAGTTTTGTCAGGATGTCCCAACAGATGTTGAGACATCTCAGACCTGCTACCAGAATTAATTATTGATTAACAGATCAGAGATATTTAAGGAGAACTATCTGGAATTAATTAATGCTGGATAAAAACAGAACAAGGCGCATTTGTAGGGAGTTTTAAATTGAAGATTCAGATTAAAACAGAAGACCTAATGCACCTAGAATATAGGAGGTAACAAACCCTAAATTCAAGGTGACAGTTGCTGCACATTAGGGCTGGATCATTCTACAGAAAGCCCAAAATTCAGATACCTATTTAAGCAACAGAAACTCATAGAATTGAGTACGATTTTCAGAAGACTAAATAGGGTGTCTAGTATTTTAATAGCAGGTTGTTTTTATGTACCACTTTATGAGCTTTTAAGCAAAAGTGCATTTGTGACTTGATTGAAACTGTGAAGTAAGATCAAGCTGTATTGTTTGAAGGATGTCTTCAAAGTCTGTAAACTTGTAAACTTGATCACTGGGTGATTGAGGGGGAGTGAGTAGGGTACTCTTATCTAAGTGAGTCTTAGGTAGAAATTGCATTGGGTAAGTATTAAGTGATAGATTAAACAGGGTGGTTTAAGTCTAGAATTAATATTACTAATAGTGGATTTCCTCCTGGCTTGGTAGCCTCCAGATGTAGGTGTGGTTATACACTGAACTGGGTTAACAAACTTCTGTGTTGTTTATTTTTCCTGCTGTTTAAGTTTTGGTTAAATTTGTCAAATGTCCTATTATTAAGTGTTGGAACATCTCTTAGGACATCTCATTACAGAATTTCAAATTTTTTGGTGATTTTTAAATACCTAAAAGTATTTTTAATAAATTAATTTTCATTAATCAATTAAAAATAAACTTTTAAATATTTAAAAATACTTTTTTAATGCTAAAAATGAAAATAAAAATATTTTTGTGTTTTAAAAATTAGTGAAACTCTTGACAAAAAGTTTCATAATTTTTAAATGGTTTTTACTATTTTTAATAAATTGTAGAAATTAAATGAGAAAAAATGAAATTAAAATCAAAATAAATGGAAGTATGCTGGATGGATGGCTGGGATTGAGTCTGGCCAGGAAAGGGTTGACTGCGCGCGCAGATCAAAGGCCCACATTCAAACTTGGTTAATCTGAATTATTAAATAATTAATTGTGATTAGGGTTTCTAATGATGAATCACAGCCACACACACGCGCGCGAAGTCAACAAAGTCAAGGGATCCAACGTACCAGATTCAAACTTCCTTAATTGCAGGATTAAAACCCTAATTATTTTCAGGTGGCCGGAGAAGACCTCCGGTCGTCTTCTCCGGTGGGAACCCCACCTGAAAATTTCTAAAACTCTCAAAACGCAACTAAAATGAAATCTAAGAACACAGAAATGATTCCCACACTTCACTGAATCAAAACCCCAAGCTAAAACTCATTTATATTTCATTAATCTCATGAATCGAAACAAACAAAATTTTAGGGCAAGACTTTCAAAACACGATTACATCCTTATTTTTCCACCATTTTCAAAACCAATGACATATTTATGATCAGGGAAGCATGAATAACAACTTAAGAACTTAAAAAAGGATTTCTGGAAAAAATGTTCTTGAGCTACCTGAGTTTTGAAGCTTTCAGTTCACAGCTTTCTGGGTGCTTTCCTGCTTGCAATCAACTCCACTTGACCTCCTGAGAAGCTTTCAATGCTTGGAAAGAGTTTATGATGGCTGGTTTTGAGGTTTGAACAAGTTCTGTTCAATGAAGGGCAGAAATCGTATTTGTGATTCTGGGGGTTTTAGGCTATGGTGATGGATGCTTTGTGATCAGAGGAACATGTTGAGTTGATCTATGAAGTGGGTTTGTGTGTTTGTGGCTTGTTTTCTGAGTTTCGAAGGTTTTTGCTCCAAGGGTGGAAAATGGGAATGTGATGCTATGGCTTGCTTCAGGCTTGCTTGTTGTGTGAAATGGCTGGCATTTGATCCACATAAACAAATCCCATTGGTCAGGTGATGTGACTTGGCCTGCTGTGATAGGTGAGCTAGCTTTTGCAAAAAGTCCACTCTTGTGTAAGAGAAAGCATGGGCAACTCCTAGCTTGGTACAAGGGGTGTGGGCTGCGCAGCAAGGTGAGGGGAAAGGCTAGGGTTGGTTCAGCAGCCAAGGCAGCAAGTGGATGGAAGTGTGAAGATGGTTTTGCAACTTGTTTACTTTTAGTTCACATGTAAATATCTTGCTCCCAAGGCCATGAAACATGAGAAATTCTTAGTCCATTCTGAACTTTAGGGTACATGTGATGTTTGTGTGATGGTTAGACATGAATTAGAAGTCACAAATGCCTTGGTACAAAGTTTTTGCAAGTTTTCCATTTGGTGCATATTTTGAAAATTAGTGATTTTTGCCAACTTTGACACACCATAACTTTTGATCCAAAATGAATTAGGTCATGTTCTTGTACTTTTTGAAAAGGGAAAGATCTAATCTACAACTTTCATGACCAAAGTTTTTCCATTTGAAGCATTTTTGAATCAAAAAGTAAGGGTTGAAAAAGTTGCATAAAATGACATTTCATTAAAAGTCAACCATGCCCTAAAAAGTCAACTTTGCAAAAACTTGTAATTCTTGAATTATGTGAACTTCAACCTTCTTCTATGATCAAATAAAGATCATATACACTCAAAATGATGAAGATCACCCCTTGGTTGGGTCACAGGGGGCCTCAGATGCCCTGATTTTGCACTGACTTGTCCAGAAAGTCAACTCTTGATCAGATGACTTCCTCATGGAATTTCTTCATGAAAATTGATATGCATACTCCCTATACCATATAGAGACCAATAGAAACAAGAATGACCAAAAAATTTGGAGTTATGGCCTCTGAAACCAAAACCCTAATTTTAGGTCATCTGTGCAGTTAAACCTGGCTCTGCATCCACACCATTTCCAGTTCTTGTGATTCTTTGGCATTCTTGACTTTGGGAAGATATAATATGATGCTTGAACACACATAGACCCCTTTGAAGTGATTGATGACCTTTGGAGTGGCTCAAGAAGCTCTTGGATTGCTCAGGTCACAAACCCTAGATGCAGATGACTTAGAACCTATGCAGTGAATCACAAAATGTGATATGAGATGTTATGATTGAGTTTATGCATATGAAATGATCACAAGCCATGGTGTGAATGGGTGAGGGCAAATTTGGGGTGTTTACACCTACATGGTGACGTGAAAGCTGTCCGACGTTGTTTCGAAGCGGGCTCTAAAGGCCTTAGCTCGATATCGTACCAGCAAAAAACCTCCACCTCAGCTTGCTCCCCGAGCACCGATGCACCCGCACCTCTCCCCCGGGTCGATTCCATTGACCTCGATTGCAGGTTTCTAGATGAGACCGAGAATTCTCAGTAGCCCTCTTATTCATTAGCCCGACCTATCCCCGACGGTGAATTCGAACTGATCCCGCTGGGAGAGGACCCGAGCAGATGCGTTAAGATCGGAGCACACCTCCCAGAATTAGCAAGAAGACAGCTAGAAGCATGCCTGAGGGGGAACGCTGACCTATTCGCATGGAGCGCAGCGGAAATGCCCGGGCTCGATCCAGACGTAGCATGTCACCATCTTTCCATCGATCTGAATCACAAGGCAACTGCCCAACGAAGGAGAAAATAGTCGACCGAAAAAGCTAAAGCGGTCAAAAAAGCTGTAGAAGACCTCCTAGAGGCGAACTTTGTAACGGAGGCCAGGTACACCACCTGGATTTCCAATGTTGTACTTGTCAAAAAATCTAATGGAAAATGGCGAATGTGCGTTGATTACACCGATCTTAATCGGGCTTGCCCGAAAGATGCTTACCCTCTGCCAAATATCAATAAATTGGTCGACAACTCGGCCAGTTTCAAACTACTCTCATTTATGGATGCTTATTCAGGATATAACCAAATTCCGATAGTCGTGGCCGACAAAAAACACACGGCCTTCATGACCGAATCGGGAAATTACTACTACAACGTTATGCCCTTCGGTCTAAAAAACGCGGGTGCCACTTACCAGCGCATGATGAACAAAGTTTTTCGAGCTGAAATTGGGGACATGCTCGAAGTATACATGGACGACATGATAGTCAAGTCCCAGGAAGAAACAAATCATGCTTCCCACCTACGAAAGGTGTTCAACCAAGCTCGAAAAAGCAAGATGTGTTTCAACCCTGAAAAATGTACCTTCGGAGTTCGGGCAGTAAATTCCTCGGGTTCTACTTAACCGAGCGAGGGATCGAAGCCAACCCGGATAAATGTCGAGCATTCACAGAAATACCTACTCCAAACTCTAAAAAATCCATACAATCACTGAACGGAGTGCTCGCTTCCCTCGCTCGATTTGTGGCTAAATCCGCCCAACACGCGCTCCCATTCTACAAACTCCTCTGCAAAGAGTCGGCTTTCGAGTGGACCGACGAATGCGAGCAAGCCCTAGCTCACCTAAAGAAAGCACTTTCCGAACCACTGGTACTTTACAGAACCAATGCATGTGAAACGTTATACCTTTACCTCGCAGTGACGAACGAAGCCGTTAGTGCATCCCTTATCCGAGAGCTCCCCGAGGGGCAGAAACCCATATACTTCACGAGCAAGGCGTTGAACGGCCCCGAACTCAGGTACTTGCAAATCGAAAAGGTAGCTCTAGCCCTACTCTTCGCATCAAGGAGGTTACGACACTACTTCTTGGCCCATACTATCGCCATCAGAACGAACCAACCCATCAGACAGATGCTCGGAAGACCCGACATGGCCGGTCGAATGCTTAAATGATCATTATAATTGTCCGAGTTCGACATCAAATATGAAGGACGGCAGGCCCTCAAAGCTCAAGCATTAGCCGATTTCGTAGCAGAACTTACCTTCAACGAGCAAGCAGCAACATCTCCATCTAAATGGACCATTTTCGTCGATGGAGCATCTAGCTCGACAGGAAGCGGGGCGGGGGTCATGTTAGAAAGTGAGGAGGGAACACTCATCGAAGCATCCTTGACCCTGTCTTTCCCCTCATCCAATAACCAGGCAAAATACGAGGCCTTCTTGGCCGGATTACGCCTTACTGACGACCTGGGAGCAGAAGAGATAATAATATGCACAGACTCACAGTTGGTCGCTAACCAAGTACGAGGCGATTTTCAAACTAAAAACGACAACATGGCCGAATACTTAGCCTTGGTCAAGGAAAAGCTAAAACTATTCACTAACTTAGAAGTCAGGCACGTCCCGCACGAGAACAACATCTGAGCGGATATATTGTCCAAACTGGCGAGCACTAAGAGAAAGGGGGCAACAAATCCATCATACATGAGATACTCCCCCACCCCAAGATTAGAAAAACGTCAACGCCAATAGACATCAACATCATAGGCGACGCTAACTGTTGGATGACCCTGGTATTTAATTACCTGACCAAAGACGAGTTACCAGCAGACCCGAAAACGGCCAGCACCGTACGACGTAGGTCGTGCTCGTACACGATGGTCGGAGGAAAAATGTATTGCCGAGGATTCTCCACACCACTCCTCAGATGCGTCGAAGAGGAAAATGTCCCACACGTATTGAGAGAAGTCCACGAGGGAATCAACGCACAACACCCTGGCGGAAGGTCACTCGCTCGTAAGATTCTACGGGCAGGATATTACTGGCCAACGATGCAGGATGATGCGAAGGAGCACGTTAAAAAATTTGACAAGTGCCAACGACACGGTGACATACACATAGCGCCCCCTACTGAGTTAAAATCACTATCATCCCCATGGCCATTCGCCTGGTGGATGCTAGACATCTTAGGGCCCTTCGTCATCGGCATCGGCCAAAATAAATATCTCATCATAGGCGTCGACTATTTCACCAAATGGATTGAAGCAGAGGCCCTGGCCAAAATCACTGCACTGAACATCCTACGCTTCTTCAAGCGAAACATCCTCGCTCGATTCGGGGTAACGCTTGCCATCGTGACAGAAAACAGAACACAGTTCACCGACAAACACTTCCAAGAATTTGTATCCTCGGTCGGAACCAAACAACACTTCGCTTCTATCGCACATCCTCGGACTAACGGGAAGGCTGAAGCTGCTAATAGAGTGATCTTGAGGGGCCTCAAGCGAAGACTGGACGAACACAAGAAACGTTGGGTCGAAGAGCTGCATAGCGTCCTTTGGGCATACAGGACCACGCCTCATTTAACGATCAGAGATTCCTCGTTCCGACTAGCATACAGAACCGAAGTTGTCATCCCCATAGAAATGCACACACCGTCCATGTGCATAGAATCGCGCATGGACCAAGACACTAAGTCAGAAATGCTAAGAGAGGAGCTGGACTTGGTCGAAAAAATCCGATCAGGAGCATCTCTCCGAGAAGCCATGCTCAAACAAAAAATCGCAGCTCGACAGAACGCAAAAATTATTAAACGAGCGTTCGAGGTCGGGAGCCTCGTATTGAGGAAAAACCACAAAGACTCCCGAGAAGGGAAACTATCACCAAACTAGGAAGGCCTGTATCGCGTTCGAGCAAAAACCGAAAACGGAGCCTACTACTTAGAAAATCTCCAGGGGAAGAGCTCGCACAGCCGTGGAACGTCGAGAAACTTAAACAATACTACATCTAGTATGAAGGTCGCCTTAACCCCCCCACGAAGGGAGAAATATCCGACCAAACCTGCATGCCCAGGTACAAGCATCGCAGTCCAAAACGTTCTACTAACAGAACCTCCTCATCGTAACGAGGAAAGTAATTGTCGCACGTACGAGTACTCAAACGAGCCCGACGTCGCCTAAGTACCACGACCAAGATGAACCCCATCTCGCGATGTGACGTTCAAGCCACGGATGTCCGAGCCATAAACTTGGCCCGGATACCGACCCAGGATCAACTTCCACACGTCCGATCGGTCCCCCAAACCGATGGATCACATCCCTTACGAGCATTCGTCCCCCTTTTTTGTCATCGACCATTACATCACGTTCCAAACGAGCGCGAAACACTTAACGAAAAAATAAACGTTTAAAAGCAAAGTCCTCCGACGGACGAGCAATCATACACAAAATCAAAAGGCTGCAGAAATCGTAAAAACGACCACCAAGGTCGGAAACATTAATTCAAAAGGTCGCGACCCCTAAAGGCCGACTTGTTCAAGATTACATGAAAAAGGGACCAAGTCCCCAAACAAAAATTTTAAAATTACAAGTAATTTAGGCTCGCAGGCCGACCTAATTATCCTCACCCTCTTGCACCCCAGGCTGGTCTTCATTCGGAAGTTGCTGGACGGTTGGCTGGATCGGCTGCTCAGATTCTCCAGGTTGAGAATCGTCCACGAACATATAATCAGGGACCACAATCCGACCATCTTCAACCTTATACAAGTAGCTGATTTGATCAGTATCGAGGTTCAGTTCGGGATGGAAGGCCTTTATCTGGTCCACAGAATTATGGAAACTCAACTTAGTCGAGTCCCTCAGATCCTCGAGGTCCTGATCTAGTCGCGCTAGAAAATGCGCCCGACTCATCAACCCATTGGTGTCCTCATCTTCGTCATCCTTAGGGAAAAAGGTCTCTCTCAGCTTCCTATTTTGATCGACGACCTTCTTTTTGTCCCCCTTCAGCTTGACGATAACGTCCGCCCGCACCACAAGCTCCGCAGTCGCGGCCTCGGCATCCTCGGCAGCTTTCTTCGCTTTCTCTTCAGAGGCGGCCAAGAGAGTCTTAAGTCTCTTAATTCCGAGCTCCTTCCCGGAACTCCCTTCAGCTAACATGGATGCCATCGACAACATCCGCATCAGCACTGGCATCCTGCGCCAATGACAACCTTCGGGAAGGACGATCCATCTGCTCGAGGTACAACGAGTTTTCCCGATCGACCTCCATAGTTGTGCATTCAAAGAAATTCCGTTGCACGAAGCACGAAGGTAAGGGATGCTTTGGCTTTGCGGGTGCGTTCGTCGTCAGATCAGTAATGATCGCTCCAACCTTATGTCTTTTTAATGTGGAACCCGAAGACACGCCCGGTGATCCTCGAGCAATGGGGCCCGAACCAGAGCCACTTGTATCATTTCCGACCAATCTGGTCTGAATAGTCCTGGCTTTCCGTTTGTTTCCCTGCAACAACCTCTCCTGGATCTTGTCCATCGACTTCATTGAACCTGTGAAAAAAAAGAAACAAAGGTCAGGCCACTCACGAGCACAGAAGCACGACATACAAACAACAAAATAAAAAACGAGAAATACCAAAAAAGTCAGACACTTCTTGCCCGTTCTTATAGGCTAGGAGAGCTGTGACGTCGATCAGCGGACGTTCCACAGCCTCCCCTCCTTCAGAAGCCAGCATCACATTCCCCTCCCCATCAACCAAAGGGATCGGGGTAAAAGATGATACCAGCTTACGAAATTCTTCAAAACTAGTCTCATCATCCTCGCCCAGGTTATCCCCTACTTGCACAAAGTCACACACCGGCCGCCCGTAATGATTGTGCTCCCAAGAGAAGGGGAACCTCTAGATCCTCCTACGAATCGGTCGACCTTCTGCGTCCAATCGAGGCACGTCGTTCTCATCAGTGTCGTTGCCCATAAAGCTGATCATCCTAGTAGCTCCTTTGGTCAAAGGCTCGATCAAAATGTAGTCACCTTTGAACGACCTAATCGACTTCGAGTGTGCTTTGAAAATTTTAGCCCGCTGCTTGAAAGAGATAAACCCTTTCCGATCGGTCCCACACCCCACCTGGCGTTGCAGAGAGAATAACCTGAAAAAGAGAGGAAGGGTAGCCCCCGCTCCCAGATGCTCGGACGTCATCTCAAATGCCCTCATGAAAGAAAAAGAGTTAGGGTGCAGCTGCGACGAGGATACTCCCAGATAACCAAGTACCGAGCACACCAGATCGCTAAAGGGCATCCTAATTCCCAAAGTCGTGATGGTGTACTCGTACATAGCAAACTTCCTTCCACCGAACTCCGAGAAGATACAGTCATCGTCGCCCGGGTAGGTCACCCTCCAATGATCGGGATCCCCCACTACTGGCAAAGGATCCGCTCGCGGTCGAGTGTACGAAGAAACTTTGTCCAGTAGATCTTCTACGACCCACTCCTCGGGGCCAACACCCTGGCTTCTTCTTGCGCAACCTCAGGAGCACCAACCTCTTCCCCAGAGGCTTTTCCAGCATCACTCACCTCGGTCGACTCCGAATCCCCCGAGGAGCCTCCAGAATTAGACGGAACAGTCTCAGAGGAGCCCGAGTCCTTCGATGAGCTCTCCTCTGAGGAGATGTCGAAGGGATTGATGAGCACGTTTTCACCTGAAAAGTAGAGGAAAGGCGTTAGTGAATTCGATCAGAGCATCAAATCCACCCTTCCACTACCTATCAAGTGAAAGGGCGCGCAGCGGCCCAAAAACAGGGTCCCGGGCAAAAGCCCCAGACGATCAACGCCCAGAAGGGCGCAAAACCCTATCCTCTATTGAGCGTCGACCGAGACCACCGCCCACCGAGAAACAGGGTCCAGGAAAGAGGAACGCAGCTATTACTAGACCTAAAATCCCTACATTGCCTTGATCTACCGGTAAAACCAAATCCTAAACCGCATGCATCGCTACTTCTTAAAAACTAAGTCTAAAAAAGCATAATAGAAGTCTAACCTTGACCTTGAAATGTCATAACTGAGAAGTATGGTGGTCGACGAAAGCTTGCGGTGGTCGGCAGCGGTGAACAGTACACAAGTGAACGAGTAGCAAAGGAGGGAAGAAGACGAAGCGAAAAGTTCCAACTGTGGGGAAGCATTACTATTTATAGGTGTAAACACCCCAAATTTGCCCTCACTCATTTCACCATGGCTTGTGATCTTTTCATATGCATAAGTTCAATTATAGCATCTCATACCACATTTTTGACTCACTGCATTGATTCAAAGTCATCTGCATCTAGGGTTTGTGATCTGAGCAATCCAAGAGCCATTTGAGCCACCCCAAAGGTCATCAATCACTTCAAAGGGGTCCATGAATGTTCAAGCATCATATTATATCCCCACAAAGTCAAGAAAGTCAAAGAATCACAAGAACTGAGAAAGGCATGGAAGCAGAGCCAGGTTTAACTGCACAGATGACCTAAAATTAGGGTTTTGGTTTCAAAGGCCATAACTCCAATTTTTTTGGTCATTATTGTGTCTATTGGTCTCTATATGGTATAGGGATCATGCATATCAATTTTCATGAAGAAATTCAATGCAGAAGGCATCTGATCACAAGATGACTTCTTGAGCAAGTCAGTGCAAAATCAGGGCATCTAAGGCCCCCAATGACCCAACTAAAGGGTGTTCTTCATCATTTTGAATGTGTATGATCTTTATTTGATCATAGAAGATGTTATAAGTTCACAAAATTGAAGAATTTCAAGCCATTTGCAAAATTGCCTTTTTGGGAAAGTGACTTGTAATGGAAACTTGCCATTTTGGGAAAGTTTTTCAACTCTTTCTTTTTGATTCAAAAATGCTTCAAATGGGAAAACTTTTGTCATGAAAGTTGTAGAATGGATCATTCCCTTTTCAAAAAGTACAAGAACTCATTCTAATTCATTTTGGATCAAAAGTTATGGCTTGTCAAAGTTGGCAAAAATCACATAATTTCAAGTTTTACACCAAAGAGGCAAAGTTGCAAAACCTCTTGCCAAGGCAAATTGTGACTTCAAATGGACTTCTAACCTTTGCACAAACATAAACCAATGCCTAAAAATCAGAATGCACCAAAGATTTATCCATTTTCATGACTTATGTTTCAAGTAATCACAAAAGGGCAAAAAAATCACAAAGTTGCAAAACCTCATACAAACCCTAACCCACTTGCTAATTGGCCTCAAGACTGATTCTACGGCCCTCCTCAATCCTTGCTGCGCAGGACACCCCTTTTTCCTTAGCCTGCCATTGACCCATGCCTCTCTTACACCTAGACTTGACTTTTTGCAAAAAAAACCCATACCAATCAGCCTGTGCCACCACCAACTCTCTGCCCTATCACAGTTTGATAAGTGGACAAAATGAAACTAAAACCACACAAGAGGCAAGCCTGAGCACACACATAAGTCAGCATACACAAAAATCCCTCCCTTTGCATTTTCTATCGAATCTCTCAACTCAGCAACTCAAACTTAAAACTTCTTCCACCATTCATCTTAGAATGCATCACTGATCACAAACCACCCCTTACTTTGCCTTGAAAGCCATCATACACCAAATACGATTTTTTCCCCTCTTGAACTGAACTGAATCAATCTCCCAAACCAGCCACTCTAAACTCCAACCAAGCCTCAAAGCATCTTCAGGAGGTCCATTGGAGAAGCTTTGAAGCAAGGAGGCAGTCTGAAAGCTCCAAACTGAAAGCTTCACTTCAGGTAGCTTCAAAAATTATTTTTTCCAGAAACCTTGTTTTAAGTTACTAAAATGATCTACATGCTCCCCTAAATGCAATAAGCTTTGAATTTTTGAAAATGATGAAGAAATGAGGATGTATGGTCTGTCTGAAACTTTGCCCGTGAAACTGATTTTTGCTTGTTCTTCGTGATTCATGAAAAATAAATAGGTTTTGTTGCTGGATTCTTGTTTAGGATGTTTGGTTGAGTGAATCTGGAGATTTTGGCACGTTTTAGTGAGGTTTTGAGAGAGATAGGTTGAAGGTCTCTCCGGAGAAGACGACCGGAAGTCTTCTCCGGCCACCTGTGGGTCATTAACCCTAATCTGAGCAATTAACCAACTTTGAATTTGGACCATGGATTCTGTTGAACTTCATTGACTCCCGCGTGTTTGAAGGGCTCAGATCACCCCATTAAGCCCAAATCCACGTCATTAGGTTAATTAATTAGGGTTTTAGGTTAATTGAGTCAGTTTGAATCTGGGCCAATGGATCTGGCGCCAGTCAACTCCCTCCAAAACCATTTGAATGACAGCCCTTAGATTTGCATACTTCTCATTAATTCATTTTTATTTTCATTTTATTTGATTTAATTTGCACGAATTATTAAAAATAGCAAATCATGTTTAAAAATTATGAAATTATTTGTAAAAGATTTCATTAATTTTTAAAACCCAAAAATATTTTTATTTTTATTTTTTGCATAAAAAATCATTTTTAAATCATTTAAATGTTTATTTTTAATTAGTTAATGAAAATTAATTAATTAAAAATACATTTAGGTATTTAAAAATCACCAAAAAATCATGAACCATCCCAAGACATTTAGAAACATTATCCAACTCTCAAACTAAATTTCTTTTTTGTTCTTGATGCCTTTTGATCATTTTCATTGGAATTAAATTCATTTTAAGGCAATATTTTGGTTCAAACTTTGAAAAATTCATTCTGCCTAACCATTGAGAGTTGGATGATGATTCTTCTTGCATTGCATCCTCTATAGCATGTAGTTTATAAGTTAAAATTGGTTTGAATTGATCTTGCATTTTCAATTTGTTTTGCATTTTTCATTGTGAGGTACCTTGAAACCCTAGTTGACTTGAGAAAATCATAACTCCCATTAGGTTTAGATTTAGGTCTCCTCCTTTGGGCAGTGAGCTTGTATAGGTTTAGGGTATCTTTGAATGCATTTTCAATTTTTTATCATGTCATTTGCTTCTGGTTTTGGATTTTTGTATTGCATGATGTATGTAACCCTACTTTGTGCCTTCCTTTGCATCCATTTCTCATTTGCTTGCATCCAATGACTTGCCATGACATTTTGTGCATCTACATGACATATAAGACATCTTAGGACATATTAGAATCATGTTTGACCATTGCATCTTTCATTTTCCATGTTATATGTCCATTCCATTTCATAAACTTTCATGAACTTTTATGGTTCAAGCATGCTTCATTTGCATCCTCATCCTTGTATGATCATCCACAACTCTTGACATGTGTTTGCACCATCTCTTGACATCATTTGCATCATGTGTATGTTTTTGACTTTGGCCTTTGCCCATCCATATGCATTGTTTCATCTCATTTCTTCCCTTATGCATCTTGTACTAACTTTTCAGGTTAATGGTAAGTTTGTTTGAGAGGTGGATTTGCCTTCACCTCCTACCTCTTCTCACCTTATCATTTTACATCCTTGCTGCATTTTTACTTGTCTTTGAGTGGGCTTGCTCACTTGTGCCTCTCTTCCCTCTTTTCTCTTCTCATCTCATCCCTTTTCTATCTTGCTTCTCCTTGGTGGCTTCCTTGAAGATTTCTCCTCTTAAGCCTCACAAACCCTAGGACTTCCAAGCATGATAACATTTTAGGATTGTTTAGTCCCCCTTAGACTCTTTCCTTTGAGTTTTATTTGAGTCTTCTCTTCTCACCTCATAATCAAGGACTAAACCTTCAAGGTTTTAAGGCTTTGTGATTAAGCTTATGCCTGTTGTTGCACCCCAAAATTTGCCCTCACAATACAAGGCTTTGTGTACTAAGAGGTTCACAAGGTTCACAAGACCTTTCATGAGGTTCATGAAGTTTACAAGACACTTTATGAGGTTCACAAGGTTCACAATACTTACAAGACATCTTATGAGGTTCACAAGGTTAACAAGACATCTTATGAGGTTCACAAGGTTCACAAGACATCTTATGAGGTTCACAAAGTTCACAATTGGTCAGAAGATTTGACAATTCCCTCAGACAATGCATCCTCCTAAGCAGTGCACCCAAAACTAGGGTTTTGACTTTAATCAGGCTAAATGAACTTCCAAGACTTCAAGTGAGCTTCATAACATCTTATATGTGTGTAAGAATCCCCATGACAAGTTTCAAGACTTTTCTCAAAGGTTTGCTCAGTCAGATGATCAGATAAGTCAAAATCAGTCAAAGCAGTTAAAAAGTCAAACTGAGGTTAACTGTGGTCAAACCAAAGTCAAAATTCATGATTTTTTGCCAACATCAAGTATATGAAGTAAAATTCATCATTTTATCAAGGGTTGATCATGATTCATCAAGGAGGTTTCAGATCATCAAGAATCAGGGGTTTCTAAATTAGGGTTTCCTCAGTAAAAGTCAACTGAACTTTGACCAGCCATAACTTTCACATGCTTCATAACCAAGTTTCCATCCAAAGCTCATTTTTAAGGAAATTGAATTCTCTACAACTTTGTGTCTCACAAGCCAAGCCCAAAAATGCTTCATTTGGAAGGTATGAGCTAAGACATTATAGGTCCTTTTGAAAGTCAATAAAAAGTCAACAACTTCAAAAGGGCATAACTTGAGAATGGTAAATGATATGGACATGAAACTAGTGGGGTTGGTTAGAGGACTCTTCAAGCTTTCCAAAATGTCCAAGAACACCCTCATAGCATTAAAATTGAAGGATATGTGCCCTTGCAAAATTGAGAAATTTTTGAGTGGTGTATGAAGAAAATAGGGCTTTAAAATCAATTTCTTCCAAATGGGCTTGCAATCTTGTGATCCAAACTTCAACATAACACCAAGCACGACCCACCCATGTAATTTCTGATTTTTTTTATTTTATTTAATATTTATTTGAATTTTATTCATTTAAATATATATTAAATCAAAATAAAATCAAAAAATCAATATTTAAGGGTGATTCTTCTTCTAGAAAGTCATAAACACCATTCAAGACCAATTATCAACATCCAAATTCGTGCTAGGCCAAAATAGTAAGAATATATTGGATTTTTTTGATATTTTTGGATGAGAGATTTCTTCATAATCAAGTAATCAATTTTCATGATACAAGATCCATTCTTTTTGACCTAATTCAATCATTATAAATACTTGAAGACACTGCAAGCACTGGGGACGAATGGACAGCCTCCAAAACCAGTTTCAAACTTCATAAAATTCATCAAAAATTCACATTCGGATTTCAAGGTAGAGGGAGTTTCAATGAATTTTGAGCATTGCAACATGTTCTATGATTGTTCATTGAACGTATTTGGATCATAAACAACATCTGAAACATCCTCATTCATGCAAACCGAATCCATGTTCATGCTCATTTAACAATTTTTCGATTTTACATATTTACTCATGATTAATCATATTTGACTGTTGTTTTGTGTTTGTTATGATACAAGGAATGTTTCTGGACATTTAACTCAAAGTTTCATGGCTTGAATCGAAAATTGCCATGGCTAGGGTTAGAGCTTTCAAATGAGGGGTTCACGAAATACCTAATATAAATGACTAATAAAACCATGGCTGGATTGTATTCACTGCAAGGATCATGTTTGTATGTTTAATTTGATGAAATTTTACACATTGTGAGAGATACAATTTTCGCAGGTTCTTGAAAGTGAGAATTCGCAGGAAAATTTGCAGGTGTATTCGCAGGTGTTTTCGCAGGAGATATGAGGAAGAAGAAGAACCCTGCGCGCAAATTTCATATTTTAAAAATTGAATATAATATTTGTTTGTTTTGTTTTGATATTATTTCACAAATGTTGGTTGGCTCAGTTGGTTGTGTATGCGCGTGTATGGCTGAAGGGTCTGGGGTTCGATTCCTGGACCAAACCATCTTTTTCTTGTTTTTCATTTAATTAGCAATTTTATTATATTATCAATTGTGATGGGATTATGGACAGGTGCGCTCTCCCAGCTGGAATGGTTAAGGTGTTTGTGTGATATTGTGAAGGTCCTGGGTTCGATCCCCCCAGGTCTTTTGTTTTTCTTTCTTTTTTCTTTGATTTTTAGGAAACAACAACAAAACCAATGTTGCCTCTCCCTTGGTCACCTGTGCGCGCTGGCCTAGTGGTGGATGTTGCTGGCTTAGAGTTCCTGGAAGCAAAAGGGGCTGGGTTCAATTCCCAGCCCACGTAAGTTTTTTTGAATTATGTTTTATTTATTTTTGTTAATTATTTATTATTGAATATTATGATTAATATGTAAATGGATTTAGATTATTATATGTTCTAAATAATTTCTAAAAAAATAATAATATTTTCTAAAAACTAATTCCTTTTATTAATATGTATATATTATTATTGTATAATTTATTTATATAATTGAATTAATATTTAGTATTTAACATTTTTGCATATAAAACCTAATTTATTTTTTTATAAACCCTAAAAAACACATTTTTCTCAAACCCTAATTTTTCTTCTTCTATTTATTTAATACTATTATTTGTATATATTATATTCATAATTTAATTAAAATTCCTAATCTAATTTTTATTAATGTATAAATTGTTCATAATTTAAAATTTTGTATGTATGTTTAAAAGTTAAAATTCTTAATATGATAATATGACATAATTTGTTTAGAATTTAATTTTGCATGTAAATAATTTTTATTATATGTTTAAAAATTGCTAATTTAATTTTTATAATTATAATTTAATTTTCATAATACTTTCATAACTAACTTAACTTTTTATAATTTGCATATAATCTAAAACTTTATAATAATTAGTATAATTGTTTATATTTTAATATTAAATGATAATTGTTTATAAAATAGAATTTTTTTTTAATTATTATAATATTTTTGCTTATTTCATTATTATTATTAATTATATTCTTGTGATATTTATTTATTACTAACCCCCATTAATTTGGTATTATTTTTTATTATTATTATTTTCACTAACCCAACTATTATTATTATTATTATTTTGCTTATTTATTTAAAGTGCTTTTTATTATGTAATTGCTCCTTGGTGTAATATTTATTAATAATGTTTATTATTTATTTTTTATGCTGTGGTTAGTAAATAGGGAGTGTAAACATACTTGTATATTTAAAATTAATTTAGATCATTTAAATTTAAAGATAAATATTAAAATTGTACACTCACACACGTAAGTCGATCTTTGATCGCCATCTCACTTCCTTAGGGATACCTCTCATGTTGCCTAATCAAAAAGGGCAAGTAGGGTGTATAAAGCAAAAGTCCCTCAAAATAAAGTCATCTAGTCCCTTAACAGATAAAAGATCAAGTCCTTTTCGAATGTTGCCTTCGTAATGATCTTGTCCCTTTCGAATAAAGATGATAGTCCCTCCAAAATTGCTTATACACCCCACAGTTGCCTACATAAACAGATGTCCCTTTACTTGTCCCTCACATCCAAGGTAATGACTACCTATTCCTTAATAATAGGGATAGTCCTACCACTTAAGGGATTCAAGAACAGAAAAGACTTAAACTTAGGGTAGGTTCCTCATAGTTACTTGCTCACTCTTCAAAACTTTTCAAACACTTCACACTTTCAAACAAATTTTCAAAACAAAGGTTTTTTACGCATCCGTACATGGATCATTATCAAACTCTTAAGAAAATTTCTATTCACACACTTCACATTTCAAAAACATTTTAAAGTGAGCTAAGTAACTAAGAGCCCATGGATAACCATGGATGTAAAGGGTGCTAACACCTTCCCTTTACATAACCTACCCCCCGGACCCAAAAATCTCTTAAAAGGTCTTTCCTGTTCTTTTATGCCTTTCCTTTGGATAAAATAAAAGTCGGTGGCGACTCTTGCTATCCGCAACATAACTAAAGTCAGTTCTCCCACCGTGTTACACCTGCATCCTTCTATTAGGATGGAGTGTATAACTTTAATCCTAAGTGTTAAACCCTTAATGTGTTTAAATCCTTTAATCAATTCACTTAATAATCATTAAGACATCAAGCTTGTAACTTGGGCCTTACATTAGGGTTCTAATTCTTCCTTAATTGGTTAAGAAGGACTAACCCTAGTGTTAATGGACAAGTCCCCCTCAAGTTTGTCTTACAAACCATAACAATCATTTCTTCATCTTATCATTAATTACAATCCATTTAATAAAGGGCTTGTTTTGTCATGAGGTTAATCCCTAATCATGGGTTAAGTTGAGGAGCCTTCCTCAGCTTAAATGTTCTCATCTGTTATTCTTCTATTAGGATGGTGTAATGGGTCCATTAAATCCTTGATTATGGCTTAAACTCATTACTTAACACTAAACAAAAATAACAAAAACATCTAAATAAATGCAAGTGGGTTAATGATCTTAATCCTATACCATGGTGATTAAGTGTGAGGTGCTTACTTCATACTTAAGGTATTCTCATTACCCCTAATCAGAGGGAGGATGTGATGAGTTTACTACCCCTTGGTTTAGGCTTAAGCTCATTAATTTATGACAAATCCAAGAGCAATAAAAGATTGAAAACACCAAAAACAAACAATAATCGTCTCCTCCGGGATTCTTTTCTCATCTAACTCATTCACAAACAAGAACTTGCTTCTTCCGTCTAATGCAAGACAGTTTGCACCTGAGCCAGACAGGTCATACACTTGAGCATAGATAAGCAAGCAGTTCACAAGTCAATATCCTTCAGTCTCTTTGAGTCGAACTACGGTGTTCTGACTTCCTCATTTCACGAGAGGATACGTAGGCATAACTTAACAGTTATCGAACAAAAGTCTCTGTATATTCCCCCTCTTCCAGCATCATTCTTTAAGCCTCATAGTCTTGAGCTTCTTACTCTTTCCTTACACTGACACTTCTCTTATACACTTCACATTTCTTTAACACTGACACTTGCATTCTTTCCAGCTTTGATACACAAATTGCACTGACATTACTCCTTTAAAACACAAATCTTTTAAGCGTGGATCCCGTCGAGTACGACGGACAATCTGGGTACTAATACCTTCCCAGGTTGTAACCAACCCCCTTTCTCAGTCTCTCTGGTTCGCAACCGTCTTATCCATATCTTTCTAGGTCTATGCAGCATTACCTTTCCTCCGGGATAAAAATGCCTAGCTGGCGACTCTTGTCTTTCTGAGTTCACCCCTGTGTGTTCTCTCCTTATTTCGCCGACTGTTCGCGTCTGTACCCCTTCTGACCAGGTGCCATTTGGTGGGAGCGACAGCTTGGCGACTCTACTGGGGACCCTTATACTGTAACCAGGGCTTCTGGTTCTTTTTGTGGGTTCCTCCTAGCGCTTGCTTGATTTGTGTTTACTGGTGTGTTATGTGCTAATTGTGTTATATAGTTGCTTTATTTATTGCTTTATGTACAACTTTATTTATTGCTTTCTTTATAGTTTTTCATATTTCATACTGTCATTATCATTGCTGGATCTGTTCTTCTGTCTTGGTGGGTGGGGTTCTATTAAGGTCCTGTACCTGGGACCTGAGTGACACCTAGGCTAGAGTGGTTCAGGTTCTTTCCCATTCCATTTCGGTCTGGTGCGGGAATATGAAACACGGTTCAGATGTGGGTTTCTTCTTGAGAACTCTGTGCTACAGATTTCCTGTAGTGCTAGGGCTATCTGGGAAGCCTGCTAAGTCTGGATGACCTTTATTATGACCTTCAGAAACTGAGGTGAATTAGAGGAGGATCTTTTATGGTTATTGTAAAAACTGTACCTCCGGGTTAGAAGTGTTTACATTTCTCATAACTGATCCAAGTCTGAGGATCCTTGTTTTAGAACACCACCTGTGAGGGGGTTGGGCTGTTTACAGGTTTGCAGGAACCCTTTGGCCACATCATACCCTGATACTTGTTTGATTAAGAGTACCTCATTTTGGACAGTTCTTGTGATTTAACCCTGGACATGTGACTCTTTATTTGAGTCCCCCACCTTGGTTACTGGATTTCTGAACCTCCATCTGGACTTCTTGAACATACATGGACCTATATCAAGACAGATAGATCAGATCCAGCTTGATCACAAACCCTTGCATATCATTTGCATACATCCTCATTGCATCATTTAGCATTTGTTTATTTGTTTTTCAGGGTATCCACATTATATTTTGGCTTGGTTTTGACCCCTTCATCTGCATAGACCTCTGTTTCATCAGCTATCTACTTCAGCTATCTTCATCAGTTATCTTCTTCAGTCATCTTCATCATCACCAGCATCAGCCCATCAGTGGCCCATCTCCAGTACCAGTCTTGATCCTCATCAGCACTTGTCTTCAGTTCTTCATCAGCAATCATGGCACCCAGGAAGAGCAACATTTCATACCATTTCTTTGAGCCTGTGCTGACTGGCATCAGGCAGGTCCAGGCACTTATCACTCCAGACCACATCCCATTATTCATAGAGCATTATGGAGGTATCCTTGATATGGTCATGGACCTGGACCCTTCTCAGAGGAGTATGATCCACACATGCTTACAGTTTTATGACCCTCCTTTGAGATGCTTCACATTCCCAGACTTTCAGCTAGGACCTCTGTTGGAGGAGTTTTCATCATTGATTGGAGTACCTGTCAGGGGTGGTGTCCCCTTCAACCCTGAGATGACTTCTCTCAGCAATGGAGAGGTAGCAAAGGCACTGTGCTTGGAGCCTAATTTGATTGAGAAAAGTATGACAACAAAAGCTGGGATCCCTGGTTTACACTTAGACTTCTTGATTTCTCAGGCCATCCTGAAGGCCTCTTTGGGAGAATGGAGGGCAGTTTATGCATTTCTAGCTCTTAGCATATATGGGGTTGTACTGTTTGCAGATGAGCCCAAATTTATCAGCAAGAATGCCATTCACCTTTTCCTTCTGAGGAACCCAGTACCCACCTTGCTGGGAGACTTCTATTATTCCATTCATCAGAGGAATGAGAAACAGAGGGGGAAGCTAGTGAGATGTTGTGCTCCTTTGTTTCACACCTGGCTGCTCATACACCTACCTAAGACAGATGCTTTCCTGAATCCCCACCAACAGAAGAATTGGGCTAAGAGACTTATTGCTTTGTCTTCAGATGACATCAGATGGTGCACCCAGAGCACCAAAGGCAAAGACATAATTACAAGCTGTGGGCAATACCCAAATGTACCTCTGATAGGAGTAAAGGGTTGCATCAACTACAATCCTTTGCTGTTTAAAAGGAAACTGGGTTATGCTTTGGTTCACCCTCCTAGAGTGCAAGATTTGGCAGAGACCCTGTATTGTGAGATAAAGCCTAATCTAGTTGCTGTCAGACAAGCATCTTGGGCTTGGGACAACATCCAAACCAAAGGGATGGCTATTCTTGGAAGGTGCAATAATGTTGCCTCAGCTCAGTACTATGAATGGTCTCATGCTAGGGCTCAGATTACTGGGATGCCCTTTACCATTGAATATATACCTGGGCCATCTACAGCTCAGCCAACAGCCACTGTCAGCCTGGAAGAATTTGAGAAACTGAAGGAAAGGAATGAGAATCTGTCTCAATCTCTGAAGAAGACCCTTTGGGAAAGGAGTGATGGTCGTCTGGACATTGAGAGGTTGGAGAAGCTTAAGTTGGAGCATCTGACCAAGATTGAGAAAGCAGAGGACTACATCAAGAAATCAAGAGCTGGGGAGCAAATATTGAAGAATGCCTGCAAAGAGGCCAAGTTTCAGAAGGCTAGGACTGATCTCTATCTACAAGAAAGTCAGGCTAGGTGGGTCAGGATCACTGAAGCCCGGACACAAGAAGATCAGAAAACTCAGGCCAGGATTGAACAGTTAGAGGCCAATGAAAAGAAGCAACAGGAAGCTTTGCTGGTAGCCCAGAAAGAGATTTCAGAGTTAAAGCTCAGGGCTGGTTTGAAGAGGTCAAAGGACCAGGACATGCACAAAAAGTTGACCACTGCCATTGCCACCAGAAACCTCCTCATCAGGAACATCACAGAGCATCCAGCTGGTCCAGTGACGGAGGCACTTCTGAAGGAGGTTAAGGAGGATGAGTTTGGACTTGATGTCTGACTTTTTGATTGTTGTTGTTTTCATTTGATGTACTTTTCTTTTGTTGAATTTTGACCTTTCAAGGGCATGTGTTGTAAAAACAAACTATGTATTGATCAGTATTTGTAATATATTTTAGTTTGTTTCCATTTCTGGGATTTCTTTTCTCAACAAAGTCAAAAGCATCTTCCTCGGGGTCTGGAAAGGTCAAAACCAAGAACCAAGCCGGATACCTTGGAAAACAAATAAGCATACTACATTGCATACTAACTTCTGTTTTGTTTTGTAGGTTTTTGTTATTAGTTTGTTTGTTACTAACTCTGTTGTGGTTCAGGAATTATTGCTCGCCGTCGGGTGTTCCCTCTCAACCGTCTGCACCGGTATCCTACTCGCAACAACCTTCCTGGTATCCAAATGGATCAAGTACAGCAGGACCTGACAGAGGTCAGAACTCAGATGGCTAACGAAAGAGTGGAGATGAGAAGCCAAATGGCTCAATTCATGACTGTAATGACTAACCTGGCTCAAAGTCAGGAAAGGCTAAGGGCATTGGTAGAAAGACAAACCCCCGAGGAACCTCATCCTGGGACTGGAGGAACTAGTAATAATGAGGGAGGTCAGCCTCATGTTAACCCACCAGTATTTGGACCTCATCTGGATCCGGAAGTCAACATCCCAAGGAATGTATCGGGCAATACTGCTGCAGGCAGGATCTTGCAAGAAGATCCTCAAGAGGAGCAGTTTACTGTAAGGGGAGCTGGAGATGAAGTCTATGATAGGAGATTTGATGAAATTGCTGAGAAGTTGAGATCTTTGGAGTCTCAAAACTCTTTAGGCTTCGATGTAATGGATATGGGGTTAGTGGATGGGGTAAGAATTCGCCACAAGTTTAAACCCCCGTGCTTTGAGAAATACAATGGAACGTCCTGTCCACGAACTCACCTACAATCCTTTCTGGGGAGACTTAAAGCATACACCATGGATGAAAAACTGTGGATGTTCTACTTTGAAGATAGCTTGACTGGAGCTTCAAGAGAGTGGTATTCACACCTGACCAGAGCTATTATCAGATGCTGGAAGGACCTAGCTGAAGCTTTCATCAGGCAGTATCAATACAATCTGGACATGGCCCTTAACAGGACCCTCTTGATGGGAATGTCTCAGTCCTCCAGGGAAAGCTTCAGGGAATATGCCCAGAGGTGGAGACAGCTTGCTGCTGCTATCCAACCACCCATGTCGGAAAGAGAAATGGCTGACATGTTCATGAATACATTGCAAGGAACATACATTGATAGGCTAGCTGCCTTTTCTTCCACCAGTTTTGCTGACGTAGTTATAGCCGGGGAAAGAATTGAAAGCCTTTTGAAGATGGGTAAGATTTATGATAATGGTGCAAGTTCATCCAGTAATCCCAGGAAGCCTTTTGTGGGACCTAGAAGAACTGGTGAGACAAATGTCGTTCATGCTAACAGGGGCAGACCTCAGTATGTTCATAGATCAGTGGCAACTGTCACTATTCCAGCTCTGATTCCTCAGCAACCAGCATATCAACCACAACAAAAACCACATTATCAACAACAAGTTCAGTATCCGCCACAAAGAACCTACACCAACAACAACAACAATCAACAACAAAGACCTTTTCAGCAAAGACCGTCACAGGCAAATAGGGTGATTGAACCTATCCATATGCCTTATGCTGCCTTATTGCCACAACTCCTGAAACTCAACTTGGTTGAATTAAGGACATTGGCACCACCAGATCCCTCCAATCTCCCAAGGAATTATGATGTCAACGCCAGATGTGCTTTCCACTCCAATGCACCTGGTCACAACACTGAAAAATGCAGGGCCTTACAAATGAAAGTGCAAGATATGGTGGATTCTAAAGCCCTCAATTTTGCACCCCCTCCAAATGTCAACAAGAATCCTATGCCTAATCATAACGGGCCGAGGATTAATGCCATTGAGGAAGACAAGCCATCTATCTTGATCACCAGTGTTGCACAGATTCGAACACCTTTGGTCGAGATTAAAGCTCAGCTTCTAGAATGCCAGGTATTTCCCGGGTGTGAGCTCGGTTGTGGGTATTGCAACATTGCAGTCAATGGGTGTGATAATTTGAGAAGCGGCATAGATGGTCTTATCAAGGACGGTATCCTTCAGATCTCAACAACGGCACCTACAAATCCAGCAATTCCCTTGACAACAATTCCTGATTCTCCTACAACTGCAGCAACAATCATTCCGACCGATTCATCAATATCATCAACAATGGCTTCACCCATCACTTCAACAAATCAAATGCCAACAACCCTTTCTTCTACAACGTCAGCATCCATTTATTCGGCAGAATCTTCTACAACACCAGCAGAAATTAATGAAGATATCTCAGCAGTCACCATCTACTATGATCCATCAAATGTTCCTCCAAACAACAACTTTCAACAACAAACAGTGGCATCTCCTGCCAGATCACCAGTCACCATTTACTACGATCCGCACACCATTTCAGTACCCTCCTCTGCAGCGGTCAGTCCAGTTACCATTACGGTACCTGGACCAGTTCCATATGAAAGCAGTAATGCCATACCTTGGCATTATGGCTCTGACCTCTACTACAACAGGGAGAAAATCACTTTGGATTCTTCTACCTCTTCTCCACAAATTGATAATGTTGGGGGAGGCGGAGGCTTCACCAGAAGCGGACGCCTTTTTGCCTCACAGATGCAAAGACCTAATGTCGAAGCAGAAGCTGCTACCAAGGTAAAAGGAAAGAGTGTGGTACTTGAAGAGCAGGCTGTCAAAGAAACTCAGAAGACATCTTTTGAACAAGATGTAGACGAGTTTATGAGGATCATAAAGAGAAGTGATTACAAGGTGGTGGATCAGCTTCACCAAACTCCCTCAAAGATCTCCATATTATCCATGTTAATGTGTTCTGAAGCTCACAGGAATGCATTATTGAAATTCTTGCACGCAGCATACGTGCCAGAGGAGATCACTGTTAACCAGCTAGAAACTGTGGTAGCAAATGTCAATACCAGTCATGGACTGGGCTTTACCAATGCTGACTTAACAACTAAGGGACGTAACCACAACAAGGCTTTACACATCACCCTATAATGCAAGGGTGTTGTTCTATCTCATGTACTGGTGGACACTGGGTCATCGCTCAATGTTCTACCAAAGAAAGCCTTGGTGAAGCTGGAGTATGATGGCTTGGCTTTGCGTCCGAGTAATTTGGTGGTGAGAGCATTTGATGGCTCTAAAAGATCAGTGCTTGGGGAGATTGATCTGCCTGTGATGATTGGCCCGCAGACCTTCAAAATTACCTTCTATGTGATGGACATTCAGCCGGCCTACAGCTGTTTGTTGGGTAGACCTTGGATCCATGCCGCTGGCGCCGTTATGTCTAACCTTCACCAGAAGCTGAAATTCGAGTGGGAAGGCCAAATCATCACCATCTGTGGGGAAGAGGACATCTTTGTTAGCCATCTGGCTACGTACAAGTACATAGAAATGGATGGAGAAATCCATGAAACTATGAGCCAAGGGTTTGAGGCCCTGAACATAAATGAAGCATCTGCTGTACTGGGAACTTCCATGACGTCTTATCAACAAGCCAGGAAGGTTGTTGAAGAGGGTACTGCCCAAGGCTGGGGCAAGCTGCTGCCCGTGGAAAAGAAGGAAGACAGATTTGGGTTGGGTTACAAACCAACTCAACAAGATCAATCAGAGGCTGCCAAGAAGCCCAACTTTGTCAGCAGGGGAATGCTCACCCCGGATGCAGTAAACAACTTGGAAGACGAGGAAGAAAGCGACCGCAACCTGGAGAGCTGGATACGTCCAAGGACCACGGGGAGCCATGTCTCAAACTGGTCTTCCCAGGAAATTATAAGGGTTACTCCTGCAGAGTAATTATTATTTCCTGTATATTTTAAGCATGCATCAAGTCTTGCATCTTTCCCAAGATGTCAAGACTCATTTTGTAATCGGGCCATCTTGTAATTTTGTGCAAACAGATCAATCAATGAATATCAAACATCTTTTGCAAATGAGTCTTTTCCTTTTCCGCTCACTGTTTTTCATTTTTTTTTGTACAAAAATAAAAATGGCAATGTTTTCCAAAATGGTAATTTCATTTCACTTTTTTCTAAACAAGATTAAAATTGATCACTAAAATGAACCAATCTAAACCCTTGCAGAGAGTGCCTTTCAGACTGCACCGACAACAACACGGCTACGACTTCGTATGACTTTGACAATCCAATCAATCAAGCTGATGAAGGGGTTGAAGAAGATGATGAGCTACCTGAAGAGCTAGCCAGGTTGTTAAGGCAAGAGGAGAAGGTTATCACTCCTCATCAGGAGGAGGTCGAAACGGTTAATCTTGGTATGGAAGAAGATGTGAAAGAGGTTAAGATCGGGGCCTGCTTACAAGATTCAGTAAAAGAACAGCTGATTGATATGCTTCGGGAGTATGTGGATGTCTTTGCTTGGTCCTATCAGGATATGCCAGGGTTGGATACCAATATTGTCATGCACAAGCTGCCTTTGAAAGAAGACTTCCCGCCGGTAAAACAGAAACTGCGCCGTACTCGCCCAGATATGGCAATGAAGATAAAGGAAGAGGTGCAAAAGCAGTGGGACGCCGGTTTCCTGGCTGTGACTAGCTATCCGCCGTGGGTTGCTAATATTGTGCATGTGCCTAAGAAAGACGGTAAGGTAAGGATGTGTGTGAACTACCGGGATCTGAACAGAGCCAGCCCGAAAGATGACTTCCCTTTTACCTCACATTGATGTATTGGTTGATAATACGGCTCAGTTCTCGGTATTCTCCTTCATGGATGGATTTTCAGGATACAATCAGATCAAGATGTCACCTGAAGACATGGAGAAGACAACTTTCATCACACCCTGGGGCACGTTCTGTTATAAGGTGATGCCATTCGTACTGAAGAATGCTGGTGCCACTTATCAACGGGCTATGATAACATTATTCCACGACATGATCCACAAAGAAATTGAATTTTATGTGGATGACATGATTGCCAAGTCCCTCACAGAAGAAGACCACCTGGTGAATCTGTTGAAGTTATTCAAACGTCTGAGGAAGTACCAACTGAAGTTAAACCCCAACAAGTGCACATTTGGGGTGCGATCCGGTAAGCTGCTGGGATTCATTGTAAGTGAGAAAGGGATTGAAGTTGACCCTGATAAAGTTAAAGCCATTCAAGAAATGCCTGCACCAAGAACGGAGAAAGAAGTTCGGGGTTTCTTAGGTAGATTGAACTACATTTCACGGTTCATATCTCACCTTACGGCAACTGTGAACCTTTGTTCAAGCTGTTAAGAAAAGAACAAACGGTCAGGTGGAATGAAGACTGCCAGAGGGCTTTTGACAAAATCAAGGAGTACTTGCAAGAGCCTTCAATCCTTATGCCTCCAGTTGAAGGAAGACCTCTAATCATTTACTTGACAGTATTAGAAGAGTCAATGGGGTGTGTGCTGGGCCAGCATGACGAGTCTGGTCGAAAAGAGTATGCAATATACTACCTAAGCAAAAAGTTTACCGACTGTGAACAACGTTATTCACTGCTCGAGAAAAATTGTTGTGCTTTAGCGTGGGCTGCTCGCCGGCTAAGGCAATATATGTTGACCCACACTACCTTGTTGATCTCAAAGATGGATCCAATTAAGTACATTTTTGAGAAGCCAGCACTCACCGGACGGGTTGCAAGGTGGCAAATGATTCTCATAGAGTATGACATTCAATACACATCTCAGAAATCCATCAAGGGCAGTGTATTGTCTGATTATCTTGCTGAGCAACCTATTGATGATTACCACCCTATGAGATTTGACTTCCCCGATGAAGACATCATGTTCATAAAAGCAAAAGATCATGAAGAGCCTATTCACACTGAAGGGCCTGACCCAGAAGAAGAATGGACTATGATGTTTGATGGGGCTGTTAATATGAATGGTCGTGGTGTTGGTGCAGTACTCATTACACCTAAGGGAGTTCACATTCCTTTCTCGGCAAAACTCACCTTTAACTGCACTAACAACGAAGCTGAATACGAAGCTTGCATTATGGGTCTTGAGGAAGCCATTGACCTCAGGATCAAGACTTTGACTGTATTCGGAGATTCAGCTCTGGTAATTAATCAAACCAACGGCAAATGGTACACTCACCAGGATCATCTGATACCTTACAGGGATTATACAAGAAGGTTATTGACTTTCTTCACAACAGTCAAGCTTGAGTATATCCCTCGAGATGAGAATCAATTTGCAGACGCTTTGGCTACCATTTCATCCATGATCAAAGTCCAAGCTGCCAACTTTGTACCTCAAATTCCAGTATCCAGACTTGACAGACCAGCATATGTATTTGCAGCAGATGTTGTTAAAGATGATAAGCCTTGGTTCCACGACATTAAGTGCTTCTTGGAGGATCAAACAATACCCACCTGGGGCATCTTCCAATGATAAGAAGACGTTAAGGAGGCTAGCTGGTAGTTTCTTCCTGAATACTGATGGTTCCCTGTACAAGAGAAACTTTGACATAGTGCTCCTCAGATGCGTTGATAAGACAGAAGCATACCTGTTAATGCACGAGGTGCACGAAGGATCCTTTGGTACCCATGCTGGAGGGCATGCAATGGCTAAAAAGTTGCTAAGATCAGGCTATTACTAGATCACGATGGATGCGGACTGTTGTTCCTACGCCAGAAAATGCCATAAATGCCAGATCTATGCGGATAAAGTGCACGTACCTCTGAATCCTTTGAATGTGATGTCTTCACCATGGCCCTTTTCCATGTGGGGCATTGATATGATTGGCAAGATTGAACCGACTGCTTCAAACGGCCACAGATTCATCCTGGTTGCTATTGACTATTTTACCAAGTGGGTTGAAGCGGCTTCTTATGCCAATGTTACAAGGCAAGTGGTAGCCCGATTTCTTAAGAGAGATATCATCTGTCGGTATGGAGTGCCCGAGCGAATCATTACTGATAATGGTTCCAATTTAAACAACAAAATGATGGCAGAACTGTGTCGGGACTTCAAGATCCAACACCACAATTCTTCTCCTTACAGGCCGAAGATGAATGACACTGTCGAGGCAGCTAATAAGAATATCAAGAAGATTGTGCAGAAGATGGTAGTTACATACAAAGACTGGCATGAAATGCTACCATTTGCCCTACATGGGTACCGTACGTCAATCAGAATATCCACTGGGGCAACACTGTATCAGCTTGTTTATGGTATGGAGGCAGTCCTACTTGTTGAAGTTGAATTACCCTCCCTGCGGGTATTGATGGATGTTAAACTGAATGAAGCAGAATGGGTCTGATCCCGATACGAACAACTGAGTCTGATCGAAGAAAAGAGATTAGCTGCAATCTGTCATGGGCAGCTGTATCAGAAAAGGATGAAGAAAGCCTTCGATCAGAAAGTCAGGCTCCGAGAGTACCAAGTAGGAGATCTTGTGCTGAAAAGACTCCTCCCTCCTCATACAGACCACAGGGGCAAGTGGACTCCGAACTATGAAGGGCCATTCGTAGTAAAGAAAGTTTTCTCTGGTGGAGCACTGATGCTCAGTACTATGGATGGTGAAGACTTTCAGTCCCCTGTGAATTTAGATGCAGTTAAAAAATACTTCGCATAAAATGACCCGCTGGACATAAAAACAGAATGTAAGTCCAGGCAAAAATAGGGCATCCCGGCGAGTCAAAAACAGAATAAAAGACTCGGGCAAAAATAAGGGAAATAAATAAAAAATGTACACCCTCTGAGTTGAAAAGCTACATTGGACAACTCAGGCAAAAATGGGTATCCCGGTGGATTAAAAACCCGAAAGGGCGATCCACGCAAAATAAGGGAATAAGCGAACAACTGCATTCTGAATTCGTCTGTATCACTTACAACATGGCAAGCTCCGAAAGGTTCGAGCGTCGGTCAGAATAAGCCTTCTTCAGAAAGTAGGATGAAAAGAACGTCAATGTTGTACGAATCATAGCAAAAGCGGAAGCTCACTGAAGCGTCATCAACATTGCCATCATCTTTTGTTTCTCAATTTGTAACAATCTCCTCATTTTAGGGGATTTGTTTCTATGACTGTATTTGCCAATTCTGGGCACATTGAATTAATAAAATCAGATTTTCGGTCACGATTCGTCTCGTACATTTTATTTTCATTTGCAAAAATGTCTGATTGTCCTTGAGATATAGATTGCATAAATACAGATGCTTCTCGTCTAAAAAGTACGTGCTTGCAGGAAATATACTTACTCCCGGGAGTGTCTAAACTCCTATAATGGAATCCGGTAAGGGATACCTCGGGATTACTTGTGCGTTTCTCTGTCTTTTCAGGATTGCAGGTGTTCATAGCACAACATGGGGCACGAAAGCTTCTCCCCAGTGGGCTGCTAGATCATTGTTTCCTCAGCACACCTTCCAAACAGCACCCGAGATGCTTTCTCCCCATCAGAGTTGCCGGGCATCACTTCCCCAAAATCTCCTTCAAAGGGCAGTACCAGAAGGTGTTCATATTCCCCAACTGAGTTATCCAGTATCATCCTCAGTAGGATCCCCCACATAAATCTCTAGGAAGGTCTTTCAGTGATCTCTCTTCTTCCCTAGCCGAGTGCCAGACAGGAAACCATTTCCCCGCAGAGTCTCAGCCTCTATCCAGAAAAGCAACGCCTGAAGATCTCACAACAGAGTGACAAAAGCTTCTACAAACCCCAGTTGGGTCCCTCATTATCAAGATAGGTCTATCAGTGACCTATTTCCCCGAGCAAAGTCATATCAGATCTATCAATGATCTCCATCCCCAGCTGGGATGTCTACTTCAAGCAGACCAACCAGAGATCTCCATAGCAGCGGGATCCGAATCCCAGATCAATACCTTTGCATAATCATAGAATTCGCATCATATTTTCCACCAGAGCGTAGCATTCCGTCTAATACGGAGCATTACGACAAAAATCAAACATATTGTGTAATCATAAGCCATGTGTCGAACTGAACACCTGTAAAACTGACCATCCGTCAACAGTACACCAAATATTTCACAATTCCCCACCAGAGAGCCAAAGCATTTGCCTTACACTCACAAATACAAATGTACACTCCTTTTGGCACCCGTCCGTGTCATCACTCCCCAGTAAAGTCGCCCGAGCATTCTTTACAAACAGACGACTCATATATTATAAACGCTTCCCGACACTCGTCCGTGTCATATACCAGCAGAAAGCCAAAGCATCCCCTTTGCACTCACAGAGACATATATATACAATTCCTTGACGCCCTTCCGTGTCACCTTCCCCAGCATAGTTACCCAAACACTTCGGAAATCATACACTTGTTTATAATGCACTTTTTCTGACACCCGTCCTTGTCATGCTTTCCCTAGCAAGTTAAACACTTGTCCGTGTTTCTCTCATACTTGTTACTCATCATCTTTTTTACTTATACAGATACTCATCCGTATCTTGTATACCACTTAAATCCCCTCAGATCTGACACTCGTCCGTGTTTTTTGTTAACCAGTTGATACTCGTCCGTATCATCATCTCTGAACATGCATCCAGTGTTTGTTTCTACCTGATACCCGTCTGTATCATAGTCTTAAGGATGCTCGTCCGCATCTTTAATCTATACACCGTGTCAAACACTTATGTCTTCTTGAATTTAGACACCCGTCTGTGTCTACTGTTCCCCAGAAGAGTCCCAACAAATCCCAGTGAATTATTTCCCTTCTATCTGACGTTCGTCCTATGTCATGACTCTTTTAGCAGCCGTCCCCTGCTGGGTGATCGTCCTTCACCTCTTGATGATCGTCCTTCATCATTTTATCCGATGGCCGTCCCCATCGTTGATCTTGTTATCTGACATTCTTCCTATGTCATGATACCTTTAGAGCAGTCGTACCCTGCCAGGTGATCGTCCTTCACCTCCTGATGATTGTCCTTCATCATTTCGTCTGATGGCCGTCCCCATCGTCGACCTTTTTATTCGGCATTCGTCCTATGTCGTGATACTTTCGGCAGCCGTACCCTTCCAGGTGATCGTCCTTCACCTTAGATGAGCGTCCCTCATCTTATCCCCAACAGAGCAGTCGTCCCCTGCTAGGTGATCGTCCTTCACCTCTGATGACCGTACCTCACCATTTATTTCATTTATGCTTTGAACTTGATGGTCGTCCCCATCATCTACCTTTAATACCCAGGGAGTCTTATAGATTTATCTGATGGCCGTCCCATCATGATCTCTTATATCCCCAGCTTGTCGGACGTCCCCGTCATTGCTCTATTTCCCGCATTGTTCCCCAGCTTGTCGGTCGTCCCCGTCATTGCTTCATCCCCAGCAGTCGTCCTCTGCTCGGCGGTCGTCCTCCGTCGCCCGCACTTTATAAGTATACTTTATTTTCTTTTACAATCTATATCCCTTTTCTTCTTCATTCTGTGAGTGCAAATTTTGGACAGTCTTTGGTATTCAACCACAAGTTATCTTGTTTGCCTGTTAAGCCGTCGCTTACATCCTACACAGCTAACTCATGTTTGAATAGGGGCAGCTGTAAACACCCCAAATTTGCCCTCACTCATTTCACCATGGCTTGTGATCTTTTCATATGCATAAGTTCAATTATAGCATCTCATACCACATTTTTGACTCACTGCATTGATTCAAAGTCATCTGCATCTAGGGTTTGTGATTTGAGCAATCCAAGAGCCATTTGAGCCACCCCAAATATAATAAATCACTTAAAAGGGGTCCATTAATGTTCAAGCATCATATTATATCCCCACAAAGTCAAGAAAGTCAAAGAATCACAAGAACTGAGAAAGGCATGGAAGCAGAGCCAGGTTTAACTGCACAGATGACCTAAAATTAGGGTTTTGGTTTCAAAGGCCATAACTCCAATTTTTTTGGTCATTCTTGTTTCTATTGGTCTCTATATGGTATAGGGATCATTCATATCAATTTTCATGAAGAAATTCAATGGAGAAGGCATCTGATCACAAGATGACTTCTTGAGCAAGTCAGTGCAAAATCAGGGCATCTAAGGCCCCCAATGAACCAACCAAAGGGTGTTCTTCATCATTTTGAATGTGTATGATCTTTATTTGATCATAGAAGATGTTAGAAGTTCACAAAATTAAAGAATTTCAAGCCATTTGCAAAATTGCCTTTTTAGGAAAGTGACTTGTAATGGAAACTTGCCATTTTGGGAAAGTTTTTCAACACTTTCTTTTTGATTCAAAAATTCTTCAAATGGGAAAACTTTGGTCATGAAAGTTGTAGAATGGATCATTCCCTTTTCAAAAAGTACAAGAACTCATTCTAATTCATTTTGGATTAAAAGTTATGGCTTGTCAAAGTTGGCAAAAATCACATAATTTCAAGTTTTACACCAAAGAGGCAAAGTTGCAAAACCTCTTGCCAAGGAAAATTGTGACTTCAAATGGACTTCTAACCTTTGCACAAACATAAACCAATGCCTAAAAATCAGAATGCACCAAAGATTTATCCATTTTCATGACTTATGTTTCAAGTAATCACAAAAGGGCAAAAAAATCACAAAGTTGCAAAACCTCATACAAACCCTAATCCACTTGCTAATTGGCCTCAAGACTGATTCTATGGCCCTCCTCAATCCTGCTGCACAGGACACCCCTTTGTCCTTAGCCTGCCATTGACCCATGCCTCTCTTACACCTAGACTTGACTTTTTGCAAAAAAAACCATACCAATCAGCCTGTGCCACCACCAACTCTCTGCCCTATCACAGTTTGATAAGTGGACAAAATGAAACTAAAACCACACAAGAGGCAAGCCTGAGCACACACACAAGTCAGCATACACAAAAATCCCTCCCTTTGCATTTTCTATCGAATCTCTCAACTCAACAACTCAAACTTAAAACTTCTTCCACCATTCATCTTAGAATGCATCACTGATCACAAACCACCCCTTACTTTGCCTTGAAAGCCATCATACACCAAATACGATTTTCCCCCTCTTGAACTGAACTGAATCAATCTCCCAAACCAGCCACTCTAAACTCCAACCAAGCCTCAAAGCATCTTCAGGAGGTCCATTGGAGAAGCTTTGAAGCAAGGAGGCAGTCTGAAAGCTCCAAACTGAAAGCTTCACTTCAGGTAGCTTCAAAAATTATTTTTTCCAGAAACCTTGTTTTAAGTTACTAAAATGATCTACATGCTCCCCTAAATGCAATAAGCTTTGAATTTTTGAAAATGATGAAGAAATGAGGATGTATGGTCTGTCTGAAACTTTGCCCGTGAAACTGATTTTTGCTTGTTCTTCGTGATTCATGAAAAATAAATAGGTTTTGTTGCTGGATTCTTGTTTAGGATGTTTGGTTGAGTGAATCTGGAGATTTTGGCACGTTTTAGTGAGGTTTTGAGAGAGATAGGTTGGAGGTCTCGCCGGAGAAGACGATCGGAAGTCTTCTCCGGCCACCTGAGGGTCATTAACCCTAATCTGAGCAATTAACCAACTTTGAATTTGGACCATGGATTCTGTTGACCTTCGTTGACTCCCGCGTGTTTGAAGGGCTCAGATCACCCCATTAAGCCCTAATCCACGTCATTAGGTTAATTAATTAGGGTTTTAGGTTAATTGAGTCAGTTTGAATCTGGGCCAATGGATCTGGCACCAGTCAACTCCCTCCAAAACCATTTGAATGTCAGCCCTTAGATTTGCATACTTCTCATTAATTCATTTTTATTTTCATTTTATTTGATTTAATTTGCACGAATTATTAAAAATAGCAAATCATGTTTAAAAATTATGAAATTTTTTGTCAAAGATTTCATTAATTTTTAAAACCCAAAAATATTTTTATTTTTATTTTTTGCATAAAAAATCATTTTTAAATCATTTAAATGTTTATTTTTAATTAGTTAATGAAAATTAATTAATTAAAAATACATTTAGGTATTTAAAAATCACCAAAAAAATCATGAACCATCCCAAGACATTTAGAAACATTATCCAACTCTCAAACCAAATTTATTTTTTGTTCTTGATGCCTTTTGATCATTTTCATTGGAATTAAATTCATTTTAAGGCAATATTTTGGTTCAAACTTTGAAAAATTCATTCTGCCTAACCATTGAGAGTTGGATGATGATTCTTCTTGCATTGCATCCTCTATAGCATGTAGTTTATAGGTTAAAATTGGTTTGAATTGATCTTGCATTTTCAATTTGTTTTGCATTTTTCATTGTGAGGTACCTTGAAACCCTAGTTGACTTGAGAAAATCATAACTCCCATTAGGTTTAGATTTAGGTCTCCTCATTTGGGCAGTGAGCTTGTATAGGTTTAGGGTATCTTTGAATGCATTTTCAATTTTTTATCATGTCATTTGCTTCTGGTTTTGGATTTTTGTATTGCATGATGTATGTAACCCTAATTTGTGCCTTCCTTTGCATCCATTTCTCATTTGCTTGCATCCAATGACTTGCCATGACATTTTGTGCATCTACATGACATATAAGACATCTTAGGACATATTAGAATCATGTTTGACCATTGCATCTTTCATTTTCCATGTTATATGTCCATTCCATTTCATAAACTTTCATGAACTTTTATGGTTCAAGCATGCTTCATTTGAATCCTCATCCTTGTATGATCATCCACAAATCTTGACATGTGTTTGCACCACCTCTTGACATCATTTGCATCATGTGTATGTTTCTGACTTTGGCCTTTGCCCATCCATATGCATTGTTTCATCTCATTTCTTCCCTTATGCATCTTGTACTAACTTTTCAGGTTAATGGTGTCGCTCCCGAAGATTTGCATCCCGGTACAAGCGCGAACGGTCGGCGAAAGGGACAATGAGAACACACAGCAGTGAACTCACTGGAAAAGAAAAGAGTCGCCAGCTAGGCATTTTTATCCCGGAGGAAAGGTAATGCTGCATAGACCTGGAAAAAGATAGATAAGACGGTCGCGAACCAGAGAGACTGAGAAAGGGGGTTGGTTACAACCTGGGAAGGTATTAGACCCCAGATTGTCCGTCGTACTCGACGGGATCCACGCTTAAAAGATTTGTGTTTTAAAGGGGTAGTGTCAGTGCAATTTGTGTGTAAAATAGCTGGAAGAGAATGTACATGTGTCAGTGTAAGAGAAGTGAAGTGTATATATGCAGTGTCAGTGCAGGAACAGGAATGAGATGCTCAAGATAATGAGGCTAAGGAATAAAGCTGGAAAGAGGGGGAATGTACAGAGACTTTTGTTCGATAACTGTTAAGTTATGCCTACGTATCCTCTCGTGCAATGAGGAAGTCAGAACACCGTAGTTCGACCCAAAGAGACTGAAAGATGAATTGACTTGTGAACTGCTTGCTTGTCAATGCTCAAGTGTATGACCTGTCTGGCTCAGGTGCGAACTGTCTTGCATTAGACGGAAGAAGCAAGTTCTCGTTTATGAGTGAAGATGATGAGAAAAGAATCCTGAAGGAGACGATTATTGTTTGTTTTTGTATTTTCAATCTTTTATTGCTTTTGAAAGTTTGTCATAGATTAATGAGCTTAAGCCTAAACCAATGGATTTAGTAAACTCATCACATCTTCCCTCTGATTAGGGGTAATGAGAATACCTTAAGTGTGAAGTCAGATTCTCACACTTAATCACCTTTGGTGTAGGATTAAGATCATTAACCTACTTGTGATTATTTAGATTTTTTTGTTGTTTTTGTTTAGTGTTGAGTAATGAGATTAAGCCATAATCAGGGATTTAACAGACTCATTACACCATCCTAATAGAAGGATAATAGATGAGAATGTTTAAGCTGAGGAAAGCTCCTCAACTTAATCCATGATTAGGGATTAAACTCATGACAAAACAAGCCTTTGATTAAGTGGATTTTATTTGGTGATAGGATGATGAAGTGATTTTTAGGGTTTGTAAGACAACTTGAGGGGGACTTGTCCATTAACACTAGGGTTAGTCCTTCTTAACCAATTAAGGAAGAATTAGAACCCTAATGCAAGGCCCAAGTTACAAGTGTGATGTCTTGATGGTTATTAAGTGAATTGATTAAGGTAGTTAAACACATTAAGGGTTTAACACTTAGGATTAAAGTTATACACTCCATCCTAAGAGAAGGATGCAGGCATAAGCTTAATCACAAAGCCTTAAAGCCTTTAGGGTTTAGTCCCTGATTATGAGATGGGAAGAGAAGACTCAAAAGAGACACAAAGGTAAAACTAAAAGGGGAGACTAATCAAAACCCTAATCATTGTCATGCTTGGTTGTTCCTAAGGTTTGTGAGGTTTTCAAGAGAAATCTTCAATGGAACCACCAGGAAGCAGATGAAAGGATCAAGAGAAGCAAAGCAACTTGCTTCATTCAAGAAGTCAAGTCACTTGAAGAAAGAAAGTGGGAAGAAGAAGAATGAGCAAGCTCAAACTCAAACACATACAAAAATGCAGCATGGATGCAAGAGAGATGAAAAGAAAAGTATGAGAAGTGAAGGCAAATTCACTTCTCAAAGTTACTTACCACCTGAAAGGTTAGGAAAGAAATGCAATGCAATGCAAAATGGGATGAGATGACATGATGAGAAACAAAACCAGAAGCATATACATGATGCTAATGATGCTATGAGATGCTACAAACATGAGGCAGCACATGGAAATGATCATACAAGTTCATGAATGCAAATGAAGCAAGCTAAAACACATGAACATACATGAAAAGTTATGAAGTGCACATGACATACAACATGGCCAATACATGATGCAATGATCAAACATGCTTTCAATATGTCTTATGATGTCAAATGAATCAAATGGATGCTTGAAATGTCATGGCAAGTCATGTTATGCAAGAGAATGCAAGATGGATGCATATGAAAGCCCAAATTAGGGTTTATGAACAATACATCAAACAAAAATCAAAATCAGAAGCAAACCCTAAGATAAAAAATTGAAAATGCCACTCAAGGGACCCCTAATCCTATACTAACCCAATGCCCAAAGGAGAAGTCTCAACTCCTAACCAATTTCAAGTTATGGTTTTCTTAAGATTTCTAGGGTTTTAGGGTTCCTAAACAAGAAAATTACCAAACAAATGGAAAATGAAAGATCAAATCATGGCCATTTAATCTTACAAACTACATGCTAAACACAATGCAATGCAAAAAGAATCAATGTCCAACTCTTCATGGATAGGCAGAAATGATTTTTGGAACTTTGGATCAAATTAATGCATAAAAATGATTTTAATTCAATGAAAAATTCTCAAAATGCATCAAGATCAAAAAATAAATTTGGTTTGAAGGTTGGACAATGTTTCTAAATGTCTTAGAACATTTCATGAATTTTTTGGTGATTTTTAAATACCTAAAAGTATTTTTAATAAATTAATTTTCATTAATCAATTAAAAATAAACTTTTAAATATTTAAAAAATACTTTTTTGATGCTAAAAATAAAAGTAAAAATATTTTTGTGTTTTAAAAATTAATGAAACCCTTGGTAAAAAATTTCATAATTTTTAAAGCATTTTTGCTATTTTTAATAAATTATATAAAACAAATGAAATATTATGAAAATAAAATGAATTAAAAGCTGAAAAAGAGAAAGTAATCAAATCCTAGGGACCAGATTCAAACTAAAACGCGCGCGTGTTGACTTGGCGCCAGATCCTACGGCCAAAATTCAAAATCAGCTAATTAATGCTTATGCCCTAATCCTGCCGTTAATTACCCTCAGGTGACCGGAACAGTGTTCCGGTCATCTTCTCCGTTCACTCCAAAACACCAACTCTCTCCACACGCGTCTAAAATGAAATCTAATTAAACAGAAATGATCCCCACTCACTCACGAATCAAAACCCCCAATCAAAACAAATTCATCACTCCTAAAATGGCTGAATCGAATCAATCTAGTTCTAGGGCAAAAAGTTTCAGAGACTGATTAAACTCTCATCTCTCCACCATTTTCAAAACTAAAGACATATTCATGATCAGGAAGGCATATAGAACAACTTAAGAACTTTAAAAATGATTTCTGGAAAAAAAGTTCTTGAGCTACCTGAGTTTCGAAGCTTTCACTCTTGCAGCTTTCTGTCCCCTTCCTTTGATGAAAACCACTCCTTGTGACCCCCTGATGATGTTTGGATGCTTAAATGAAGTTTATGTTGGCTGGTTAAGGAGTTTGTACAGCTTCTGCTCAAGCTCAGGTGAAAATGATGCTTGTGATTCAGGCTGTTTCAGGCAAAGGTGAAGGGTTCTTTATGATCAGGATGATGAGTGGAGAAGGTTTGTGAAGTTTGTTCAAGTGTTTGTGGCCTGTATGAAGAGTTTCGAAGGTTTTGGCTTTGAGAGTGAAAAATGGAAGAGTGATGTTCTTGCTTGGTTCAGGCTTATGTCTTGCTGGTTTTGGCTCAGTGAAGCAAGGTGAGTTGATCAGTGGATTTGGTTTTTGTGTTTGTGAGCTGTATGGAGAGATTCGAAGAGTTTTGCTTGAGGGAGTGATTTTGGGAATGTGATGATCTTGTGTGTTTCAGCCTTGCTTTCTATGTCAAATGGCCTGCATTTTGCTTGCATAAAATAATCCCATTGGTCAGATGATGTGACCTGGCCTGCTGTGATAGGTAAGTTCACTTTTGCAAATTGTCAACTTTGGTGTAAGGAGGGCATGGGCTAAGTTCTAGCTTGGTACAAGAGGCATGGGCTGCGCAGCAAGGTGAGGGGAAAGGCTAAGGCTGGTTCAATGGCCAATGCAGCAAGTGGGTGAAGTGTGATGAGTGGTTTTGCAACTTGATCACTTTTGAAACTTCATGAAAATCTCTTGCTTTGCCAACCATGAACATGTGATCTTTTGGTTCAAATCTGATTTTTAGAACTTGTATGATGCTTGCACATTGGTTTGATATGAACTAGAAGTCAAAAATGCCTTGGTACAAAGTTTTTGCAAGTTTCTCATTTGAGGCATATCTTGAAAATTAGTGATTTTTGCCAACTTTGACACACCATAACTTTTGATCCAAGATGAATTAGATCATGTTCTTGTACTTTTTGAAAAGGGAAAGATCTAATCTACAACTTTCATGACCAAAGTTTTTCCATTTGAAACTTTTTTGGATCAAAAAGCAAGGGTTGAAAAAGTGGCATAAAATGACATTTCATGAAAAGTCAACCATGCCCTAAAAAGTCAACTTTGCAAAAAACATGTAATTCTTGAATTTTGTGAACTTCAACCTTCTTCCATGATCAAATAAAGATCATATACACTCAAAATGATGAAGATCACCCCTTGGTTGGGTCATTGGGGGCCTCAGATGCCCTAATTTTGCACTGACTTGTCTGAAAAGTCAACCCTTGATCAGATGACTTCCCCATGGAATTTCTTCATGAAAATTGATATGCATACCCCCTATACCATATAGACACCAATAGAAACAAGAATGACCAAAAAATTTGGAGTTATGGCCTCTGAAACCAAAACCCTAATTTTAGGTCAACTGTGCAGTCAAACTTGGCTCTGCCTCCACACCAATCCCAGTTCTTGTGATTCTTTGGCATTTTTGACTTTGAGGGGATGTAATATGATATAAGAACACACATGGACCCCCTTTGAAGTAATTGATGACCTTTGGGGTGGCTCAAGAAGCTCTTGGATTGCTCAGATCACAAACCCTAGATGCAGATGACTTTGAATCTATGCAGTGAACCAAAAATGTAACATGAGATGGTATGATTGTGTTTATGCATATGAAATGATCACAAGCCATGGTGTGAATGGGTGAGGGAAAATTTGGGGTGTTTACAGCTGCCCCTATTCAAACATGAGTTAGCTGTGCAGGATGTAAGCAACGGCTTAACAGGCAAACAAGATAACTTGTGGTTGAATACCAAAGACAGTCCAAAATTTGCACTCACAGAATGAAAAAGAAAAGGGATATAGATTGTAAAGGAAAATAAAGTATATTGTAAAGTGTGGGCGACGGAGGACGACCGTCGAGCAGAGGACGACTGCTGGGTAAAGGGCAATGACGGGGACGGCCGACATGCTGGGAAAAGTGCGGAAAATAAAGCAATGACGGGGACGACCGACATGCTGGGGATAAAAGAATTATGATGGGGACGGCCATCAAGTAAAGCTGTAAGATTCTCTGGGGATAATGAAACATGACGGGGACGGCCATCAAGTTCATAACGTAAAGTAACCAACGATGGGGACGGCCATCGGGCTAAAAAGGAAAAGGGACCACGACGGGGATGGCCATCGGGTTAAAGAATGAATGAAATAAACAGATGATGGGGGACGGCCATCAAAGGTGAAGGACGATCACCTAGCAGGGGACGGCTGCTCTGTTGGGGATAAGATGAGGGACGGTCATCTAAGGTGGAGGACGACCACCTGGCAGGGTACGGCTGCCGAAAATATCGCGACATAGGACGAATGCCGGATAAAAGGTCAACGATGGGGACGGCCATCGGATGAGCATGATGGAGGACGACCATCAAGAGGTGGAGGACGACCACCTAGCAGGGGACGGCTGCTCTCAAGGTTTGTCATGACATAGGACGAATGCCATATAACCAAAATCAACAATGGGGACGGCCATTGGATAAAATGATGAAGGACGATCATCAAAAGGGTGGAGGACGACCACCTAGCAGGGGACGGCTGCTAAATATCAACGATGGGGACGGCCATCGGATGAGCATGATGGAGGACGACCATCAAGAGGTGGAGGACGACCACCTAGCAGGGTACGGCTGCTCTCAGGGTTTATCATGACACAGGATGAGTGTCAGATAAGAAGGAAAATTTGCTTTGTTGGCGATCTACTGGGGAATAGTAAACACGGACGAGTGTTTACATCCAAGAAACAAAAGGTATAAGTGTTTGGTATTTGTGTATAGATTAAAGATGCGGACGAGCATCCTTAAGACTACGATACGGACGAGTATCGGGTAGAAACAAATACTGACGCGTGTTCAAAGATGATGATACGGACGAGTATCAACTGGTTAACAGAGAACACGGACGAGCGTTGAATATTAGAGGAGTCTTCTGGGGGATAGTAGACACAGGCGAGTATCTATATTCAAGAAGACAAAAGTGTTTGACACAGTGTATGGATTAAGGATGCGGACGAGCATCCTTAAGACTATGATACGGACGAGTATCATGTAGAAACAAACCCTAGACGTATGTTCTGAGATGATGGTACGGACGAGTACCAACGAGTTAACAAAGAACAAGGACTAGTGTTGAATCTGCGGGGATATAAGTGGTATATACAAGATACGGACGAGTATCTGTATGAGTGTAACATGAGTAGTGAGTATGAGTATTGTATAGATGAGTGTTTATCTGCTGGGGAGGGTGACACAGACGAGTGTCAAGAGAGAAAAGTATAATATGAACAAATATCTGATATACAAAGTGTAGGTGACTGTGCTGGGGATATGACACGGACGGGTGCCAAAGGATTGTGTATGTAGGTATATGTGAATGCAAAGAGGATGTCTTCGGCTTTCTGTTGGGAGCATGACACGGACGGGTGTCAGGAAGTATCTGTAATACGGGTGATCTTGTTTGCAAAGAGTGTTCAGGCGACTTTACTGGGGGAAGATGGCACGGACGGGTGTCAAAATGAGTATATACTGGTGTTTGTGGATTGTGAGGCAGCTACTTTTGTCGGGGACTCTGGTGGGGATTTTTCTGTACGTTGATGAACTGTCAATATTCACAAGTGTTGGTTTAAAACATGGCTTATGATTATGCTATATGTTTGATTTTTGCCGTAATGCTCCGTGTTAAAACGGAATGCTACGCTTTGTGGGTGAACATGATGCGAATGCTATGATTATGCAAAGATACCAAACCGGGATCCGGATCCCGCTGCTTGTGAAGATCTTCGGCCGATCTGCTTGAAATGGACATCCCAGCTGGGGGTGAGATCATTGGTAGACCTGATGAGATGATATTCTGCTTGGGGAATGGGTCAATGACAGACCTATTCCAATAAATGAGAGACCCAGCTGGGGTTTGAAAGAGCTTTCTTCACTCTGTTGTGATTCCTTCGTGCGTTGCTCTTTCTGGATAGAGGCTGAGACTCTGTGGGGAGAGCTCCTTGGCTTTTGTACTCGGCTGAGGGTGAGATGGCAACTCGGCTGGGGAGAAAGAGAGATCACTGAAAGACCTCCCTAGGGATTCTGCTGAAGAGGATCCTTGACTCAGCCGGGGATATGGGCGCCTTCGGTGATGCCTGGCAACTCTGATGGGGATAAGTAATAAGTGGCAACTCAGCTGGGGAGAAAGCATTTCGGGTGCTAAGACGGAGTGAGTGTTGATTTGCCAGCTTGCTGGGATGAAGCTTACATGCCCCAAGTTACATTCTGGATACCTGCAATCCTGCAAAGATAAGGAAGCGCACAAGTAATCCCGAGGTACCCTTTACCGGATTCCGTCATAGGAGTTTAGACACTACTGAGAGTAAGTATATTTCCTGTGAGCATGTTTTTTTGTTTTTGAAGATAAACATCTGTATTCTATGCAATCAGTTTCTTTTAAACATCAGACATTTTTTGCAAATAAAATGTACAAGACAAAACATGACTGAAAATCTGATTTTATTAATTCACATGCCCTGAATTGGCGAGATACAGTCAAAGAAACAAATCCCCTGGAATGAGGAGATCGTTACAAATTGAGAAACAAAATGCTGGCAATGTTGATGACGCTTTAAGGAGCTTCCTCTCTTGCTATGACTCGTATGACTTTTTGACGTTCTTCTCATCTGGCTTTCTGAAGAATGTTGATTCTGATTGAAGCTTGATCCTTTCGAAGCTTACCAAGTTGTAAACGATACAGACGAATTCAGACTGCAGTTGTTCGCTTATTCCCTTATTTTGCATGGATCGCCCTTTCAGGTTTTCAATCCATCGGGATACCCATTTTTGCCTGAGTTGTCCGCTGTGGCTTTTCAACTCAGCGGGTGTACATTCTTTTGTTTATTTTCCCTTATTTTTGCCCGAGTCTTTTATTTTGTTTTTGACTCGCCGGGATGCCCTATTTTTGCCTGGACTTACATTCTGTTTTTGTGTCCAGCGGGTCTTTTTTACGCGAAGTATTTTTTAACTGCATCTGAATTCACAGGGGACGGGAAATCTTCACCATCCATGGTGCTGAGCATCAGTGCTCCACCAGAGAAAACTTTCTTTACCACAAATGGTCCTTCATAATTCGGAGTCCACTTACCCCTGTGGTCTGTATGCGGAGGGAGGATTCTTTTCAGCACAAGATCCCCTACTTGGTACTCTCGGTGCCTGACTTTCTGATCGAAGGCTTTCTTCATTCTTTTCTGATATAACTGCCCATGACAGATTGCAGCCAACCTCTTTTCTTCAATCAGATTTAGTTGTTCGTATCGGGCCCGAACCCATTCGGCTTCGTTCAGCTTAACATCCATCAGTACCCGTAGGGAGGGTAATTCAACTTCAACAGGTAGGACTGCTTCCATACCATACACAAGCTGATACGGTGTTGCCCCAGTGGACGTTCTGATTGACGTGCGGTACCCATGCAAGGAAAATGGTAGCATTTCGTGCCAGTCTTTGTAAGTGACTACCATCTTCTGCACAATCTTCTTGATATTCTTGTTTGCTGCTTCGACATCGCCATTCATCTTTGGCCTGTAAGGAGAAGAATTGTGATGTTGGATCTTGAAGTCCCGGCACAGCTCTGCCATCATTTTGTTGTTCAAATTGGAACCATTGTCAGTAATGATTCGCTCGGGCACTCCATATCGACAGATGATATCTCTTTTCAGAAATCTGGCTACCACTTGCCTTGTAACGTTTGCATATGAGGCTGCTTCAACCCACTTGGTAAAATAATCAATGGCGACCAAGATGAATCTGTGACCGTTCGAGGCAGTTGGCTCAATCTTACCAATCATGTCAATGCCCCACATAGCAAAGGGCCAGGGTGAAGACATTATGTTCAGAGGATTGGGAGGCACATGCACCTTATCTGCATAAATCTGGCATTTATGGCATTTTCTGGCATAGGCACAACAATCGGCATCCATTGTGATCCAGTAATATCCTGATCTTAGCAACTTCTTAGCCATGGCATGTCCTCCAGCATGGGTACCAAAGGATCCTTCGTGCACTTCATGCATTAGCAGATCTGCTTCTGTCTTGTCGACGCATCTGAGGAGTACCATATCAAAGTTCCTTTTGTATAAAGACCCATCAGTGTTCAGAAAGAAACTTCCAGCAAGCCTTCTCAAAGTCTTCTTATCATTGGATGATGCCCTAGGTGGGTATGTTTGGTCCTCCAAGAAGCACTTAATGTCATGGAACCAAGGCTTATCATCTTTAACAACATCTTCTGCGAACACATATGCTGGTCTGTCAAGTCTGGACACTGAAATTTGAGGTACAAAGTTGGCAGCCTGAACTTTGATCATGGACGAAATGGTAGCCAGAGCATCTGCAAACTGATTCTCGTCCCGAGGGATATACTCGAGCTTGACTGTTGTAAAGAAAGTCAATAACCTCCTTGTATAATCCCTGTAAGGTATCAGATGATCCTGGTGTGTGTACCATTTGCCATTGGTTTGATTGACTACCAAAGTTGAATCTCCGAATACGGTCAATGTCTTAATCCTGAGGTCAATGGCTTCCTCAAGACCCATAATGCAAGCTTCGTATTCAGCTTCGTTGTTAGTGCAGTTGAAAGTGAGCTTTGCCGAGAAAGGCATGTGAACTCCCTTAGGTGTAATGAGTACTGCACCAACACCACGACCATTCATGTTAACAGCCCCATCAAACATCATAGTCCATTCTTCTTCCGGGTCAGGCCCTTCAGTGTGAACAGGCTCTTCATGATCTTTTGCTTTTATGAACATGATTTCTTCATCAGGGAAGTCAAATCTCATAGGCTGGTAATCATCAATAGGTTGCTCAGCAAGATATTCAGACAATACACTGCCCTTGATGGCTTTCTGAGAAGTGTACTGGATGTCATATTCTGTGAGAATCATCTGCCATCTTGCAACCCGTCCGGTAAGAGCTGGCTTCTCAAATATGTACTTAACCGGGTCCATTTTTGAGATCAACAAAGTAGTGTGGGTCAACATATACTGTCTCAGTCGGCGAGCAGCCCACGCTAAAGCACAGCAAGTTTTCTCGAGCAGTGAATAACGTTGTTCACAGTCGGTAAACTTTTTGCTTAGGTAGTATATTGCATACTCTTTTCGACCAGACTCGTCATGCTGGCCCAGCACACACCCCATTGACTCTTCTAATACTGTCAAGTACATTATCAGAGGTCTTCCTTCAACTGGTGGCATAAGGATTGGAGGTTCTTGTAAGTATTCCTTGATTTTGTCAAATGCCTTCTGGCAGTCTTCGTTCCACCTGACCGTCTGTTCTTTTCTTAACAATTTGAACAAGGGTTCACAGGTTGCTGTAAGGTGAGATATGAACCTCGAAATGTAATTCAATCTACCTAAGAACCCTCGAATCTCTTTCTCTGTTTTCGGTGCAGGCATCTCTTGAATAGCTTTGACTTTATCAGGGTCAACTTCAATCCCTTTCTCGTTCACAATAAAACCCAGCAGCTTACCAGATCTCACCCCGAATGTGCATTTGTTGGGGTTCAACTTCAGTTGATACTTCCTCAGACGCTTGAACAGCTTCAGCAGATTTACCAGGTGGTCTTCTTCAGTGAGGGACTTGGCAATCATGTCATCCACATAACATTCAATTTCTTTATGGATCATATCGTGGAATAATGTCACCATAGCCCGTTGATATGTTGCACCGGCATTCTTCAGTCCAAATGGCATCACCTTGTAACAGAACGTGCCCCAGGTTGTGATGAAGGTTGTCTTATCCATGTCTTCAGGTGACATCTTGATCTGATTGTATCCTGAAAATCCGTCCATGAAGGAGAATACCGAGAACTGAGCCGTGTTATCCACCAACACATCAATGTGAGGTAATGGGAAATCATCCTTCGGGCTGGCTCTGTTCAGATCCCGGTAGTCAACACACATCCTTACTTTGCCGTCCTTCTTAGGCACAGGTACTATATTAGCAACCCACGGCGGATAGCTAGTTACAGCAAGGAACCCGGCGTCCCATTTCTTTTGTACCTCTTCTTTGATTTTCATTGCCATGTCCGGGCGAGTGCGGCGTAGCTTCTGTTTAACCGGCGGACATTCTTCTCTCAAAGGCAGCTTGTGTACAACAATGTCGGTATCCAACCCTGGCATATCTTGATAAGACCAAGCAAACACATCCACATACTCTCGAAGCAGGTCAACCAGTTGTCTTTTCACTGAGTCTTGTAAGCAGGCCCCGATTTTAACTTCTTTCACGTCGTCACCTATACCAAGATTGATCGTTTCAACCTCCTCCTGGTGAGGAGTAATAACCTTTTCCTCTTGTCTTAACAACCTGGCTAGCTCTTCAGGAAGCTCATATTCTTCTTCAACCCCTTCATCAGCTTGATTGATCGGATTGTCAAAGTCATACGAAGTCATAACCGTGTTGTTGTCGGTGCTGTCTGGAAGGCACTCTCTGCAAGGGTTCAGTTTGTTCATTTTAGTGATTTGATTTTAATCTTGTTTTAGAAAAGTGAAATAAAGTTGTCATTTTGAAAACATTGCCATTTATTTTTTGTACAAAAAGAAAAATGGAAAAACAGTGAACGGAAAAGAAAAAGGACTCGTTTGCAAAAGGATGTCTGATATTTCATTGATTAATCTTGTTTGCACAAAAAGTACAGATGGCCCGATTACAAAATGAGTCTTGTCATCTTGGGCAAGATGCAAGACTTTGATGCATGCTATAAAAATACAGGAAATAATAATTACTCTGCATGAGTAACTCTTATAATTTCCTGGGAAGACCAGTTTGAGATACTGCTCCCCGGGATCTTTGGACGAATCCAGCTTTCCAGGTTGCGTTCTTCTTCCAGCTCGTCTTCCAAACAGTTGACAGCATCAGGGGTGAGCATCCCCCCACTCACAAAGTTGGGCTCTTTCGCAGCCTCTGCTTGATCTTGTTGAGTTGGTTTGTAACCCAACCCAAATCTATCCTCTTTCTTCTCCACCGGTAGTAGTTTGCCCCATCCTTGGGCAGTTCCTTCCTCAACAACCTTCCGGGCTTGTTGGTATGATGATATTGAAGTACCAGGCACAGCAGATGTTTCATTGACATTCAAGGCTTCAAAACCTTGGCTCATTGTTTCATGGATCTCCCCATCCATCTCAATATACTTATAGGTAGCCAGGTGGCTGACAAAAATATCCTCCTCTCCACAGATTGTAACGATTTGACCCTCCCACTCATATTTTAACTTCTGGTGAAGGGTAGAGGTCACGGCGCCAGCGGCGTGAATCCATGGCCTACCCAATAGACAGCTGGTGGCAGGCTGTATATCCATCACGTAGAAGGTCGTTTTAAAGGTCTGCGGGCCAATCGTTATGGGCAACTCGATCTCTCCCAGAACCGATCTCTTTGAGCCATCAAAGGCTCTCACCACCAGGTTGCTGGGTCTTAACGCCAATCCGTCATATTCTAGCTTCACCAGGGCCTTTTTAGGCAAGACATTGAGGGATGACCCCGTGTCTACCAGCACATGGGAAAGGACAGCACCTTTACATTCCATGGTTATGTGCAAGGCTTTGTTATGGTTGCGGCCTTCCGTAGTCAAGTCAGTGTTGGTGAACCCTAGTCCATGACTAGCATTAACATTTCCAACTACAGCTTCCAACTGATTGACAGTGATCTCTTCAGGCACATAAGCTGCGTGCAAAACTTTGAGTAGTGCGTTCCGATGGGCTTCGGAGCACATAAGCAATGATAGGATTGAGATCTTGGAAGGCGTCTGATGAAGCTGATCCACTATTTTGTAATCACTTTTCTTGATGATTCGCATGAACTCATCAACTTCTTGGTCAAAGGGTGTTTTCAAAGCTTCCTTGACAGTCTGCTCTTCCTGCACCAAGCTTTTCCCTTTTGCCTTGGCAGCAGCTTCTGCTTCGGCAGTGGGTCTCTGAATTTGTGGAGCAAAGAGACGTCCGCTTCGAGTGAAGCCTCCGCCTCCTCCCACATTGTCTATTTGTGGTGCAGGGGTTGATGATTCAAAAGTGATTTTTTGTCCTTCACAATACAAGTCAGAGCCGTAATGCCAAGGGATGGCATTACTGCTTTCATAAGGTACTGGTCCAGGCACCGTGATAGTGACTGGACTGACTGCAACTGCGGAAGGAATTGTGATAGTTTGCGGATCATAATAAATTGTGACTGGTGCTCTGATGGGAGCAGCACCTTCTGAGTTGTAGGCAGAGTTGTTTTCAGGATCATAAAATATTGTGACAGTTGATACGTCTTCATGATTTGTTGCTGATGTTGTAGGAGACATTGTTGGAAGGATGGACGTTGTTGTTGTAGGAGATTCAAACTGGAGTGGTGCTGAAGTTGTAGAAGGAAAATTTGTTGATGGCTGGTCAGTTGAAATGACAGATGAAGTACTTGTTGATGAAGCCGAAGAGTTGTCGGGAACAATGGTTGTTGCAGTTGTAGGAGTCGCTGGAACTGTTGCTGGTAAGATTGCTGGATTTGTTGGAAATGATGTGGTGATTTGAAGCTGGCCACTCTGAATGAGACCATCTATGCCATTCCTCATGTTATCGCACCCATTTACTGAGATATTGCAGTAAGCACACCCCAACTCACACCCCGGGAACATTTGACATTCGAGGAGCTGAGCCTTAATTTCCACCAACGGTGTCCGGATCTGACCCACACTGGTTATTAAATAAGACGGCAAGTCTTCTTCAATAGCGTTAATTCTGGGACCCCCGTGGTTTGGCATAGGATTTTTGTTGACATTGGGTGGTGGTGCGAAATTCAAGGCCTTAGAGTCTACCAGGTCTTGTACCTTCATATGCAGAGCTCTGCACTTTTCTGTACTGTGGCCAGGTGCATTTGAATGAAAAGCACATCTGGCATTGGAGTCATAATTCCTGGGTAGACTATTAGGATCCGGAGGTGCCAACGTCCTTAGCTCAACCAGGTTGAGTTTCAGGAGTTGTGGCAACAATGTAGCATATGGCATAGGGATCGGATCGATCACCCTGTTGGCTTGAGAAGGCCTCTGCTGAAATGGCCTTTGCTGGTTGTTGTTGTTGGCGTTGTTGTAGTTTCTCGGAGGATACTGAGCTTGTTGATGGTACTGAGGTTGTTGTTGATAGTTTTGTTGTGGAGGTTGATAAACTGGTTGAGGATGAGCTGGGGCGGGGATGGTGACTGCTGCTACAGACCTGTGAACATATTGGGGTCTGCCCCTGTTGGTGTGGATGGCATTGGTCTCGCCAGTTCTTCTTGGGCCTGCAAAAGGCTTCCTTGTACTACTGGATGAGCTTGCACCGTTGTCAGAAATCTTACCCATCTTTAATAGACTTTCAATTCTCTCCCCGGCTATGACAACATCTGCAAAGCTGGTAGACGAGAAGGCAGCCAGCCTGTCAATATATGTTCCCTGGAGGGTGTTCATAAACATATCTGCCATTTCCCTCTCAGACATAGGTGGCTGAACAGCAGCAGCCAATTGCCTCCATCTCTGGGCGTATTCTCGGAAACTTTCCCTTGACGACTGTGACATTCCCATTAGGAGGGTCCTGTTGGGTGCCATGTCTAAGTTGTACTGATATTGTCTGATGAAGGCCTCTGCCAGGTCCTTCCAACACCTGATAGTTGCCCTTGTCAAGTGAGAGTACCATTCTCTTGACGCTCCCGTCAAGCTATCCTCAAAATAGAACATCCAAAGCTTCTCATCCATAGTATAGGCCTTCAGCCTTCCCAGAAATGATTGTAAATGAGTCCGGGGGCATGAAGTCCCGTTGTATTTTTCAAAACAAGGAGGCTTGAACTTGTGGGGAATCCTGACCCCGTCTACCAAGCCCATGTCCATGACATCGAAACCCAAAGAGTTTTGAGACTCTAAGGATCTTAATTTCTCATCTATCTCATCCAAACTTCTATCATAAGCTTCTTCCCCAGCACCCATTACTGTGAATTGATCCTCTTGAGGGTCTTCTTGCAGTACCCTGCCTGCAGTGGCAGTCCCTTGAACATTGGCAGGAATGTTGACCTCTGGATGAAGATGGGGGCCAAATACAGGGGGGTTAACATGAGGTTGAACCCTTTCATTGTTGCTGGTGCCGGCAGTCCCTATATGTGGATCCTCTTGATTTCTCCCTTCCACCAGTGCTCTGAGCCTCTCCTGGCTTTGAGCCATGTTGTTCATTACCTCCATAAACTGTGTCATTTGGTTCCTCATTTCCAACCTCTCGTTGGTCATTTGGTTCCTGACCTCTGTGAGGTCCTGCTGCATCTGATCCATCTGTATGCCCGGAAGGTTGTTACGGGTTGGATAACGGTGCGGACGGTTGAGGGGAAATACCCGGCGTCGAGCAATAGTTCCTGAACACCACAACAGAGTTAGCAACAATAAAACAAAAACCTACAAAACAAACAAAAGGGTTAGCATGCAATGCAGTATGCTTATTCGTTTTCAAGGTATCCGGCTTGGCATTCAGTTTTGACCCTTCCAGACCCTTGAAGATGCTGTTGATGCTGCTTTTGAAGTGAAACTTGGATGGAACAAACTAGCACATATATTACAAAAAGCAAATGGTACATAGTTTGTTTTACAAATACAAGCCCTCGGAGGGGTCAAAATGCATTACAAGAAAGTAAAAGTACATGGAATGAAAGCAACAACAAACAAATGGTCAAACACCAAGACCAAACTCATCCTCCCGAACTTCTTTGAGAAGCGCTTCGGTCACAGGATCAGCTGGACGCTCCGTAAGATTCCTGATAAGGAGATTCCGGGTTGTAACAGCTGCAGTTAGCTTCTTGTGCTGACTTTGGTCCTTTGACCTCTTCACTCCAGCTCTGATCTTCAGCTCTGATATCTCCCTCTGGGCTGCTGCCAGGGCTTCTTGCTGCTCTTTGGCACTAGCTTCCATCTGCTCTATCTTGTCTTGGACCCTCTTGTCCTCCAGAGTACGAGCCTCGGTGATCCTGACCCACCTAGCCTGACTCTCCTTCAGATACAAGTCTGTCCTTGCTCTCTGGAACTGGGCTTCCTTGCAAGCATTCTTCAGAATTTGTTCTCCAGCCCTAGATTTCTTGATATAATCCTCAGACTTCTCAATTTTAGCCAGATGCTCTACTCTCAACTTCTCCAGCCTCTCAATATCCAACCTACCATCACTCCTCTCCCAGAGGGTCTTCTGCAAAGCCTGAGTCAACTTCTCATTTCTTTCCTTCAAGCTCTCAAAATCCTCTAAGCTGACAGTGGCAGGAGGTGGTGCTGAGGATGATCCAGGCATATCTTCCACGGTAAAGGGCATTCCAGAAAATTGAGCCCTGGCATGGGACCACTCATAATATTGTGCTGATGCTACATTGTTGCACTTCCCCAGAATGGTTACTCCCTTGGTTTGAACATTATCCCAAGCCCAGGCCGCCTGCCTAACAATAGCCAGATTAGGCTTGTTCTCACAATAAAGAGTTTCAGCCAAGTTTTGTGCCTTAGGAGTGTGGACCAGTGCATAGCCCAGTTGTCTTCTGAACAGCAGAGGGTTATAATTGATACTACCCTTAACTCCTATTAGGGGCACATTGGGAAAATCCCCACAGCTGGTGATGATATCCCTGCCCTTGGTGCTTTGGGTGCACCACCTGATATCAGCTGAAGTTAGTGCAGTGAGTCTTTTAGCCCAGTTTCTCTGCTGATGAGGGTTCAAAAATGCATCTGTCCTGGGCAAATGCTTGAGAAGCCAAGTATGGAACAATGGAGCACAACACCTCACTAATCTTCCCCTCTGCTTTTCATTCCTCTGATGCACTGAGTAATAGAGATCCCCCAATAAAGTTGGCACTGGGTTCCTCTGAATGAAAAGATGGATTGCATTCTTGCTAATGAATCGAGGCTCATCTGCAAACAATACAATTCCATATATGCTCAGGGCCAATAAAGCACAGACAGCTTTCCACTCTCCCAAAGAAGCCTTCAGGGTAGCTTGAGAGATCAAGAAATCCAGATGTAAGCCAGGGATTCCAGCCTTAGAAGTCATATGCTGCTCAATCAGAACAGGTTCCAGGTACAAAGCCTTTGCTACTTCTTCATTACCAGGAAAGACCATCTCAGGGTTGAAAGGGACTCCACCTCTGATAGGTATACCAACTAATGATGAGTATTCTTCCAATAAGGGGGCCAACTGAAAGTCCTGAAAAGTGAAACATCTCAGTGGGGGATCATAAAACTGAAGGCAAGTGTGGATCAGGCTTCTCTGTGAGGGGTCCAGATCCATAACCATATCAAGTATATCCCCATAGTGTTCTCTGAACAATGGTATGTGATCTGGAGTGATCAGGGTCTGAATCCTCCTGATGTCAGCTAGCTCTGGCTGGAAGAAGTGGTAGGTGATGTTACTCTTTTTAGGAGCCATGTTGTTGAAGATGAGTGGAGACAGGTGTTGATGATAACACTGAAGATTGGGCCACTGATTGGCTGGTGCAGGTGACTGAAGTAGATAGCTGATAGCAGAAGCAGATGCTGATGAAGATAGGTCAATACTGAAGATAGGGTCAAAACCAAACCAAAAATGAAAGTGGATACCCTGAAACACAAATAAGCAAATGTTAATATGATGCAATGATTATGTATGCAAATGATATGCAAGGGTTTGTGACTGAGCTGGATCTGATAAAGTGCTCTGATATAGGTTAAAGTATGTTCAAGAAATCCAGATGGAGGTCTATAAATCCAGTAATCAAGGTGGGGGGGCTCAAATAAAGAGCCACATGTCCAGGGTTTAGAATCATAAGAACTGTTCCAACATGGAGTATTCTTAATCAAACAAAGTAACAGGGTATTCTGAGGCCAAGGTACCTGCAAACCTGTAAACAGCCCATCCCCCTCACAGGTGGTGTTCTAAAACAAGGATCCTCAGACTTGGATCAGTTATGAGAAGTGTAACCACTTCTAACCCGGAGGTACAATGTTTACAATAACCATAAAAGTTCCTCCTCTAATTCACCTCAGTTTCTGAAGGTCAATACTAAAAGGTCATCCAGACTTAGCAGGCTTCCCAGATAGCCCTAGCATTGCAGGAAATCTGCAACACAGAGTTCTCAAGAAGAAACCCATATCTGAACTGTGTTTCATATTCCCGCACCAGACCGAGATGGAATGGGAAAGAATATGAACCACTCTAGCCTAGGTGTCACTCAGGTCCCAGGTATAGGACCTTAACTCTCAATAAAACCCCACCCACAAAAGCAAAACCAGATCCAGCCAGCACAGTATGATAGTATGAAAAATATAAAGCTATAAATAAATCAACTGTACATAAAGCAAAAATAAATACAAATACAAGCACAAATAGCATATAACACCCCAGTAAACACAAATCAAACAAGAGCTAGGAGGAACCCACAAAAAGAACCAGAAGCCCTGGTTGCAGTATAAGGGTCCCCAGCAGAGTCGCCAAGCTGTCGCTCCCGAAGATTTGCATCCCGGTACAAGCGCGAACGGTCGGCGAAAGGGACAATGAGAACACACAGCAGTGAACTCACTGGAAAAGAAAAGAGTCGCCAGCTAGGCATTTTTATCCCGGAGGAAAGGTAATGCTGCATAGACCTGGAAAAAGATAGATAAGACGGTCGCGAACCAGAGAGACTGAGAAAGGGGGTTGGTTACAACCTGGGAAGGTATTAGCACCCAGATTGTCCGCCGTACTCGACGGGATCCACGCTTAAAAGATTTGTGTTTTAAAGGGGTAGTGTCAGTGCAATTTGTGTGTAAAATAGCTGGAAGAGAATGTACAGGTGTCAGTGTAAGAGAAGTGAAGTGTATATATGCAGTGTCAGTGCAGGAACAGGAATGAGATGCTCAAGATAATGAGGCTAAGGAATAAAGCTGGAAAGAGGGGGAATGTACAGAGACTTTTGTTCGATAACTGTTAAGTTATGCCTACGTATCCTCTCGTGTAATGAGGAAGTCAGAACACCGTAGTTCGACCCAAAGAGACTGAAAGATGAATTGACTTGTGAACTGCTAGCTTGTCAATGCTCAAGTGTATGACCTATCTGGCTCAGGTGCGAACTGTCTTGCATTAGACGGAAGAAGCAAGTTCTCGTTTATGAGTGAAGATGATGAGAAAAGAATCCCGAAGGAGACGATTATTGTTTGTTTTTGTATTTTCAATCTTTTATTGCTTTTGAAAGTTTGTCATAGATTAATGAGCTTAAGCCTGAACCAATGGATTTAGTAAACTCATCACATCTTCCCTCTGATTAGGGGTAATGAGAATACCTTAAGTGTGAAGTCAGATTCTCACACTTAATCACCTTTGGTGTAGGATTAAGATCATTAACCTACTTGTGATTATTTAGATTTTTTTGTTGTTTTTGTTTAGTGTTGAGTAATGAGATTAAGCCATAATCAGGGATTTAACAGACTCATTACACCATCCTAATAGAAGGATAATAGATGAGAATGTTTAAGCTGAGGAAAGCTCCTCAACTTAATCCATGATTAGGGATTAAACTCATGACAAAACAAGCCTTTGATTAAGTGGATTTTATTTGGTGATAGGATGATGAAGTGATTTTTAGGGTTTGTAAGACAACTTGAGGGGGACTTGTCCATTAACACTAGGGTTAGTCCTTCTTAACCAATTAAGGAAGAATTAGAACCCTAATGCAAGGCCCAAGTTACAAGTGTGATGTCTTGATGGTTATTAAGTGAATTGATTAAGGGAGTTAAACACATTAAGGGTTTAACACTTAGGATTAAAGTTATACACTCCATCCTAAGAGAAGGATGCAGGCATAAGCTTAATCACAAAGCCTTAAAGCCTTTAGGGTTTAGTCCCTGATTATGAGATGGGAAGAGAAGAATCAAAAGAGACACAAAGGTAAAACTAAAAGGGGAGACTAATCAAAACCCTAATCATTGTCATGCTTGGTTATTCCTAAGGTTTGTGAGGTTTTCAAGAGAAATCTTCAATGGAACCACCAGGAAGCAGATGAAAGGATCAAGAGAAGCAAAGCAACTTGCTTCATTCAAGAAGTCAAGTCACTTGAAGAAAGAAAGTGGGAAGAAGAAGAATGAGCAAGCTCAAACTCAAACACATACAAAAATGCAGCATGGATGCAAGAGAGATGAAAAGAAAAGTATGAGAAGTGAAGGCAAATTCACTTCTCAAAGTTACTTACCACCTGAAAGGTTAGGAAAGAAATGCAATGCAATGCAAAATGGGATGAGATGACATGATGAGAAACAAAACCAGAAGCATATACATGATGCTAATGATGCTATGAGATGCTACAAACATGAGGCAGCACATGGAAATGATCATACAAGTTCATGAATGCAAATGAAGCAAGCTAAAACACATGAACATACATGAAAAGTTATGAAGTGCACATGACATACAACATGGCCAATACATGATGCAATGATCAAACATGCTTTCAATATGTCTTATGATGTCAAATGAATCAAATGGATTCTTGAAATGTCATGGCAAGTCATGTTATGCAAGAGAATGCAAGATGGATGCATATGAAAGCCCAAATTAGGGTTTATGAACAATACATCAAACAAAAATCAAAATCAGAAGCAAACCCTAAGATAAAAAATTGAAAATGCCACTCAAGGGACCCCTAATCCTATACTAACCCAATGCCCAAAGGAGAAGTCTCAACTCCTAACCAATTTCAAGTTATGGTTTTCTTAAGATTTCTAGGGTTTTAGGGTTCCTAAACAAGAAAATTACCAAACAAATGGAAAATGAAAGATCAAATCATGGCCATTTAATCTTACAAACTACATGCTAAACACAATGCAATGCAAAAAGAATCAATGTCCAACTCTTCATGGATAGGCAGAAATGATTTTTGGAACTTTGGATCAAATTAATGCATAAAAATGATTTTAATTCAATGAAAAATTCTCAAAATGCATCAAGATCAAAAAATAAATTTGGTTTGAAGGTTGGACAATGTTTCTAAATGTCTTAGAACATTTCATGAATTTTTTGGTGATTTTTAAATACCTAAAAGTATTTTTAATAAATTAATTTTCATTAATCAATTAAAAATAAACTTTTAAATATTTAAAAAATACTTTTTTGATGCTAAAAATAAAAGTAAAAATATTTTTGTGTTTTAAAAATTAATGAAACCCTTGGTAAAAAATTTCATAATTTTTAAAGCATTTTTGCTATTTTTAATAAATTATATAAAACAAATGAAATATTATGAAAATAAAATGAATTAAAAGCTGAAAAAGAGAAAGTAATCAAATCCTAGGGACCAGATTCAAACTAAAACGCGCGCGTGTTGACTTGGAGCCAGATCCTACGGCCAAAATTCAAAATCAGCTAATTAATGCTTATGCCCTAATCCTGCCGTTAATTACCCTCAGGTGACCGGAACAGTGTTCCGGTCATCTTCTCCGTTCACTCCAAAACACCAACTCTCTCCACACGCGTCTAAAATGAAATCTAGTTAAACAGAAATGATCCCCACTCACTCACGAATCAAAGCCCCCAATCAAAACAAATTCATCACTCCTAAAATGGCTGAATCGAATCAATCTAGTTCTAGGGCAAAAAGTTTCAGAGACTGATTAAACTCTCATCTCTCCACCATTTTCAAAACTAAAGACATATTCATGATCAAGAAGGCATATAGAACAACTTAAGAACTTTAAAAATGATTTCTGGAAAAAAAGTTCTTGAGCTACCTGAGTTTCGAAGCTTTCACTCTTGCAGCTTTCTGTCCCCTTCCTTTGATGAAAACCACTCCTTGTGACCCCCTGATGATGTTTGGATGCTTAAATGAAGTTTATGTTGGCTGGTTAAGGAGTTTGTACAGCTTCTGCTCAAGCTCAGGTGAAAATGGTGCTTGTGATTCAGGTTGTTTCAGGCAAAGGTGAAGGGTTCTTTATGATCAGGATGATGAGTGGAGAAGGTTTGTGAAGTTTGTTCAAGTGTTTGTGGCCTGTATGAAGAGTTTCGAAGGTTTTGGCTTTGAGAGTGAAAAATGGAAGAGTGATGTTCTTGCTTGGTTCAGGCTTATGTCTTGCTGGTTTTGGCTCAGTGAAGCAAGGTGAGTTGATCAGTGGATTTGGTTTTTGTGTTTGTGAGCTGTATGGAGAGATTCGAAGAGTTTTGCTTGAGGGAGTGATTTTGGGAATGTGATGATCTTGTGTGTTTCAGCCTTGCTTTCTATGTCAAATGGCCTGCATTTTGCTTGCATAAAATAATCCCATTGGTCAGATGATGTGACCTGGCCTGCTGTGATAGGTAAGTTCACTTTTGCAAATTGTCAACTTTGGTGTAAGGAGGGCATGGGCTAAGTTCTAGCTTGGTACAAGAGGCATGGGCTGCGCAGCAAGGTGAGGGGAAAGGCTAAGGCTGGTTCAATGGCCAATGCAGCAAGTGGGTGAAGTGTGATGAGTGGTTTTGCAACTTGATCACTTTTGAAACTTCATGAAAATCTCTTGCTTTGCCAACCATGAACATGTGATCTTTTGGTTCAAATCTGATTTTTAGAACTTGTATGATGCTTGCACATTGGTTTGATATGAACTAGAAGTCAAAAATGCCTTGGTACAAAGTTTTTGCAAGTTTCTCATTTGAGGCATATCTTGAAAATTAGTGATTTTTGCCAACTTTGACACACCATAACTTTTGATCCAAGATGAATTAGATCATGTTCTTGTACTTTTTGAAAAGGGAAAGATCTAATCTACAACTTTCATGACCAAAGTTTTTCCATTTGAAACTTTTTTGGATCAAAAAGCAAGGGTTGAAAAAGTGGCATAAAATGACATTTCATGAAAAGTCAACCATGCCCTAAAAAGTCAACTTTGCAAAAAACTTGTAATTCTTGAATTTTGTGAACTTCAACCTTCTTCCATGATCAAATAAAGATCATATACACTCAAAATGATGAAGATCACCCCTTGGTTGGGTCATTGGGGGCCTCAGATGCCCTGATTTTGCACTGACTTGTCTGAAAAGTCAACCCTTGATCAGATGACTTCCCCATGGAATTTCTTCATGAAAATTGATATTCATACCCCCTATACCATATAGAGACCAATAGAAACAAGAATGACCAAAAAATTTGGAGTTATGGCCTCTGAAACCAAAACCCTAATTTTAGGTCAACTGTGCAGTCAAACTTGGCTCTGCCTCCACACCAATCCCAGTTCTTGTGATTCTTTGGCATTTTTGACTTTGAGGGGATGTAATATGATATAAGAACACACATGGACCCCCTTTGAAGTAATTGATGACCTTTGGGGTGGCTCAAGAAGCTCTTGGATTGCTCAGATCACAAACCCTAGATGCAGATGACTTTGAATCTATGCAGTGAACCAAAAATGTAACATGAGATGGTATGATTGTGTTTATGCATATGAAATGATCACAAGCCATGGTGTGAATGGGTGAGGGCAAATTTGGGGTGTTTACAAATGGTAAGTTTGTTTGAGAGGTGGATTTGCCTTCACCTCCTACCTCTTCTCACCTTATCATTTTACATCCTTGCTGCATTTTTACTTGTCTTTGAGTGGGCTTGCTCACTTGTGCCTCTCTTCCCTCTTTTCTCTTCTCATCTCATCCCTTTTCTATCTTGCTTCTCCTTGGTGGCTTCCTTGAAGATTTCTCCTCTTAAGCCTCACAAACCCTAGGAATTCCAAGCATGATAACATTTTAGGATTGTTTAGTCCCCCTTAGACTCTTTCCTTTGAGTTTTATTTGAGTCTTCTCTTCTCACCTCATAATCAAAGACTAAACCTTCAAGGTTTTAAGGCTTTGTGATTAAGCTTATGTCTGCATCCTTCTATTAGGATGGAGTGTATAACTTTAATCCTAAGTGTTAAACCCTTAATGTGTTTAAATCCTTTAATCAATTCACTTAATAATTATTAAGACATCAAGCTTGTAACTTGGGCCTTACATTAGGGTTCTAATTCTTCCTTAATTGGTTAAGAAGGACTAACCCTAGTGTTAATGGACAAGTCCCCCTCAAGTTTGTCTTACAAACCATAACAATCATTTCTTCATCTTATCATTAATTAAAATCCATTTAATAAAGGGCTTGTTTTGTCATGAGGTTAATCCCTAATCATGGGTTAAGTTGAGGATCCTTCCTCAGCTTAAATGTTCTCATCTGTTATCCTTCTATTAGGATGGTGTAATGGGTCCATTAAATCCTTGATTATGGCTTAAACTCATTATTTAACACTAAACAAAAATAACAAAAACATCTAAATAAATGCAAGTGGGTTAATGATCTTAATCCTATACCATGGTGATTAAGTGTGATGTGCTTACTTCATACTTAAGGTATTCTCATTACCCCTAATCAGAGGGAGGATGTGATGAGTTTACTACCCCTTGGTTTAGGCTTAAGCTCATTAATTTATGACAAATCCAAAAGCAATAAAAGATTGAAAACACCAAAAACAAACAATAATTGTCTCCTCCGGGATTCTTTTCTCATCTAACTCATTCACAAACGAGAACTTGCTTCTTCCGTCTAATGCAAGACAGTTTGCACCTGAGCCAGACAGGTCATACACTTGAGCATAGATAAGCAAGTAGTTCACAAGTCAATTTATCCTTCAGTCTCTTTGAGTCGAACTACGGTGTTCTGACTTCCTCATTGCACGAGAGGATACGTAGGCATAACTTAACAGTTATCGAACAAAAGTCTCTGTATATTCCCCCTCTTCCAGCATCATTCTTTAAGCCTCATAGTCTTGAGCTTCTTACTCTTTCCTTACACTGACACTTCTCTTATACACTTCACATTTCTTTTACACTGACACTTGCATTCTTTCCAGCTTTGATACACAAATTGCACTGACACTACCCCTTTAAAACACAAATCATTTAAGCGTGGATCTCGTCGAGTACGACAGACTATCTGGGTGCTAATACCTTCCCAGGTTGTAACCAACCCCCTTTCTCAGTCTCTCTGGTTCGCAACCGTCTTATCCAAATCTTTCTAGGTCTATGCAGCATTACCTTTCCTCCGGGATAAAAATGCCTAGCTGGCGACTCTTGTCTTTCTGAGTTCACCCCTGTGTGTTCTCTCCTTCTTTCACCGACCGTTCGCGTCTGTACCCCTTCTGACCAGGTGTCATTTGGTGGGAGCGACAATAGGAAAAAGGGGCACGTGCACCGAAGCGTGACCCCTATCCCTAGGCAATGATAGCCTGTGCAATAGCCCCTAGGCTAGCCGTCAAAATGTTAAATTGGCGCAGATATCAAAACACGTCACCTTTTCGTTTTCTCTTCCACCGCACCGACCAACGGATGAGTTGCTCGTCCGCCGAGCTCCATTACCTCTTCGTGGAAAACGCTCGAATAACCAACCCACCAGCTGGTCGCAGATATTCCCGAGCAAGAAACCACCATTATGTCATCACTTCTTCGACTAGAAGCAACAACTTGGGGGGCTCCTGTTCCGGACTAGCCAAGTTTTAGAAATGGGCCCTATTTATCTCGCGGCCCAACGACCTCACGATGCTCGAAATCCTAAGTATCGACTGCTCGACGGGTCCATTGCTCGGTGCTAAGACCATCTGACCCAAGACAAGTCGAGCAAATACCTTCTTGCCCTAACGGCTAGTTCCTAACCGCCAACGGTTATTACGGGATCCATGATCCGCGCCCAACAATTTGGGCCAATAACCATCAACTTGGATCAGTATATAAACATTCTCATTTGAGAGGGCCAGGTATTCAAATCTAGACCCAACGATATTGTACTTGCTTACTCGTTGCTCGTTCAAGTACAATTTCTTAAATTACAACAAAGTCAATTTAAATGAAACAATTATACTATTTAATGCATTCATTAGGATTTATTCTAAACAATCTCTCTTGTCTCTCGATTTTTATTTGATAGAATTTTATTTACAATCATCACTTTTTAAAATAATTACTTTTTCCTCTCAAGATTTAAATGGGTTGTAGTTAACGTTCTTATTGCTAGTTTACCTTTATTTTTATTTTAAAATATATTATAAACAATCAATAAATAAAGAAACACAAATATAGTTGAATTGCACAATATAAATATTTATTTAATATTTCAAATAATTTAATTAATATATACTATCAATATAAAAAGATTTACACAATCACAATCTTAGATGTTGGACGTTAAGAAGAGTTTGACTTTTATTTTAATTATTCATAGTCAGATCATAAAATATTTGGGTATGAGCACATCATAATTAATATCTATTTCAAATTAATATGATATGATATTTTACTGAATATACTTTACTATTTTATAATTCTAATTCTTATAAATCTAAAAAAAATTATTTTAAGTTCAGTTTATTTATTATAATTTTTTTATCTCTCTTTTCATTTTCATATTCATCATCTAATTTCTAAAGTTAAATACTAAAAATTTATGATTTATAGAAATAATAAAAATATGAGTTATTACTTTTAGAAAAACCCTTGAATAAAAATGGGGTTAAATATATAATATCCCCTGTAATGTTAACGAGATTTGATTTACCCCATGTAATTTTGTATTTATAAAAACAACCTCAACATATCTATATTTCGTCACTTTACCCCTATTTACCAGTTTGGCACCCATATTTCCCCAAGATTCTCCATTATTTTTCTACATGACTTTAATTTTTTGTTTTGTTCCAACGTGGAAATGACATCACGAAAGAGTTTAAGTTATTGTCTCACATTCCATCGTCTTCCAATCTGGAAAATTAGGGTTCATTGTTCTCTTCCTTATTTGCTGCAGAACACGAAAAATTGATCGCAGTTGTCTATGGCTGGTAGCAAAGCATCATCTGTGGGTAACTCATATGGACGGGGATTGCCAACACGTGGATGTAACAAAGCAATGAACCTATGGGTTTCCAACATCATTGATAATCCAAATCGAAAATTCTGGAAATGTAGGAATTTGTTGGTAAGTGTTTCTTGTTATTTGAATTCATAATTTGTTTGATGCAAGTCTTATTTGCATGTTAACCATATTACCAGAATGGATGTGGTCTATTTTTGTGGGACGATAGAGTTTGCGAGGTAAAGACAAGTGAGTGTATTTTCTTAAGATGTTGCGAGATGACGAAGGATTATATGAAGGAAATTTTGCATGAGATTGTTAATTCAAAGTTGGCTGCAGAAGGGAGTAATCACAAGATAGAAAATTGAAGAAAAAGCTTGAATTTGAGAAGAAGAGGAACAATAAGCTGATGGTTACACTGGCTCTGTCATGGATAATGTTTTCAATAGTGTTTAGGTTTATGTAATGTAGGGAAATATTGAATGACAATTATAGTATCACCATTTTGTTTCAATGGAAATTCTGTTGATGATTTTATGCATATATAAGATTATATAAAACATTGATAAGCATAGTTAACAACATGGAAACATCATTAATTCATAAGAAAAAGGGAACATATAATGCATTATCTTTTGGTACACTAGTACCACATAAATTCAACAACAAAGTTTTGGCAAAATCACCAAATGACATTAAAGGTCTGTTACATAGGCAAACTACATTACATAAACTAAGGAATATATCAGCCCTTCTTCTTCTTCCAAGGCTTCATATTTCTTGCAGTCACAAAAGTTACAAGGAGTTCCTACCAACTCCCAAAAGTTATAGCTACAAGTCATTTTTGCAATGTCAACAATAAAATCTTGAGTATTAAATGGATGTGTAACTTGGAATTTCTCTTCCATGGACCAAGTTGGTAGCCAATGCCCATTGTTTAAGACCTCATTATCCAACCTCTTTCAAGGTATTGGCATGAACCTATGTTGCCATTTTTCAAGTTTGGTGGCGGACGTAGCTAGCCTATTCATAAGGTACTTCCTAATCCACTCACACATAGTGGGAATAGGTTTGTCCCTAACAACTATTATGGTAGCATTAAAAGACTCCTTAATATTATTCATCAATCCATTGACATAGGTGGGCTCCCTAACTCTAATTTATATGTTTTCAATATCATGTTCTAGAAATATGTCTCCATCAGTAAACAGAGCAGAGTAGTATGATGCAAAATCAAATACATCATCATCTTTTCTTATCTGAATAAAATCCTCATCAATCTCCAAATTTTTTGTCCATAACCTATATCTCCCATTCTTATACCCCCACTTGTTCACCAACTTGTGAACACTCTCAATTGTACAATATGAATGTGTAACCCAGAAACGGTCGAAGAAACCCCCCTCTAAAAATTATCTCGTTTTCATATATCATTATGAATTCCCCCCATAATGAAACGTAACATTAAAGTGTTTGTTTTCCTGTATACAAGGTTTCCAATAAAAAACGTAACTTATTGATCGCGACTTTACGTGTTGGTCGGATTATCACTGCAAGTATACAACTTATTGTGTAGTTTTAATAAATTATCGAACCCACAAGGACTAATAATCAATCTAGAGTGTTCTATGGTTGTGGTGTAAAGTTAAGGATTAAGTTTAACGAGAAAACGAACAAAAATAAACTTATTTCTAATGGGTTTTAAAAAGGATACTAAAATGAGGACGACGAATGATTTTCGCGCTCCTAAAGGACTCTATAGATTCTGGGTGCTAACAAGGATCATAATTCGATTTCATAGGAAGTATTGATTTAAAGGCTCTGTCTCACACTCTCGCGCTATTGACAAAAGCCACACCTAATGACCCCAAAATTTTGCTCTCGCTTGGTAATTAAAAGACGTGTTTTGGAAATCAACAGAGCCTAAACGATGCCTAAAGTAATATCGCAATGTTTAGGATCAGTGTTCAGTTTCTACTATCAGGTGTGTGCCTTAAACTCTTGCTCTATCAGACGCACCTTAGTATATTTCTCACTCTCGTGACAAAATACTAATCTTACTAGCTTAGAAACTAAAACCAGAATGTTAAAAACAAGTTACAAATACGTGAAACTATAATAAAAGCAGAAAAGTGAAAACCTGTAAAACGATGGAATAACTGGAAAATAAGCTTCAATTAAAACTTATATCCAAGTATACAACAGCGAATGGAAAAGTAAAGTACAAGATTATAACAATTCCTCGGTGTGAGTAATTGTTGCTTTGGAAAGTAAAATATATGGTCTAAGTTCATAAGAAATTTCTACAGTGCTTCCGCAAGGCTTAGATCATGGGAACTTCCCTCAAAGGGTCTATATATAGAGGAAATTATGGTTCCAAACAGCCTGAATTCGAAATTTGAAAGGAGGAAGAAAATTGCCAAAATCTATTGCTACTAGAAACTGCTCCCGCACCTGTACGGTGAACGCCATGAGGATAAGGCCCATGGCAAACACCATGGAGTGGTGGTGAAAGCTACATCAATGAAAGTACATATTTTTGAGCTTTTGATACATTTCCTCCTTCTTCTATATAGAGGAAATTCTGGTTCCAAACTGCATGAATTCGAAATTTGAAAGGAGGAAGGATACTGCCAAAAACTGCTCAAACTGGAAACTACTCCCGTACATATACGACGAACACTGTAGGTGCCATGGCAAACTCCATGAGGATCAGGACCATGGAAAATGCTATAGATTGATGGCGAACGCCAAATCAGTGAAAGTGCAGATTTTTGCGTTTTGGCTGCTATTCCTCCTTCTTCTGCTCTTTTTTTGCTCTTCCTTCCATACTTGCTGATAAGATACATGTCAACACAAACAAAAGAAACCTTAATAAAACAAAACAAATAACAACTAAGACTCGATAAAATAGTGACTAAAAGTGCGCAAAATGAATCGAAAAATAAGATACGAATTCGAGATATCACTTACTAATAACAGAGTATAGATGATGAGTAGAGTTAGAAGAAATGTACCTCAACCATTTTTCTTCCAACCAGAATGTCGTTGATAAGCTTCATTCGTCTTCTTTCTTCGTCTTTGTCAATATGTTCGTCTTCTTTCTCAGGATTAATTTTAGTTGCATTAAAACCCTAACTTTTACAAGGGGGTAAATAGGATTGCAGTAACTTTAGTCAACAAAAAAAAAGACAAAAGCATGTACATGTGGCCAAAGTTTCTTTCCACATAGGCAAGGGATTTTACCACGTAGTATGTAAACAAAATATCTTGGGGAATTTGGGTGCCAAAGTGGCAAATAGGTGGTAAAGTGAGAGAATCTAGATATGTTAAGGTTGCTTTTTTTTAAAAAGATTTTTTATTGGGGGGGGGGGGGGGGGGTGGGGGGTAAATCCAATATCGCTAACATTATAGGGGAGTATCGTATATTTAACCCACTAAAAAAGACAAATTTGTAAATTTCATAATTTAAAAGATATATATATATATATATATATATATATATATATATATATATATATATATATATATATATATATATATATATATATATATATATATATATATATATATATATCTTTTATGTTTCATTTGTAAATTGTTGAACTCTTTGATTGTGCGGTCAATACGCTTGGTTAAGTTTTTGATAACCATTGAAAAAGGTTTTGTTTAGTTGATCACAATCCATTTTATTGTGGTTTAATTTGCAAATCAACAAAACCATACAAAATCTTAAACAAAATTGATTACACACAAGGTGTTTGATAATTTGCCTCAATTACGTTTTGTCTATTTTATCATTGGAAATAACTTTACTTGTTGGGTAGCATTCAAGTGATTATGGTTATAAGAATATTGATTGATTTGTTTAGCCTTATCATCAATATGTTTTCATATACACATATTCGAGCTTTTTGACAGCGATTCAGTTTAGACAATTCAATTTGGGTCACTTCCGCTAGCCGTTAAAGTTTTCAAAACAGTTTTTGTAAAGAAATTGTTTAAATTGGGATCTATTCTCCCCCTCTAGATAAGTCGTTTTCGTCTAACAATTGGTATCACGATCCCCGGTTGATTTCCTGCTTCAATATTCTCTTATTAGAAAATAACTATCGAACCTAAAGGGGCGCACAATAGAGAACTTATCTTTACCAGTGAAAATTATGACTATTGGAAATCATGTATGTGTATCCATATTAAATCGATTGATAAGGGTGCATGGGACGTCATAATCAATGATCCTAATCAAATTACAATGGTCAATGGTGAAGGTGTCGTCGTACCGAAACTAGAAGCTCGATGTAATGATAATGATAAGAAATTAGGGTCACATGATTGGAAGGCACAAAAATATTCTCATAATTTCTCTTATTGTTGATGAATATTATTGTGTCTCTTATTGTGAAATTGCAAAAGCTATATGGGACGTTGTAACACCCCAAAATTTTCCCTCTCATTTTAATCAAGAAATGGTGGAAAAAAATGCTCATTTCGTATTGATACATACGAATTTCGTATCAATACATAAGCCTGTATGTATCGATACATACGAGATTCGTATCGATGCATAAGTGAGTTAATTTGCTGGAAATAACCAAAGCAACAATATGTATCGATGCATACATTTTCGTATCGATACATATCAGTTATAAAACTAACATGTATCGATGCATACATTTTCGTATCGATACAGATCAGTTATAAAACTAATATGTATCGATACATAGGAGTTTCGTATCGATACATAAGTTGTTTTTGCAGTTTTTTTCTGTTTTTTTTTCACTTTTTCCTTTCCTTTCCTTTCCTTTGCCTTGTTCCACACTTTTCACATTTCTTTTTCCCTTGGATTACTCTACCATATTCTAGAGTTTTCTACAACCTTCCAAGGAATATTCCAAGGAATATTCCAAGGAATATTCTAAGGAATATTCCAAAGAACACTCTAGAACTCTCTAGAGCCCTAAATAACTCCAAACTTAACCTAACTCCTAAGCAACTTCCAAACCCAAACCTCATGCCAAGCCTACACATTATATAAACCCACTTCATCCCAAAGCTAAACTCTCTCTCATTTTTTTCCACTATTCTTCATCATTTTCACTTCATCTCTTTCATTCTTCTCTCAAACTTTTCCACCATTTTTAACCTCTCACCAAAGCTTCTTCCTGGAAGATCTTCAAATTCTTCATTGGAATTTGAAGAACTTGAAGCTAAAACCTCCATTAATCATCTCATTGTGAAGCTTATTTGAAGAATCAATTCTGATTTTGGAAGATTTTTGAGCTTATTGGAGGTTATTGATCAAGTGTTCATCAAGAAGCATCATCAACCGCATTTATTTTGCGCGTTCGCAGATCAAAGCTTCGAATCTCCTGTTTTCTTCTCCATTTGCATTCCGATCTACATCACAACACTCACCGAAGCAATCCTCCGCTTCGTAGGTTGGTGATCTAAATCTGCTTCTCGATTTAACTTATTCTCTTCATCTCGCCATGACGACATTCTTTGTGTATTTATCGTTGTGTATGCGCTTGACCGTTTAATTTCATCTTGATTATGATTTGATCACTTTGTTTGTTCGTAGTTAGAATTATAGCTTATTCTAGGTGCCATTAAGGTTTAGATTATGGCTTTTAGGTGTAAAGTTTGTGCTCACTAGATAATAGTTGCATTAGGAGCTTTAGGAAATAAGTCGATTGCAAGAAGTGCTTTTTCCCTCTTTTTCTTGGACATTACTTCTCCCTTTACCACCATAGATTGATATGTCCTGATTTTAGGGAATTTTCAAGATTAGTTTCGACGTCTCATTCCTCCATTTCGAGTCGTTTCGACACGCTTCCGTCCATTTCGCATATTTTGTGTTTATGTGTTCGTTTGTGCTTGAATTGGCTCATTGCATATTGTTGCTATGTCTATGCACATTTTGTCATGTAAATAAGCATGTTGCATTCTGTTTTTGCATCTTTCGCATGTTTTGTTAATTTATTTTCATTTTATTGTATCAATATATATGTTGCATTTCACATAATCATGTATGTATGTGCATTTGGTTGCATGTTTGATTACATCATTCACATCAATTCAATCCTGAATTTTGCATTAAGCTTGGCATTCTTGTTAATCCATCATGTTGCATTTACACGATCAATGTTCATTATGTTCATATGCCATGTTCATGTGCCATATTTTGCATACTTGCTGCATAATAAATCATGTGGTGCATTCTTGCATAATCCCTCAAAAAATAATCATGACATTCAATTATGTGCTTGATCCATATTCATATTGCATATTCATGTTAATTGAGCATTTCATGATTGAGTTGTAAATTAAAAATAAAAATCATCAAAGCTGCATTTTACATTTCATAGTTGTCTCTGCATATAGGAGCTGTAAAGTGTATGTTGCTTGTTGTGTAGTTCATGTTGTTTGTGACTTTTTACACTTACTTACATGCTGTCTGATATCTGTTGTATGCTGTTTGTATTTTGTGTTATCTTTCATAGCTGCTTGTGTGTTTAAATGCTGTAAATAACTGCTGAATTTTAGTTTAGCATAGTGTAGGCATCCTTAAACTTAAGATTGAGTCTAGTTTAGGTCCAAGTTTCCTTAGGAATTGTTTGGTGTGTGTTTACCTTATTCCTTTTTATAAAATGTACACCATTAACCCTTGTTTTGTAGGAAGCTTGAGGTATGTTTCCTTACACCTTATCCTTTTAATTCTTTTATGCATTTCTTTATGCATTTATTTCCTTTACCTTTCATGTTTGTGTTTGGTAAGATTCTCCTTTGTTCTTTAGAATCAACTTAACTTCCTTAGGAAGTAAGTTGCATTCTATTCCTTTTTCTTTTCCTTTTGTTAATTAGGATTAGAAACCGCATTAACCATTAGGACATCCATTGAATAAATAACTTAGGATTGGTCTTAGTCCCCCTTAGTTTTTGTCCTTTTACGACTTGAGTCTTCTTCTCTCATCTCCAAACAAAAATCCAAAAGACATTTAATAAAGGATTGAAATAGCCTCTTGTGTATAGCCTTATGCCATGGGGAACTCATATTTATTCCATCTTGGAATAGTGTGAGATTGTCTAGCATGAAGTACAAGTCTAATCATGAGGCTACCTTCACAAACAATAAACTCAAAACACTTCTCATAACAGACAATCAACAAAGACATCGCGTCTTCTCTTCTCATCTTCTAATCTTTGCGGACGAATGCGACTTGCCTCAACAGTTCAAACAGCGATACGGTAAACACCCTTGAGTCAGAGCCGATAACACTTGAGCTAGAGCTATGGAAACGTCATCCTAAAAAACACAAACAAATTTCCGCCTTAGTTAGGAGAACTACGTCGACTCTGATCCTCATTTTCCCGATGAGGTACGTAGGAAGTAGGGTAGGGCCCATTCAAGCACATTCTTTATTTTCCCTACATTTCCCCCTTTCTTTCCATTCTCTTTTCCAATTCCCTTTCTCATTTATATTCCAGTCAGCAGTTTTATTCAGCAGCATCTTATTTCTCACCCTTTGAAACAAACAATCAAGCATGGATCCCGTCGGGTACGGTGGACGGTCTGGGGTGCTAATACCTTCCCAGGTCGTAACCGACTCCCGAACCCAGATCTTTGGTTCGTAGGACCTCGTCCTTTCCTTCTTCCTCAGGTTTGTGCAGCATTACCTTTCCCGTTCCTCCGGGATAAAAATTCCTGGCTGGAGACTCTACCTTTTCCGCGCCACTTTCGCGTTTGTACTAGGATGAAAATCCCTGGAGCGACAGCTGGCGACTCTGCTGGGGACCGAACCCAGAATCTCTGGTTTCCCTTTTGAGAGTCAATCCTAGCGCTTGTCTGTTTTTGTTTCTTTAGGTGTTTATCTGTCTGTTGTTGTATGCTTTAGTTTAGCATTACTGTTTTCATTTACAGTTTTATTTTACAGCTTTACTTTACAACATTTATTTACTGCTTTCAGTATTTATCATGCATTATTATCACTATCTGGCTGTGCTGGTTTCATTTTTTCTGCGGGATGGGGTTACTGTGAGATGAGCTCGTAACCGGATCTCGAGTGCACCCTAGGACTTAGAGTGGTTCCACTTTGGCTTCATGGCATCTTGCTATGTTGGTAGTAGTGAGTTCCACACCTTGACTTACGACCTTCTCGGGAATGTTTTGATGCCGGAATCTTTCTGGGGCAATACACAACCTTGATAGTTATGTACAGTCAGGGGACCAATAATTGAGAACCTTTGTGGAAACATCCCTCACTAGTGATGACAATGGTAGACCACATTTGTTGGCAAACCCACTCGCATCCGAGGGCCCACTGGGAACTCGTATAGGATGGCTTGGTTCTCTCATAGGAACCCAGTCAAGGAAAATTGTTCATATGACGATAGTATTATACCCTTCGGGATGAATGTACTATTGTTTCTCAATTTAGTGCTTGAAGCTGGGGACTTATGAGGGATGCTTGTTTTACCCGTACTCAGCTGAGACCTCCCTGGATAGTATATAATGCCAAACTGATTCCCTGATTTGGTCATGAGCCATTTCTCGGAAATGGTGAACGTATTATTGCTATCCGACTTTGAGAGTCTGTGATGTTGACTCGGAGTAGCATACCCATGAGATGGGAGGGGTTTACAGGTTTGCAGGAACCCTGAAACTTCCAATATACCCGCTTTGTCATCATTGTTCAAGTATTATGATCAGGTTCTATATGGTCCTTTGGTCCTGAGATCCAGGATTTCGGTGGTAGTATTATTATGACTCTTCAATAGCACATGACTATCTTCTCAGCACCAACATTAGACCAATGATCGCCAGACCTTTGATCACATGTCAGTGCATTGCATAACATCCTCTGCATGCTTGAATTACTAACACATGCTTACTCATTTGCAGGATCGCATGTCACATCCTCATGAACATATCATACGCATTTACTGCACGACTTGCATATTTTGCATTTTTACAGGTTATTCGAACTTCCTAACTTATTCAACTTCAGGAAATATAGATGGTCAATGCGTTTATCGGTATCCAACAAAAAGAAACCGAGTAAGAATGGCTGACATTGCTCAGAATCAAGAGCGTCTCATATTGATGGTTGATAAACCCCAGGAAAATGCTAATAATGCTAATACCGGAACACCGACTGAGAATGTGGATCCTAACGCTGCCCGTAACGGAGGACCAAATCCAAACGGGACTGCTACTCGTAATGTGGTTATAGAAGATACACCAGAAGAACAGTTCACTCTACTGGATGCTGATATGGGCAATGTGAATGATCGTAGGTATGAGGAGTTGGCAAAAAAGATTAGGGCCATGGAATGTCAGAATTCCCTAGGCATCGATGTAACTAGTCTTGGGTTAGTTCCAGGAGTTAGAATCCCTCCTAAGTTCAAGATTCCATCATTTGACAAGTACAACGGCAATACGTGCCCTAGAACTCACATTCATGCATATTTTGGAAGGATCTTAGCTCACACTGATGACGAGAAACTTTGGATGCATTTCTTCCAAGATAGTTTATCTGGAGCTTCATTGAGCTGGTACATGAAGTTGAGCAGGGTCTCTATTTGAAGCTAGAAAGATTTAGCTGAAGCTTTTCTCAAGCAGTATCAATATAATATTGATATGGCTCCGAATCGCACCCAGTTGCAAAACTTGTCTCAAGGATCTAAGGAAAGCTTTAAGGAGTACGCCCAGAGGTGGCGTGAATTGGCTGCACAGGTTCAACCTCCATTACTTGATCGGGAAATGGCCGACATGTTTATGGGCACCTTGCAAGGGGCATACTTGGATCGTCTGGCCGTTTTCCCGTCCATCGGTTTTGCTGATATTGTCATTGCTGGAGAAAGGATAGAAAATTTCTTGAAACTAGGAAAGATCCAGGATGTAAATAGTGATGGTTCTTCTGGTGTGAAAAGTCATTTAGCAATGGCCAAATACGAAGAGAAGGCGAGACCAATGATGTGTATAGAGGCCGAGACAGAGGTCATTCTCAAGGTTACTACCAAACAACTGCAATAACTATCACGCCACAGTTTTAACAACCTCAAGGTCAACAACATCAGGCACAGAGACCAAATCAGGAAAGAACAAGAGTGAGGAACCGCAGACTTGATCCCATCCCATGCCCATATGTTGTATTGCTACCAGAGCTGCTAAATTTGAACATGGTCAAGCTTCATACCATGAGAGCTCCTTCTCCTGATAATCTATCTTCAAATTTTGATGCAAACACCAGATGCAAGTTCCATTTGGGTGCCCAGGGGCACAATATTGAGAAATGTTGGGCTTTTCAGAACAAGGTACAAGACTTAATTGACTCCAAAGCGATCAATTTCGCTCCTCGCCCAAATGTACTCCAAAACCCAATGCCTAATCACAACGGAGCCGGTGTCACGGTTGTTTTACCAGATGGTCCACATTAAGCTGGAATCTTCAAGAAGAAAATAAAGCCATCAATATTTAGATACTCTCAGCAATGGCAACTGTTTCTTTGTTTTTCTTCAATGAATTTTCTTCCCTATTGAGGGGAACTACGTCGCTCTGATTCTTCATTAGTCATGGGTCAATGGAGATATGTAGGCAGAAGATCGTCAGGTCTTCCCGAGCAACCTTATGGGGAAACTTTACTCCCCAACTTTACTCTTTCCTTCAGACGTCTCGTGTCAGAGTCAGAATAAATAGAAGAAGAGGTATGATTGCCATGGTTGGGTATACGGCTGCAACTTGAAGATTACAAGTCTGTGAGAAAGCTAATGATCACTAAATGTATCCAAGACTGACAGGTCCAGACGAAGTCAAGCCTCCTCAACAACGGAAATATTCAGTTTCTTTACTGCATTTCCATTTGTAGTTTCTTTTATTTGCTATAAACATTTGTCTACATGTGCGAAATTTGTTTGCTTTTGAATGTTATCAATAATAAAACTCACATGTTTTTCTTGAAGTAATTCATTCGCATTTACTTATAATTTTATATGTTTACATCGCAATACCAATTGTCGTGCTTAAACTCTATGAAGGAGAATGAAGAAACTAAAACGCAAGAATCTCTAATTGTATGCTCTCGAATAAGACCTTGTTGATGATGTACATGCTTTGTTTCAAATCCCCAAACACTGGAGATATAAGGGAGATAGACCCTCGTTAACCCCTTTGAGCCTTGAAGTAGGAGTTTTCTTTTCGCATGAAAAAACCCTTACGTTTAACCCATGGGTAGGGTAGGTGTCAGCTAGTTGGACCAAGCATTCAGACTTTCATAAAGGAGTGCACTTGAGGATCCATTACATTCCATTATGCTAATCAAGAGGTCCCAAGATCAGAAACCACAATGGTTATCCAAATCAAGAGGTCCAAAGACTAGAAGCCACAATGGTTATCCTTCATCGACCAAAGAATGAGGCAGTCACAACCCTCACAAAGCAATCAAGACAAACAGTGTCACACGATTTGTTCAAAAAAAAGAAATGAAAAGCCCGCTAAGTCGAAACTTGAAAACAAGCGACTTAGGCAAAAGTTAGGGCATCCCGCTGGACTCCACAATCAAAGATTCACGAGAATCAGTCCAGGAAAAAGTTAGGAATAAGCAAAAGAACGCAAAGAGCGAAAGACAAAAAAAGATTACACAAGAAAGATCCTCAAACAAGAATGAAGTCGTGTGACACATGCACGAAAGATAAAAGGGTGACTGAATCCAAACAATAACCTGATTGGCGCTTGAACTGTTAGTGTCAATGGTTCCTCAACTATCACAAAACCCTTATGAAAGGTGAGCGCTTGCGAAAATTAGCTGAACATAGGAATGGAGAACATCACGAAGAGGGGTGGGCACATATAAACTTCGAGCCTATATCCTTTGTTTCTATAACCGTGAACCAGGCCACGATACAACCATCAAAAGTCCTAACTGAAGCAGGTTTATTTTGAGAGCATACTACCACGAGGCCGCGTTCCTGACTCCTATGAGTTGTGCTAAAAGATACTTGTTGGTATTGCATGTACATACTTTCATTTATTAAAATACGAGGTCATATCTTAACCAGTGATTTTCTCACAAAGGTTTGCGACCCCTTTTCAAAACTTCAAGATTAACATGTGTGTTGCATTAGAATTTCCATCCTCAGAATAAACATTTTCTGCCTGCATACATTTGTTTAGCATCATAAAACGCTCACATGCGGAAATTTAGTCCAGAAGCTTAAGCTTGCCAAGTTGTGAAGTCTAAAACTTCTGAAAGACATTCACGTCGAGGTGCACTTTTCCGAGAAAGCTCCATTGAGTAAGGAATTTCCCAACCAGTCATGGTAAGAGCTAGCCAATCCGGGGCAATTACGTTGAGCAATATCTTCAAAATTCAGCCAAACTAGGGAAATCACCACGAGATTCAGATATCTCCCAGAGCAATTAGTCAAAGACTCATCTAAGGGCAAGCCACCCCAATCGCACGAGGATTCATTCTTTCCTGAAGACAGATAATCGGAAGTTCAGAATACCCGGGCAATTATACTCCTAAAGAGTATAAAGACACCTAGTCTTTTGTAAAATCCTCTTAAGGTAAATTCCGGATAAAAGAAAATGATCCCTAGCACGAAACGACGAGAAGTCTTTCCTCCTCAAGCAGGACGCGGTTTAGCTTTGTTATCCCCAACAGGCGCATGAAAGTCATCATCTTCTCCGGCAACCTCAAAACGCAATCTTTCTCCCTAAGCTCACCCAGGCTCTCTAAAACTCCAGAAACATTCCCCTAAACTTCCTAAACACGGATCCAGGCTCAAAACTCATTTATCATGCATCAAAAAGGGAAATCGAAGAAAAAACATCCTAGGTTAAAAAGTTTCAGAAGCTTCATACATGGTCATTTCTCACTCATTTTCGAAACTAAACATATCAGTGTGATCAGAGGAACATGAATATTGATATTTTAACTTAAATAGCAAGTTCTGTAAAAAAATGTTCTTGAGGTATACCTGAGTTGAAGCTTTTCAGTTTGGAGCTTTCTGGCCTTTTCTTTGATGTAAACCAACCCCAATGAGCTCCCTGATGATGTTGCAATGCTTAGAACAATTTTGTGATGGCTATTTTGAAGTGTTTGGTTCTGGTTTTGCAGAAATCGTATTTTAGTTTGAGTTGGTTTCAGGCCATGGCGAGGGGTGTTTTGTGATCCTTAGGCGATTTTGAGATGAATGGTGAAAGAATGAGTGAGTTTTGATGGTTGAGGTGTGAGAATCGAAGAAGGGAAGTTTTTAGGTGATTTTGTGAATTCTGAGTTCTCAGATGTTTCAGGCTTGAATCTTCTATGAAATGAGGTCCTTAGGGTTCACATAAGTCATTGTGATTGGTCAGAGAGTGGGTGGTGGCACAGCTTGATTGGTATGGGCCAAGTTGCAAAAATGTCAACTTTGTGTACTTGAGGTATGGGAATGGTGCATAGCTGTTTCAAGGGGTGTCTTGGCCTCAGCAGAGTTTGTGGATGGCCATTGGATCAATAGAGTGCGGCTGAAAGGCTTGGATGAAGAGATGTCATGTGTTTTGCAAATTTCCAACTTTGACATTTCTTGTGAATCAAGCCATGAAAATGCCAAATTCTTGGGCCAATTTTGGTTTAGGCAAGTTGCTTTGACATGTTATGAAGTGTTTGTGCACATTAGAGGTCACTTAGAAGCTTGAAATGCCAATATGCAAAAATCCCTCTTTGACATGAACTTGAAAATTATGTGATTTTTGCCAACTTTGAAAGGCCATATCTTGAGTTATAGGATGAATCAAGACATGTTCTAGTACTTTTTGAAAAGGGAAAGACCTAATCTACAACTTTCATGTCCAATAATTTTTCATTTGAAGCATTTTTGGTCATGAAAGAGGAGGTTGAAAATCTTTCCCAAAATGGAAAGTTTTCATTACAAGTCATTTCCAAAAATGGCAAGTTTGCAATTGGCTCAAAATTCTTCAACTTTGTGAACTTCCAACCAATTATAAGATCAAATAAAGATCATAGAACTTCAATTTGATGATGATGACCCTTTGGTACCCTTGTTGGGGGCCTCAGATGCCCTGATTTTGACTTAACTTGCTCAAGAAGTTACCCAATGATCAGATGACTTCCACAATGAATTTCTTCATCAAAATTGATACACATGATTTTTATAACATATTAAGAACATTAGAAACAAGAATGACCAAAAAATTTGTAGTTAAGGCCTCTGAAACTAAAACCCTAATTTTGGTTATCTATGCAGGAAAACCCTAGCTCTACTTCCATGCCTTTGCCAACCTTTGTGATTTATCGACTTTCATGAACTTTGGGGAACATAATATGATTATAGAACACACATGGACCCTCTTGGAAAGCTTCAAGACCATTGGGATGGCTCAGATTGATTCTTGGATTGCTCAGATCACAAACCCTAGATGCAGATGAAATGGAACTATGCAGATGAAACAAATATACAATATGAGATGTAATGCTTATGTTAAAACAAAAATGAAAGATCACAAGCCATGGTGTGAGAAAAAGTGAGGGCAAATTTGGGGTGTTTACAATAACCTTTCCAATTGGATAAAATAAAAGTCGATGGCGACTCTTGCTATCCGCGCATGTTTTTGTCAAACAAAAACACCCAAGTCAGTTCTCCCACCGTGTTACACGCCTGCTTAGCCACATCATTCTTCGACTTTCCTACAACTCTTTCAGTCATTCTTTGTTCATGAGATTCAAGAGTCCCTTGAAGAACTTCCTTTGTCAATATTGACAAATCTTATGATTCTTCTATGGCTACTACCATATGGTCAAACTTTGGAGTCAACGATCTCAAAATCTTTGAGACAACTTCTTTGGTCGCCAGCGTTTCTCCATATACTTTGATTTGATTCATAACTTTCGTAACTATTGAGAAGAAATTTGTTATACTTCCATTGTCTTCCATCTGAAGCAATCCATAAGCCCTTTTGTGAGTTTGTAACTTCACATCTTTTATCTTCTCTACTTCTCCAAACGACTTCTCCAAACAATTTCATGTTTCCTTTGTTGATTCTGCATCACTAACCTTTTCAAAGTTAACTGGATCAATACATCGATGGATTATAAAGAGAGGTTTATAATCTTTCTTCTTCAATTCTTTGTGTGCAGCCTTTTCTTGATCTGTCGCGTCTTCTGCAAGCGTTGTTACTCCTTTTTTCACAAGATCCCAAAGATCTTGATAACAGAAAACAACTTTAATCTGCTTGCACCAATTCTCATAATTATATTTCTTGATAATCAGATGGTTTGCCGGAAAATGTCCGTTCAGATGATTCATCGCCATCACGATTCTTGCTGTTGAATCTCTCAAACTGGAGCTCCTAATACTAGATCTTGGAAATCCCACAAAATCTATGGAGAATTTCAATCAATCTTGATGAACAAGATTGTTACACGGCGAAAATTAAAAGAAAAATTAAGAAGAGAAAGATTAGGGTTTAAGGATGAAGAAGAAGATGAATATTCTGCAGAGATCTCTCTGCCCACAAACAGTGGAAAAACTTTTATTTCACTTTGCAACTGCAAATCTGTGAATACAATGTGTTGAAATGATTATAAAATAAGAGTTACTCTCTATTTATAGATTTAGGTTATCTTGCTCCCCAAGGTAAAAGCCGAAAACTATAAAAGCTCAAAATACCTATTTTGAAACTAAATCAAATCTATCTATTTTTTAGATTTAAATAAAAAATAAATCAAATTTGACACAAGGAATTACATTTTCAACAATCCTCACCCGATAAGTCGGCTTTTGTAGGGTGAGTTAGGCTCAACCACACATTCTTAAGATAATATCAACGTGCGCTTTAAGATTCGTTGGATCACCTACTATCGAGTCATCCACAATTTAATTCCACTCCTCAGACAGAAATCATGGACATGAGAGGGGTATTAAAGAGTCCCACATCGGACATGAAAGGAGTTTGTAAAGAGTTTTATATCCAATAATATATGATTTAATCATATATTAATAAATGAGAGTAATTTTTATATTACAAATCAATTTTGTAAAGTGAGTTATGTTGAAACCCACACATTTTAAGAATAAGCATGATAAGTTAGCATTGTGTTTGCCTTTCATTTCTCTCGTTGTTTTTGGCACCTTGTGTGGCCATTCACTTAAGGTTTTCTTGTCAGATTTTTTGGCACTTAATTCTGCCTACGTAATACGTAGTATCCTTTATACTCTTTTTTTAGATTTGCTATTGAAAAAAAGAATCTAACGTACTAAATTGGGCAGATAGAACCAAAACTAAAAGCATAATATTGGCCTTTTCTTGCTTTATAATCATTGGAACCTGTTGCCATATATTTATCTCTAAAATATCATTGGAACCCGTCTCCACTAAAGAGAGTAAAAAAGAGAAAGAGAAGAGAGAGCATCTTATATATTCTTTTGAGAACACGTCTTGGATAAACAACAACACAACACAACATCTTTGCACCAAATTAATCTTAGTAATTAATATATTAAACTGTTGATAATGAAAAAAAGTACATGGGCTAGCTAGATAGTACATAGCTAATAACTGCCGAGATACACTGATCAGCACCAACCAACCATACTCAAAATATTATTCAAACCTAAACAAGATTCCTTTCTAGCTAGCTCGATCAAACAAAATCAGAAAAGCAAAAACAAAAAGAAAAATTATGAAGAAAGTAACATTCATAGAGACCAAAAATAAATAACTATCTCTAGCTTGGAAACATAATAGCCTCTATCAATTCTCTCTTCTTCAACACCAAACCTGAAATTGCAAGAAAAAATACACATTAATATTCTTGCATGTAATGTAATTCTAATACACATGCGTACAAAAATGTATATGTATAATATCAGAATTAGTTACCATGATGTAGAAATGAAGTTCACGATAAATAGGAGGACCTTCCGGAACTTGAGTCTCTAGGGCCATTGCATCGGTAGCACTCCATTCTATTAGCAAAGTTGTGCTCGTTACAACCAGACCTATACATTAACAAATTTTTTATTTTATTGAATAACTGATATATCTGATGTATATATAAATTCAATATTCTTGATATTTTATAAATTAAAGAAATTATATTGCGAACCTGGTGCATATCCAGTCACCGGATTTCCACCCGGAGCGGGTGGAGGTGCCTCCTGCGCTACCGACTCCAAAACCGTATGGTGACCTCAATAACCTTGGCATGTCTGAGGAGTCAGAGGAGAAGGTGTCAATATCCTTAGGGGCACCACATTTGAAGCAGCTAGAGCGGCTGGCAAAGTTGTGAGCTCCACAGTTACCGACAGTACAGTACCAGTCACCTGGGCGGACATCAGGGCCAGTGGTGAAAGGAAAAGGCGAACTAGAGCCTCTTCCACCACCGAATGCTACACCGTAATCACCGCCGCCGCTTGACATCGATTTTGATTCACCACATCGTTGGCAGGAGTCTCTTCTTTGAAAGTTGAGGTGGTTGCATGCCCTACAGTTCCAATCTCCCGGTCTGTTCATCTTTCCCTTGATTTAAAACGGTAGAAAATTAAGACAAAAATAATGAATGTATATCTTTAAATGTTATGTCAATTGTAACAATAGTTACTTACCAATTACCACACACACTGATATGGAGATGCAGTTGAGTAGAAGTATTGTAGTATAAGAGAAGTAGTGAGATATAGTTGAAGGTGAAGGTGGGAAGAATGTTTGAGATTGTGGTAGTTTATATACTGCCAAAATTCCAAGTGCCTTCTCGATATTTGGACAGATCTCTAGCCAGTGTGCACCAAGTAGGGTAGGGTAAGCCTCCTTCTTCTTTTTGGATTCCTTCAAACCATTATTTGTGATTTCATCATAAACTATATTTAGATAAAGGAGTCAAAGAGTTTTCTTTCTTGAATGGATATCCCTTAATATACACACCCAAGTACAGTATCTCTTTAATGCACATTTCAACATGTGTCATGTTTTCAAATCAATACCACAAAGTATGCAATATATTAATTTCATTATTTTTAGTTTAAAAAGTGAAAATCATTTTATTTAAAGCCACATTGTAAATGATGTAAAACAATTTAAGTAGATCCAAATAATTATTATAAGTGAGTAAAAAAGAGAAAGAGAAGAGAGAGCATCTTATATATTCTTTTGAGAACACGTCTTGGATAAACAACAACACAACACAACATCTTTGCACCAAATTAATCTTAGTACTAATTAATATATTAAACTGTTGATACTGAAAAAAAGTACATGGGCTGGCTAGCTAGATAGTACATGGCTAATAACTGCCGAGATACACTGATCAGCACCAAGCAACCATACTCAAAATATTATTCAAACCTAGACAAGATTCCTTTCTAGCTAGCTCGATCAAACAAAATAAAAAAAGCAAAAACAAAAAGAAAAATTATGAAGAAAGTAACATTCATAGAGACCAAAAATAAGTAACTATCTCTAGCTTGGAAACATAATAGCCTCTATCAATTTCTCTCTTCTTCAACACCAAACCTGAAATTGCAAGAAAAAATACACATTAATATGCTTGCATGTAATGTAATTCTAATACACATGCGTACAAAAATGTATATGTATAATATCAGAATTAGTTAACATGATGGAGAAATGAAGTTCACGATAAATAGGAAGACCTTTCAGAACTTGAGTCTCTAGGGCCATTGCATAACTGATATATCTGATCTATATATAAATTAAATATTCTTGATATTTATAAATTAAAGAAATTATGTTGAGAACCTGGTGCATATCAGGTCACCGGATTTCCACCCGGGGCGAGTGGAGGTGCCTCCTACGCTATTGTTGTACCCTAAAATTTACCCTCCCACAATCAAGGCAATGTGTCTCAAGGCTCACATGGTTCACAATTGGTCAAAAGGATTGAAGACAAAGCTTCCTCCTGAACAATGGATCCAAAACTAGGGTTTTGAATTTCTCCAAGCTAAATGGACTTCCAAGGCCTCAAGTGAGCTTCATAACATCCCACATGTCTTCAAGAATCCCCATGTCAAGTTTCGGAGCTCTCCCAATAAGTTTGACCAATCAAATGTTCAAGTATTCAAAAATCAGTCAACTTGGTAAAAAAAGTCAAACTGAGGTCAACTGTGGTCAACTTAAAGTCAAACTTCAAGATTTATCGTCAACATCAAGATTATGAGGTAAAATTCATCATTTAATAAAAGGTTGATCATGATTCATCAAGGAAATTTCTGATCATCAAGAATCAAGAAGTTTATAAATTAGGGTTTCATAGTAAAAGTCAACTGAACTTTGACCATCCATAACTTCCACATACTTCATCAAAAATTTCTCATCAAAAGCTCATTTTGAAGGAAATTGAATTCTATACAACTTTGTGTCTCACAAGCCAAGCCTAAAAATGCTTCATTTGGAAGATATGAGCTAAAACATTATAGATCCTTTTGAAAGTCAACAAAAAGTCAACTTTTTCCAAAGCTCATAATTTGAAAATGGTCAAAGATATGGACATGAGACCAAAAGTGTTGGTTATAGGATACTCTAAGATTTCTAAAAAGTCCAAGAACACCTTCATAGCCTTAAAATTGAAGGAGTTGTGCCTTGTCAAAGTTGGGAAATTTTTAAGGGGTGTATGAAGCAAAAAAGGCCTAAACTTCAAAATTTTCCAAATGGGCCCATAAAATTGCAACCCAATCTCAAAGATAAAGTCATGCACGATCCAATGACCATTTATTCTGATATTTATAATTGATTTTCTATTTTTTTGGATTTTATTTGTTAAAATTCAATTAAATAAAAATAAAATATAAAAAGTCAATATTTGGATCAAATCTTTGTTCTAGAAACTTTTAAACAACATTTAAAGTGATTAGATGCCATCCAATTTCGTGCAATTCTATTTTGGAAGGAATTTATTTGATTTTTTGACAAAAATAGAATTGAGATTTCTTCATGATCAAGTAATACCAAGATGCACCCAAGGCCCAAAATTCTTTGACCTAATTACATCCTAACATATATACAAACATGAAAAAATGCATAGGGGACGAAAAAATTCTGAAAGGAGGCACATTCTAAACTTGGTTTTTGGAAAGAAATTCAATTTTTCGATTTTGCATTTATAAGTATTTTCAAGGTAAAACGAAGGTTGCAACACCTTCCTGGATGTTCACTGGTCATAATTCCATCATCATAAGCATCCAAAACATGTCCAAACACAGAATCTGAATCATCTTCTTCTTTATTTATGAATTTTTTCGATTTTGCATTTACATGTGTTAATAACCAATTGTGCTTATCGTTTTGTGTTTGCCTTGAAGTATTGATGATGTTTGGATAGTTTTTGTGAAGTTTCAAGACCGGATGTGCGATCGGCCATTGTTAGGGTTTACCCTTTCAAATTAGGGTTTTCTAATTTAACAAATCTAAATGAATTTTAAGAACATAAACGAACTGTATGAGTTATAAGGATCATGTTGGCATGATCAATTGGATAAAATTGTACATATTTCGGTTAGTTTAAATTTCGCAGGTTTTTGTGCGTAGGAAAAATCGCAGGAACATTGGCAAGAAATTTCGCAGGAAAACCTACGAAATCCCAAGGAAGAAGATGACCTAATGGCGCCAATCCACAATTTCAAATTCTATTTTGTTTTTTTTATTATTATTTTCGCTTCATATACATTTCAAAATTATGCAGGTGGCCTGATGGCAAAGTGTCGCGCGTGTGAACTCAAGGGCCTGGGTTCGATTCTAAGGTCCCCCATTTTTTTTATATTTTGCTATGTTTTGCAGGTTTAACATATAATGCGTCTTGCTCCTCATATTTCCAAAAAGCGCGCAGTAGCCTAGTGGTAAGGGCATTGGACTGAAGCCTGAGGAGACCAAAGGCATGGGTTCAAATCCCACCCCAGGTATTTTGGTTTTTTTTCATATTATCTTGTTTATTTCTTTTAATTATTTGTTTCAATTCTAATTAATCTATTAGATTTAAAAATAAAACAAAAATCTTATTTTCTCTAACTTATACATTTTTTTAATCTAGTTAAATATTTTAATAAATTCTAATTTAATCAATAATCTTTTTTTCTTATAATAACAATAATAATAGTATTTTGTATATAATTTTTAATTTATTTTCATTAATTAATAACAATTAGTAATTAGGTTTTTTTTACATATAAATTAAAAAAAAATTAAATCCTAATTTCTACCTTAATTTTTAACCTTAATTTTTATTGAAACCTAATTTTTCATAAACCCTAATATATTCCTTAAACCCTAATTTTTTTTTCAAACCTTAAACCTTAAACCTTTTCCTCTTTTTTATGTTATTCATAACCGACCTTATTATTATTGCTCTGAATTTTCTATCATTATTTTTCCTTCGCCATTATAATATATGAAATTGTTTATCACCTGTAAATTTTCATATTTTTTAGTTTTCGCCTCATAATTATGTAACTGCCCCGAAGCACTGTAATAGTTTAGGGACCTTTTATTATCCTGCCTTTTAATTTATGCTATTTTTTTTATTATAACTGTGTGGTTAGTAATATAGGGTGTGTAAAAGATTAATTGAATAATTGGACTTACATAATTAATAACAAGATAAATATTTGAAAATAATCACTCACACACGTAAGTCGATCTAAGATCGCCGTCTGCACCTCCTAGGGTTAACCTTCTTAAAGTTGGCTTTATATGGTCAAGTCCCTCGAAAATGGGGGTGTCTTAAACAAAGTCCCTCCATAAAATAAACCATCTAGTCCCTTCCAGATTCTAAAAGATCAAGTCCCTACGAGGTTGCCTATGATAAATGATCGTGTCCCTTCGGTAAAAGATGATAGTCCCTCCCAATTGCTAAAGACACCCTCAAGTTTCCTTCGTTGATCATACGATGACCTTACACCCGTCCCTTAATAATATCCAAGGTAATGACTACCTATTCCTTAATAATAGGGATAGTCTTCCCCTTGAAAGAATATAAAAGAGCATGAATGACTTAGTCTAGGGTAGGAACTCTAAGTTACTGGCTAACACCCTTTAAAATACTTTTCACACCTCACAACTTTCAAACATTTTCAAAACAAAGGCTTTGTATACTGTCGCTCCCGATAAATGAGACCGACTCAGATAAAGGTACAAACGCGAACGGTCGGCGAAAGGAGGATGTGAGAACACACAGGAGTGAACTCATAGGAAATGAAAAGAGTCGCCAGCTAGGCATTTTTATCCCGAAGGAAAGGTAATGCTGCATAGACCTAGAAAGATATGGATAAGACGGTTGCGAACCAGAGAGACTGAGAAAGGGGGTTGGTTACAACCTGGGAAGGTATTAGCACCCAGATTGTCCGTCGTACTCGACGGGATCCACGCTTAAAAGATTTGTGTTTTAAAGGGGTAGTGTCAGTGCAATCTGTGTATAAAAGGGCTGGAAAAAAGGATGTACAGGTGTCAGTGTAAAAGGAATGTGAAGTGTATAAATGATGTGTCAGTGTAAGAACAAGAATGAAGTGCTCATGATAATGAGGCTAAAAGAATAAAGCTGGAAAGAGGGGGAATATACAGAGACTTTTGTTCGATAACTGTTAAGTTATGCCTACGTATCCTCTCGTGCAATGAGGAAGTCAGAACACCGTAGTTCGACCCAAAGAGACTGAAAGATAAATTGACTTGTGAACTGCTTGCTTGTCTATGCTCAAGTGTATGACCTGTCTGGCTCAGGTGCAAACTGTCTTGCATTAGACGGAAGAAGCGAGTTCTCGTTTATGAGTGAATGAGATGAGAAAAGAATCCCGAAGGAGACGATTATTGTTTGTTTTTGAGTTTTCAGTCTTTTATTGCTTTTGGAAATGTGTCATAAGTTAATGAGCTTAAGCCCAAACCAATGGGTTAGTAAACTCATCACATCTTCCCTCTGATTAGGGGTAATGAGAATACCTTAAGTGTGAAGTCAGCTTCTCACACTTAATCACCATGGTGAAGGATTAAGATCATTAACCTACTTGTGATTATTTAAATGTTTTTGTTGTTTTTGTTTAGTGTTAAGTAATGAGGTTAAGCCATAATCAAAGATTAAACAGACTCATTACACCATCCTAATAGAAGGATAATAGATGAGAATGTTTAAGCTGAGGAAAACTCCTCAGCTTAATCCATGATTAGGGATTAAACTCATGACAAAACAAAGCCTTTATTAAGTGGATTTTAGTTAATGATGAGATGAAGAAATGATTTTCAGGGTTTGTAAGACAGCTTGGGGGGGACTTGTCCATTAACACTAGGGTTAGTCCTTCTTAACCAATTAAGGAAGAATTAGAACCCTAATGCAAGGCCCAAGTTACAAGCTTGATGTCTTGATGATTATTAGATGGATTGATTAAAGGATTTAAACACATTAAGGGTTTAACACTTAGGATTAAAGTTATACACTCCATCCTAATAGAAGGATGCAGGCATAAGCTTAATCACAAAGCCTTAAAACCTTTAGGGTTTGGTCCTTGATTATGAGATGAGAAGAGAAGACTCAATGATGACACAAAGGTAAAATCTAAATGGGGGACTAATCAAAACCCTAATTATTGTCATGCTTGGTTATTCCTAAGGTTTGTGAGGTTTACAAGAAAGATCTTCAGAGGAACCACCAGGAAGCAGATGGAAGGAGCAAAGAGAAGCAAAGTAACTTGCTTCATTTAAGAAGACAAGTCACTTGAAGAAAGAAAGTAAGATGAAGAAGAATGAGCAAGCTCAATCTCAAACACAAGACAAAATGCAGCAATGATGCATAAGAGAGATGAAAAGAAGATGTGAGAAGTGAAGGCAAATTCACTTCTCAAAGTTACTTACCACCTGAAAAGTTAGTGAAAGGAATGCAATGCAATGCAAAATGAGATGGAATGGTATGATGCAAACCAAAACCAGAAGCATGAATATGATGATAATGATGCTAAGAGATGATGCAAACATGAGGCAAGACATGAGGATGATCATACAAACATATGGGTGCAAATGAGGCATGCTTAGAACCATGAACATACATGAAAAGTTATGAAATGCAAATGGCATACAACATGACAAATGAAAGATGAAATGATCAAACATGATTATAACATGTCCTAAGATGTGTTATGAATCAAATGGATGCACAAAATGTCATAGCAAGTCATGGTATGCAAGCAAATGCAAGATGAATGCAAAAGGAAGCCCAAATTAGGGTTTATGATCAATGCACCAAACAAAAACCAAAACCAGAAGCAAACATCAAGATAAAAAATTGAAAATGCATCCAAGGGAACCCTAAACCTATACAAACTCACTGCCCAAAGGAGGGGTTCTAACTCTTAACCTAATGAGAGTTATGAATTTCTTAAGTATGCTAGGGTTTTAAGGTACCTTGTCAAGAAAAATGTCAAACAAATTGAAAATGAAAGATCAAATCATACCAATTTAATCCTATGAACTACATGATATGCAAGACACAATGCAAAAAGAATCAAAGTCCAACTCTCAATGGTTAGGCAGAAATGAATTTTGGAAGATTGAATCAAAATATTGCCTTGAAATGAAATTAATTCCATGGAAAATTGTCAAAATGCTTCAAGATCAAAAAAGAAATTTGGTTTGAGGGTTGGACTATGTTTCTAAATGATTTTAAAGGTTTCATGAATTTTTTGGTGATTTTTAAATACCTAAAAGTATTTTTAATTAATTAATTCTCATTAATTAATTAAAAATAAACTTTTAAATGATTTAAAAATATTTTTTAATGCAAAAAATAAAAATAAAAATGTTTTTGGTTTCTGAAAATTAATAAAAGGTTGCACAAAAATTTTCAGAATTTTTAAAGGTGTTTTGCTATTTTTTATAAAATGAAGAAAACAAATGCAATTATATGAAAAATAAAATGAATTTAAACTGAAAAAAGAAAAGTCAGCGCATCCAAAGGCTATGATTCAAACGAAAAGGGAGGGAATTGACCTGCGCGCGCATCTGGACGGCCCAAATTCAAACTTACGTAATTAAGACTAAACCCTAATTAATTAACCCTAATGACTTTCAGACGACCGGAACACTGTTCCGGTCGTCTTCTCCGGCCAGCCAAAAACTCTAACTCTCTCTACACGCAATAAAAATGAAATCTAACTGCCCAGAATTCATCCCCATTCAAAACCGAATCAAACCCCCCTAACAAACATCATTTTTCATTCATCAATCAACCAAATCGAATCAAAACATTCTTAGGGCAAAAAGTTTCAGAGCAGCCATACATCCTGGTTTCTCAACCATTTTCAAAAATAATCACATCCCCATGATCAGGGGAGTGCATAGAAGCATTTAAGAACTTAAAATGGAGTTTCTGGAAAAAAAAGTTTGAGATGGCTACCTGAACCGAAGCTTTGGTTCCTGGTACTTTCTGGCCGGTTTCCTGCTTGCAATCAACTCCACTGGACCCCCTGAGAAGCTTTCAATGCTTGTTTGAAGTTTATAATGGATGGTTTGAGAGATGGCAGAAGTTCTGTTCAAGGTGGGGTGGAAATCGTGTTTGTGATTCTGGGAGTTTTAGGCAATGGTGATGGGTGCTTTGTGACCAGGAAAGTGTGCTGAGTATGTTTGTGAAGTTGGTTTGTATGTTTGTAGCTTGTACAATCAGTTTCGAATGCTTTTGCAAAATGGTGTGAAAATGAGAGAATTGTGTTGGAGAGTGTTTCAGGCTTGTGTTGTAGCTGCTTTGGCTTGCTTTTTGTTTGCATAAACAATTGTGATAGGTCAGATGAGTTGATGTGTGCTTTAGTGATTGGTATGGCTCAAGTTGCCAAAATGTCAAAGTTGTGTAAGAGAGGCATGGGCTACTTGCTAGCCAAGGACAGATGGGGTGTCCTGCGCAGCAAGCTGTGTGGAGAACCCTTGGATGGTTTGTGAAGTCAGCAAGCAAGTGGATTCACACTTGAGTGAGTTTTTGCAACTTGCCTCACTTTTGCTTCCTTTGAGAAATCTTGCTCCATAAGCCATAGAAATGAGTGATCCTTTGGTGCAATCTGACTTTTAGGTCTTGGTGTAACACGGTGGGAGAACTGACTTTAGTTATGTTGCGGATAGCAAGAGTCTCCATCGACTTTTATTTTATCCAAAGGAAAGGCATAAAAGAACAGGAAAGACCTTTAAAAGATTTTTGGGTCCGGGGGGTAGGTTATGTAAAGGGAAGGTGTTAGCACCCTTTACATCCATGGTTATCCATGGGCTCTTAGTTACTTAGCTCACTTCGAATTGTTTTTGAAATGTGAAGTGTGTGAATAGAAAATTTTCATAATAGTTAATAATGATCCATGTACGGATGCGTAAAAACTTGTATTTGAAAATTTGTTTGAAATTTGTTAAATGTTTGAAAATTTTGAATGAAGTGAGCAAGCAACTATGAGGTACCTACCCTAAAGTTTTTAAGTCTTTCTGTTCTTTATCCTTTCAGCGGTAAGACTATCCCTATTATTAAGGAATAGGTAGTCATTACCTTGGATGTAAGGGACATACGAGGGACATCTGTTTAATGAAGGCAACTGTGGGGTGTATTAAGCACTTAGGAGGGACTGTCATCATTATTCGAAAAGGGACTTGATCTTTAAAGGCAACCATTAAGGACTTGATGACTTTTCTTTTTTAAGGGACTTGCTTTATACACCCCACTTGACCTTATGAATAGGAAACAATGAGAGGCAACCCTAGAAAGTGAGATGGCGATTAGAAATCGACTTACGCGTGTGAGTGTTTAATTTAATTTATCTTTAATTAAAATGATCTAAAATTTGATTTTAAATAGAATACATGTTTACACTCCCTATATTACTAACCATAGCATAAAAATTAAATAAATCAAATATTTACAAAAATTTACACCAAGGAGCAATTACATAATAATTATAATAAGCAATTAAAATAAATGGCAAATAAATAAATATAAATAATAAGCAAAAATAGATAAATAGGCAATAATAAATATAATAGGGGTTAGTAATAATAATAATAAAAAATTTAAATAAGGTTAGTGAAATAATAATAATAAGCATAATAAAATAAATGGATTAGTAATAATAATAAACAAAATAAATAATGAATAAGAATTAGAAATTATTAAGGAAATATGAACAATTTTAAAATTATAAACAAATTAGATCAGTTATGGACATATTATGAGAAATTATTAAATTTTACAATTTTAAAAAATATTTACATACATAATTAATTATAAACAAAGATATAATATTATTAAAATGTGATTAACTGTTATTTAATTATATTAACTAAAATATATACATAATTCACAAAATTTAGAAAATAAAAATTAGGTTTTTAATAATTATTTAAGAAAGATAAACTAGGGTTTCTTAAAATTAGGGTTTTGTTTAGAAAAATATTTTAGAGTTTAGTTAAAAAAATATTTAAGAGTTTATAATATAATATACAAAATTATTTTAATTAATATATATATATATTATAATTATATAATAAAAGAAATAATTTTTTTGAATTATGAAAATAAGATTTTAGAATGTTAGAAACTATTAAACATGTATTTATAAAATTATTTAATTACATATATGTTTATTAATAAAATCTAAATCAATTAAACAAATTAAAAATAAAAATACAACAAAACATACCTGACTGGGATTTGAACTCAGGTCATCAGGTTTACCAGCAACAAGACACACCACTAGGCCAGGGTACACGCAGGCAGCAAAGAAGTGAGTTCCATTGGTTTTGTTCTTTGTCCCAAAAAAAATCCAGGAAAATAAAAGAAACAAAAGGCCTGGGGGAGGATTGAACCCAAAACCTCTCAGCCAAACGCATGTGCACATTACCAACCAAGCTAGACGAGCGAACCTGTTAGAGTATTGGCTATAAACAATAATATATTAAAACTGCAAATTAAGTGGAAAAATGTCAAAAGAATTGGCTGGAGGCAGGATTCGATCCCTGGCCCTTTCACAATACACCTGCCTGACTTTCCACTGGGACAAACGCGCGTTTGTGAAATATAACCAGGATTAATACATAATATTTTTAAACGAAATTTAAATTTCCAGAACACGCGCGAACTGGCTTCATCTTCTTCAGGATACCTGCGAAAATACATGCCATTTTTCCTGCGAAATTTGTTGCGAGTTCTTCCATATTCAAACCTGCGAAAATCAAACATCCACAAAACAATACGATTTCTTTCAATTGATCAGTGTTTTATGATCCTCATGGTTCACACAACATCCCTATGTTCTTAAAATTTATTTTTATTGCCTAAATCGTATAACCCTAATTCGGCCATTCAAACCCTAGCCATGGTGAAACATGATTGAGGATACCAAGCTTCAATGTAACTGTCTAGAATCATTCCTATCATCATCACAAACATTATTAAACAGTCAAAAGCAAGTTAAACAAAGTCAATCAATGAAATCGAAAAGTCACATTCAAGAACAAGGTTTGGCTCGGGTTATGCAATTCATGAGGCTTTTGATGCAAATGGTGATTGATTCATGATCAGTGATGTCCAATAGTCACAGTTATGTCCTCAAAATACCTTCTAAAGCCCTGGAACTCCAAAACCGAGTGTGAGTTGTGGAGAGGTTTTTGAACAAGGTGAACTTACTCTTGAGCTGTGGAATCCCTCCCCTTGTGATTGCAATGAGTTATGTACTTATAGGTGATTGAATTTAGGTCATAAAATTGAATGGTTGTGTGGAAGAATTGATATGAAAAGATCCAAGTTGATCATGCCTTGAAAATCAAATATTCTTGTATGATGGCTTACTATTTTTGGACCAATCTTCTGATTTCATTCCTCTTCAATTCCAATCAACATTTAAGACATTCTAGAAGCTCAATCTCCATCAAATATTACATTTTCATATTTTATTTTTATTTAAAATGATTTTTAATGAATTAAATCAAAATAAATAAAAATAAAATAATAAAAATTCTGATTTTTAATGGTTTGGGTCGTGCATGAAGTCAATGTATGGATTGGATCATCATTTGGCAAGCCCATTTGGAAGAAATTGGTTTTAGACCTCCTTTTTCATCATAAACCAACTCAAAATTTCCCAACTTTGCAAGGGCACATATCCTTCAATTTTAATGCTATGAGGGTGTTCTTGGACATTTTGGAAAGCTTGAAGAGTCCTCTAACCAACCCCACTGGTTTCATGTCCATATCATTTACCAATCTCAAGTTATGCCCTTTTGAAGTTGTTGACTTTTTGTTGACTTTCAAAAAGGACCTATAATGTCTTAGCTCATACCTTCCAAATGAAGAATTTTTGAGCTTGGATTGTGAGACACAAAGTTGTAGAGAATTCAATTTCCTTCAAAATGAGCTTTGATTGGAGACTTGGTGATGAAGTATGTGAAAGTTATGGCTGGTCAAAGTTCAGTTGACTTTTACTAAGGAAACCCTAATTTAGAAACTCCTGATTCTTGATGATCTGAAATCTCCTTGATGAATCATGATCAACCCTTGATCAAATGATGAATTTTACTTCATATACTTGATGTTGGCAAAAAATCATGAAGTTTGACTTTGATTTGACCACAGTTGACCTCAGTTTGACTTTTTAACTGCAATGACTGATTTTGACTTATCTGATCATCTGACTGAGCAAACTTTTGAGAAAAGTCTTACAACTTGTCATGGGGGTTCTTAAACATATATAAGATGTTATGAAGCTCACTTGAAGTCTTGGAAGTTCATTTAGCCTGATTAAAGTCAAAACCCTAGTTTTGGATGCACTGCTTAGGAGGTGCATTGTCTGAGGGAATTGTCAACTCTTCTGACCAATTGTGAACTTTGTGAACCTTGTGAACCATCATAAAGTGTCTTGTGAACCTCATGGGAGGTATTGTGAATCTTGTGAACCTTGTGAACCTCATAAAGTGACTTGTAGACTTCATGAACCTCATGAAAGGTCTTGTAAGCATTGTGAATCTTGTGAACCTTGTGAACCTCATAAAGTAGCTTGTAGACTTCATGAACCTCATGAAAGGTCTTGTAAATGTTGAGAAGCTTGTGAACCTTGTGAACCTTCATAAAGTGACTTGTAGACTTCATGAACCTCATGAAAGGTCATGTAAACATTGTGAATCTTGTGAACCTTGTGAACCTTCTTAGCACACAAAGTCTTGTATTGTGAGGGCAAATTTTGGGGTGAAACACTTGGTACATGCTTGTGTTAAGATTAGAAGTTAGTTTGATAGCTCAATTTGCCTTGACAAGTGAATTTGCAACTTTGCCTCTTTGGTAGAAAACTTCAAATTTTGTGATTTTTGCCAACTTTGACAAGCCATAACTTTTGATCCAAAATGAATTAGGTCATGTTCTTGTACTTTTTGAAAAGGGAATGATCCATTCTACAACTTTAATGACCAAAGTTTTTCCATTTGAAGCATTTTTGAATAAAAAAGTAAAGGTTGAAAAAGTTTCCTAAAATGGCAATTTCATTAAAAGTCAAACTTTCCCAAAAAGTCAACTTTGCAAAAGACTTGAAATTCTTCAATTTTGTGAACTTCCAACATCTTCTATGATCAAATAAAGATCATACACAATCAAAATGATGAAGAACACCCTTTGGTTGGGTCATTGGGGGCCTCAGATGCCCTGATTTTGCACTGACTTGCTTGAAAAGTCAACTCTTGATCAGATGACTTCCCCATGGAATTTCTTCATGAAAATTGATATGTATGCTCCCTATACCATATAGAGACCAATAGAAACAAGAATGACCAAAACATTTGGAGTTATGGCCTCTGAAACCAAAACCCTAATTCTAGGTCATCTGTGCAGTCAAACCTGGCTCTGCTTCCATGCCATCTCAGTTCTTGTGATTCTTTGACATTCTTGACTTTGAGAGGATATAATATGATGCTTGAACATACATGGACCCCTTTGAAATGATTGATGACCTTTGGAGTGGCTCAAGAGGCTCTTGGATTGCTCAGATCACAAACCCTAGATGCAGATGACTTTGAACCAAAGCAATGAATCAAAAATGCAATATGAGATGCTATGATTGAACTTATGCATATGAAAAGATCACAAGCCATGGTGTGAATGGGTGAGGGAAAATTTGGGGTGTTTACAGCTGCCCCTATTCAATCATGAGTTAGCTGTGCAAGATGTAAGCGACGGCTTATCAGGCAAACAAGATAACTTGTGGTTGAATACCAAAGACAGTCCAAAATTTGCACTCACAGAATGAAGAAGAAAAGGGATATAGATTGTAGAAGAAAATAAAGTATAATTATAAAGTGCGAGCGACGGAGGACGACCGTCAAGCAGAGGACGACTGCTGGGGAAAAGGCAATGACGGGGACGACCGACATGCTGGGGAGAGTGTGTGAAGTAAAGCAATGACGGGGACGGCCATCATGCTGGGGATATAGGGGATTATGATGGGGACGGCCATCAAGTAAAGCTATAAGATTCTCTTGGGGAATAATGAAAAATGATGGGGACGGCCATCAAGTTCATAAAGTAATGCAAGCAACGACGGGGACGGCCATCGGGCTAAACTGATGAAGGACGATCATCAGGAAAAGGAAAAGGGACCACGACGGGGACGGCCATCGGTCTAAACTGATGAAGGACGATCATCAGAAAAAGGAAAAGGGACCACGACGGGGACGACCATCGGGTTAAAGAATAAATGAAATAATGATGAGGGACGGTCATCAAAGGTGAAGGACGATCACCTAGCAGGGGACGGCTGCTCTGAGGGGATAAGATAAGGGACGTTCATCTAAGGTGAAGGACGATCACCTGGCAGGGTACGGCTGCCGAAAGTATCGCGACATAGGACGAATGCCGGATAAAAGGTCAACGATGGGGACGGCCATCAGATGAGCATGATGAAGGACGATCATCAAGAGGTGAAGGACGATTGCCTAGCAGGGGACGGTTGCTCTCAAGGTTTATCATGACATAGGACGAATGTCAGATAACAAAATCAATGATGGGGACGGCCATCGGATAAAAATGATGAAGGACGATCATCAAGAGGTGAAGGACGATCACCTAGCAGGGGACGGCTGCTAAATATCACGACATAGGACGAATGTCGGATAGAAAAGGTCAACAATGGGGACGGCCATCGGATGAGCATGATGAAGAACGATCATCAAGAGGTGAAGGACGATCACCTAGCAGGGTACGGCTGCTCTCAGGGCTTATCATTACATAGGACGAATGTCAGATAACAAAAGAAGTTTTGCTTTGCTGGTGATCTACTGGGGAATAGTAAACACGGACGAGTGTCTACATCCAAGAAATAAAAGGTATAAGTGTTTGGTGTTGTGTATAGATTAAAGATGCGGACGAGAATCCTTAAGACTATGATACGGACGAGTATCAGGTAGAAACAAAAACTGACACGTGTTCAGAGATGATGATACGGACGAGTATCAACTGGTTAACAGGGAACACGGACGAGTGTTGAATCTGAGGAGACTCTTCTGGGGAATAGTAGACACAGACGAATGTCTATATTCAAGCAGACAAAGGTGTTTGACACAGTGTATGGATTAAAGATGCGGACGAGCATCCTTAGGACTGTGATACGGACGAGTATCAAGTAGAAACAAACACTAGACGCATGTTCTGAGATGATGGTGCGGACGAGCACCAACTGGTTAACAAAGAACACGGACGAGTGTCGAATCTGTGGGGATATAAATGGTGTATATAAGATACGGACGAGTATCTGTATAAATAAAAAGTATGAGTGGTGTGTAGATGAGTGTTCAACCTGCTGGAGAGAGTGACACAGACGAGTGTCAAAAGGAGAAGGGTATAGTATAAACAAGTATCTGATATACAAAGTGTTTAGGTAATTATGCTGAGGAAGGTGACATGGACGGATGTCGAGGAATTGTATATATATACGTATCTGTGAGTGCAAAGGGGACGCTTTGGCTTTCTGCTGGGGATATGACACGGACGGGTGCCACAAGGAGTATATAATGATGTTTGTGAATGTAGGGCAACTGCTTTAGCTCTAGCTCTCCGCTGGGGAATCTGGGGAGCATTTTGTATATTTGTTGATGGGTTGTCATTATTCACAAGTGTTTGATTCAGACCATGACTTATGATTATGCAACATGTTTGATTTTTGCCGTAATGATCCGTATTAGACGGAATGCTACGCTCTGTGGGGTGAATATGAGGCGAATGCTATGATTATGCAAAAGATACCAATCCGGGATGCGGATCCCGCTGCCACAAAGATCTCTGGCTGATCTGCTTGAAATGGACGTCCCAGCTGGGGATAAGATCATTGGTACATCTGATGAGATGATTCTGCTTGGGGAAATGGGTCAATGATAGACCTATTCCAGTAAATGAAGGACCCAACTGGGGTTTGTAGAAGCTTTCGTCACTCTGTTGTGATTCCTTCGTGTGCTGCTCTTCTGGATAGAGGCTGAGACTCTGTGGGGAAGTGGTTCCCTGGCTTTTGTGCTCAGCTGAGGAAGAATTATTGGCACCTCGGCTGGGGAGAAAATAGCAAGTGGCAACTCAGCTGGGGAGAAAACACTTTGGGTGCTAAGACTGAGTATTGATTTGCCAGCTTGCTGGGATGAAAATTTTAGCCTCATGTTGTGTTTTGAATGCCTGCAATCCTGAAAAGATAGAGAAACGTACAAGTAATCCCGAGGTATCCCTTACCGGATTCCATCATAGGAGTTCAGACACCCCCGGGAGTAAGTATATTTCCTGCAAGCACGTGTTTTAAGAGAAGCATCTGTATTTATGCAATCAGTATCTTAAGGACATCGGACATTTTGCAAATGAAAATAAAATGTACGAGACGAGACATGACTGAAAGTCTGATTTTATTAATTTGTAGGTGTTGCACCCCAAAATTTGCCCTCTATTTTTAACTCTAACCAATTTTTTTGTTTCACATTCATTTGCATCATCTTCATATCATAACATTTTTTTCTGTCTTAATATTAGCCGAAATAATTTCTCGGAATTTACAAACAGACTGGTCAAATTAACTTTTTAACTGTGCCTAAAATTAGTCAACGAAAAAATGTCAAGTTTAAGTTTGCAAATGTCGGTAACATTAATCTGCGGTTCACGTGGTTTAATTTGACATGCTAAAAATATTTTTACGACTAGTTTTGGTCATATGTTGATCAGTCTGAGCAGTTTAAACGGTCATAATTTTTATCCGACCAAACGCTGTATTTTTCCGAGTCATTTATTTCGCGCTGATTATTTTGACGTGTTCATTTTATTTTTTCGAGCACTTTGGTGCTTGACTTTTATTTTTTGAGTCTATTTATTTTTATATAGAGTCTAGAATAAATAAATAGGATTATTAGTTTTTATTTTATTTTATTTTAACTAATTTAATTATTAAAACTTTATTTGTTTTTTAAATTAATATTTTATAGGGTCTAGAATAAATAAATAAAATTGTTAGTTTTTATTTTAATTTTAACTATTTTTAATTATTTAACTTTTATTCAGTTTTTAATTTAATATTTTATTTAGATTTCAGAATAAATATTTAGGCCCATCATCACTAACCCTAATTGACCCCTATATATATTTATGTTGTGTGCTGCTGGAGGAAAGGAAGAAAAGGGGATCGAAAAAAAAAAGAAAAGAGAGTGGGATAGAGAAACAGCGCATCGGTTAAGTCTCAATTTATTTTTTATTGCCGCCGGTACATAGTTTCTTTTCTATTACTAAGCATATAGGTTTCTTGTCTTGACCATGTTTATAGTATCATGTTTCTACTAATACAGATGCATTACGTCCGTATAATATATACTTGTTTCAAACATATACTGCATTTCAAAATTTACATACACATATGTGTGCCGTTTGGTTTTTTTCGATATACATAAAATCAATTGATTTTATTTAGTTAACATACATGTGTGTATTATATGTGTTTAAGTTTTTTATTTATAAATATATATGCCTAATATCTCATGTCTTACTAATACATACTGTAAAATATGTTTACGTTTTTTTTTGTTTTTGAATCTTAACTTTACTTTTATTTTTTACTTATTATATATACATATATATTATACAATGTAATATTAATATAATATATAATATAGTTTGGTTTTAGCTTTTGTTAGATTATTTGGATTGGATCGTGTCGATACGCTGTTTACACTTTTGTGTGTATGATGCGTGACACTTGTGTTGATCCGATCCAGTTGCGATGATCGCATTTTTTGCGTTAGCAACGTTGTTCTTTTTTTTAATTCATATTATTTTATGTTATATATTTAGATCTGCACGAATAACTAATTACCCTGATTTTTTCATAAACCTTGAACATACAATTTTGCCGCAAACTCTAATTTTCACTCTAACTCTAACTCATTTTTATGTTATTCATTTACTGTTTATCATATTATGTAACTTTTTCATATTTGTAATAGTTTAGTTTTTTATTTTTCGCCTTATAATTATGTAACTGTCTCCTTGATGTAATAATTTAGTGTTATTTTCCGCCTAATTATTATGTAACTGTCCCGAAGCCATGTAATAGTGTAGGAATTTTTATTTTCTGTCTTTAAATTTCTGCCTTTATTTATTTTTATTATTCCCTGCGTGGTTAGTAATTTAGGGCGTGCCAAGAACCAAATGAAAATCAATACGGACTTAGATCATTAATTTATAAAAAAAAAAAGGACTAATTAATCAATAAAATTTTTCTTATAATAATAATAGTATTTTGTATATAGTTTCTTTTATTAAGTTAAAATTAGGGTAAATAAATTAATTTTTAATTAGATTAGGATTTTCTTAATAAACCTTAAATTTTCCTAATAAAACTTTTTTTTATATATTAATCATATTTTTTTAATTTTAACCCTTAAATTTTTTTTTCTCTAACCTTTTAAGATTTTCTCAAACACTAAAACTTTTTGTCCTCATTTTTATGTTATTCATATAACCTGTCTTGTTATTATACTGAAGTCTTTACCATCATTTATTTTTCTGCCATTATTTTTATGTATCTACCCCGAAGCATTGTAATAGTTTAGGAATTTCTGGTATTTGCCTTTAATTTTCTGCCATTTTTGTAAATATAATTGCGTGGTTAGTAAAATAGGGAGTGTAAATATACTTGTAATTTAAAATTAATTTAGATCATTTAAATTATAAGATAAATATAAAATTAAATACTCACACACGTAAGTCGATTTTTAATCGCCATCTCACATTCCTAAGGTTATCCCTCAATGTTGCCTAATCATAAGGTCAAGTGGGGTGTATAAAGCAAGTCCCTTGAAAGAAAAATCATCAAGTCCCTAATGGTTGCCTTTACGAATCGAGTCCCTTCGAATAATGATGATAGTCCCTCATGTGTGCTTATTACACCCCACAGTTGCCTTCATAACCAGATTGTCCCTCACATGTCCCTTACATCCAAGGTAATGACTACCTACTCCTTAATAGTAGGGATAGTCTTACCAATGAAAGGATAAAGAACAAGAAAGACTTTAAACTCTAGGGTAGGTTCCTCTTATGTACTTGCTCACTTCAAAAAATTTTCAAACACTTAACAATTTCAAACAAATTTTCAAAAACAAGTTTTTACACATCCGTACATGGATTATTATTAACTATACTGAAAATTTTTCTATTCACACACTACACTTTCAAAAACAATTCAAAAGTGAGCTAAGTAACTAAGAGCTCATGGATAACCATGGATGTAAAGGGTGCTAACACCTTCCCTTTACATAACCTACCCCCCGGACCCAAAATATTCTCTTAAGGTCTTTCCTGTTCTTTTATACCCTTTCCTTATGGATAAAATAAAAGTCGGTGGCGACTCTTGCTATCCGCAACATTACTTAAAGTCAGTTCTCCCACCGTGTTACAGAACTGGCGACTCTGCTGGGGATCTAAATTAAAGAGGGGTACCCTTAGGAATTAAGGTCACTTTAAATTGTTTGCCTTGTTTGTTTTATATTACTTGTTGGGGTGCTCTTATGTGTGAAAGGTCCTAACCCGGATCTAGTGTACCTTAGGTAAATGGCAATAGACCAAGGAAACTGTACGACGTATATCGATACGGTTGATCTGGTGGCCATAGTTAGTGCGACTTCTTGGTTGGTGCTTATATTACTTAAGTCAAGTTGAGGATAATATTGAGGCTGCCATATGTTGTCAATGCACTAACTAACTTTTAGAACCCTAGTTAACTCATCTTGGTCTTTAGAAAGTAGTGAGGTAACCGGCTTTGGTGCAGACTGAAGTTGGTTGACACTCGATACTACACTCATTGAGATCTTAAACTTGGAGGGTTTTGGTTGGCAAGTAAGTTGCCTTCTGATCAACCACCCTTGTGAAGGATCAATGATATTGAGATCCCTTAAGAACCTGGTTACTTTTGTAGGACAGGATGAACCATCTAACTTCAGGGGAGGGTACTTACCTTTGAACCTCATTTAAGCCTTTAAACCTAGGGCTATGGTGTGACTTGTTTGTGTGTGCCACATGTTTGTGATTGAACATAACATCATGACATCATCATGCATCATGAGCATATCATTTTCCCTAACCATTTCAAGGACCAAAGGATTTATCTTTGTTCTTTGTTGCAGGTCATGGCTTCTGCTCGTAGAAACACCATCAGGATCAACTTTGTGGGGATACCTCCCAAGCTTAAAGAATTGGTTTCTCAAGTGTCTGATCACTCCCGGTTCAACAAGAGACATGGTCACCTATTGGATCTAGTCACTTCAGGGTTCAGTGAAGACATGATGAGTGTCCTGTTTCAGTTCTTTGATCCTAAGCACCATTGCTTCACATTCCCCGACTACCAGCTGGTTCCTACAATGAAGGAGTTCTCTAAACTTCTGGATATACCTGTTCTTGATCAAAGACCCTTCACAGGCTTGGAGAAGGAGCTCAAACCAGAGGTTATTGCTGCAGCTCTACATCTGAAGAAGTCTGACATTGTTCTAGAGACGAGAAGTGGAGTTAAGGGTATTCTTGCCAAGGTATTAGTGGATAAAGCTCAAATGTTCTTGAAGGCCATGAGCTATGATGCTTTTGAGGAGATCTTAGCCTTACTGATATATGGCTTAGTATTGTTCCCCAATCCAGATCAGTTCATAGATGTTCATGCCATCAACATTTTCCTGAGTCACAATCCAGTGCCTACATTGCTTGGAGACATCCTGCATTCTCTTCACACTCGTACTACAAGGGCACGAGGAACTTTGATGTGCTGCATACCTTTGCTTTCTAGGTGGTTTATTTCTCACCTTCCTCGCTCAGTAATGAAGAATGAGCAAGGGTTCAGATGGTCCAAGAGGATCATGTCACTTTCTCACTCAGACATCCATTGGTGCTCCAGATCTATGGAGAATGTCACCATCATTGACCGTTGTGGGGAGTTTCCTAATGTGCCACTTCTAGGCATAAGAGGAGGCATCACCTACAACCCCTCTCTAGCTTTACGACAGTTTGGTTACGCCAGAAGTGATGGCCCACATGACTTGTTGATTCAGGGCATTGTGTTTGATTACGACAACGATCTTCAGGGTTACCGTCAGAGATTCATACGAGCCTGGGGAAAAGTAAACAGGGTTGACAGCAAGACACTGGAGCCTAAGTACACTATTCCTATGGAGGCTTATCTCAGATGGGTACGGTCTCGTGCTCAGACACTCATGATGCCATATCCTGCCATCCTACCAGTTACCATGGAACCTGTTGCTGAAGGAGACACAGCTTATACCATCCTTCACCCAGACATGCCTACTGATACGGAAGACTTGCAGAGATCATGGATCCAACTAAAGGAGCAAAGGGATACTTTCGAGGCTCATTACAAAGCAAGCCAAGCAAGAATCCTAGAGCTAAAAAAGCAGCGACACGAGGAACGAAACCTCAACTCATACCTCAACACAAAGAGGAAACGTCCATGGGAGACTTAAAACCCCATCTTTTGTACTTATTTCACTTTCATTTTTGTAAGCCTAAAAGGCAAAACAAGTTATTACTAATAAAAAAGTTACTTTCTTGTTTGTTTAAGCAAATTTAAATCCTACGGTCCTTGAAAACATTGCATATGCATTCCCATATCATTTCATTGCATCACAGGTTTATAATTGTGCACAGGTTTCTCATCTTCTCGCTGTTTATTTCAGCAATGGCTCTTGAACAATCAGTTAAGGATCTTCAGGCACAGAATGCACAGTTCCAAGAGCTGATCTTGAACCTGTCCAAGGGGCAAGATGATTTGAAGGCACTGCTGGCCAAGAAGACTAAGAAGACTAGAAGGTCTGCTGGGTTGCTCAACATGGGAAGAAGGTTCAAGGGTCCTGTCAAGACCAAGGAACAGATTGATGACTATGAATCTGAGGAATCTGAGAAAGAGGGAGGCAGTCTCCACAACACTATGGGGGACTCTGATTCTGAGGCTAATTACTATCATGAGCCTAATGAAGATAAATTTAAGAGGCTGGTGGATAGGATGGATGCTATGGAATTACAAAAATCATCTGGGCTGGATTTTGAGGATTTGAGCTTGATATCTGGGGTGGTCATACCTGTGGGTTTCAAAGTTTCTACCTTTGTTGTTTATGATGGGGTCTCTTGTCCCAAGCTGCATCTGAGGTCTTATGTCAGAAGGATTCAACCTCACACTGCTGACAAGAAGTTGTGGATCCACTTTTTTCAAGAGAGCTTATCTGGAGCTCAGCTGGAGTGGTATTATCAGTTGGAGAGTGTCAACATCAGAGATTGGAATGATCTTGCTGAAGCTTTCTATAAGCAGTACCAATACAATGCTGACTTAGCCCCCACTCGCATGCAGCTTCAGAGCATGTCTATGGGCGCCAAAGAAAGTTTTAAAGAGTATGCTCAGAAATGGAGAGACTTAGCTGGAAGAGTTCAACCCCCTTTGACTGATAGGGAACTGGTTGATATGTTCATGTGTACGCTGAATGGTCCGTTTTACAGTCATCTCATTGGAAGCTCATCATCTGGCTTCACTGAGTTGATCATGACAGGAGAGCGGGTAGAGAATGGTATCAAGAGTGGTAAGATCCAAGTGGGCACTTCTTCATCAGGTGCTGCAAAGAAGCCTCCCACTGGGAAGAAAGAATCCAATGCTGTTTATGGTCAACCTGATCGTAACAGAAGACATCAGTCTGTTAGTGCAGTTCATATTTCAAATCCAACTCCTGCAACAACAGAGCAGCCTCAGGGCAACCAACAGAGGGCTAGAAGACAGTTCACGAAGATCAACATGTCAATGGCTCAAGCATTGCAACACTTGTTGAAGGCTGAACTTATTACCCTGAGGGAGGCTCCTCAGAATCCCAATGTTACCTCTCCCAAGTACAATCCCAATGCACGATGTGCATATCATTCAAACTGTCCAGGACATGATACTAATAACTGCTGGGTCTTGAAGAACAAAATTCAAGATATGATTGATGCTGGAGAAATTGAGTTTGATCCACCAAATGTGATTACAACACCACTGCCAAATCACGAGAAGACTGTCAATGCCATTGATGAATAAGACCTGCATGTCTATTCGGTTATGGAGTTGAGCACACCATTGTCTGTTATCAAAAAGAGGTTAGTACAAGCTGGGATCTTTCCAGGTTGTCGTGAAGATTGTCTGTATTGTACCTATAAGCCGGATAGTTGCTTCATTTTGAGATATGGTATTCAACGTCTCATGGATAAGTATACTATAGTGTTTGAAAGAAGACCAGCATCTGTAGAAAATATGGTGGATCATCTGACTCGGGGTAAGAAGATTGAAGAGGTTGACATGGTTGACAAAGTACCGGTAAGAATCACTTCAAAGAAGCCCATCAAAATCTCTCATCAGGGTCCAATCAAGATTACTGCTGAAGGTCCTGTGAAAGTTGTTGCTGAAGCCAGAGTAGCTCCTTTGATCATTACTACTCCTGGTCCTATTCCCTATACATCTGATAAAGCTGTGCCTTGGCACTATGGGTCTGATGTTTACATCCATGGTGTTAAGCAGGAGCCTTTACCTGACGTGCCTGCTGACATTGATAATATTGCTGGATCTAGCAAGATCACTCGTAGTGGAAGAGTCTTCTCTCCTCCAGTTGCTTCTAAGAGTGCAGTTACTCCTGCTGCTACTTCCACCACTGATGCTCGGGGCAAAGGTCCTGTTATTGAGCCTGTATCTACTGATGTGCCAGCTGCTGATGATCTCTCTAAGCAGATGGAAGAAGTATTGAAAATCATTCGCAAGAGTGATTATGACATTGTGGATCAGTTGGGGCATACTCCCTCAAAGATTTCTATGTTGTCCTTGTTGCTGTGTTCTGAGGCTCATGCCAAGTCCTTGATCAAGTTTCTGAAGTCTGCTCATGTGCCCAGTGCAATTTCTGTTGACCAATTTGAGAACTGTGTTGCCCACTTGACCTATGATAATGGGTTAGGATTTTCTGATGCTGATTTGACCCCTGCCAAGAGGGATCATAACAGGGCCTTGCATATTTCAATTGAGTGCAGGGGCACTACCCTGTCACATGTGCTGATAGACAATGGTTCCTCTCTGAATGTGTTGCCCAAGGAGGTCCTGAATAAGCTGAGTCCTGAAGATACTGTGTTGAAGCCCAGTAATATTGTGGTGAAGGCTTTTGATGGTTCTAGAAGAGTAGTGCATGGGGAAATTGATCTTCCAATCAAAGTGGGTTCTCAGGTGTTTACTGCTACATTTTATGTGATGGATATTCGTCCTTCGTACTCTTGTCTGCTTGGTCGTCCCTGGATCCATGGGGCAGGTGCTGTAACCTCTACATTACACCAAAAGTTGAGATATCCGGTGAATGGAAAAGTTGTTACTATCTTTGGAGAGGAAGAATACTTTGTCAGCCATGTAAACACTTTCAAGTATCTGGAAGTGGAAGGTGAATACATTGAGACTCCGTGTCAGTCATTTGAAGTGGTTCCCTGGGTCGTTAATGATTGTGTAGCTCCTCCTGCTGTGAAGAAAGTTCCTGTGGTCATCAGAAAACCTCCAACAATGGCAATGGCCTCCCTCAATGATGCTAGAGCTGTGGTGGATGAAGGTGGTTGTACTATTTGGGGTCAGCTTCCTGATATTCCATACAAGTCTGACAAGTTTGGTTTGGGTTTCACTGCAGAGTCCCAGAAGGCTGTTCGTCGTGCTCGTGCTGCTCGTATCACCAATCAAGGGGTTATCAATGCTGTGGGAGACTATGATGAAGACTACAACTTGGATGCATGGATTTTTCCTACTGTGGGTGCTGGACTCAATAATTGGAAAGCTGAAGATGTTATCCCTATCTCCTTTAGTCAGGAGTAAATACTATTACTGTGTTGTTACTTTTTAAGTTTGTAATTTCTTGAACAATAAAACTTTCAAGCCATGTGCCTTACCCGGGGCACAATGGTGTGCTTGTTACAGGCTGTCATTTCATTTGCATACTTCATTCAATAAAATCAGTGGACGTTTCGTTTTAGTAAATATTGTGTTCCTTGTCTTTCTTTTTCTTTTATTTTTGCTTTATCAGCTATGTGTTCTTACACACACCCACATCACTAAATGCAGATCCTCATCCACTCTGGATCCTGTTGATAACAGTTCTACTATTGCCAATTACAGTTTCGAGAATCCGATCTATCAAACTGAAGACGGAAATGAGGACGATTGTGAAATACCTGTAGAGCTTGCTAGGTTGTTGCAACAAGAAGAGAAAGCTATACAGCCACATGAAGAGCCAGTCGAAGTTGTGAATCTGGGAACTGAAGAAAACAGAAAAGAGGTCAAGGTAGGGGCTGATTTAGAGGACAGTGTCAAGAGCAGGTTGATTCAGATGTTACGTGACTATGTGGAGATCTTTGCTTGGTCTTATGAAGATATGCCAGGGTTGGATACAGACATTGTGGTTCACCGGTTACCAGTGAAAGAAGATTGTCGTCCAAAGAAGCAGAAGGTTCGTCGTATGCGTCCTGAAATGTCAGAAAAGATCAAGGCAGAGGTAATGAAACAGTTCAATGCAGGGTTCTTGGCAGTGACTTCTTATCCTCAGTGGGTTGCAAATGTGGTACCAGTTCCTAAGAAAGATGGTAAGGTACGTATGTGTGTGGACTACAGAGATTTGAACAAGGCTAGCCCCAAAGATGACTTTCCACTTCCTCATATTGATATTCTGGTAGACAATACTGCTCAGCATAAGGTATTCTCTTTTATGGATGGTTTCTCTGGTTACAATCAAATCAAGATGGCACCTGAAGATATGGAGAAGACAACGTTTGTGACACAGTGGGGCACCTTTTTCTATAAGGTGATGCCATTTGGTTTGAAGAATGCAGGGGCAACATATCAGCGTGCTATGGTGGCTTTGTTTCATGATATGATTCATCATGAGATAGAGGTATATGTGGATGATATGATAGCCAGATCTCAGAATGAAGAGCAACATCTTGATCATCTGCACAAGTTGTTTGAGAGGTTGAAGAAATACAAGTTGAGGTTGAATCCGAACAAGTGTACTTTTGGAGTTAGATCTGGAAAGCTCCTGGGTTTCATTGTCAGTGGAAAAGGTATTGAAGTGGATCCTGCAAAAGTGAAAGCTATACGAGAGATGCCAGCTCCCTGTACTGAGAAGGAGGTTAGAGGTTTCTTGGGACGATTGAACTACATTGCAAGATTTATTTCCCAGTTAACTACCATCTGTGAGCCAATCTTCAAGTTGTTGAAGAAAGATCAGGTGATGGAATGGAATGATGAGTTCCAGACTGCCTTTGATGAGATTAAGAGATATCTGCTAGAGCCACCAATTTTGATGCCACCAGTTGATGGAAGACCCTTGATTATGTACTTAACAGTGCTAGATAACTCAATGGGGTGCGTGTTGGGGCAACATGACGAGTCTGGTCGAAAAGAGCAGGCAATATACTACCTTAGCAAAAAGTTTACCGACTGTGAAACAAGATACTCACTGCTCGAGAAAACTTGCTGCGCTTTGGCATGGGCTGCTCGCCGACTAAGACAGTATATGTTGACCCATACTACCTTATTGATTTCGAAGATGGATCCAATCAAGTACATATTTGAGAAACCTGCTCTCTCCGGAAGAATTGCAAGATGGCAAATGATCTTGACAGAATATGATATACAGTATACTACTCAGAAGGCCATTAAGGGAAGTGTTGTTGCTGATCATTTGGCTCATCAAGCAGTAGATGATTACCAGTCAATGAATTTTGAGTTCCCTGATGAAGACATTATGACTGTTACCAAAGAAACTGGACAATATGACGGACCTGAACAAGGATCCCGATGGACTATGGTTTTTGATGGTGCCTCTAATGCACATGGTAATGGTGTTGGTGTTGTGATTAGTTCCCCTGAAGGTTGTCATACCCCGATTACTGCCAGACTTTGTTTCTATTATACCAATAACATAGCTGAGTATGAGGCATGTATCATGGGTATTAAAGTTGCTGTTGATATGAAGATTCAGTTCCTTGATGTGTATGGAGATTCAGCCCTGGTAGTGAGTCAGATTAAAGGAGATTGGGATACCAAGCATGATAATCTCATTCCTTACAGAGAACATGTGTTGTCTTTGATCCCACATTTCAAAGAGATCACCTTTGGACATATTCCACGAAGAGAGAATCAGTTGGCAGATGCGTTGGCCACCATGGCATCTATGTTTGAGATCAGTTGGGATGATGAAGCTCCCAAGATTACCATTGATAGATTTGAGAAGCCTGCATACTGCAATGAGATTGACACTGAAGGGGCAGAGGAGAAGCCTTGGTTCCATGAAGTAAAAAGATATCTTGAAGCTCAGGAATCCCCTGAAGGGGCATCTGTCAAAGATAGGAAGTTCCTGAGAAGGTTTTCTGCTAAGTTCTTTCTGAGTAATGGCATTCTGTATAAGCGCAATCATGATTCAACTATGCTTCGTTGTGTGGATAAGAAGGAAGCTACAGAAATTATGGAAGAGATGCATGATGGGACCTTTGGCACTCATTCTAGTGTTCATACCATGGCAAAGAAGATATTGAGAGCAGGTTACTATTGGTCTACCATGGAAGCTGATTGCTATCAACACTCCAGAACTTGTCACAAATGTCAAATCTATGCTGATAAAGTTCATGTACCTCCATCACCATTAAATGTGTTGACTGCTCCTTGGCCCTTTGCCATGTGGGGCATTGATATGATTGGTGAAATCAAGCCTACTGCTTCTAATGGACATCGTTTCATCCTGGTTGCTATTGATTATTTCACGAAGTGGGTAGAGGCAGCTTCATTTGCATCTGTTACCAAGAATGTTGTGGCTCGGTTCATTAAGAATAATCTCATATGTAGGTATGGCATCCCCGAAAGGATTATCACTGACAATGGCTCTAATCTAAACAACACTATGATTACTGATCTCTGCACGCAGTTCAAGATTAAGCATCACAGCTCTTCTCCGTATCGTCCAAAGATGAATGGGGCAGTTGAAGCTGCTAATAAGAACATTAAGAAGATTATACAGAAGATGACTGTTACTTATAAAGATTGGCATGAGATGTTACCATTTGCTCTTCATGGTTATCGTACTACAATACGTACTTCAACAGGGGCAACCCCATTCTCTTTAGTCTATGGTATGGAAGCAGTTCTGCCCATTGAAGTTCAGATCCCCTCCTTAAGAATCATGAAGGATGCAGGCTTGGATGAAGATGAGTGGATTCAGACTCGACTTGACCAGATAAATTTGATTGATGAGAAGAGGTTAGCAGCAGTTTGTCATGGCCAGATGTACCAAAAGCGGATGATCAAGGCTTTTAACAAGAAGGTTAAGCCAAAGGTATATCAGGCTGGTGACTTGGTAATCAAGCGTATCATATTACCACAGGGTGATCCTAGGGGCAAGTGGACTCCAACATATGAAGGACCATTTGTAGTCAAGACAGTATTCTCAGGAGGTGCCATGATACTGACTACAATGGATGGTGAGGACTTCCCACAGCCTGTAAACGCAGACATAGTTAAAAAATACTACGCATAAAAAAAGACCCGCTAGGTTGACAGGCCTAGGCAAAAATAAGGGCATCCCGGCAAACCAAAAGGGTTTGGGCAAAAATTAGGGATATATATAAAAAGATGTACACCCGGCAAGTCGAAAACCTGAAAAGGCGGCTTGGGCAAAAAAAAAGGGTATCCCGGTGGATTGAAAACCTGAAAGGGCAGTCCAGGAAAAAGTTAGGGATTAAAGCGTATGACTATGTCTCGTTTGGATCACCCATGAAACTGCAACTAGTTGTACTACTTACTCAAGCTCAAACAGACAAAGCTCAATTCAATCATTTCCGTCACAACAGCAAGAAGATGAGATACTTGAATGGCAATAGTAGAATTGAAACTCAATAGGATTGTTTCCCACGTAGCTGATTCTCTTTTGTAAAACTTTATGACAAAATCCTCTTACTAGGGTTTATGTCTCCTTGTACAAACTTACCCGTGTATGGGTCACTTTTGATATAAATAAATTCCATCTTTTGAATCCAGATTTACTTTTACCCTATTTACATAAGCGAAACGTCCATTGGTTGTGTTTGAATGTATGTATGCTTTTGAATATGATTGATGTTTACCAGAAATGCATGTATGCTTTTAATATGATTGATGTTTACCAGAAAGGCATGAAAATGCAGTAATAGTATTTACTAAGGACGAACGAGGGAAGGATTTCAACGAAGCTTCGCCGGTTCACCTCTAACAAAACAGTTACAAAACCCTCAGTAGGACGAATCCATCTTCATAAAGTCTCATCTCCCCTGGAATTTATATCCATCTCTTTTATCCTCATACGGATGTACGGGAAATTACTTTCCAATAAGGGTACGACGAACGAAGACGGGATGTTATACTTATCCTACTATCAAACGAAGACGAAGGTTATATATACCCTACTATCCCCAGCATACGGGAGGTTATATATACCTTACCATCCCCAGCATACGGGAGGTTATCTATACCACGCCATCCCCAGCATACGGGAGGTTATCTAGACCCTGTTATCCCCAGCAGACGGAGGGTTATATATTCTTCAGCAACGAATCGGGATTTATTTTCCCTGGCCAGCAGTTGTTATACGAAGATATCCAGACGCTTCCGGCAGTATCATATCATACATACATCATTTACATCATACTATAACATATACATCCATAGACATATAGTACATTACCTAAGTGCATCATATCATACATGCATACATAAAGCATAAACTAATGTTATTATACAAATGTTACCTTGTTTTCAGGTTAATTATCCAACAAACAAACTTATGATCTCCAGGACTGCTTTATCGTCACCTCAGGGTTACTTTATCCTCCTGATGAGCTTCTTATTACTTTGGGACTGCTTTATCGTAACCTCAGGGTTACTTTATCCTCCTGATAAGCTTCTTGTTACTTTGGGACTGCTTTATTGTAACCTCAGGGTTACTTTATCCTCCTGATAAGCTTCTTATTACTTTGGGACTGCTTTATTGTTACCTCAGGGTTACTTTATCCTCCTGAAATCATTACTTCAAGACTGCTTTAGAGTTATCATTATTGATTGCTCTATCCTCCTGAAGACATATCACATTATTACTTCAAGACTGCTTTAGAGTTATCATTATTGATTGCTCTATCCTCCTGAAATTATTACTTCAAGACTGCTTTAGAGTTATCATTATTGATTGCTCTATCCTCCTGAAGACATATCACATTATTACTTCAAGACTGCTTTAGAGTTATCATTATTGATGGCTCTATCCTCCTGAAATCATTACTTCAAGACTGCTTTAGAGTTATCATTATTGATTGCTCTATCCTCCTGAAATCATATTATTACTTCAAGACTGCTTTAGAGTTATCATTATTGATGGCTCTATCCTCCTGAAATCATTACTTCAAGACTGCTTTAGAGTTATCATTATTGATTGCTCTATCCTCCTGAAATCATATTATTACTTCAAGACTGCTTTAGAGTTATCATTATTGATTGCTCTATCCTCCTGAAATCATTACTTCAAGACTGCTTTAGAGTTATCATTATTGATTGCTCTATCCTCCTGAAATCATATTATTACTTCAAGACTGCTTTAGAGTTATCATTATTGATTGCTCTATCCTCCTGAAATCATTACTTCAAGACTGCTTTAGAGTTATCATTATTGATTGCTCTATCCTCCTGGAATCATATTATTACTTCAAGACTGCTGTAGAGTTATCATTATTGATTGCTCTATCCTCCTGAAATCATTACTTCAAGACTGCTTTAGAGTTATCATTATTGATCGCTCTATCCTCCTGAAATCATTACTTCAAGACTGCTTTAGAGTTATCATTATTGATTGCTCTATCCTCCTGAAATCATATTATTACTTCAAGACTGCTTTAGGGTATCATTATTGATTGCTCTATCCTCATGAAGACATGCTGTTACATCAGTATTACTCCAGTATCCTGAAAGCATATCATCAATACCTCAGGACTGCTCCAGACTCCTGACAGCTTTCATTATACCTCCATATTTTGGACTGCTTTATCTTCCAAGAAATATATCTGAAGAACTTTCCCCTAGTGGCATCTTTAAGCCCACTCAATCATATTCAACCAACCATCAATATCACTCTATGCACTGGTGAGTGCAAATTTTTGGGCTTTTGTGTTCAATCCCCTTCAACCTTCCAGGTCACGACTGGAAAATATACCAATCTAACCCCTCAGGTTTCAGAAAATTGAACAGGGGCAGCTGTTGCACCCCAAAATTTGCCCTCTATTTTTAACTCTAACCAATTTTTTTATTTCACATTCATTTGCATCATCTTCATATCATAACATTTTTTTCTGTCTTAATATTAGTCGAAATAATTTCTCGGAATTTACAAACAGACTGGTCAAATTAACTTTTTAACTGTGCCTAAAATTAGTCAACGAAAAAATGTCAAGTTTAAGTTTGCAAATGTCGGTAACATTAATCTGCGGTTCACGTGGTTTAATTTGACATGCTAAAAATATTTTTACGACTAGTTTTGGTCATATGTTGATCAGTCTGAGCAGTTTAAACGGTCATAATTTTTATCCGACCAAACGCTGTATTTTTCCGAGTCATTTATTTCGCGCTGATTATTTTGACGTGTTCATTTTATTTTTTCGAGCACTTTGGTGCTTGACTTTTATTTTTTGAGTCTATTTATTTTTATATAGAGTCTAGAATAAATAAATAGGATTATTAGTTTTTATTTTATTTTATTTTAACTAATTTAATTATTAAAACTTTATTTGTTTTTTAAATTAATATTTTATAGGGTCTAGAATAAATAAATAAAATTGTTAGTTTTTATTTTAATTTTAACTATTTTTAATTATTTAACTTTTATTCAGTTTTTAATTTAATATTTTATTTAGATTTCAGAATAAATATTTAGGCCCATCATCACTAACCCTAATTGACCCCTATATATATTTATGTTGTGTGCTGCTGGAGGAAAGGAAGAAAAGGGGATCGAAAAAAAAAAGAAAAGAGAGTGGGATAGAGAAACAACGCATCGGTTAAGTCTCAATTTATTTTTTATTGCCGCCGGTACATAGTTTCTTTTCTATTACTAAGCATATAGGTTTCTTGTCTTGACCATGTTTATAGTATCATGTTTCTACTAATACAGATGCATTACGTCCGTATAATATATACTTGTTTCAAACATATACTGCATTTCAAAATTTACATACACATATGTGTGTCGTTTGGTTTTTTTCGATATACATAAAATCAATTGATTTTATTTAGTTAACATACATGTGTGTATTATATGTGTTTAAGTTTTTTATTTATAAATATATATGCCTAATATCTCATGTCTTACTAATACATACTGTAAAATATGTTTACGTTTTTTTTTGTTTTTGAATCTTAACTTTACTTTTATTTTTTACTTATTATATATACATATATATTATACAATGTAATATTAATATAATATATAATATAGTTTGGTTTTAGCTTTTGTTAGATTATTTGGATTGGATCGTGTCGATACGCTGTTTAAACTTTTGTGTGTATGATGCGTGACACTTGTGTTGATCCGATCCAGTTGCGATGATCGCATTTTTTGCGTTAGCAACGTTGTTCTTTTTTTTAATTCATATTATTTTATGTTATATATTTAGATCTGCACGAATAACTAATTACCCTGATTTTTTCATAAACCTTGAACATACAATTTTGCCGCAAACTCTAATTTTCACTCTAACTCTAACTCATTTTTATGTTATTCATTTACTGTTTATCATATTATATAACTTTTTCATATTTGTAATAGTTTAGTTTTTTATTTTTCGCCTTATAATTATGTAACTGTCTCCTTGATGTAATAATTTAGTGTTATTTTCCGCCTAATTATTATGTAACTGTCCCGAAGCCATGTAATAGTGTAGGAATTTTTATTTTCTGTCTTTAAATTTCTGCCTTTATTTATTTTTATTATTCCCTGCGTGGTTAGTAATTTAGGGCGTGCCAAGAACCAAATGAAAATCAATACGGACTTAGATCATTAATTTATAAAAAAAAAAAAAGGACTAATTAATCAATAAAATTTTTCTTATAATAATAATAGTATTTTGTATATAGTTTCTTTTATTAAGTTAAAATTAGGGTAAATAAATTAATTTTTAATTAGATTAGGATTTTCTTAATAAACCTTAAATTTTCCTAATAAAACTTTTTTTTATATATTAATCATATTTTTTTAATTTTAACCCTTAAATTTTTTTTTCTCTAACCTTTTAAGATTTTCTCAAACACTAAAACTTTTTGTCCTCATTTTTATGTTATTCATATAACCTGTCTTGTTATTATACTGAAGTCTTTACCATCATTTATTTTTCTGCCATTATTTTTATGTATCTACCCCGAAGCATTGTAATAGTTTAGGAATTTCTGGTATTTGCCTTTAATTTTCTGCCATTTTTGTAAATATAATTGCGTGGTTAGTAAAATAGGGAGTGTAAATATACTTGTAATTTAAAATTAATTTAGATCATTTAAATTATAAGATAAATATAAAATTAAATACTCACACACGTAAGTCGATTTTTAATCGCCATCTCACATTCCTAAGGTTATCCCTCAATGTTGCCTAATCATAAGGTCAAGTGGGGTGTATAAAGCAAGTCCCTTGAAAGAAAAATCATCAAGTCCCTAATGGTTGCCTTTACGAATCGAGTCCCTTCGAATAATGATGATAGTCCCTCATGTGTGCTTATTACACCCCACAGTTGCCTTCATAACCAGATTGTCCCTCACATGTCCCTTACATCCAAGGTAATGACTACCTACTCCTTAATAGTAGGGATAATCTTACCAATGAAAGGATAAAGAACAAGAAAGACTTTAAACTCTAGGGTAGGTTCCTCTTATGTACTTGCTCACTTCAAAAAAATTTCAAACACTTAACAATTTCAAACAAATTTTCAAAAACAAGTTTTTACACATCCGTACATGGATTATTATTAACTATACTGAAAATTTTTCTATTCACACACTACACTTTCAAAAACAATTCAAAAGTGAGCTAAGTAACTAAGAGCCCATGGATAACCATGGATGTAAAGGGTGCTAACACCTTCCCTTTACATAACCTACCCCCCGGACCCAAAATATTCTCTTAAGGTCTTTCCTGTTCTTTTATACCCTTTCCTTATGGATAAAATAAAAGTCGGTGGCGACTCTTGCTATCCGCAACATTACTTAAAGTCAGTTCTCCCACCGTGTTACAGTAGGCCCTGAATTGGCAAGATACAGTCAAAGAAACATATCTCCTAAAATGAGGAGATTGTTACAAATTGAGAAACAAAATGTTGGCAATGTTGACGACGCTTCAAGGAGCTTCCCCTTTTGCTATGACTCGTATGACTTTTGACGTTCTTCTCGTCTTGCTTTCTGAAGAAGGTTGATTCTGACCGGCGCTTGATCCTTTTGAAACTTACCAAGTTGTAAGTAATACAGACGAATTCAGAATGCAGTTGTTCGCTTATTCCCTTATTTTGCATGGATCGCCCTTTCGGGTTTTCAATCCATCGGGATACCCATTTTTGCCTGAGTTGTCCAATGCGGCTTTTCAACTCAGCGGGTGTACATCTTTTGTTTATTTTCCCTTATTTTTTCCCGAGTCTTTTATTTTGTTTTTGACTCGCCGGGATGCCCTATTTTTGCCTGGACTTACATTCTGTTTTTATGTCCAGCGGGTCATTTTATGCGAAGTATTTTTTAACTGCATCTGAATTCACAGGGGACGGAAAATCTTCACCATCCATGGTGCTGAGCATCAGTGCTCCGCCGGAGAAAACTTTCTTTACTACGAATGGTCCTTCATAGTTTGGAGTCCATTTGCCCCTGTGGTCTGTATGAGGGGGGAGGATTCTTTTCAGCACAAGATCTCCTACTTGGTATTCTCGGTGCCTGACTTTCTGATCGAAGGCTTTCTTCATTCTTTTCTGATACAACTGCTCATGATAGATTGCAGCTAATCTTTTCTCTTCAATCAGACTCAGTTGTTTGTATCGGGACCGGACCCACTCTGCTTCGTTTAGCTTAACGTCCATCAGTACCCGCAGGGAGGGTAACTCAACTTCAACTGGCAGGACCGCTTCCATACCATACACAAGCTGATACGGTGTTGCCCCAGTGGATGTTCTGATTGACGTGCGGTACCCATGCAAGGCAAATGGTAGCATTTCATGCCAGTCTTTGTAGGTGACTACCATCTTCTGCACAATCTTCTTGATATTCTTATTAGCTGCCTCAACAGCGCCGTTCATCTTTGGCCTGTAAGGAGAAGAATTGTGGTGTTGAATCTTGAAGTCCTGGCATAGCTCTGCCATCATTTTGTTGTTTAAGTTAGAACCATTATCAGTAATGATTCGCTCGGGCACTCCGTACCGACAGATGATATCTATCTTCAGGAATCGGGCTACCACTTGCCTTGTAACGTTTGCATAGGAAGCTGCTTCGACCCACTTGGTGAAATAGTCAATGGCAACCAAGATGAATCTGTGGCCATTTGAAGCAGTCGGTTCAATCTTGCCGATCATGTCAATGCCCCACATAGCGAAGGGCCAGGGTGAAGACATCACATTCAGAGGATTCGGAGGCACATGCACCTTATCCGCATAGATCTGGCATTTATGGCACTTTCTGGCGTAGGCACAACAGTCGGCATCCATTGTGATCCAGTAATAACCCGACCTTAGCAATTTCTTGGCCATTGCATGCCCTCCTGCATGGGTACCAAAGGATCCTTCGTGCACCTCGTGCATTAACAAGTCTGCTTCTGTTCTATCAACGCATCTGAGGAGTACCATATCAAAGTTCCTCTTGTACAGGGAACCATCAGTGTTCAGGAAGAAACTACCAGCAAGTCTTCTTAATGTCTTCTTGCCATTGGAAGATGCCCTAGGTGGGTATGTTTGATCCTCCAAGAAGCACTTAATGTCATGGAACCAAGGCTTATCATCTTTGACAACATCTGCTGCGAACACATATGCTGGTCTGTCAAGTCTGGATACTGAAATTTGAGGTACAAAGTTGGCAGCTTGAACTTTGATCATAGATGAAATGGTGGCCAGAGCATCTGCAAACTGATTTTCATCTCGAGGGATATACTCAAGCTTGACTGTTGTGAAGAAAGTCAGTAACCTCCTTGTATAATCCCTATAAAGGTATCAGATGATCCTGGTGTGTGTACCATTTGCCGTTGGTTTGATTAACTACCAGAGCTGAATCTCCGAATACAGTCAAAGTCTTGATCCTGAGGTCAATGGCTTCCTCAAGGCCTATAACGCAAGCTTCGTATTCAGCTTCGTTGTTAGTGCAGTTAAAGGTAAGTTTTGCCGAGAAAGGCAAGTGGACTCCCTTAGGTGTAATGAGTACTGCACCAACACCACGACCATTCATATTAACAGCCCCATCAAACATCATTGTCCATTCTTCTTCTGGGTCAGGCCCTTCAGTATGAATAGGCTCTTCATGATCTTTTGCTTTTATGAACATGATGTCTTCACCAGGGAAGTCAAATCTCATAGGCTGGTAGTCATCAATAGGTTGCTCAGCAAGATATTCAGACAATACACTGCCCTTGATGGCTTTCTGAGATGTGTACTGGATGTCATATTCTGTGAGGATCATTTGCCATCTTGCAACCCGTCCGGTAAGAGTTGGCTTCTCGAAAATGTACTTAACTGGGTCCATTTTTGATATCAATAAAGTGGTGTGGGTCAACATATACTGTCTCAGTCGGCGAGCAGCCCACGCTAAAGCACAACAAGTTTTCTCGAGCAGTGAATAACGCTGTTCACAGTCGGTAAACTTTTTGCTCAGGTAGTATATTGCATACTCTTTTCGACCAGAGTCGTCATGCTGGCCCAGCACACACCCCATTGACTCTTCTAATACTGTCAAGTACATTATCAGAGGTCTTCCTTCAACTGGAGGCATAAGGATTGGAGGTTCTTGTAGGTATTCTTTAATCTTGTCAAAAGCCCTCTGGCAATCTTCGTTCTACCTGACCGTTTGTTCTTTTCTTAATAGCTTGAACAAAGGTTCACACGTTGCTGTAAGATGAGATATGAACCGTGAAATGTAGTTCAATCTACCTAGAAACCCTCGAACTTCTTTTTCAGACTTTGGTGCAGGCATTTCTTGAATGGCTTTGACTTTATCAGGATCAACCTCAATCCCTTTCTCGCTTACAATAAAACCCAGCAGCTTACCAGATCGCACCCCGAATGTGCATTTGTTGGGGTTCAACTTCAGTTGGTACTTCCTCAGACGCTTGAATAGCTTCAATAGATTTACCAGGTGGTTTTCTTCTGTGAGGGACTTGGCAATCATGTCATCCACGTAACACTCGATTTCTTTATGGATCATATCGTGGAATAATGTTACCATAGCCCGTTGATATGTTGCACCTGCATTCTTTAGTCCGAATGGCATCACCTTATAACAGAACGTTCCCCAGGGTGTGATGAAGGTTGTCTTCTCCATGTCTTCAGGTGACATTTTGATCTGATTGTATCCTGAAAATCTGTCCATGAAGGAGAATACCGAGAACTGAGCCTTATTATCAACCAATACATCAATGTGAGGTAATGGGAAATCATCTTTCGGGCTGGCTCTATTCAGATCCCGGTAGTCAACACACATCCTTACTTTGCCGTCTTTCTTAGGCACAGGTACTATATTAGCAACCCACGGTGGATAACTAGTTACAGCAAGAAATCCAGCGTCCCACTGCTTTTGTACCTCTTCTTTGATTTTCATTGCCATATCTGGGCGGGTACGGCGCAATTTCTGTTTAACTGGTGGGCAGTCTTCTTTTAAAGGCAGCTTGTGCATGACGATATCGGTGTCCAACCCTGGCATATCCTGGTAAGACCAAGCAAACACATCCGTATATTCCCGAAGCAGATCAATCAGTTGTTCTTTCACTGAGTTTTGTAGGCAGGCCCCGATCTTAACCTCTTTCATGTCTTCATCTGTACCAAGATTAACTGTTTCAATCTCCTCCTGATGAGGAGTGATAACCTTCTCCTCTTGCCTTAACAACCTGGCTAGCTCTGCAGGAAGCTCAAAATCTTCTTCAACCCCTTCATCAGCTTGATTGATTGGATTGTCAAAGTCATACGAAGCCATAGCTGTGTTGTTGTCGGTGCAGTCTGAAAGGCACTCTCTGCAAGGGTTTAGATTGTTCATTTTAGTGATTCATTTTAATCTTGTTTAGAAAAAGTGAAATGAAGTTATCATTTTGAAAACATTGCCATTTATTTTTGTACAAAAAGAAAAATGGAAAAACAGTGAGCGGAAAAGAAAAAGACTCATTTGCAAAAGATGTCTGATTATCATTGATTGATCTGTTTGCACAAAATTACAGATGGTCCGATTACAAAATGAGTCTTGTCATCTTGGGCAAGATGCAAGACTTGATGCATGCTTAAAATATACAGGAAATAATAATTACTCTTCAGGAGTAACCCTTATAATTTCCTGGGAAGACCAGTTTGCGATACGGCTCCCCGGGATCCTTGGACGTATCCAGCTCTCCAGGTTGCGTTCATCTTCCGACTCATCTTCCAAGTTGTTTACTGCATCAGGGGTGAGCATCCCCCCGCTGACAAAGTTGGGCTTCTTAGCAGCCTCTGCTTGATCTTGTTGAGTTGGTTTGTAACCCAACCCAAATCTGTCTTCTTTCTTTTCCACAGGCAACAGCTTGCCCCAGCCTTGAGCATTCCCCTTTTCAACAACCTTCCTGGCTTGCTGGTAGGATGTTATGGAAGTCCCAAGTACAGCAGACGCTTCATTGATGTTCATGGCCTCAAATCCCTGACTCATGGTCTCATGGATCTCTCCATCCATCTCAATATATTTGTATGTAGCCAGGTGGCTAACAAAAATATCCTCTTCTCCACAAATAGTAACGACTTGGCCCTCCCACTCGAATTTTAACTTCTGGTGAAGGGTTGAGGTCACGGCGCCAGCGGCGTGTATCCATGGTCTACCCAATAGACAGCTGTAGGCAGGCTGTATATCCATCACAAAGAAGGTCGTTTAGAAAGTCTGTGGGCCAATCATTATAGGCAACTCTATCTCTCCCAGAACTGATCTCTTAGAACCGTCAAAGGCTCTTACTACCAAGTTGCTGGACCTAATGCCAATCCTTCATACTCCAGCTTCACAAGGGCTTTCTTAGGTAGGACATTGAGGGATGACCCTGTGTCCACCAATACATGGGAAAGAACTGCACCCTTGCATTCCAAGGAAATGTGCAAAGCCTTGTTGTGATTGCGGCCTTCCGTTGTCAAATCAGTGTTGGTAAATCCTAGTCCATGACTAGCGTTAACATTTCCAACTACAGCTTCCAACTGATTGACGGTAATCTCCTCTGGCACATAAGCTGCGTGCAAGACTTTTAATAGTGCGTTCCGATGAGCCTCGGAGCACATTAGCAATGATAAAATGGAGATCTTGGAAGGCGTCTGGTGAAGCTGGTCCACTATCTTGTAATCACTTTTCTTGATGATTCTCATGAATTCATCAACCTCTTGATCAAAAGGGGTCTTTAAAGCTTTTTTAGCAACTTGTTCTTCTTGCACCATGCTCTTCCCTTTTGCCTTGGCAGCAGCTTCTGCTTCAGCAATGGGTCTTGGAATTTGTGGGGCAAAAAGACGTCCGCTTCGGGTGAAGCCTCCGCCTCCCCCCACATTGTCTATTTGTGGTGAAGAAGTTGATGATTCAAGAGTAATTTTCTGCCCCTCGCAGTATAAGTCAGAGCCATAATGCCAAGGGATGGCATTAGTGCTCTCATATGGAACGGGCCCAGGTACCGTGATGGTAACCGGGCTGACTGCAGCAGAGGAGGGTGTTGCAATAGTATGTGGATCATAGTAGATAGTGACCGGTGATATGGCAGGAGACGCCACTGTTTGCTGTTGAAAATTGTTGTTCGGAGGAATACTTGACGGATCATAATAAATAGTGACTGCTGAGATGTTTGCTGGTGTTGTAGGAGAAGATTCTGAATAGAGGGGTGCTGACGTTGTAGGAGTAATGTTTGTTGATAGGTGGCTTGTTGAAGCGATATTTGAAACATTTGTTGGTGAAACTGAAGAATTGTTTGGAATTATCGTTGTTGCAGTTGTAGGAGATTCTGGAACTGTTGTTGGAGAGATTGCTGGATTTGAAGGTATTGATGTTGTGATTTGAAGTAGGCCACTCTGGATAAGACTGTCTATGCCGCTTCTCAGATTGTCACATCCATTTACCGAAATGTTGCAATAACCGCACCCGAGCTCACACCCAGGGAAAATCTGGCATTCAAGGAGTTGAGCTTTAATCTCTACCAGGGGTGTCCGGATCTGCCCAACACTGGTTATCAAGAAAGACGGCATATCTTCCTCAATAGCATTAATTCTGGGCCCTCCATGGTTGGGCATAGGTTTCTTGTTAACATTTGGCGGGGGTGCAAAGTTTAGAGCTTTAGAATCTACCAGGTCTTGCACCTTCATCTGTAAAGCTCTGCACTTTTCTGTACTGTGGCCATGTGCGTTTGAATGAAAAGCGCATCTGGCGTTGGCGTCATAATTTCTTGGCAAACTGGAAGGATCTGGTGGTGCCAACGTCCTTAACTCAACCAAGTTGAGCTTCAGGAGCTGTGGCAGTAAAACGGCATAAGGCATAGGGATCAGATCTATCACCCTATTGGCCTGAGACGGTCTCTGTTGGAATGGTCTTTGCTGATTGTTGTTGTTGTTGTTGTAGTTTCTCTGAGGAGGATACTGAGCTTGTTGTTGGTAGTGAGGTTGTTGTTGTGGTTGATATACTGGTTGCTGAGGAAGTGGAGTGGGAATGGTGACTGCTGCCACTGACCTATGGACATATTGTGGTCTGCCCCTGCTGGCCTGAATAGCATTGGTCTCACCGGTTCTTCTTGGACCTACAAAAGGCTTTCTGGGGTTGCTGGACGAGCTCGCACCATTGTCAGAAATCTTGCCCATCTTCAATAGGCTCTCGATTCTTTCTCCAGCTATGACAACATCAGCAAAGCTGGTGGAAGAAAAGGCAGCTAGCCTGTCAATGTATGTCCCTTGGAGGGTGTTCATGAACATGTTGGCCATTTCCCTTTCCGACATGGGTGGCTGGACAGCAGCAGCAAGCTGTCTCCACCTCTGGGCGTACTCCCGGAAGCTTTCCCTGGATGATTGAGACATTCCCATCAGGAGGGTCCTGTTAGGAGCCATATCCAAGTTGTACTGGTATTGTCTGATAAAGGCCTCAGCCAGGTCCTTCCAGCATCTAATGGTTGCTCTAGTCAAATGAGAGTACCATTCCCTTGAAGCTCCTGTCAAGCTATCTTCAAAATAAAACATCCATAGCTTTTCGTCCATGGTATATGCCTTCAGCCTCCCCAGAAAGGATTGTAAATGGGTTCGGGGACAGGAAGTTCCGTTGTACTTCTCAAAGCACGGAGGTTTAAACTTGTGGGGAATCTTTACCCCGTCCACTAGACCCATGTCCATAACATCAAAGCCCAAGGAATTCTGAGACTCCAGGGATCTCAATTTTTCAGCAATTTCATCTAGCCTTCTGTCATAGGCTTCATCCCCAGCTCCCATCACAGTAAATTGATCTTCTTGGGGGTCTTCCTGTAATACTCTACCTGTAGTAGCATTCCCTTGTACATTAGCAGGGATGTTGATCTCTGGGTGAAGATGAGGCCCATACACAGGTGGGTTGACATGAGGCTGAACCCTCTCATTGTTGCTCGTTCCACCAGTCCCTAGATGGGGGTCTTCCTGAGTCTGCCTTTCTACCAGTGCCCTTAGTCTCTCTTGGCTCTGTGCCAATCCATTCATCACCTCCATAAACTGGGTCATCTGATTTCTCATCTCCAGTCTCTCGTTGGCCATTTGAGTCCTGACCTCTGTAAGGTCCTGCTGTACTTGGTCCATTTGTATGCCCGGAAGGTTGTTGCGGGTGGGATATCTGTGTGGACGGTTGAGTGGGAACACCCGTCGTCGAGCAATAGTTCCTGAACCATAACAGAGTTAGTAACAAAAACAAAACAAAACCTACAAAACAAAACAAAAGGTTAGTATGCAATGCAGTATGCTTATTTGTTTCCAAGGTATCCGGCTTGGCATTTGGTTTTGACCTTTCCAGACCCCTGAGGAAGTTGCTTTGATGTTGCTTGAGAGGAAAAGAACTCAGATAAAACAAACTAATGAATATATTACAAATGGAAAAAACATACACGGGTTGTTTTTTACAATACATGCCCTCTGAGGAGTCAAAAATACAACATAAAAAGGAAAAGTACAATGAAATGAAAGCAACAACAAGCAAAAAGTCAGACACCAAGACCAAACTCATCCCTCTGAACTTCCTTCAGAAGTGCTCCAGTCACAGGGTTAGCTGGACGCTCTGTGAGGTTCCTGATGAGAAGATTCCTGGTGGTGATGGCAACGGTTAGCTTCTTGTGTCTGCCCTGGTCCTTTGACCTCTTTACACCAGCTCTGAGCTTCAATTCTGAGATCTCCCTCTAGGCTGCTACTAGGGCTTCCTGCTGCTCCTTTGCATTAGCCTCCAACTGCTCAATTTTGTCCTGGGTTCTTTTATCCTCCTGAGTGCGAGCTTCAGTGATCCTGACCCACCTAGCTTGGCTCTCCTTCAGGTAAAGATTAGTCCTAGCTTTCTGGAACTGTGCTTCCTTACAGGCATTCTTCAGAATCTGTTCTCCAGCCCTTGACTTCTTGATGTAGTCCTCTGACTTTTCAATCCTGGCTAGATGCTCCACCTTAAGCTTTTCTAACCTTTCAATGTCCAGACGACCATCACTCCTCTCCCATAGGGTTCTCTTCAAGGCTTCAGACAAATTCCCATTCCTCTCTTTGAGCTTTTCAAACTCCTCCAGGCTGACAGTGGCTGGAGATGGTGTTGTGGAGGGTCCAGGTACATCTTTAATGGTGAAGGGCATCCCAGAAATTTGAGCCCTAGCATGAGACCACTCATAATACTGAGCTGAGGCCACATTGTTGCATCTCCCAAGAATGGTTATCCCTTTAGTCCGGACATTGTCCCAAGCCCAGGATGCTTGCCTGACAATAGCCAGATTAGGCTTGATCTCACAATAAAGGGTCTCAGCCAAGTCTTGTGCTCTAGGAGGGTGGACCAATGCATAGCCCAATTGTCTTTTGAATAGCAGAGGGTTGTAGTTGATGCAACCCTTCACTCCTATCAGAGGTACATTGGGGAACTGCCCGCAACTAGTAATGATGTCTCTGCCTTTGGTGCTCTGGGTGCACCACCTGATGTCATCTGATGTCAGAGCAACAAGCCTCCTAGCCCAATTCTTTTGCTGGTGAGGATTCAAGAATGCATCAGTTTTGGGCAAGTGCTTGAGCAGCCAGGTATGGAATAGGGGAGCACAGCATCTCACCAATATTCCCATTTGCTTTTCATTCCTCTGGTGGACAGAGTAGTAGAGATCTCCCAGTAAGGTGGGCACTGGGTTCCTTAGAATGAAAAGATGGATTGCATTCTTGCTAATAAACTTAGGCTCATCTGCAAACAATATAACCCCATATATGCTAAGGGCTAATAATGCACAGACTGCCTTCCACTCCCCCAAGGAGGCCTTCAGAATAGCCTGAGAGGTCAAGAAATCCAAGTGTAGACCAGAGATTCCAGCCTTTGCTGTCATGTTCTGCCCAATCAGAACTGGTTCCAGATACAATGCCTTTGCCACCTCTTCATTACTAGGGAAAGCCATCTCAGGGTTGAAGGGGACTCCACCCCTGATAGGTACACCAATCAGTGATGAATACTCTTCCAACAAGGGTCCCAACTGAAAATCCTGGAAGGTGAAGCACCTCAGAGGGGGATCATAGAACTGCAGGCAAGTATGAATCAAGCTCCTCTGGGAAGGGTCCAAATCCATAACCACATCAAGGATGCCTCCATAATGTTCTCTAAATAGTGGTATATGGTCTGGAGTAATCAAGGCATGGACCTTCCTGATGCCAGCCAGCTCAGGCTCAAAGAAATGATAGGAGATGTTGCTCTTCTTAGGTGCCATGTTGCTGAAGAAAAGCTGAAACAGATGATGATGATGACTGATACTAGAAGATGGGCCACTGACAGGCTGAGACTGGTGATGCAGGTGACGGAAGCAGGTAGCTGATAAGGAATAGCTGAAGCAGATACTAGTGAAGATAGGTCTATGCAGGTGAAGGGGTCAAAACCAAGCCAAAATACAGTATGGATACCCTGAAAAACAAATAAGCAAATGTTAAATGATGCAATGATGATGTATGCAAATGATATGCAAGGGTTTGTGATCAAGCTGGATCTGATTAACTGCCTTGATATAGGTCCATGTATGTTCAAGAAATCCAGATGGAGGTTCATAAGTCCAGTAACCAAGGTGGGGACTCAAATAAAGAGTCACATATCCAGGGTTAAAAATCACAAGAACTGTCCCAAAGTGGAGTATTCTTAATCAAAACAAAGTATCAGGCTATGATGAGGTCAAGGGTACCTGCAAACCTGTAAACAGCCCAACCCCCCTCACAGGTGATGTTCTAAAACAAGGATCCTCAGACTTGGATCAGTTATGAGAAGTGTAAACACTTCTAACCCGGAGGTACAGTGTTTACAATAACCATAAAAGATCCTCCTCTAATTCACCTCAGTTTCTGAAGGTCAATACTAAAGGTCATCCAGACTTAGCAGGCTTCCCAGATAGCCCTAGCACTACAGGAAATCTGTAGCACAGAGTTCTCAAGAAGAAACCCATATCTGAACTGTGTTTCATATTCCCGCACCAGACCGAAATGGAATGGGAAAGAACATGAACCACTCTAGCCTAGGTGTCACTCAGGTCCCAGGTATAGGACCTTAAACTCTCAATGGAACCCCCACCCACCAAGACAGAAGAACAGATCCAGCAATGATAATGACAGTATGTAATATGAAAAACTGTAAAGAAAGCAATAAATAAAGTTGTACATAAAGCAGTAAATAAAGCAAATATACAAACACAAATAGCACATAACACCCCAGTAAACACAAGTCAATCAAGCGCTAGGAGGAACCCACAAAAAGAACCAGAAACCCTGGTTACAGTATAAGGTATCCCCAGCAGAGTCGCCAAGCTGTTGCTCCCGATAAATGAGACCGGCTCAGATAAAGGTACAGACGCGAACGGTCGGCGAAAGGAGGATGTGAGAACACACAAGAGTGAACTCACAGGAAATGAAAAGAGTCGCCAGCTAGGCATTTTTATCCCGAAGGAAAGGTAATGCTGCATAGACCTAGAAAGATATGGATAAGACGGTTGCGAACCAGAGAGACTGAGAAAGGGGGTTGGTTACAACCTGGGAAGGTATTAGCACCCAGATTGTCCGTCGTACTCGACGATATCCACGCTTAAAAGATTTGTGTTTTAAAGGGGTAGTGTCAGTGCAATCTGTGTATAAAAGGGCTGGAAAAAAGGATGTACAGGTGTCAGTGTAAAAGGAATGTGAAGTGTATAAATGATGTGTCAGTGTAAGAACAAGAATGAAGTGCTCATGATAATGAGGCTAAAAGAATAAAGCTGGAAAGAGGGGGAATATACAGAGACTTTTGTTCGATAACTGTTAAGTTAGGCCTACGTATCCTCTCGTGCAATGAGGAAGCCAGAACACCGTAGTTCGACCCAAAGAGACTGAAAGATAAATTGACTTGTGAACTGCTTGCTTGTCTATGCTCAAGTGTATGACCTGTCTGGCTCAGGTGCAAACTGTCTTGCATTAGACGGAAGAAGCGAGTTCTCGTTTATGAGTGAATGAGATGAGAAAAGAATCCCGAAGGAGACGATTATTGTTTGTTTTTGAGTTTTCAGTCTTTTATTGCTTTTGGAAATGTGTCATAAGTTAATGAGCTTAAGCCTAAACCAATGGGTTAGTAAACTCATCACATCTTCCCTCTGATTAGGGGTAATGAGAATACCTTAAGTGTGAAGTCAGCTTCTCACACTTAATCACCATGGTGAAGGATTAAGATCATTAACCTACTTGTGATTATTTAAATGTTTTTGTTGTTTTTGTTTAGTGTTGAGTAATGAGGTTAAGCCATAATCAAAGATTAAACAGACTCATTACACCATCCTAATAGAAGGATAATAAATGAGAATGTTTAAGCTGAGGAAAACTCCTCAGCTTAATCCATGATTAGGGATTAAACTCATGACAAAACAAAGCCTTTATTAAGTGGATTTTAGTTAATGATGAGATGAAGAAATGATTTTCAGGGTTTGTAAGACAGCTTGGGGGGGACTTGTCCATTAACACTAGGGTTAGTCCTTCTTAACCAATTAAGGAAGAATTAGAACCCTAATGCAAGGCCCAAGTTACAAGCTTGATGTCTTGATGATTATTAGATGGATTGATTAAAGGATTTAAACACATTAAGGGTTTAACACTTAGGATTAAAGTTATACACTCCATCCTAATAGAAGGATGCAGGCATAAGCTTAATCACAAAGCCTTAAAACCTTTAGGGTTTGGTCCTTGATTATGAGATGAGAAGAGAAGACTAAATGATGACACAAAGGTAAAAGCTAAATGGGGGACTAATCAAAACCCTAATTATTGTCATGCTTGGTTATTCCTAAGGTTTGTGAGGTTTACAAGAAAGATCTTCAGAGGAACCACCAGGAAGCAGATGGAAGGAGCAAAGAGAAGAAAAGTAACTTGCTTCATTTAAGAAGACAAGTCACTTGAAGAAAGAAAGTAAGATGAAGAAGAATGAGCAAGCTCAATATCAAACACAAGACAAAATGCAGCAATGATGCATAAGAGAGATGAAAAGAAGATGTGAGAAGTGAAGGCAAATTCACTTCTCAAAGTTACTTACCACCTGAAAAGTTAGTGAAAGGAATGCAATGCAATGCAAAATGAGATGGAATGGTATGATGCAAACCAAAACCAGAAGCATGAATATGATGATAATGATGCTAAGAGATGATGCAAACATGAGGCAAGACATGAGGATGATCATACAAACATATGGGTGCAAATGAGGCATGCTTAGAACCATGAACATACATGAAAAGTTATGAAATGCAAATGGCATACAACATGACAAATGAAAGATGCAATGATCAAACATGATTCTAACATGTCCTAAGATGTGTTATGAATCAAATGGATGCACAAAATGTCATAGCAAGTCATGGTATGCAAGCAAATGCAAGATGAATGCAAAAGGAAGCCCAAATTAGGGTTTATGATCAATGCACCAAACAAAAACCAAAACCAGAAGCAAACATCAAGATAAAAAATTGAAAATGCATCCAAGGGAACCCTAAACCTATACAAACTCACTGCTCAAAGGAGGGGTTCTAACTCTTAACCTAATGAGAGTTATGAATTTCTTAAGTATGCTAGGGTTTTAAGGTACCTTGTCAAGAAAAATGTCAAACAAATTGAAAATGAAAGATCAAATCATACCAATTTAATCCTATGAACTACATGATATGCAAGACACAATGCAAAAAGAATCAAAGTCCAACTCTCAATGGTTAGGCAGAAATGAATTTTGGAAGATTGAATCAAAATATTGCCTTGAAATGAAATTAATTCCATGGAAAATTGTCAAAATGCATCAAGATCAAAAACGAAATTTGGTTTGAGGGTTGGACTATGTTTCTAAATGATTTTAAAGGTTTCATGAATTTTTTGGTGATTTTTAAATACCTAAAAGTATTTTTAATTAATTAATTCTCATTAATTAATTAAAAATAAACTTTTAAATGATTTAAAAATATTTTTTAATGCAAAAAATAAAAATAAAATGATTTTGGTTTCTAAAAATTAATAAAAGGTTGCACAAAAATTTTCAGAATTTTTAAAGGTGTTTTGCTATTTTTTATAAAATGAAGAAAACAAATGCAATTATATGAAAAATAAAATGAATTTAAACTGAAAAAAGAAAAGTCAGCGCATCCAAAGGCTATGATTCAAACGAAAAGGGAGGGAATTGACCTGCGCGCGCATCTGGACGGCCCAAATTCAAACTTACATAATTAAGACTAAACCCTAATTAATTAACCCTAATGACTTTCAGACGACCGGAACACTGTTCCGGTCGTCTTCTCCGGCCAGCCAAAAACTCTAACTCTCTCTACACGCAATAAAAATGAAATCTAACTACCCAGAATTCATCCCCATTCAAAACCGAATCAAACCCCCCTAACAAACATCATTTTTCATTCATCAATCAACCAAATCGAATCAAAACATTCTTAGGGCAAAAAGTTTCAGAGCAGCCATACATCCTGGTTTCTCAACCATTTTCAAAAATAATCACATCCCCATGATCAGGGGAGTGCATAGAAGCATTTAAGAACTTAAAATGGAGTTTCTGGAAAAAAAGTTAGAGATGGCTACCTGAACTGAAGCTTTGGTTCCTGGTACTTTCTGGCTGGTTTCCTGCTTGCAATCAACTCCACTGGACCCCCTGAGAAGCTTTCAATGCTTGTTTGAAGTTTATAATGGATGGTTTGAGAGATGGCAGAAGTTCTGTTCAAGGTGGGGTGGAAATCGTGTTTGTGATTCTGGGAGTTTTAGGCAATGATGATGGGTGCTTTGTGACCAGGAAAGTGTGCTGAGTATGTTTGTGAAATTGGTTTGTATGTTTGTAGCTTGTACAATCAGTTTCGAATGCTTTTGCAAAATGGTGTGAAAATGAGAGAATTGTGTTGGAGAGTGTTTCAGGCTTGTGTTGTAGCTGCTTTGGCTTGCTTTTTGTTTGCATAAACAATTGTGATAGGTCAGATGAGTTGATGTGTGCTTTAGTGATTGGTATGGCTCAAGTTGCCAAAATGTCAAAGTTGTGTAAGAGAGGCATGGGCTACTTGCTAGCCAAGGACAGATGGGGTGTCCTGCGCAGCAAGATGTGTGGAGAACCCTTGGATGGTTTGTGAAGTCAGCAAGCAAGTGGATTCACACTTGAGTGAGTTTTTGCAACTTGCCTCACTTTTGCTTCCTTTGAGAAATCTCGCTCCATAAGCCATAGAAATGAGTGATCCTTTGGTGCAATCTGACTTTTAGGTCTTGGTACATGCTTGTGTGAAGATTAGAAGTTAGTTTGATAGCTCAATTTGCCTTCACAAGTGAATTTGCAACTTTGCCTCTTTGGTAGAAAACTTCAAATTTTGTGATTTTTGCCAACTTTGACAAGCCATAAATTTTGATCCAAAATGAATTAGGTCATGTTCTTGTACTTTTTGAAAAGGGAATGATCCATTCTACAACTTTCATGACCAAAGTTTTTCCATTTGAAGCATTTTTGAATCAAAAAGTAAAGGTTGAAAAAGTTTCCTAAAATGGCAATTTCATTAAAAGTCAAACTTTCCCAAAAAGTCAACTTTGCAAAAGACTTGAAATTCTTCAATTTTGTGAACTTCCAACATCTTATATGATCAAATAAAGATCATACACAATCAAAATGATGAAGAACACCCTTTGGTTGGGTCATTGGGGGCCTCAGATGCCCTGATTTTGCACTGACTTGCTTGAAAAGTCAACTCTTGATCAGATGGCTTCCCCATGGAATTTCTTCATGAAAATTGATATGTATGCTCCCTATACCATATAGAGACCAATAGAAACAAGAATGACCAAAAAATTTGGAGTTATGGCCTCTGAAACCAAAACCCTAATTCTAGGTCATCTGTGTAGTCAAACCTGGCTCTGCTTCCATGCCAATCTCAGTTCTTGTGATTCTTTAACATTCTTGACATTTGAGAGGATATAATATGATGCTTGAACATACATGGACCCCTTTGAAATGATTGATGACCTTTGGAGTGGCTCAAGAGGCTCTTGGATTGCTCAGATCACAAACCCTAGATGCAGATGACTTTGAACCAAAGCAATGAATCAAAAATGCAATATGAGATGCTATGATTGAACTTATGCATATGAAAAGATCACAAGCCATGGTGTGAATGGGTGAGGGCAAATTTGGGGTGTTTACATATACATCCATACGAGGATCATTACAAAGTACTTAGTAAATTTTCTAATCACACACTTCACACTTTCAAAAAAATTAAGTGAGCTAAGTAACTAAGAGCCCATGGATATAAAGGGTGCTAACACCTTCCCTTTATATAACCAACACCCCGAACTCAAGTCTTTTAAAAATAAGTCTTTCCTGTTCTTTTATGTCCTTTCCACATGGATAAAATAAAAGTCGGTGGCGACTCTTGCTATCCACAACATTTATAGAAAGTTAGTTCTCCCACTGTGTTATAGCTACCGACTCCAAAACTGTATGGTGATCTCAGTAACCTTGGCATGTCCGAGGGGTTAGAGGAGAAGGTGTCAATATCCTTACGAGCACCACATTTGAAGCAGATTGAGTGGCTGGCAAAGTTGTGAGCTCCACAGTTACCGACAATACAATACCAGTCACCTGGGGGGACATCAGGGCCAATGGTGAAAGGAAAAGGCGAACTAGAGCCTCTTCCACCACCGAATGCTACACCGTAATCACCACCACTGGTAGACATCGATTTTGATTCACCACATCGTTGACAGGAGTCTCTTCTCTGAAAGTTGAGGTGGTTGCATGCCCTACAGTTCCAATCTCCTGGTCTGTTCATCTTTCCCTTGATTCAAAACTGTAGAAAATTAAGAAAAAATAAGAAATAGAATGAATGTGTATCTTTAACTGTTATGTCAAGTGTAACAATAGTTACTTACCAATTACCACACACACTGATATGGAGATGCAGTTGAGTAGAAATATTGTAGTATAAGAGAAGTAGTGAGATGTAGTTGAAGGTGAAGGTGGGAAGAATGTTTGAGATTGTGGTAGTTTATATACTGCCAAAATTCCAAGTGCCTTCTCGATATTTGGACAGATCTCTAGCCAGTGCGCACCAAGTAGTGAGATATAGTTGCATCTAATTAGTCGAAGAATTGGGGAAAAATAAGCGAAAAATGAGCCAAAATGATGAAGAAAGACCCAAGAATGCGGGAAAAATAGCCAAGTATGGAAGCATGGGACTTAGTGAAAATTCAGGTGCAAAAGGGTGATTTTCCACGCAGCTACTAAAATAATCATATGCACCATCGTGTGTCGATAAAGGCGATAAAGATGCATCACACACACAATGCTTGTATAATGCACGCGATAGTTGCATTTTATGTTGCATACTTTCCCGTTATGACATCTTTAAAAGGGAATTTTCTGCTTTTTGTTAAGGGTTATGAAAATTGGAGGTTAGAGCACAAAATTGGGAACACAAAAGGAGGTTTTTAGAGCATTTGAAGCCATTAGAGGTCATCTCTTCAAGGGAATTCTCATGTTATTTTCATTTACCAATTGTGGTATTATTTTATAAATAATTGTAGATAAATTCTCTTAGGTTAGATTGTGTGATGATGAATCTTATTCAATCTTGTTGGCATTATATATTGGTCTGACTTTGTATGAATCATTTGAATTATAATTTTATTAAGTTGTTGCTTATGCGTAATGCTTTTTATTTGAGATACTTTGTTAATATGTTATAAGATACATAAGGATTCATAACCAGTAGTCTATGTATTGGACTTAGGGAAATTGTTCTACTTATGTTGGTTGAATATGGATAGGAAACCCCGAGTAATGGCATGTGGAACTAATGGTTTGTACATCTCCTAACACTATTTACGCTGGAGGACTAGGAATAAAAAGCTCCAAGTAGTTGTTAGTGAGTTATTTCGTGGAGGACTAACTATAACATTTTTTGTTAATTCTCCGCGAGATTATAAGGATATGACCATTCATACAAGGCACCATACATCAACAAGAGAGGATAAGAGGATTCTAAAACACAACCTGACCATTTTTGTGACATTTTTTCTCGTTTATTTACTTTTTGCACTAAAATTTGCAAAAACCCCATTTATTATTTTTATTTAAAATTGCACAAATCAGTATCTTGTTCGAACATAGTCCTTGTGGGTTCAATATTTTTTATATTGTGACATTATCGGTACACTTGTCGAGAAGTTATCATATAGTCAAGTCATTATGGATTGGGATAAATAAGGATATGTTTATTAGTTCTTCTCCCAGAGGAGCTTTTATCTATTAATTTCTCAATGGTGATTCCTCTCTCCTATTGGTCAGCTTGATTGTCACTCTCCTTTTTTTAGTCCTCACTTGTTCTATTTCCATCACATGCCCTTCATCTTTTGCATCCCCACCTTGATTGTTGATCAACTTAAACATATTTCTGTTAGAACAAGATTTTTATTCCACCTCTCTAATAATGTTTTGATGATAACAAATTTAGGAACAAAATATGATGCCTAAAAATTATTAATTTCTATATGCAGGATCAGAAGTTCTTGCAAAGAGAAAAATATTCTAAGTTCAACATCTTCTAAGCAAACTTCTACTACAAATAAAATATGTTCGAAAGCTTATAGAAGATCTCATGAGTTACGTATGATCAGTTGCAAAGTATATACTCTGCTACGGACTATACAAGTTTTGATTCTCAGAATCAGACTCATTTATTAAAGTGTCAGGAATAACGGCTGAAGACAAAGATATTTATTTTTGGAAGCTTTTAATGGCATTTATCAAACAATAAAAAATAGCACAAGATGTCTCCAACGGATCTTTTCCTTCAAATCTATATAAAGGAAATACTTGAAGAATTTTGAGCTCTCTCTAGCGTGCACCAATTCAAAAGTAAACCAAAATTCTTTAATCTCGTTCTCAATATTGTAAAAACTATCACAATGGTGATAATAGCTTACTAGAAGAACTTTATGTTACAACTTAGTTTATCAATAAGTGTAATATTCCTTGAGTGACTAAATTTAGTCAGTAGACTCAAGAAGACTTTGACAATAGGTCTTAGTGTTTGTAATCCTATTTGATTAGTGGATTAAGTCCTCGTTGAGAGAGGCGAAATCACCTTGGCAGGTGGACTGGACGTAGTTTGAGTTCAAATGAACCAGGATAAATAAAAGTGTTGTTCGTATTATTTTTTGAAAACTACAATTCAAACCCCCCATTTCTTGTGTTTTTACTCCTTTAATTGGCATCAGAGCGTCTGGTTCTGAGTGCAAGCCCCTAACAGTGTCATAAAAAGATCCAGAAGAAAAACACAATGGCAGAACCAGTTCAGAATAACAATGATTATCAAAATAAAAAAATCAATGGGAAACCTCTGGTATTCAATGGTGACAATTTTGATTACTGGAAGGATGTTCAAGAAAGTTTCTTTCTAGCTCTGGATGGAGATCTCTGGGACATGGTGACTGATGGCTACATTCACCCTGTTGGAGCAGATGGTCAGAAGATCAAAAGAAAGAACATGACATCTCAATAGAAGAAAGAATTCAAAAATCGTCATAAAGCTAAAACTATACTTCTAAGTGTTATCTCATACACAAAGTATGAAAAGATCACAAACATAGAATCAACCAAACACATGTTTGATTCTCTAAGGATGATGCATGAAGGCAACACTCAAGTTAAGGAGACCAAATTCCTGGCTCTTATCCAAAAGTATGAGGCATTCAAGATGGGAGAAGATGAAACGATTGAGAAAATTTCTCAAGGTTTCAAATTCTGGTTGCTGGATTGAAAGTTCTGGAGAAAGGCTACTCAACAACAAATCATGTGAAGAAGATCATCAGAAGCTTGCCAAAGGCTTGGAGACCCATGGTCACTGCTCTCAAGTTGTCAAAGAATCTGAATGAGATATCTCTTGAAAAACTGATCAGCTCCTTGAGAAGTCACGAGATAGAACTTGAAGAAGATGAACCTCAGAATAAAGGTAAGTTCGTTGCTCTTAAATCTAACAAATCTTAATCTAAAGCTTTTCAAGAAGAAGAAGAAAGTTATGGAGGCTCATCAGAAGAAGACAAACTATCGCTTCTCTCTAGAAGAGTTCAACAACTCTGGAAGCATCGTTAGAAGAAATTCAAGAATCCCAGAAGATCAAGAAATCATTCTGAAGCATCCTCTGGATACAAGAAGTCCAGAAGCAAAGAAGTTGTATGCTATGAATGCAAGGAACCAGGACATTACAAGAGTGACTGTCCAAAACTTTGGAAAGAGAAGCCCAAAAAGAAATTCAACAGAGAAAAAAAGAAAAGTCTTATGGCCACATGGGATGACTCAGAATCTTCTAAAGTCAACACAGAATCTGAAGATGAACATGCTAACATTACACTAATGGAAAAGATACTAGATGACATCAACACATCAGTATCAGAATCAGATTCTGAAATAGAAAAGGTATTTTCTAAACTCTCTAGAAAACAATTAGAAGATTGCCTCTCAGAAATTCTTGAAAAATATCAGAACCTTCAATTCAAATGCAAAAACCTAAAAACAAGGTCTAGTATCTGAATCGGAGGAAACTAAGAAACTGAAAGCAAAAATCTCTGAACTTAAAGAAAACCTTTTAAAACATGAAAACTTTTCTGAAAGATGTAAAGCTCAGAAAGAATATGAGTCAGAAGCTTCATCTAGTTCTGATAGTATCATAAAGTAATATGATTATAGCTTTCAAAAATTTCTATCTAAAAACATAGATAGAAGCAAAATTGCCTCAATGATCTATGGAGTTAGCAGAAATGGTATAAGAGGCATATGATATGTCAAACCTATAGGAGAAACACCACTAAAAAAATAAACAAATTGATGACATGATTATAAAGGACAACACACCTTTAAGTTCTCATTTCACTTATGGTCATAATCATGATTTGAAATTTACTAGTGAGTCATCTTGTTCTACAAGTTCGGATGAGAAATTCAAACTCAATCAGAAGTTTGTAGGTTCTAACAAACAAGGACCCAAAAATATATGGGTACCCAAAGATAAAATTGTGTATGTTGCAGATGTCTTTAACAGAAAGAGTGAAACATCAATCTTGGTACCTGGACTCTGGATGCTCGCGACACATGACGGGAAGAAAGAACATGTTCCAAAGTCTTGAGCCTAAAGTTGGAGGCTGTGTAGGTTTTGGAGGCAATCAGAAAGGAAAAATCATTGGCTCTGGAACTATTGGTAATGGTACTCTTCCCTCTATATCTAATGTTCTGTTAGTAGAAGGATTAATGCATAACTTGTTATCAATAAGTCAATTAAGTGATAAAGGTTATGATATAATCTTTAATCACTGTAAAGTTGTTAGTCAGAAAGATGGATCAATCCTGTTCAGTGGGAAGAGAAAGAATAACATATATAAAATAAAAATTTCTGAACTAAAAATTCAGAATGTAAAATGTCTTATGTCGGTGGACAATGAGCAATGGGTCTAGCACAGAAGATTGAGACATTTTAATATGAGAAGATTATCTCAGATTAGCAAACTCAATCTGGTCAGAGGACTTCCAAATTTGAATTTCAACTCAGAAGCTCTGTGTGAAGCATGTCAGAAAGGAAAATTTGCTAAACCTGCTTTTAAATCTAAGAATGTTGTTTCTTCCTCTAGACCATTAGAACTTCTACATATTGATTTGTTTGGACCAATGAAAACTACCTCAATCAATGGTAAGAAGTATGGATTACTAATCGTAGATCACTATAGCAGATGGACATGGGTAAAGTTTCTTAGACACAAGGATGAGTCAATCTCTATATTTTCTAACTTATGTAAATAAGTTCAAAATGAAAAAGAGTTTAGAATTGTCAAAGTCAGAAGTGATCATGGTGGATAATTTGAAAACAAAAAATTGGAACTATTTTTTTTAACGAAAATGACATCTCTCATAATTTCTCTTGTCCTATAACTCCACAACAAAATGGAGTTGTAGAATGTAAGAATGGAACATTGCAAGAGATGACCAGAACCATGATCAATGAGACTAACATGGCTAAACACTTTTAGGCATAAGCAGTAAATACAACTTGTTATATTCAGAATAGAATCTCTATAAGACCTATTCTGGAGAAGAGTCCTTATGAATTCTGGAAGAACAGAAACCCCAATATTTCTTACTTTCATCCTTTTGGATGCACTTGCTTTATTCTGAATACTAATGATCCTCTGAACAAGTTTGATTCTAAGACACAAAAATGTTTCATGTTAGGATACTCTGAACGTTCTAAAGGATATAGAGTATACAATACAAAAACACGAATTGTAATAGAATCTATCTATGTTAGATTTGATGATAAGCTTGGTCCTGAAAAGCCAAAGGAGAATGAATCTCTTGCAGATATAGAAGTTCAAATCATTGAGGCCAGAACATCTGACATACAACCATCTACTAAAAAGGACAATACAACTGCACCAACAAGTTATGAAGAACTCATTTAGAAGAAACAATCCAGAAGCACGTTGAATCATCCAGAAGATAAAATAATGGGAAAGAAAGATGATCCAATAAGAACAAGGTCTTCATTCAGAAACTATGAAGAATCATTAATGGTATTAGTTTCACTAATCGAACCAACTTTTGTCGATGAAGCTCTATCAGAAAATGATTGGATACTTGCAATGCAAGAAGAACTAAATCAATTCACCATGAATGATGTATGGGAATTAGTTCCTAGACCCAGAGGATTCAAAATCATTAGAACTAAATGGGTCTTTAGAAACAATCTCAATGAACAAGGAGAAGTTGTTCAGTGGTCTTGTTAGTTCGCAGTGAGATAATAAGTTAATTAAAACTCAATGAATAATAGTTCTTCAATAAGTAAAATTAGGGGATTCGATATAAAAGACCCAATCACTTTTCTCATCTTGACTTTTATTCTATTAGTTTTCTCGCTCTTGTTTTAGAACCAGACAAAATCAAATGTTACTATTTAAGTTCACATATAATTACTTTGTTAAATTACAATCCTCGTGGAGGCAATCTTTTTAATTATTTCTTCAACACCATCAGTACACTTGTCAAAAGATCATCAAGTTTTTGGCGTTGTTGCCGGAGATTGCACAATTCAATAAGGTGATTTTTGTGCTTAGTTTGTTATTTTTAAATTTGTAGGTTATGTATTTGTTGTTTCATCATACTTTTTTATTTAGTTTGTTTTACTTTCTATTTTTTAGTTAGTGATTATTAATACTAGAATTCTACCTTATTTTCTATTTTAATTTTTTATTTTTTATTTTTTATTGTTAGTATTTTAATTTTAATTTACTTTTTATTATTATTAATTAGTTTTATTTTCATTTTCATTTTATTCTAGTTTTTTAATTTATGTTCTTATTTAGTTTTTATCTAGTTCAATGCTACTAAGGTATTATTCTTATGATTGTGAATATGTTTGGTAAAGGAAGATATGTATAAGGGAGCAGACTCTCAACTTGCTTTGTTAGCACAATTTGAAGCGTAATCAAAGAAATTGGTTGCCTCAACTCAAGTTCAAGCAAATGTTAATTCGATCAGGGATATACGGTGTGATTTATGTGTCGAAGGTCACATCAATGGTTATTGTATACCACACGTTAAAGAAGCACAATAGACAAGGCACTATCAAGAGCCAAACCATTGCGTCAATGCATTTAACCCATGGAAAGAAAAAAATTCATGTCTTAACTGGAGTCACAATGAAATTCAAAACTTCAACCAATAAACTCCCCAAGATCCAAAAGAAAGGAAGTCATCCCTTCTGGAAGAGAATTTGAAGAATTTATGAAGTTCACTCAAAGACAATTTAGTGCAAGTAAGGCCACTCAAGAAATACCTGAAAGGGAGTCATCTATTCTAGAAGAAACTATGAATCAATTTATGTCGGCTCAACGCAACTAGGTAGCAAGGCAAAATAATATGTATGAATCTTACAAGAATCCTTAAAAAATATTGAAAATCATATTGGGTAGATATCTGAACAATTGGTAGCTAAAGCATGTGGAAAGTCTAATGTGAAAATGTTGAATAATCTTAGGAATGACGAAGATGAGGAAGAAGTCGAAAATGGATGGAAAGTAGTCGATGAAAGAGGATTTCAAAAAAGATAAAGAAAAATATAAGGTGAAAAATAGCTTTGGGAAAAGAATAAGAATTCAAATGGAGTATGATCTGGTTATGGATGAAGTTTCAAATACAAGAATTTATTTGGACATAGTTATTCAATATGAACATCTTCAATAAAAGCATATCCACATAAGTTGTTTTAGAAATAAGGTTGATGGAAGAGAAGAAATCGATAAGGAATTGGAAGCCATCTGTGCCTTGTTCGATGTTGTAAAGTCGAAAAATATATGGGAACAACATCATCAATAACTCAAGTTTATGGGAATCCTACTAAACAAAAGGAAGAAAAAGGATGATGTTTTCTTTGTGTCATTTATGATGACCTAACAAAGAAGTAAATTGTCAAGCTAAGGACCTTAAATAAGTATTACGTGGGAGACATCCCACTGACCAGTATTATTTAGCTTTATTTTAATTTGAGTTTTTATTTCAGTTTATTTCCTTTTTGAACTATGATCCAAGGAAGAGTAATAGCTAGCTCTCAATAATGTTCTTCCCCGTTTGTACTTCTATTTGTTGTGAGTTAATTAACCAGTTTTCTTATGTAGTTTATTACAATTTTAATTTTCTATCTTACCAGTTCCATCATGAAAAAGAATAGAAAAAGTCATTAGAAAACGAATGAACAAACGAGAAGTCCCCTTATAGATTTTCATTTTATGAAGAAAAGGGAAGCCAACTACTTGTACTCAATCTCCATATTCCTCAGTTAGTAAGGTTTGAGCCAAAAAAATCCATTGTTTACTTTTCCTTCTTATGAGAGTATCCATACATTAGTCATTTTCTAGACTTTGCATTGCTTCTAACTTTGATACTACATGAAAAATTAGTTTCGTAGCGACAAAAGATGTTAAGAAAAACACAAAGTTGCTGGGAAATGTGTTTTTTGCAGTGAAAAAATGTTGTTGCATGTCGTTGAAATAAATACCGTTGCAAAACATTTTGCAACGACGTTCGCTATTATAACTAACGTTTTTACAACAATAACTATTGTTTCCTTATTTGATAGAACATAGTAATATAGTCATTACCAAAAAAATACTTTATTCAACAACTAAAAATGCTGTCAAAAATTGTTTTTGTCAACAATATTAATTGTTGCTATATCTTTTATACCTCAACTAAAATAAATTGTTGAATTGATTAGATTTCCCAATATCTCATGTGATTTAATGAAAATAAAATTATATATTTTTAAATCTTTTTAAAATTAGTATTTTTCATATTTTTAATTAAAATTGTCACTACTATTTAAAAACAAATAATTTTACAATATACATCACAACATTTTTTATGGATTTTTTTCCAATAAACTTATACAATAATTAATATATCATTAAAATATAAAATATCGTAAATTATCCAAAATAACATAAAAATTTAAATACCTAAAAAACATCATAAACTAAAAAAATAATAAACGATTTTGTTCCCATGAAACTTAAAATCCATATTTAACAAATAAAATCATGACTTCCGCCATCATGAGTATTAGTTCTTCTTTATGTCTCAACTCTAAATAAAATATTCATATCAGAGACTTGAGAATTAGAAAAGTTTACATACAATTTGTCACTAGTCTGTTATTAACTTTGTGATCAGGTTCAAGAGTTATATTCAGTGTATTGGAAGATTTTCCACCTTATAAAAATATTCAAAATACCACAAATGACATATTCAATATAGTAAATCAAAAGCATTTATATCCCGATCTTTCTCCCTACAATTGATTTAAAAGCAATGTTTATAAGCATTCATATTTATATTAGATTTAATAGAAACATACCTTATAGTTAGCACTTGAAAAATAATTGACTAAACACTTTCAAACTTGCTCACTTACATCATCTAGTTTATCTTCTAAATCTGTTTCATTTGTCTTGTATGGGCTAAAGTGCAATATCAAGAATATCATCCGTATTATGTGTTGTATTATCAATGTCAAAAGCATCCTACAAGCTATATTTAAAAAACGATTCTTAGTACTCCATATAAGAAACCAAATAAAATAAAAAATTTACAATATTTGAAATTATCTTGTCATGTATAGCTTCAGGTATTTTTCTCCAATTTTTTACATTAAAAGGAGCATTCTTTATTAGGACAACGATAGAAATCTCAGTCATAAAATTTACAGCTCCTAATCCAATAACCACCATTTGTTTTTCCAATGCCCTGTTACAACGGTAGAAATAATCCTTATAAAAGTAGAACATATGAAAACAATCATGTTAGATACTTACAACCTTCATTGTTTATAACAAAAACAAATCTTTAACATGCCCTAAAAAATTATGCAACCAAACATTTAACCAAAATGAGTCAAGTGTCAAAACATGAATTTACCTTGAGGAAAAATAAACTAATCTGGGTTTGCAAAGAAATTGAAGATGGTTCTAAAAGAAATAGAAAAGTAATGAGTGGTGACTTCTTACACTGCATATCAATTAAATCCATAAATATATAAAAAATATAAATTGAAATTCGCTTAAAATGTATAGAGAATGTTTTTTAATTACAGATCATGCGGGTGTGAACATGATTTAATATGACTTATTATTTCTTCCTTATTTTATCATCATATCATATCATGTCATGTTATCTATTGCATTTTCAACTTTCAATCATAAAATCTCAACCTCCTACGTATCATTACTATGAATAACATTAACTTTATTATTAACTTTATTTATTTTTGACTTATTCTTGCTATATCCCATTTCTTCTCAACGGTAGTTTAATACTATTAATTGTAATTATTATTTTTTAATAATTTTTTAATAATTAATTAATTGAAAATTGGCTAAAAAATATAAATTTTAACTCCATAAATTTCACTAAGTTTGTCATCATTACTCCCAATTATGATTTAATAATTAATTAATTATAAAAATGACTAATAATATGAAACCTAGTTTTTTTTATTCCAAGTTTCTTCTAATACAAAAATAACATGATTATAATTACTTTTTTCTTATTGTAATTACAATAGATTTAATTAATAAAAAGGTCAAAACTTATTTTATATATATATATATATATATATATATATATATATATATATATATATATATATATATATATATATATATATATATATATATATATATTGTTCTGGACTGAGCCTCCAGAGATTGTATTGGGTCGTGACCCAATACGTCGAGCATATGCCCATTCACTCGGGCAAGTATACCTGATGGTCGAGCATATACTACTTGATGGTCGAGCAAACATTACATGGGTCAGGCATACACTTGACACGACAGGCATGTAACAGGTCCTCTATTCCACTTGCCATGTCACCCAACTATCCCTCTTTTTATCTCCTGAAAGATAGGGGCAGTTGAACCAAGGACTAGACAATTTGCTAGGTCTACACGCTCCTTACGCGTACCTTGGCAGTTCTTCCTGGGCCTCGATCGCTGATCCAACCCAAGGAAGGACCTTGACCCAGCGCTGAGGGCTCACTATAAATAGCCTTTTCACTAAAGGGTCAGGTATTCTGAAACATTTCTTCTTGCTTACCATTTCCGTACCTCTATTAACTTTGGCATCGGAGTGCCTTGCAGGTACACCCCCTCTCCATTCCATCCATCTTTGTTGTTCGCATTCAATTACTGGAAGGTCCTCCGGATCAGGTAAGATCAGTGGCGCCGTCTGTGGGAAACTAGTTGTCCCCTTCTTCCAAAGCAGAAGATCAAAGCTCAAAACTACCCTATCCTTCCAGTATGGCCGGAGAACAGTCCAACGATCATCACCGTCCCCTCGTCGACTACACGACGGAGGATAATATGAACTACCATGAAGCCGACGCCCGAAACGGGCACCCTTCCACCCCGTCTCCTGAACCCGAAAACAATGGGAACCATCAACCTCAATCTCAAAACCCGCTGGTCGCTCCATTCCAGCCTATCCTCGTGCCCGTCGAAGGGGACGTCACCTTGATTGCTATGGTGAACGCCCTCAACCAGGCCAACTTCATGCTCTACCAGCAGCACGAGAGGATCATGGCCCTAGAGGCTGACCGATGGGAGGACCGACCTCAGCAAGAACGAAAGACGTTACAACGTCCAGAAGTTGCGAAGGAGCGGGGACGTTCCCTTCCGCGTCGAGGGCGACGCTCCCTTGAGCCCAAAAAGAGCAGATCAAGGATGCGCCATGAGATTGACCGGTCAAGGGCCTCACCTAAACAGACCATCCCAAACGCGAGGACCCCAACGCTCCCCACCGCAACAGAGACAGGCGGAGGGAGGAAAAGCCCCGCGAGCCCCGAGAAGGAAAGGGACCCGCAAGCCGTTATAGCGAATACACATTGCTGACAACTCCTCGCGAGCGCATCCTCGCCGAATGCATTAACTCTAACTTCAAACAGGGCAGGGTAAGGTTCCCCAAACCTTCTACACCCATACCCCACACGGAAAAATCCAAGTATTGTCGGTTTCACAGAAGTCACAGACACGTGACTGAAGACTGCGTCCATCTGAAGGACGCAATCGAGATCTTGATTCAGGAAGACCACCTCAAATAGTACACTAAGAGGAATGAAACTCCCAGGCACGCAGAGCAAGAAAAGAAGATGCCTCGCGAGGACACGCCGCCTGACAACTCTTCTTATCAAGTGGCCATGTGCATATCACGCCCAGGGGACTTCCGTCTCCCCGACCCAGGATCAAAGGGACGACTCACGGCTCTCAGTCCTTGGGAAGACTTCTCGACAGCTCTTGTTATATCAGGAGGTAGGATGAATAGCGAAAACGTTGCCCTCTCAGTGAAACGTAAGTTTGCCCAACTCCTACTAACCGCGCCTGAATAGTTGACAACACTGACAAAGTACCGAGGAAAATCCAACCCAATATCTTTCTTCCTAGAGGAGCTGTCGGGAGGTTCCCCCAACTCCAATATCCCGTTGCTAATAAGGGCCAAGATGACACGCTTCTACGTTCGACGCATCCTGGTCGATCAAGGCAGTTCAGTGGACATCATGTACGTCCACCTATTCAAGACCCTCAAGCTAGACAAGACCAATTTATCCCCGTACGTTGGATCCGACCTTCAAGGATTCAATGGGGCCACAACAAAGCCATGGGGTTATGTCGAGCTCCTCGTCACCTTCAGAGAGCAAGAAACAGCTAGAGAAGTCAAGATCCAATTCCTGATGATAGAGTGCCCATCCCTTTACAACTACATCCTCGGCCGCCCAACTCTGGCCGAACTAGCCGTGGTCCCCTCCACCGTCCACCTGAAGATGAAGTACTACACCAAGCTAGGCCACATAGTCACGGTCTACAGCGACATCGAGGCCGCTCGAAGATGCTATGATGCTGCAGTAAAAGGATAGACCTTAATTAACACCAAGAATAACAAGAAACCCAGGGTCGAAGAACAGCCTCCCCCAGGGAATCAACGCCATCGACCCCGACAGCCCCATCAGCGAGGACGACATTGAAGAACAGGAGACCATCAATGGGACAACCCTAACACACCCATTCTTCCCAGTTCCTGACAGAGAGTTCGAGCTCATTCCGCTTGGCGACAAACCCGATAGAGCTGTGAAGATAGGCACGAGGCTGCCCGCTGAAACAAGGGAGCAACTCGCAATCTGCCTCAAGGAGAACGCTGACCTCTTCGCATGGAACCCCGCATAAATTCCTGGGCTCGACCCTAAGGTCGCCTGCCATCAGTTAGCTTTAGACCGGGCAGTTAATCCCATAGCACAACGTAGGCTCAAACAGACTCCTGAGAAAGCGGAGGCTGTTGAGCAAGCTGTAAAAGACCTCTTAGAGGTAAATTTTATTTCTGAAGCCCAGTACACAACCTGACTCTCTAATGTTGTCCTCGTTAAGAAAAATAATGGAAAATGGCGTATGTGTGTTTATTATACCGATCTTAATAGGGCTTGTCCCAAAGATGTTTTCCCCTCCCTAATATAGATAAACTGGTCGACAACTCTGCAGGTTTCAAACTCTTGTCTTTTATGGATGCATATAGTGGATACAACCAAATCCATATGTCAGACACAAACAAAAGACACACGACCTTCATGACCCCGACGAGAAATTACTATTATAATGTGATGCGCTTCGGACTGAAGAACGCCGAGGCCACATACCAACGCATGATGAACAAAGTCTTCCAAGAAGAGATTGGGGACATGCTCGAAGTATACATGGATGACATGATCATAAAATCATATGAGGAGGTCGACCACGCACGACACCTCCGCAAAATTTTCGAACAGGCGAGACAATGCAAAATGAGGTTTAACCTTGAAAAGTGCACATTCAGTGTCCGGGCAGGGAAGTTCCTCGGCTTCTACCTCACCGAGCGCGGGATCAAAGCCAAACCCGATAAATGTCAGGCATTTTTGGAATTCTCAACCCCAAAGTCAAAAAATTCCATTTAGTCCCTCAATAGTGTCCTCGCCTCCCTGTCCCGCTTCGTCGCCAAGTCCGCCCAACACGCCTTACCTTTCTTCAAACTGTTATGGAAGGAAGCCACCTTTGAGTGGACCGAAGAGTGCGAGCAGGCATTGCTCCACCTGAAGAAAGCACTCTCCGAGCCCCCGGTCCTGTCTCGGCCACTAGAAAAGAAGACCCTGTATCTATACCTGTTCGTAGCGACCGAGGCCGTTAGCATCGTTCTCATATGAGAAACCGTCGAGGGGAAAAAACCTATCTACTTCACGATAAAAGCTCTCCAAGGCTCCGAGCTCAGATACCAACAGATCGAGAATGTCGCCTTAGCCCTTATCAATGCCGCGAGGAGATTACGAGACTACTTCCTTGCCCATACGATTAGAGTGAGAACCGACCAACCAATAAAGCAGCTCCTCGGCCAACCAAACATGGCCGGTCGAATGCTGAAGTGGTCGCTGGAACTCTCTGAATTCGACATCCAATATGAAAGAAGGAAAGCACTGAAAGCTCAGGTCCTGACTGACTTCGTCGCAGAAATGACGCATAGCCCGATCCCAGCTAATGGCGCCCACAAGTGGACATTCTTCGTCGACGGTACCTCCATCCCGGCGGGAAGCGGCGAAGGAATCATCCTCGAAAACGAGGACGATATTCTGATCGAGGTCTCGTTGGCATTAGCCTTCCCGACCTCCAACAACCAAGCCGAGTATGAAGCTTTCCTCGCATGTCTAAGATTAGCCGAAGACTTAGGGGCGAAGGAAGTAAAGATATCAACAAACTCTCAACTCGTGGCATCACAAGTACGGGGAGAATACCAAGCTAAGAACGACAACCTCATTGAATATTTAGCCTTAGTGAGAGGAAAACTCGAAAAATTCGAGAAGTGGGAGGTCCAACACGTTCCACGCGAACACAACACGCGGGCCGACGTCCTATCCAAACTCGCGAGCACGAGAAAGAAGGGCGAAAACAAGTCAGTGATCCAAGAAATCCTCCCTCGACCAAGTACCAAACGACTGCATCCCCCACTCGAGGTAAACGTGATCGGTGACGTTCACTGTTGGATGACACCCATCTACAACTACCTCACGAAGGACGAACTCCCCGCATACCCCAAAGAGGCGGCCACAACCAAGAGGAGTGCATGCTCGTACGTCCTCCTCGAGGGAAAACTCTACCGAAGGGGATTCTCCACTCCGTTACTCAAATGCGTCGAGGAGGAAAAGGTCCCCGACATACTGGGAGAGATACATCGGGGGATCAATGCACAACACCTCAACGGAAGATCATTGGCACGCAAGGCCCTACGAGCAGGCTATTATTAGCCGACAATGCAACACGACTCTAAAGAACACGTAAAAAAATGTGACAAGTTCCAAAGACACGCCGACATGCATCTCGCGCCCCCCAATGAACTAAAGACGCTCTCCTCCTCGTGGCCCTTCGCCTGGTAGGGGATGGACATCCTCGGCGCCTTCGTGACCGGCTCCTACAAAAAAATACCTCATCATACGGGTGGACTACTTTACTGAATGAATCGAAGCAGAAGCCTTGGCCAAAATAACGACACAAAACATTCTCCGATTCTTTAAAAGAAACATCCTAGCACGTTTTGGCATACCCCAAGTCCTTATCACCGACAACAGAACCCAGTTCACAGACGGAGGATTCCAAGACTTCGTCGTCGGCTTAAGTACAAAACAACACTTCACGTCTTTCGAACACCCCCAAACCAACGAGAAAGCCTAGGTAGCCAATAGGGTGATCCTACATGGACTAAAACACCAACTTGGCGAGACGAAAAGGGCGTGGGTCGAGGAACTACACAGCGTCCTGTGGGCGTATCGCACGACGCCACATTCCACGACCGGGGAGATCTCCTTCAGGTTAATGTACGACACCGAGGAGGTCATCCCGGTAGAGATTCGAGAACCAACAAGGTGCACAGAAGCACCCCTTGACGAGGAGTTGAACGATGAAGCACTCCGAGCTGAGCTGGACCTCGTCGACGAAATTCGCTCCAAGGCAGCCCTTAGGGAAATCTCCCTTAAACAAAAAATAGCTTTACGCCACAACGTGAAAGTCATAAGAAGAAAGTTTCAGGTGGGAAGCCTGGTTCACATACGAAACTAGAAAAACCCACGGGAAGGCAAGCTGGCCGCCAACTGGGAAGGCTCGTACCGTGTCCGGGATAAAACAGGCAACAGGGCCTACTATCTGGAAAACCTACAAGGTGAAGAACTCGCTCGACCATGGAACACAGAAAAACATAAACAATACTATAGCTAAAATATAATCCAGGGAGGCGTGGAGGTACGACCACGACCTTTTCCATTAAACGAAAAGGAGGATAACGCCCGCACGAGGCGAGCACAACCCTCCCTGATGTCGGACATCTCGAGCAAGCCCTAACATTGTAGTACCACGTCGGCAGGACACCTAGCTCGCGATGGGAAGGCCCAAGCCCCGAGATTAGGGTATCCAATTGCAACCCTAATCCCGACTCAAGGCGGACGTAAAACCCGCCACCTTTGCCGGTTCCCTAAACCGACGAGTCCAACTAGGTCGAGTGCAAAGAGTTTAAACTAAATAAACAGTTGTAAATAATCAAACACAATGAAATAACAAACAAGTATTTAAAACTGGCCAAAGTCGGCCACCAAAAGTACAAGAAAGTAGGCACATAGGCCAATATTCAAATAAAGGGCACGAAGGCCATTACAACAAAAGGTACAGGGCACGAAGGCCAATACAAAGGAACGCAGGCCCAAAAAATTCAAAAAAGGGGTCTCCGCCCGAAGCTACTCCTCGTCACCGTCATCGTCCTCGGCCAACTCCTCCTCAGGCAGTGAAGGGGCAAATAATCTCACTGTCGCCCACGCAATAGTTGTGAGTCGTCCCTTTAGTTACAAGCCCCGGGTTCAAAACCTTGAGCTGCTCGGTGGCGTTGTCAAACCCATCCTTAAACATCACAACCAGGTCTTTGTTAAGCTCGCGGATCCTGCCGACCAATTCACTCCGAGTGCGGAGGGCTAGCTCCCCTTCAGTCTCATCGTCCAGAGGACAAACTGTACCCTCCAGCAACGCCACTCGGGCACGAAGGTTCACGTTTTCTTTGGCCGTCTTCTTGAGCTTGACAACCTGATCCTCTAAACTTTATTTCACCTCTTTCAAGGTGTCCCGCTCGAGCTTGACTTTTTCAAACTCCAAAGTCAGCCCTTCTTGGAGCTTATGCTCCTCCTTATAGTCGGACAAGTCCTTGGACAACTTGTCTTTCTCAGTCCTGGAAGCCTCAAGAGCCTCCTCTAACACATCTGTGGAGACAGTAGTCTCGGACAACATCATCGCCGTCTCCATCACCCTGATTACAACGGCTAAATCCACGGCCAGGTCTGCCCGTCTAGAGGCTGCATCCTGGTTGAGAAGAGCCTTTGCCCCGGGCGCCACCACCACGATGGAACCCTCCGACTTGAAGAATTCCCTCTCCAAGTAGCAAGGAGGCAACAAGTAGCTCCCTGGTTCACCCGAGTCCATGCCACCCACGGACAAAGAACGAGCAAGAGACCTATCCATCCTCTTGCACTTCGTAAGAGGAGAGGTGGAGGGCGAAGGGCTGTCTCGGATGTGTATCGGGGAAGTTTGCTGGACGAAAGCTTGGGGAGAGTTAGTGGTCGAGCTGGGGGTACCAGAGCTACCAACCCCGTGCTCGGTGGCCACCACCTGGACGCAGTTGCCTACTTTTTTCTTTTTCTTAGAGACCCTGTTCGGGGCCCCAGCCTGATTGACCAGCTTCAAGACTCGTTCTCGGTGAGCGGGCATAATTCCTGCAAACCAAAAACAACCAAACATCAGCTAACGGATATAAAACATCAAATGGGAGGGAAAGGACGAAAAACCTATGTAATAACGCCACAACCTCCTCGTCCATGTCACACGCAAGTAGAGCCTTTTTATTTATGAGGCGTGTTTCGTGGATGGGCATCCCAGCGTCGTCCACATAAGGTTTGTCTTGTCGGTCCACCCAGATTGCCAAGTTAAAGCTATGAACATAATCCACCAGCTTCTGGTAGGCCATTCGGTCCTCGACCCCCAAGCTTAAATTTCAGACTCGGTAGTGGCTGGTCGACATATTAAAATGGTCCAGCTGCCATCTTAAGGGGATCCTCAACATCAGCTTTTCCTCACCGCTCGCGTCATGCTTATAATAGTAGAGGCTTTCAAGGGCATACTGGGTGAGCGGTTTCACCATGTACCACCTCCCCTTGAAGTGACAGGCATAATCGACATATGTCTTGAACAACCTCACAGGCTGCTTAAGAGACACCCAGCTATGACGTCCCTTTATGCCCGATCATTGCAGGTGGAAGATGTGAAAGAAAAGGGGCAACGTGCACCCGACCCCGAGAAACCGGCAGACCAATTTGAATGCCCAGATGAAAGAAATGGCATTAGGATGCAATTGCAAGGGCGCCAGCTTAAGCCACTTGAAGACCCCTATTTGAAAATCATTGAAGGGGAGTCTCATCCTCGCTTCTCGAAAAGCAAACTCATACATGGCAAACTACTTCCCTGGAAAACGCTGGCATATCCGATCTACTTCCCGAGGAGCAAGGCACTTCCAGTTTGGACTGTCCTCGGGACCAATATCCTCGACCATGGCGTACACGGTAGTATCTTCATCCACAAAATACGACTCCTCTTCTAAAGGCTCATCGGCGACCCACGACAGGTCATTACGCCCAGAAGAAGAGACGTGCTCGTTCCCTCCCTCGGGGTTTCTTTCTTCGGTTCGTCGTTGTCCGACCGTACCTGAAAAGTTGAAAGGAAAAGTGAATTCGACATTGCATCAAATTCACCCTTCCATCGCAATTCAAGTGAAAGGGCAAAGAGCTGAACGCCCTAAGACCCACTAAACTATCCTAAATCAACAAAGGGATGGTCCTCGGATCCCCTCGAGCGTACATGAAACTCTTAAAAACCCCCGAGAAAGGTAAGAGATTTTTGTCTGGAGAATGCATAGAACGCCCGCGACCTTCATCAATCATATGATGATCCTGGCCGACTCATTCATACGGACATTAATTTTACGCTCGTTTCATGCAAATTGTGCCCGGGATATTCATGTCTAAAACCTAAAAACTAACCTAAAACAGTGATGTACCTACTCTAAACGAAAAAATTATGAATTTACTACCTATCAAGCGAGGAAATGCACGATAAAAGAAGGTATAGAGGATTACCTGACATAGTGGTGACATGGAGATTAAGGTGGCACGCGGGGAGTAAGCGGCGGAGTCGTTGGCGGTTGCGAGCGGGTATGAGTTTCTTCTCAGAGCTTCCGGTTAAACGTAGGAGAAAAAAGTTGAAATGAAGTGATCCCTCCACCTTATATACTAGGAAAGCGCGTGGGCGGACGCGCTAGACAATCATTACCTAGGCCCCTAGGTAGGCACTAGCACAGGAAACGAAGCGACGAACCATTAATTCCAATGACACGTCAGTTTAGAGAATTATGAACGATGTCGGGCACCCGCAGGTCTCCCCGACTATAACGAAACATCCTCGACTCCTGAGAAAATCACGCACCCAACGATTTTAACGGCGTCCTCCACGACATCCGAAGTAACTTGAATATACCAAACACTTTGACACGGGCAGATAATCGACACTCGATGCGACTTCTCCCTCGACAAAAATATGTGTTCGACTCTTTCAAACTCACCGCTCCGACTCGGAGACTCGACTTGGGGGCTCCTGTTCTGAACTGGGCCTCCAGAGACTATATTGGGTCGTGGCCCAATACGTCGAGCATATGCCCATTCACTCGGGCAAGTATACCTGATGGTCGAACAGATACTACTTGATGGTCGAGCAAAAATTACATGGTCGGGCATACACTTGACGCGATGGGCAGGTAACAGGTCCTTGATTCCACTTGCCACGTCACACAACTATCCCCCTTTTTATCTCCTGAAAGATAGGGGCAGTTGAACCAAGGACTAGACCACTTGCTAGGTCTACACGCTCCTTACGCGTACCTTGGCAGTTCTTCCCTAGGCCTCACTGATATAGCCAAAGGAAGGACCTTGGCCCAGCGTTGGGGGCTCACTATAAATACCCTTTTCACTAAAGAGTCAGGTATTCTGAAACATCTCTTCTTGTTTAACATTTATGTACCTCTATTAACTTTGACATCGGAGTGCCTTGCAGGTACACCCCTCTCCATTCCATCCATCTTTGTTGTTCGTGTTCAATTACTGGAAGGTCATATATATATATATATATATATATATATATATATATATATATATATATATATGTATATATATATATATATATATATATATATATATATATATATATATATATATATATATATATATATATATATATTGTTATAACTTATAATTTTTTATGAATAATAGTAAATAGATGTTGATATTCATTTACCCAACTTTGTATATTTCTTAACTCTTATGAGTTAATTTCCCAACCTTTGTGTATTCCTTTAGTTAATAATTATTCATTGGTCATGTACTATAAATAAGATCCACATTGCAATGTAAAGTGGCTTTTTGCGGAAGATAATACAATATTACTTTCTCTCTTCTCTTCCTCTCTTTGATATCTATGTTGTTTTATTTACTTTTATAACACATTATCAGTACGAAACTCTGCCATATGGATGTTAACCAATTGTCTAACAAGTGATACAAATAATTTGGTAATGAAGGTCTAACTATATAACATTATTATTTTTTGTTTCGTAATATATATTTCTAATTCTACCAATTATGTATTGATATATATTGATTAGAATAATAAAATCAACGATGATTTTCATGCATCCTAGAAGGATTAGATGAATAATGTTAAAATATCTCTGAAAGACTATAAACTAATGTGTTTGTTATATAGTTCGTGAAGAACTTAACAAATTTCCTTGAAGGATAGAAATATAATAATTTATTATATAGTTCCTAAAGAACTTATCAAGCATCCTTGAAGGATATCAACATAATAATTTATTATATAGTTCCTAAAGAACTTATCAAGCATCGCTGAAGAATAGAAAAATAATAATTAATTATATAGTTTCTGAATACCTAATCAAGATCCCTAAATGATAGAAAAATAATAATTCATATAGTTCTTGAAGAACTTATAATGCATCCTCTGAGGATTGTACGAAAATTTCTTTATCATTATTTGAAGATATATGATCAACCTAAAAAAATTATATATATTATAAAGGATCTCTAGATGATTGTTCAAAAAATGAATTACTTTTATTCATTTATCAAACAAATAGTTATCCCTTGATGATTGATAAGAAAATGACTATTCTGTCTCCATTGATCAGAAAAGTATCAATGAAGATTTTAATGGATCTTAGAAAAAATTTACAATCACAAAAGGATTGCATGAATAGTATTAATAATTGTAAGTTTATTAATATATATATATATATATATATATATATATATATATATATATATATATATATATATATATATATATATATATATATATATATATATATATATATATATATATATATATATATATATATATATATAATACAAATTATTTTATATTTACTAGAGACTGAAACAAATTAGAAAAATAGAATCATGTGTATTATGGTAAACCAAATGTTTATAAATCACACTTAAGTGTGTTGTTGGCAAAATCGGATCGGTCATCTCATATGTATTATAATGTGATAACTAGTTTTAAATAATCATGTGTATTATGGTAAACCAAATGTTTATAAATCACACTTAAGTGTGTTGTTGACAAAATCGGATCGGTCATCTCATATGTATTATAATGTGATAACTAGTTTTAAAGAACCAGAAGTTTCTTTAATCCAATAAAAAATTTATATTCCTAAAGAAAAATTTGAGAAATTGAGTTCTTATGACATTAATAGTTGCATCGACAAAAAGATCGTGCATATGTCTATTCACAATCAGAAGTTTATGAAATTATTTTCTCAACTAATTAGACTAAGATCTTGTTTTATGGATTTTCAAAAATTCCTTGATAAGTATCACATATATTACTAAAATTAATATTGAGCATCTTGAAGGACATGCTCATAAAAAAAATGGACTTGAACATCCATTCCTTAGACGTCTAAAGTTAGTTATATAGTTGATACTTGTGAGATCATAAATTATATATTTGAAACACACAATCTAATTATTTTAGATTCATAATCTAATACTTTTCATCTAAGTAAACTTTTGGATATGTTGTAATTATTCAATTGCTCCAATATAGTACGCTAAGATGAGTTTTGAAAGAATGTTGAGAAAAATGCATTTTATATGAATCTTGTATTTGAGGCTTTATCTTGGTCCAATAATTGGATACTTGTTTGAAGTCCAGTAGGGTGATTATCAATTTATGAATTAATTTTCTCAATAATAAGGGGAGAGAACAAGCAACACAAAGTGTGAACCAGAAGTTCAAATGAACAATTTGAAATAAAATATTATTATATCAATTTGTAACACATGAATGGCTTAGTTAATATGCACATGATGGATGTTGTGACAACTTATCTGTATGGTTCAATTGATAATGAAATTTACTTGAAACTCCCCGAAGGGTTCAATATACCAAATGCACACAACTCTGAATCTCAAGAAAGATACTCAATAAGATTAAACAAGTCTGTCTATGAGCTCAAACAATCTGGACGAATATGGTATAATGGACTTAGTGAATATTTTCTTAGAGAGGGATATACAAATAACTCCATTTGTCCTTGTATTTTTATAAAAAAAAGATCAGGAAATGAATTTGCAATAATAGCTATCTATGTGGATGACATAAATATTATTGGAACTCCCGAAGAGCTTTAAAAAGCTATGAATTATTAAAATAAAGAGTTTGAGATGAATGACCTAGGAAAGACAAAATTTTGTCTAGGTTTGTAAATTGAATATTTAGACAAATAAATATGGACAAATGTCACCAGTTGCCTACTCGAATGGTTGTTAGAGAATTAGATGTGGAGAAATATTATTTCTCAGACCTCGAGAAAAGGATGAAGAACTGCTTGGTCTTGAAGTGTTATATCTCAGTGCAATTAAAGCACTATGTACCTTACTAATTATACATGTCCTGATATATCATTTGCTGTCAATCTATTAGAAATATACAATTCTTCACCTACACTAAGACATTGAAATGGAGTCAAACATATACTTTGTTACCTTAGAGGTACAACATACATGGTTTTATACTAAAGTATCCAGATTCGAATTAACATGTTATGCATATACAGGTTACTTGTCAGATCCTCATAATGGTGGATCACAAAAAAATTATTTGTTTATGATTGTAACTATTAATCAGGATCTCCAACGGCTGCGAACGCTGATGTGGATCTTGAAATCATTTCCCAGTCTTCGAGGAGAATATGGGGTGTACCTGCAAGGTACTCCAATGCCAAAGTAAGAACAAGAAGAAGAGTATGCAAGTACAAGTAAAAATGTTTAGGGAGTGAATATTCGATACCCGACCCTTTCATATGAGAGGGTTTATATAGAGAAACCCCAATGCTTAACTAACGGTTCCTATTTTGGGCCTGGATCGCGGATTCCCCAAAAATAGGTAACTGCCACAAACTAGCCGTTGGACGAGCATACCTTGTCGGACAGGAGATACGCCAAGCATAGGGATATCCGAGCAGGAGTTGTCTTCGGCCGGATTTGGGTGATTTTTTCTGCTTCCCGAGCAGAGGTCCAGAATGAGCAGGGAGAATCGACCATGGGCGAACGTGGTCGACAGGTTCTCCTCGACTGAGGAGCATGAGACTAGTGGGTCCCTTTGACATTTGGAGCAATAGGTCGTCCCATGAGCAGAAATGGATTGGGCCTTGCCTAGTCATTGGGTGTAATACCCCGTAAATTATTTAATGCTCTGAATAATATTATTTGATATCAGTAAGGTTCCGGGTTGCTCTGAGATATTTTAACAAAAATGATTAGAGCAATCAGCGGGACTTATTTTTATTAACTAATATTATCCGACTCAGAGGATTTTATTAAATATGGATTAAGCTACATTTTTGGATACTCTCTATTTAGACCCGTTGTGAGGGAAAATAGGTTTTCCCTAATAACCTAAATTTTCTTTTCTTTATGTTTCATAAAGAAGAAACATAGTAAGAAGAAAAGGAAAAGAGAAAGAAAGAAGAGAAGATGGGAGAAGAAGAAAAGCTTGAAGAAGAAGATGGAACTCTTGATCCTTGAAGTTTTCCATCATTCATTCATCTCCCAATCTTCTCTACCATCTTGCTAGAGGTTGGTTCTTTGTTAGAAACTTTTGTTTTAGATTTTGAATGAGTTATTGAGTTTATGAGTTTTAGGGTTTTTGGTAGAAATATCTTAGAATCAGAAGTTTAAACGGTTAAAAATTGATAAAAACGCATGAGTATGTTGGCAATAGGTGTAGGAACCTTGTTGTGGTTTGTTTTGGCAATTGAAGTTGTTTTGAATGAAATTTGGAAAATTCTGTTATGAAAAACACATGTTTTTTTTGCCACTGACTTCTGGTTAACCGGTTAACCCAGGGGGTTAACCGGTTAACACAACTGTTATGCGCTACTGGATTCTGTTTTCTGGTGTGGTTAACCGGTTAACCCCAGGCGTTAGCCGGTTATCACTGTAAGTGTTGGAAAATATTATTTTTGTTCCAACTTTGAAAATTCATAACTTTTTCCTCGTTTATCAGATTTACTTGTGCTTTATACTGTTTTGAAGCTAAGAATATGTACTATCTTATGATGTCGAGAAATATTATTTTTACCCGACTTTCCTGATTAATCGTAATTATGTTAATTAGGGAATTTGTGAGCTTTTAACAAAAAGAAATAACTTGTGAGGTAGTTAGGGTTACCCTAGGTTGATACAAAACTGATTTAGAGACATGACAATGCTTATATGTCATACTCGAATAATATCATCATATTAAGTAGTTGTGAACGGATGGAAGTTGTGTTCCCATCGCGCATAATCCTAATTTAATTATGTTTAGCTCGTGTCGAGGTCCCATAAGGCGGGACGACCGACGAGACATAATTAATCAGTGGATTCGATATCCCTTAATGGATGACCATGACTCGTGCCGAAGTGCTCTGGTGTGGCTGGGCGGGGAAAGTATCCATTAGGATAAGTAACGAGTGACCCGTGTCGAGATCTATGTGTGTGGGATGGGCGGGGAAAGTACCTTTGGTAGATAATGAGTGACCTGTGCATGTTTACCACTAGTGTAGCTGGGTCGGGAAAGTTATCTACACGTTAAGGATTGAGTGACCCACGTCGTATTGACCTTTGTGGTTGGCCGGGGAAAGATGCCTTAAAGCACGTTGTATGCTCCTCCTTTATTTTACCTTATGTCTCTAGTTATTATGTGAACTCGAAGTCTAGGTTTTCCCCCAACTTGAGTAGCTATTATATTTAAACCTTTAGAGCCGAGAGAACTCTAAGATAGGGAACTCACTGAGATATTTTATCTCACCCCATGTTGTTGTTATTATTTCAGGTACTTCAGGTTCCTCTAAAGGTAAGGATAAGGCAGTTTGATTATCCTTGCTTGTTTGATGGCTTTCTTCCGTTGTGGACTTTTTGAGATCTTTGGATCGAGTTCTTAGACTTTTATTTTTGAACATCTTGTATTATTATAGCCTTTTGTATTAGTACCTTATTTGCAGTGGCTATACTTATGCAATGTGTTACTAAGAACTTATTGTATTTCAGTACCAAACTTGAATTTATATATGAAAAATATGCTTTGATGTATGTGTTTTATATATGGGTATTACAGTTGGTATCAGAGCAGGTCGTATCCTCGACCTAGCCTTGGAATATTATAAATGTTTCTTTCCGTTCATATACGTAATATCAATGTAGAACTAAATGTTATGTTTATGGTATTGAGCCTGATCAACTTAATCCTGTTTTGATGACATTTAGGGATATGGCTAGTGGACATAGAACTCGTGGTCGGCCTAGTGCCACTCCTCCTATTAATGATCAGCCAGGTGGCAAAGGGAATGCTCCTCTGTTTCAGTTCATGCAGCAGATGCAGCAGCAACAAAACCAGTTTATGCAGGAGATGATGCACCAGATAAATGGGGGTCTTCATCCTCAGGTGGTCGTTCCTGAAACTGAAGGTGGAACTTTCCGTGATTTCTTCCGTATGAATCCTCAAGAATTGCATGGTGGTTTGGATCAATTTAAAGCTCATAAATGGATAATTGGAATGGAGATAATAGATTGTGGTGTGCAGTGAAGAGAATAAAGTGACTTTTGCCTTGCATTTGTTGAAAGGTCCTGCAGCTAGATGGTGGGAGAATGCTTCTAATCTCATGATTGTGCAAGGGATTCCGAAGGTGTAGGAACAAAATAAGACAACTTTCATGGAGAATTATTTTCCAAGTTCTTTGAGGACCTAGAAAGAATTTGAATTCCAACAGCTTAGGCAAGGAAACATGACTGTGGCCAGTTATGCAGAAAAGTTTGAAGACATGGTGGATTATTCGAGGCAAACTATGTATGCTCCGAATGAGAAGTGGAAGATTGACCAGTTTTTGTTTGGACTAAGGGCCAAGATTTCTCATAATGTCTCTCAGAAGGAGTTCACTACTTATTCTGAAACGTTAAGGCAATGCTATGTTGCTGAGCATAGTTTGAAGAAGGTGCAAGCTGAAGCAAATGCTGGAAGAGTTGTTAAAAGTGATTGTGGAAGGACGAATCAACCTTTTAAGCCAAGACCCCAACCCTTCAAAGGGAAACAAGTTCAAAGTGTTGGACCTAACACTCCACCCTTATGTAAGATGTGTAACAAGCGTCATTTTGGTAGGTGTAAAAGTGGAGGATTAAGGTGTTAAAATTGTAATGAAGTGGGTCACATGTCAAGAGATTGTACCAAGCCAAAGAATCAAGTTCAAGGAAGGGTGTATACCCTAGATGCAAGGAAGACCAAAGCAGACAACTCTTTTATTGCGGGTACATGTCTTGTTAACGAACATCATTGTCTTATTTTATTTGATTGTGGAGAAACACATTCTTTTATGTCTACTAGTTGTGTGAAGCAACTTGGGTTAAGAGTTTTTCCCTTGTCTCCTCCTATGGTGGTTACTACCGCTATGGATGAAACCGTTGAGACACCTCTTATGTGTGAAAATTATACTTTGTCCGTGGATGGTAGACTTTTCTAGATTGATCTTATTTGTCTTCCCCTTAAGAAGGTTGATGTTATCTTGGGAATGGATTGGCTATCTGCTAACTCTGTGTTTATTGGGTGTGAAGAGAAGTTGATCCTCATTCCATCTGTGGAAGCTCCTCCGAAAGATATGTTGACAACAATCTTAGAAGGTATGGTTGGAATGGTAAACATTTTGTTTGAAAATGAGAAATTTGTTTTACTGGTCCTTACTAAAGAAGAGAGTAATGGTCAGCAAGTTCTAAATATTCTTATAGTCTGTGAATTTCCTGAAGTCTTTCTAGAGGATGTTGCTTCCTTACCTCCAGTGAGGGAAGTTGATGATAACTCAAATTTATATCGATTATTTAATGTGATTTCTGATTATTTAACATGTTTATTTATTTGTTTTGGACGATATTATGCGCAAATTGTGTTTGTTTTGTAGACATTCGATCAGACTCGTCATTTGGAGGCAAGAATACAAAAAAGAAGTATTTAAGACAAGAAACAAGGGAAAACAGAAGGAAAATGATAGAAAAATGTATTTCTGCATTTTTGATGTCAAATGATCGTCTCATTTGTCCAAATGCCCAACTTAGAAATGAGATGATCGTCTCATCCTCAAGTTGTTTGTTTCAATTGCAAGACGTTAGTTTCAACTTAATAACTCAGTAACGCAAAAGCCGCAACAACAAGCAACAAAAGTCAATATTCAAAGAGATTTTTCCGGTCACGCAGAGAATTCTTCTCAACCCTAGTTCACTTAGTCTCGGAAGCTCAGTCCAAAGCCCAATCGAAGTCCAAGCCTTATTTTTCTCAACAGACCCTAACACAATATCTATAAATAGAGCTCTCTTCCATTTGAGCAAGAGAGTTTCATTTGACATCCAATTTCTTCCGTTTTAGTTCTGCGAAGTTCACCTTTAATTTTCCGTATTGCATTTATTTTTATTTCCTTTACCGAACCCTAATGATAGTTTCCTCCATTAGGAAACTATCACCATTTTTATTGTTTCTAGCCACTGCAATTTTTGTTTTTGTTCAAGTTTCGAAGTTTGGTTGATCAAGAATATTGCAACCAGGTTTCTGATTTTAATGTTACCTTATTTATTTCTTATCGCATTTATTTACATTATGCAATTTCTCTCATTCTACCTTTCTTTATTTAATATGTGAGCTTCAACCGTTAATCGGTATGTAATTGTATAAACCGGAACGAATTCGATAGAATTAGGCTAAAACCTTAAATTAAGTTATAATCTAGTTTCGATTTCTTGTTTTAATCAACTTTAGTTACGAGTGTAAGAGAGTCTACAAGATTAGGATTAAGACCACGAGAGTGTGAGATTCTAGTCAGATAGTTGAAATCGGGATTTAGTTTTAAACACAGCGAGAGCGCATTAAAACTAATTAGAACCTTTAGGTTTCCAAAGAGTATTTCTAACTTGAATTGACACTGCGAGAGCGCTCAATTGAACTTAGGAGTATAATATTAGGAAAGACCACGAGAGTGTGAGTCGAGGACTTTTAAACCGAGAGTTTCTACGGAGAGATAAATTAATAAACCTTAATAAGTCGACCCTCTATTGAATTCATGAAGGCGAAATCAATTATGTACCGATAATTTACATCATTAATTTAATTTTGTTAATTCTTAACCCTTTAAAACCCAAAACATCACCCGCCTTAGCTAAACATAGCAACACCCGACTACACTAGGTTGATTATCGAGTCTCTATGGGATCGATATCTTTTATTACTATGCGATAGACTGTGCACTTACAGTGAGTAACCGTTACACTCAGGAAGTCGCGACCAAGTTTTTGGGGCCGTTGCCGGTGACTTGGATTTAGTCAATATTGTATTAAGTTGTTGCGCCGTCTAGACTAGCGCAACAAATTTACCTTTCCTTTTTTGATTGTATGCCCAGTACTCACTCCCGAGGCGAAGACTTAGAACCCCTGATCGACGAAGTAAAATGTTTCTTAAGTTCGAGACGTTGAACCGAACCCAACGAAACCCTTATTCCTGAAATTATTATACAAGAACTAGTTGAAGAACCGATCATGGCCAAAGAAAATGGAGGACTACCTCGTTCACTTAAGTCCTAGGTGACTCCAAGCCAATTAGAACCGCATAACAGTATGGCCGCACCAGCCATAACCCGACACGATATTAAGATCAAACCTTCACTGATGCAAGTTGTACAATAGAACCAATTTTCTGGAAGTACGACAGACGATCCAAACAAACACCTGACGAAGTTCGCGCAATACGCAAATACTGTGAAAGAAAATGGTGTAACCCAAGACGCAATTAGACTAAGATTCTTCCCGTTCTCTTTAAGAGATAAAGCGTAGGCCTGGTTACAATCATTACTAGTCAACTCTATCACAACATGGGAAGAACTAAAGAAAGTCTTCTTATCTCGTTATTTCCCGCCAAGCAAAACAACTATGCTGAGAGCTCAAATTAATGGATTCCGACAGAAAGATGCAGAATCACTTTATGAAGCGTGGGAAAGATACAAGGACCAGTTAAGATTATGTCCACACCATGGGTTTGAAAATTGGGTAACCATTATAACCTTCTACAATGGACTTCTATACAACACCAGGATGGCAATAGATGCTTCCGCGGGCGGCACTCTTATGGATAAACATTACGAAGAAGCCTATAACCTCATTGAAAACATGGCTCAGAACCATTGCCAATGGGGAGGAGAAAGAACACTTGTAGAAAAGAACCATATAAAAGGAGGAATGTACGAAGTGAACAGTTTCGATCGCGTAACTTGACCATAACACCACCAGCCAACGTGGTTTCCGTAACTCCAAATTGTTAGATTTGTGGAATCCCAGGACACACATCGCCAGAATGTCATCTTCTTGCCAATTTAGCCACAAATCAGGTGAACTATGCTCAAGGAAACCTGTATTATAATACTTATAACCCAAGATGGAAGAATCACCCAATTTCTCTTATAAGAATAACAATGCCTTGCATGCACTGAATCAAGCACCAACTACACCACCAGGATATCAAAAAGCTGATGGACCCAATCCTAATGTTCCTAGAAAGACAAACCTCAAACTGATGATGGAAAATTTCATTGCTACCCAAGCTCAAATGAACAAGGATTTCCTAAATCAGAACATCCATACTAGTAAACAAATAAAGCAATTGGTAACCAAGGTAGATGCTTTAGCTACTCATAATAAGATGCTAGAAACCCAAATTTCTCAAGTATCTCAACAACAAGCATCAACTGATGCTCTAGCTGGAACTTTTCCTAGACAACCGCAACCAAATCCCAAGGGTCATGCAAATATAGTTATACTAAGAAGTGGAAAAGAGTTGGACGAACCTGCTGATCCTAGAACCGAAAACCCAACCATGTACCAGCGTCCTAAGAAATCAACTGAGAAGAACGATAAACCTAAGGGAAAAAAAAACAACGAATAAGAGGATGAGGAAAAGGAAAAACCTTATGTACCTCCGCCACCATATAAACCACCAATTCCGTATCCCCAATGGTTAACAAATTCTAAAATAATGGGACAATTTAAGAAATTTGTAGAGCTTCTAAAACAATTAAATATTACCATACCCTTTACATAAGCTATTACTCAAATGCCTTCGTATGCTAAATTTCTGAAGGAGATCTTATCTAACAAGAAGAAAATCGAAGAAAACTAAACAATTACACTTACTGCTGAGTGTAGAGCTATTATCCAAAACAATATGCCACCTAAATTGAAGGATCCAGGAAGTTTTTCTATTCCTTGTGTAATAGGAAAGTTCGTCATAGACAAAGCTCTATGCAACCTAGAAGCTAGTATAAGTGTTATGCCATTATCAATTTGTAAGAAACTCGATATGGGACAACTTAGACCGACCAAAATGTCATTTCAGCTAGCCGATCGCTCAATCAAATTCCTGGTCGGTATATTAGAAAATGTTCATGTACGAATAGGCCAGTTCTACATCCCAACTGATTTCATAATCATGGACATCAAAGAAGATGCTACGACCCTTATCATACTAGGAAGACCGTTCTTAGCCACGACCGGAGCAATTATAGATGTTAAGAAAGGCAGACTGACATTCGAGGTAGGAGAAGAAAAATTTGAATTTATTCTAACCCAATTTCTCCAAGCTCCAACCATAGACGATACCTGTTATTTCATTGACGTCATTGACAAATGCAGACGAGAAATGGAAAAGGAAGAGATTACATATTCTGACATTATGAAGATCCTATCTCCTTTAATATTTGAAGACGATAATTGGAAAGAACCTTATAAAGACAAAAGCTTAAATGAAAGCTTAGCTCTTACACCTGACCATATACCATGCCCAAAGAAACCCGACCTTGAACTCAAAACACTACCTAACAATATTAGATGCAAATTTTCGATTAGGAACTTAAAAGACCAGTTATAGTAAACGCAGACTTAGGACATCTTGAAACAGAAAAACTTTTAGACGTCTGATGACGTGAAAATACATCGTTTATTTGACTTCATTAATGCATATTTTGTACTTGTTTTGATATTCATTTGCACCATATTATGTTGGTATTTTGTTTATTTTGTTTGTTTCAGGTATTCAACCATTTAAGAGTCGTATGCGAAGAAAGGAAGCAAATCAGGCGAGAAATGGAACAATTTGCATACAAAAAGTAGTCTGACGAAAATGGCCATAACTTTTGAACCGTAAATCGAAATGACGCCCCGTTCGAAGCGCCGGAAAGCTAAGACTGAGATCTGCAACCTGAATCTGGAAATTGTGGGTGTCACGGTCGTGACACCCCTGTCACAACCGTGAAAAAAAAAGTGCAGAAAAAAATAATAATGGACGTAAAGTGAAAATCTATTCACCTCACGGTCGTAATGGACCTGTCACGACCGTGACTCCCCACTTTGAGGTCTCACGACCGTGACCTAATTGTCACGACCGTTACGACGCCAAAATCTGGAAAAACAAAACAGCGCCAACAGAAGCTTACGAAGTCCTCCACTTTTCCTATTTTTCCTCACACGTTCAACACTTCCTATTATTTCTCACATGACCAAGCATTACTTCCTATTATTTCTCACATGACCAAGCATTACGTAAACTTCTCAACAAAGTGGAGAAAGTGCTCCTAAAAATTCTACAACTTCCGAAGGGTCCCTGCAGTATAAATAGAGCTTATTAGAACTTGAAAAGGGTGGTTCTTTGGCCGGTTATTGCCGTGCGAAAGCTCTGCCCATTTTACAAACCATTTCTCAGCTTTTGTTTTCTTGCTGTTTCTGTTTAATTCCCAATTACCCTTTAATAACAATTTCCAACATTAGGAAATTGTTATGTTAATTAGATTTATTTTTAGCCTCAGACTTTGCTTTTAGTTTCGATTCCGAAGGTTCCAATCTTGCCGACTTGTGGAAGAAGGAGCTCGAGGAATTAATTGTTATTCAGGTTTTAATTATATTTAATTTAAGTAATATTTTGTTTATGTTAAATTCTCGTTATTTAATTATTGTGAATGCCATAATGTTTTTAAATCATAATTTATGCTTGTCCGATTCAATAGATATGTCTAGCTAATTATTTAGAGTCCGGCGTATGAGGACCGTCGTCACCGACGGAACTCCGTAGAAATTATTAGGTGCGAAATTATGATTGTATGTCTGTTTTGGTTTTAATTTCTAAGCGTAATTTAATTAGCATTGTCACGAGAGTGAGATGTTATTTAACACAGTTTTGTCACGAGAGTGAGAAACTAATTAAGGTTTGAGCCGAGATCCGCGAGAGCGTGAGGACCAAACCGGATAGTAGAAATTAGGCAACTTATCTAAAAACAGCGAGAGCACTTTAGAGACGTTTAGGATATTATTAGCTTTCAAAACACGTTTCTTAGTTACCGGGCGAGCGAAAGCAAAATCTTGGGATTAGGAAGTGTGGCTTTAGTTAAGACCGCGAGAGCGTGAGGCGAAGTCTTTAAGCTGATATATTCTACAGAACTAGCTATGGTCGTAATTAGTACCGAATTCTATAAAGTCCCTTAGGAGCGCGGAATCCATATCCCGACCTCGTTTTATTCTTATTTTCTTTCTTAGATTTATTTTAGTTTCATTTCTAGTTTCCCTTAAACCATAAAAATATCATTAGCCTTAGCTTTACAACACAACGATAGATAACGGTAGGTTGACATTGGTCTCTGTGGGTTCGATATCTTTATTACTACGCGAAAGGCTGTGCACTTGCAGTTAGAAACCGTTAGACGTATAGTTTACCGCGATCAGCTGGACAGAAGATGGAGAGCAGATCTGTTGCTGAACCGACTGTAGAGAATGTCAGAGGTGTTGGGGGTTTCACCCGAAGTGGTCGTTTGTTCTCTCCCCCTGTGCTGAGAGGGGATCCTGAGGCCGAAGTTCCGTCCAAGGCCAAAGGAAAGCAAGTTGTGAATGATGAGTCAACTACTCCTGTGGCTGGGCAAGGTACGTTTGAAAAAGAAGTCGAGGAATTCATGAGGATTATTAAAAAGAGTGACTACAAGGTGGTTGATCAACTGAACCAAACGCTTTCCAAGATCTCCATCTTGTCACTGCTGATGTGCTCTCCCGTACATCGAGAAGCCTTACTGAAAGTCCTCCAAATGGCTTACGTTCCTCAGGAGATCACAGTCAACCAACTTGAGGCTGTTGTAGGAATCGTCAATGCAAGCCATGGCCTAGGCTTCACTGATAGAGACCTAACGTCGGAGGGCAGAAACCACAACAAAGCACTACACATCACGATGGAGTGCAAGGGCGCTGTGCTGTCTCACGTACTTGTAGACACAGGCTCTTCCTTGAATGTGCTTCCGAAGAAGGCACTGATGAAGCTAAATGTTGATGGGATAATCCTGAGGCCAAGCGGTCTGCTTGTTAAGGCTTTTGATGGTTCGAGAAGATCAGTTTTTGGAGAGGTTGATCTGCCTGTCAAGATAGGCTCTCAAGTCTTCAAAAGTGTTTTCTATGTCATGGACATCCAGCCTGCCTATAGCTGTTTGTTGGGAAGGCCGTGGATACATGCTGCTGGGGCCGTTTCTTCAACCCTACATCAGAAGCTTAAATATGTGGTTGACGGCCAGGTCATCACAGTCTGTGGGGAAGAGGACATATTCATCAGCCATTTGTCGACGTTCAAGTACGTAGAAATGGATGGTGAAATCCATGAGACTTTATGCCAGGCCTTTGAAGCAGTCAACGTCAGTATCCTGACTCCTGCGGAGAAGAGCAATGAGAAAGAGGGCACATCCATCCATTCCTACAGAGAAGCAAAAGAGGTTGTGCAATCAGGCAGTGCCCAAGGCTGGGGCAAGCTGTTGGAGCTGGAAAAGAAAGATGATAAGTTTGGCTTAGGGTATCAGCCTGGTGGTCCTACTCCAGGTGGTAAGGTTATCACGTTCACAAGGGCTGGGTTGCTCAACCACGATCAGATCTGTACAGCAAGCCAAGATGGGAATAATGACGGAGACTGGGACAATTGGATCCACCCGTGTGTGCCCGGCGAAGAGCTAGGAAATTGGTCTGCAAAAGACATTGTTCAAGTCACCTGGCTCTCAGAGTAATTATTTTGTTTCCTTTTTATTAGCATACTGCATTGTCAAATCCAGCATTCTGCCCAAGATGCTTGGATCCATTGTATTGGGCAACCATGTTTTGTATTGCATCGTTATTTTGCTATGAAATAAAAGGACATTTTCAGACAAACTGTGTTCTCTTTCTTTGTTTTTAAACTTTTTCACAAAAATATAAAAATGGCAATGTGTTTTCCTTTTTGTTTTTGTGTTAGCGTCTCTTTTTCAAAATAAGTAGATTCTGAATAAGCACATCATCTGTGCAGTGTTGATCATCTGGATTCCATGGATAACGTTCCTGCTATGACTATGCATGACTTTGACAATCCAGTCTACCAAGCTGATGAAGGGGTTGAGGAAGACTGTGACCTCCCTGAAGAATTAGCCAGATTGTTGAATCAAGAGGAACGGGTTATTCAGCCTCATCAAGAAGAGATTGAGATCATCAACATTGGCACTGAAGAGGCAAAGAAAGAAATCAAGATAGGGGCCAATCTGCAGGCCGACGTCAAGAAAGAGCTGATCAGTATGCTGAGAGAGTATGTGGATATCTTTGCTTGGTCATATCAAGATATGCCAGGGTTAAATACTGACATCGTGATGCATAAGCTACCTCTGAGAGAGGACTGTCCTCCTGTAAAGCAAAAATTGAGAAGAACTCGCCCTGACATGGCGATGAAGATTAAAGAGGAAGTTCAGAAGCAGTGGGATGTCGGGTTCCTTGCTGTGACTAGTTACCCACCTTGGGTAGCTAACATTGTTCCTGTACCTAAGAAGGACGGCAAGGTCCGGATGTGCGTTGACTATCGGGATTTGAATAGAGCAAGGCCAAAAGATGATTTTCCGTTGCCACACATTGATGTGTTGGTGGACAATACTGCTCAATTCTCGGTGTTCTCCTTCATGGATGGCTTCTCCGAATATAACCAGCTCAAGATGGCGCCTGAAGACATGGAGAAGACAACGTTCATTACCCCGTGGGGTACATTCTACTATAAGGTCATGCCCTTTTGTTTGAAGAACATCGGGGCAACTTATCAGCGGGCGATGGTCACATTGTTCCATGACATGATCCACAAGGAGATTGAATGTTATGTGGATGATATGATTGCAAAGTCCCGAGACGAAGAGGAGCATCTGGTCAACCTGAAGAAGCTATTTGATAGACTGATCAAGTACAAGCTGAGGTTGAATCCGAACAAGTGCACTTTCGGAGTGCGTTCCGGGAAATTGCTGGGTTTCATTGTAAGTCAAAGAGGAATTGAGGTAGATCCTGCTAAAGTAAAAGCTATTCAAGATATGCCTGCACCGAAGACAGAAAAAGGAGTGCGCGGGTTTTTTGGGAGGTTGAACTACATTTCTCGGTTCATATCTCACCTAACTGCCACGTGCGAACCAATATTCAAGCTGCTAAGAAAAGAGCAAACGGTCAGGTGGAACGATGACTGCCAAAGAGCTTTCGATAAAATAAAAGAATATTTGCAGGAGCCTCCAATTCTAATGCCTCCAGTGGAAGGAAGACCATTAATCATGTACTTGACCGTGCTAGAAGGGTCAATGGGGTGTGTGCTAGGCCAACATGACGAGTCTGGTCGAAAAGAGTACGCCATTTATTACCTTAGCAAAAAGTTTACCGACTGTGAATCCCGATATTCACTACTCGAGAAAACTTGCTGCGTTTTGGTATGGGCTGCTCGCCGACTGAGGCAGTACATGTTGACTCATACCACACTTCTCATTTCCAAAATGGATCCTGTCAAGTACATCTTTGAGAAACCAGCGTTGACCGGAAGGGTTGCTAGGTGGCAGATGATTTTAACTGAATACGACATCAAGTATACTTCTCAGAAAGCCATCAAGGGAAGTGTATTGTCGGATTACCTTGCCCAACAACCTCTTGAGGATGATTATCAGCCAATGAAGTTTGATTTCCCTGATGAGGACATCATGTACCTCAATACAAACGATTATGTGGAACCACTTCCGGAGGAGGGGTCTGACCCTGAATCCAAATGGAAGTTGATGTTTGATGGGGCCGTCAATATCAATGGTCATGGAGTTAGTGCCGTACTCATTACTCCCGAAGGTGTTCATTTACCCTTTGCTTCCAGAATTACATTTGGCTGCACCAACAATGAAGCAGAATACGAGGCATGTATAATGGGAATAGAGGAGGCAATTGATCTTCGGATTAAAAACCTCGATATATTCAGAGATTCAGCTCTCGTTATTAACCAAGTTACCGGAAAATGGTATACGCATCAAGAGCATCTAATTCCATACAGGGATTATGCTAGAAAACTGTTGACGTTCTTCACGACGGTTAAACTTCAGTACATACCACGTGATGAAAATCAGTTTTCCAACACATTGGCCACTCTCTCTTCGTCAATTAAAGTATTATGTTGGAATTATGTGCCCAGAATTGACATCTCCAGGCTTGACGCTCCAGCTCATGCCTTCTCTGTAGACGCCGTGTCTGACGAGAAACCTTGGTATTTTGATATCAAGTTATTCCTGGAAAAGCAAGAATACCCAACTGGGGCATCTTCCAATGACAAGAAGACCTTGAGGCGACTTGCTGCTAGCTTCTTCTTGAACACAGACGGGGTTTTATACAAGAGAAACTTCGACATGGTTTTGATTAGATGCGTGGATAGACACGAAGCAAGCCTGTTGATGCAGGAAGTCCACGAATGATCTTTCGGTACCCATGCAGGAGGGCATGCTATGGCAAAGAAATTGCTGAGATCAGGGTATTACTGGATGACAATGGATGCAGACTGTTGTTCATTCGCTCGTAAGTGCCACAAGTGCCAAATATATGCGGACAAAGTGCATGTTCATCCTAGCCCGCTCAACGTCATGTCATCTCCTTGGCCCTTTTCTATGTGGGGCATTGACATGATCGGGAAGATAGAGCCAACTGCTTCAAATGGTCATCGCTTCATCCTGGTCGCGATTGATTACTTTACCAAATGGGTAGAAGCAGCATCTTATGCCAACGTCACTCGTCAGGTGGTGGCAAGATTTCTGAAAAGAGATATCATATGCAGATACGGAGTACCCCGAAAGGATCATTACTGATAATGGTTCTAATCTCAACAACAAGATGATGGCAGACTTGTGTCGGGACTTCAAGATACAACATCACAATTCTTCTCCTTATCGGCCAAAGATGAATGGTGCGGTAGAGGCAGCAAACAAGAATATCAAGAAGATTGTGCAGAAAATGGTTGTCACCTACAAAGATTGGCATGAGATGTTACCGTTTGCTTTGCATGGGTACCGAACGTCAGTCAGGACGTCAACAGGGGCAACTCCCTTCTCTCTGGTGTATGGCATGGAAGCAGTCCTGCCTGTTGAAGTAGAGATTCCTTCACTGCGCGTGATGATGGATGTTAAGATGGATGAGGCTGAATGGGTGCGTGCTCGTTATAATCAGCTATGTCTAATTGAGGAAAAGAGATTAGCGGCTATCTGTCATGGTCAGCTTTATCAGAGGAGAATGAAGCGTGCATTCGACCAACGAGTACGTACTCGAGAGTATCAAGTGGGAGAGCTTGTGTTGAAGAGGATCATTCCTCCAGGTTCAGATCACAGGGGCAAGTGGACCCCAAACTACGAAGGACCATTCATAGTGAAGAAATTCTTTTCAGGAGGAGCACTAATGCTCACCACTATGGATGGAGATGACTTCCAGTCCCTTGTTAACTCGGACGCAGTTAAAAAATACTTCGCATAAAGAGACCCGCTGGACACAAAAACAGAATAAAAGTCCAGGCAAAAAAGGGCATCCCGGCGAGCTAAAAACAGAATAAAAAGCTCGGGCAAAAGTTAGGGAAATAAATGAAAAAATGTACACCCGCTGAGTTGAAAAGCCACATTGGACAACTCAGGCAAAAAAGGGTATCCCGGTGGATTGAAAACTCGAAAGGGCGATCCATGCAAAATAAGGGAACAAGCGAACAACTGCGATCCGAGTTACCTGAACCACATCTTCGTTTCGTACAACTTGACAATATCAGAAGGGTAGGAAACAATCCCCTCATCCTCTCAGAAAGCCAAAGCAGAATGGAGAGTCTCGAAGACACGAAGACATGCAAGTCATAGCAGAAATGGAACTCCTTGGAATGCCGTGTACATTGCCATTAGGATAGTGTTATTTTTCTCAATTTTATAGTGGCTACCTCTTTCTAGGTGGTTGCTTCCTAATGTAAATCTTTGCCTATTCAGAGGCCATTCAATAAAAAGAATATTCAGTCAAAAAGTTGTGTGTGTTTATTTTGGTTTGCAAAATGTCCTGAATTTTTCGGCAAAAATAGCATTGCATCTAAACATGGTGATAATTTTGAAAAGAAAAACTGACATGCAGGGAAACTGTAACCCTCTTTGAGTGTCGGGTGACGATGGATGAACAAATCATGCCATGCAAATCCCCGGGGCACACTTGTGTTTTCTGTTGTTGCAGGTTGCAGGATGGAGTCACATTCTTTCAATTTACTCTTCCCCCAATAGAGTATTTCCCCAAGCAGAGATTTCTTCTCCCATCAGGTATCTGAAATCCTGACATCTCCAGCAGAGATTTTATCCAGCTAAGCCTTGGCCGTAGCCCAAGCAGTTCCTTCTTCCCCAATGAAGTAGCATTTTCCTCTTCCCCAGTGGAGTCCTGCCCAGCAGGTATCTGAACGCCTGACATCACCAGAGGTGGAATTATCAGTATTCTATCCTCAGCAAGGGTGTTCCCCAGCAGGTGGGACTAAAAGCCCAATATCCATTCAGAGTCTTGAATCAGCAGATGCTCTCCCCAGCTAGAGTATTGTTCAAGCATCTTCCCCAGCCAAGTCTGAAGATGATCCTGTCCCCATAGAGTTCATATTGGATTTTCACTTCCGTCAGTGAAATCTTCCCCAGCGAAGTTGCCATACTTTTGGGTATTTTTGATGATACCGTCAGGTATTCATCACCTCAGTTAGAGTGGGTATCCAGACCTCTTGACTTGTCTTCCCCTACAGAGTTGTATCTCTTGTTGCCAATCAGGCATTCGTTTGTTGCTCGTCCGCAATCCTCAACACTCGTCTGTGTTATCCCTAAGCAGGGTATTCCCCAGCAGGGATGTATTACTGTTTTATTGTTGTTCGTCTGCATCCTTCAACACTTGTCTGTGTTGACCCTTTGGTATTGCTCGTTTGCTTTCCCCAACAATGGTTATGATTACCTTGATTTTGCTCGTCTGCAAATTCCCAACACTCGTCTGTGTTGTGGTTATCTTTGTGATTGCTCGTCTGCAACTCCTCAACACTCGTTTGTGTTCTGATTTGATATTTGTTGTTGCTCGTCTGCAACTTCCCAACACTCATCTGTGTTTGGTGTTGGATCCTTTGTTGCACTCGTCTGTGCCTTGATATGTATTTTCTGATTTTGCTCGTCTGCAACTGTCCAACACTCGTCTGTGTTGGTTTGAAGCTCGTCTGCTTTTACTCCCCAGAAGTCGTCTGTGTTCTGAAGCTCGGATACTCGTCTGTATCATCCCCGACACTCGCTTGTGCTAGCTTATATCTGTATTGTGAGGATTTGCTGTTTTTACTGATATTCTTCTATTGCTGCTTCAAATGCTCGTCTGTGTTTGAATTTCTGATATTCGTATATACCAGTGGCTGGTACTCGTTTGTATCATTGCCTGAAGCACTAGTCTGTGTTTCTCGGATCATCGGCTGATACTCGTCTGTATCATTGACTTATGGCACTCGTCTGTGTTATCTTGATGATCATCCAATACTTGTCTGTATTGAAGAGGTTTCGAATCCTGACAGTGGGAATTAAATGTCAAAATGGTTACCGGTCCTGGCGTAACAGGTAAATCCGAAGGAGGCTCGTCTGTCTCAAGCACCAGTTATGGTTGCTGCACCTGGCGTCACAGGTTTGCTAAGAAGACTCGTCTGTCTTATACCATATATCCGCGGATAATATATGAAGAAGGTTCGTCTACCTTGATTGCATGTCTATCTCACAGACTTAAGTGAATTACCGGTCCTGGCGTAACAGGTAAATCCGAAGGAGACTCGTCTGTCTCATGCTTTATGAAGTGTTTGAGGACTCGTATGTCCAGTTCCTGGCGTCACAGGATTGTTTGAAGACTCGTCCGTCAACGTTTTCCTTATACCAGATATCAATTTCAGCTTGGAAGAAGCTCGTCTTCTTCTTTCTCCCCCGCAGTCCCCAGAGCGTCATCTGATTGGGTTTATTTCCCAGTGTTGCATTCTTCGTCAGAGTGCAAATTTCTGGTCTTCTTGATATTCAACCACAATTTATCTTGAATGGTCGATAGCCCGTACTATCGTCCTTTTCAGATTAACTGATGATTGAATAGGGGCAGCTGTAACACCCCAAATTTTCCCTCTTCATTTTAAGCATCATATCACATCATATGCATCATACTCATATCATTTTCTCAGCATCATATCATGGAAAGATGAAGCATAACATCCCTCATGTCCTAGCATCAACATATGGTCATCTGTGGAGGTCCTTGAAGCCTTTCAAGCCATGACAAGGGTCCCGATGAGTTTGTACAAGTTATATGGTGAGTCTACACTCCATTTTTAAGTTCAAGTCCATTGACAAAAGCTCAGAAGATTGCATGATCATCAGAGATCTCAAGACAAGGCAAAGCTCCTATGCAGTGTGCCCGAATTAGGGTTTGGGGATTCAAGTACCAAGATCCCACAACTTTGGCCATTTCTTGTGAGCCAAGTCTTCTATATGATAATATGATCCTATGTGTCAAATTTCATGAGAAAATTCCATGTGGAAGTCAGACAGTGCCTCAGTTGCTTGCAGATGAAGGAAAAAGTCAACAGAGTCCCGAAAAAGTCAACTGTGCAATTTCAAGAGGTCCAACCCAAATTTTTTGGCCAAGAGGGGTCCTTACAATGTTATAAGAGGTTTGGAATGCCTAAAGTTCAAGAATCATGGATATTTGAGGGGTTTTGCAAAAATGGTACAAAGTTAGTTTTTGAAATTTTGCAAATTTTGCAACTTTGGCACTAATCTTCAAGTGGCCTTAACATGATCAAAAATTCTCCGAATGGACCAAAGTCAAACATGAAAGTTGGAGAGTAAGGGCTGCCATTTTTAAAAAGTACAAGTGCGTTTTCACCGGATTTACTAATCTCCTTGTAGGCCATTCGAAAATTCCTCTCATCTAGGCCAAAACTCACTTTTCCAAAAGTGCATCATGTGCAAGAAGGCTTCAATCTTGATTTTTGTGAATTGGTTCAGGCCCAAAATTGTTTCTAACTTGAAATAAATTGCATAAGGACCATTTTGCTCCAAAAAAATAGTCATTTTCATACACTTTTGAAAACTCCCTCCAAAACACTCCAATTTGCAAAATTCATGAAACAAGTGTGAGAGTTTGATCTAAGGGTCAGGAGTTAATGGATCTGGATCAAGGGTGGAGAATGCAACTCACACATGCTGAGAAGCCCAAGGAAGCATGCATATCTCAATTTGTGCACAATTTGCATAATCACACTTTTCTCATTCAATTTTCGTGCACTTTTCATCACACCTTCAGCATTCACTCTAAAGATCATTCTAAGGAAAATGAGCAAAGAACCAGATCTGAATCTCTCTCATTCTCTCATTCTCAACCTTCTTGCATTTTTGCATTTTGCTTCATATCTCTCCATTCCTTCACATTCTCCACAAATCTCTTCCATATTCTTGATCATTGAATCATTTAGATCAAGAATCATCCACTCATTCAAGCTTAGATCACAGAATTTGAGGTTCACCATTTCAAAGCCTCTTGTGTTGAAATCTCAGATCTACACCATTCCAAGATCTTAGATGCATTTATTTTGCATCTAATGAGTAAGAGGAGTCATTTGCACGGATTATTTGGCTTTCTATTTCAACATTTCGAGATCTCCATCTCAGGTATGGCTTGAAACTTTTTGTTCTGGAAATGGAATTTTATGGTTGATATGTGTTCCTTGTGCTTCCCTGATCATGCTGCACTTTGTAGATTTGATTTTGGTGCATTATATCATGAGTTATGTGCATTTAAAGTTTGATGATCAATATTGTTTTGCTTCGATCCGGCCGATACTTTGAGTTTTAGCTATTTTTGATGTCATGTTTGGATTCAGTGATGTCGAGTTAGTCAATTTGGATTATTGGTTTGCATTATTTGATGAATTTTTGCTTCCGATTTGGTCTCCGGTCGCCGGAATTTGTTTTGTAAATTCCATTGGAGAAGATGAACAGTAGCCATCGGATCTTCAATCTGGCTGTCCACAGCGTGCCACGTGTCCCATAATGCTTCTATTTTTATGTTCTTTTATTTCATTTATTTCTTTTTCTTCAACTTAATTTCTTTCAATTCAGTTCCATTTAAATTCGTGTAAAATACTAAAAATCACCTAAAAATTCCGAAAAAAATCATAAACATTCTTTTATGTCTCTAATATTTTGTCATATTTTTATTTTATTTGTTTCATTGATCCACGTGCCAGAAATAATTCACCATTGCACCTAACTTCTTTTACTTCATTTCTTGACCAGTCTGCCTTGTTTATTTACCATAGCCTTCAATATTTGGAGTTTTGATCCCATTATTTTTGAATTGTGTTCCTGAGATCTTTTACTTTTCATTTGATTTTTCTCTGAAATTTTAGAAATTTATTTCTTGAGTTTTGGTCTGGTAACTTGTGATGTAAGTTTTCTGTCCTAACTTGTGTTCTTGCCTCCATTTGACTTAGTTCCTTTCTGAATCTTTGCAAATCCTTTTGGCTGGTTGATATAACATGTTTGAGGACCATTTGGTTCCAGTTGTGGAATTTTTAGATGGCTGGTTGATTTATTGTGGATTTTATCTTGAACCTTGTCCCGTTTTGCTTCCTTTAAACCTTTAAGCCTCTCATAAGCCTAAAAAAGCACTTGTGCCCATTTCTTATTCTCATTTGGGGTTTCTTTGGGGTATGGGTACCTTCCTGGTCCTAGGATAGGTCTTGTGTCTTCTGAACTTTTGAGTTTGCTTCTTCTTTAAGTCATTTGATTCTTTAAGTGTTTTAACTTCATCTTTTGGTTTCTCTTGCTCCCATTTGGCATTGTTTGGTCTTGTATCTTGTTTCTCTTCATCTTGCTGGCTTCCTAAGCCATTCTTCATCTGATTTTGGTTCTGGTCTTGAGCTTTGTGTTTTTATTTTGTGCATTTTTGTTTTGCATATTTCATAAGTGCGCATTTGTTTCCATATGTATTCATGTTGCATCCTTTTAAGTCATAGTCTCTTATCTTCATTTCTTTGAGTTGCATTGGCATTGTTCATTTGTTCATAGCATGTCACTTCTGGTTGTTTAATGTTAGCATGTTAATTTTCTCATTTTGTTTCATTTATGTGCATACTAACCTTGCAGGGGCTATGGTAAGTGTGAGATGTGGGAATTGAGTTCCACATCCCCAATTCTCATCTTCCTCTTATGTTTATGTGAACTAACCCTTTGTTGTTGGGCTTAGGCCTTTCTCATCCCTTCTTATATCTTCTTCTTCTCTTCTTCATTAGCATAAAAACCTCACTAACCCTTAGGACATCCATGCATGTTAACACTTAGGATTATTTTAGTCCCCCTTTAGAATTTTTTTCCTTTGTGATCCTTTGGTGCTCTCTCTTCTCATCTTCAAATTTAATTCTAATTCACTTAATAAAGGTTGAGTACTTTCATGTGACATGAGACTTTGCTATGAGATGCTTGCACGTGTTCCGTTTCGGGGCGAGGTGTGAGTCATCACTCGTGGTGGATAGGTCTTAGCATGAGTACCTCACAAAGAAAAGCTAAAAAACACTTCTTAACCAAAAAAACACAAAAATACTTAATAATGGTAATAAGCCAGTGTGCTTGAGCCTTCACTTGTGGGACTAGCTTTGGGGATTTCCTCCATAGATAGGTGTGCCTCTTGCGCATTCCATTTCGGGATGATGTGAGATGTTCACATCCCATTGAGTAAGACTTAGGTACACTTACCTATGCAAACTTCCACTCATAAAAGCTTCTAAAAAACACCAAACAAACAATAAGCGTCTTTCCTTCGGGAATTCTTTTCTAACCTCATTCGCTCCGTACGCGAACTTGCTCCTACTTGTCACTTTGCAAGACGGTTACGCACTCGTCGTCCGAGTCTGCAACACCTAAGCAATGGCATAAGCAGTTCAAGCTTTAATTCACAAGCAATTTTCCTTTTAGTACCCCTAGTTAGGGGAACTACGGCGTCTCTGATCCTCATTATCCTGATGAGGTACGTAGGCAGCGGGGTAGGGCCCGTTCGAGCACAATCTTTATTTTCCCTACATTTTTCCTTTTCTTTTCTTATTTCAGTTTCTTTTCCAGTTCCAGTTTCTCTTCATTTTCATTTCTTTGCTGCAGTTTTCATGCCCTCACCCTTTGAAACAAATTTCTTTGCAAGTGTGGATCCCGTCGGGTACGGCGGACGATCTGGGTGCTAATACCTTCCCAGGTCGTAACCGACTCCCGAGCTCAGTCTCTTTGGTTCGCAGGACCTGTGTCCTTCCTCTTCTTTCTTCTGGTTTGTGCAGCATTACCATTCCCTTTCTTCGGGATAAAAATGCATGGCTGGAGACTCTATTCTTTTTCCGCGCCACTTTCGCGTTTGTACCAGGATGTAAATCCCGGGAGCGACAGTCACAATGGATGCAGACTGTTGTGCTTATGCCAGGAAATGTCATAAATTCCAGATTTATGCAGATAAGGTGCATGTGCCTCCAAATCCTCTGAATGTGATGTCTTCACCTTGGCCCTTCGCCATGTGGGGCATTGATATGATTGGCAAGATTGAACCGACCGCTTCAAATGGCCACAGATTCATCCTGGTAGCCATTGACTATTTTACTAAGTGGGTTGAAGCAGCTTCATATGCAAATGTCACCAGGCAAGTGGTAGCCCGATTCCTAAAGAGAGACATCATCTGTCGGTATTGAGTGCCCGAGCGAATCATTACTGATAATGGTTCCAACTTGAACAACAAAATGATGGCAGAACTGTGCCGGGACTTCAAGATCCAACACCACAATTCTTCTCCTTACAGGCCAAAGATGAATGGCGCTGTAGAGGCAGCTAACAAGAATATCAAGAAGATTGTGCAGAAAATGGTGGTCACATACAAAGACTGGCACGAAATGCTACCATTTTCCCTGCATGGGTACCGTACATCGATCAGAACATCCACTGGGGCAACACCGTATCAACTTGTGTATGGTATGGAGGCAGTCCTACCTGTTGAAGTTGAATTACCCTCCCTGCGGGTACTAATGGATGTCTAACTGAATGAAGCAGAATGGGTCTGATCCCGGTACGAACAACTGAATCTGATCGAAGAGAAGAGATTAGCCGCAATCTGTCATGGGCAGTTATATCAGAAGAGAATGAAGAAAGCCTTCGATCAGAAAGTCAGGCTTCGGGAATACCAAGTAGGAGATCTTGTGCTGAAAAGACTCCTCCCTCCTCATACAGACCACAGGGGCAAGTGGACTCCGAATTATGATGGTCCATTCATAGTGAAGAAAGTATTCTCTGGTGGAGCACTGATGCTCAGCACTATGGATGGAGAAGACTTCCTGTCCCCTTTGAATTCAGATGCAGTTAAAAAATACTTCGCTTAAAATAACCCGTTGGACATAAAAACAGAATGTAAGTCCAGGCAAAAATAGGGCATCCCGGCGAGTCAAAAACATAATAAAAAGACTCGGGCAAAAATAAGGGAAAATAAATAAAAAAATGTACACCCGCTGAGTTGAAAAGCCGCATTGGACAACTCAGGCAAAAATGGGTATCCCGGTGGATTGAAAACCCGAAAGGGCGGTCCACGCAAAATAAGGGAATAAGCGAACAACTGCATTCTGAATTCGTCTGTATCACTTACAACATGGCAAGCTCCGAAAGGTTAAAGCATCGGTCAGAATCAACCTTCTTCAGAAAGCAAGACGAGAAGAGTGTCAAATGTCATACTGGTCATAGTAAAGGGAAGCACACTGAAGCGTCATCAACATTGCCATCATCTTTTTGTTTCTCAATTTGTAACAATCTCCTCATTTTAGGGGATCTGTTTCTTTGACTGTACTTGCCAATTCAGGGCACACAAATTAATAAAATCAGATCTTCAGTCACGTTTTGTCTTGTACATTTTATCTTTATTTGCAAAATGTCCGATGTCTTTAATATAATGGTTACATAAGTACATATGCGTCTTTTCTAAATTACATGCTTGAAGGAAATATATTTGCTCCCGGGAGTGTCTAAATTCCTATGATGGAATCCGGTAAGGGATACCTCGGGGTACTTGTACGTTTCTTTGTCATAACAGGATTGTAGGTGCTCAAAGTGCAACATGGGGCATGAAAGCTTCTCCCCAACAAGCTGCCAAATCATTATTTCCTCAGCAAATCTTCCAAACAGCACCAGAGATGCTTTCTCCCTATCAGAGTTGCCAAGCATCACTTCTCCAGTACTTTCTTCAGAGCAACATCAAGAGGGGCTCATTTCCCCGGCTAAGTCCATCACCCTCAGCAGGGCCTCTACAAAATCACTAGGAAGATCGTTCAATGATCGTTCCTCCCCAGCCAAGTGCAAAGACAGGGAACCATCTCCCCACAAAGTTTCAACCTCTATCCAGAAGAGCAATGTCTGAAGATCTCACAACAAAGTGACGAAAGCTTCCCCAAGCCCCAGTTGGGCTCCTCATCATTAAGATAGGTCTATCAGTGACCTGTTTCCCCAAGCAGTCATACGTCTTATCAGATCTACCAATGATCTTTTCCCCCAGCCGAGATATTCTTTCAAAGAAGATCAACCAGAGATCTTCACGGCAACGGGATCCGAATCCCGGATCGGTACCTTTTTCATGATCATAGCATTCGCATCATATTTCCCCAAAGCGTAGCATTCCGTTTAATACGGAGTATTACGACAAAAGTCAAACATATTGCATAATCATGAGCCATGTTTTGAATCAGTCACCTGTGAATACTGACGTACCATCAACAACATACATAATACCTCTCAAATTCCCCGGCAGAATGCTAAAGCATCTTCTTTACATTCCCAAAAATACAGATACATGCTCCTTTTGGCACTCGTCGGTGTCATCTTTCCCCAGAAAGTCGCCAGAACATCCCCTACAAACAGATACACTACAGGTACTTCTTGACACTCGTTGGTGTCATATCCCCAGCAGAAAGCCAAAGCATCCCCTTTGCACTCACAAATACATATTTCTACACACTTCCCTGACACCCGTCCGTGTCACCCATCCCCAGCATGGTTACCTAAAAACTTATTATAAACCAAACAATTATTTATAATACACTTCTTCCGGCACCCGTCCGTGTCATCGTATCCCCACAGATCTTCAGAAATATTTCTTATAACTTATACACTTCTCTTTTGACACCCGTCCATGTCACACTCTCCCCAGCAAGTTGAACACTCGTCTGTGTCTCACTCATGCATATTCTCACTCATACAGTTACTCATCCGTATCTTGTATACACCACTCAATTCCCCTCAGAGTCGACACTCGTCCATGTTCTTTGTTAACCAGTTGGTACTCGTCCGTACCATCATCTCTGAACATGTGTCATCATTTGTTTCTATCGATACTCGTCTGTATCATAGTCTTAAGGATGCTCGTCCACATCTTTAATATATACACAATGTCAAACACTTATACCCTTCCTTTCTTGAATTTTGACACTCGTATATGTCTACCCTTCCTTAGAAGAGTCCCCAGCAAATCCCAATAAATTATTTCCTTTCTATCTGACATTCGTCCTATGTCATGATACTTCCGGCAGCCGTACCCTGCCAGGTGATCGTCCTTCACCTTTTGATGATCGTCCTTCATCATTTCCCCCAGCGGAGTATCCATTATTGGAACCCTTTCCTATCCGACATTCGTCCTATGTCGTGATATTTTAGCAGCCGTCACTGCTAGGTGATCGTCCTTCACCTCTTGATGATCGTCCTTCATCATTTTATCCGATGGTCGTCCCCATCGTTGATCTTGTTATCTGACATTCGTCCTATGTCATGATAAACCCTGAGAGCAGCCGTACCCTGCTAGGTGATCGTCCTTCACCTCTTGATGATCGTCCTTCATCATGCTTATCCGATGGCCGTCCCCATCGTCGACCTTTTCTATCCGACATTCGTCCTATGTCGTGATACTTTTGGCAACCGTACCCTGCCAGGTGATCGTCCTTCCCCTTTGATGACCGTCCCTCATCCTTATCCCCAATAGAGCAGTCGTCCCCTGCTAGGTGATCGTCCTTCACCTTTGATGATCGTCCCTCATCATTTTATTTCCTCAACCTGATGGTCGTCCCCATCATTAACTTTATTTATAATCCCCAGAGAGTCTTGTTTCTTTACTTGATGGCCGTCCCCATCATAATCTCTTCATTTCCCCAGCATGTCGGCCGTCCCCGTCATTGCTTTATCCCCAGCAGTCGTCCTCTGCTCGATGTTTGTCCTCCGTCGTCCGCACTTTATAATCATACTTTACTTTCTTTTTACCATATATATCCCTTTTCTTCTTCACAACCAGTGAGTGCAAATTTTGGACTGTCTTTGGTATTCAACCACAAGTTATCTTGTTTGCCTGTTAAGCCAGGCGCTTACATCCTGCACAGCTAACTCATATTTGAATAGGGGCAGCTGTAAACACCCCAAATTTGCCCTCACTCATTTCACCACGGCTTGTGGTTCTTTTCATTTGCATAAGTTCAACCATATCATCTCACATTGCATTTTTGCTTCACTACATTGTTTCAAAGTCATCTGCATTTAGGGTCTGTGATCTGAGCAATCCTTGAGCTATTTGAGCATCTCCAAAGGTCTTCAATCATCTCAAGAGGGTCCATGTATGTCTAAATATCATATTATATCCTCCCAAGATCTAAGAAGTCAGAAAAATCACAAGAACTGAGAAAGGCATGGAGGGAGAGCCAGGTTTAACTACACATATGACCTAAAATTAGGGTTTTGGTTTCAGAGGCCATAACTCCAAATTTTTTGGTCATTATTGTTTCTATTGGTCTCTATATGATATGAGGATCATGCATACCAATTTTCATGAAGAAATTCAATGGGGAAGGCATCTGATCAATAGATGACTTCTTGAACAAGTCAGTGCAAAATCAGGGCATCTGAGGCCCCCAATCATTCAACCAAAGGGTCTTCTCCATCATTTTGGGTATATATGATCTTTATTTGATCTTAGAAGAAGTTATAAGTTCACAAAATTGAGGAAATTCAAGCCATTTGCAAAGTTGCCATTTTGGGAAAGTGACTTGTAATGCAAACTTGCCATTTTGGGAAAGTTTTTCAACCTCCTCTTTTTGATTCAAAAATGCTTCAAATGAAAAATTCTTGGTCATGAAAGTTGTAGATTGGATCATTCCCTTTTCAAAAAGTACAAGAACTTGATCTAATTCATCATAGAACTTAAGTTATGGCCTTGCAAAGTTGAGAAAAATCACAAAATTTCACTTATGTACCAAAGAGGGAAACTTGCAAAAACTCTTGTCAAACCAATTTGTGACCTCATAGTGACTTCTAACCATTACACAAACATAATACATGACCTATAATTCAGAATTGTCCAAAGAAATCTCAAGTTTCATGCCCTGATCATCAAGTATTTCAAAAGGGGCCAAAACCTTCACTATTTGCAAAACCACCCACAAACTTCATCCCACTTGCTATATTGCCCCAATCTGAATTCCATGGACCTCCCTAAAGCCAGCTGCGCAGGACACCCCATTGTCCTTGGCCTTCCATGAGCCCATACCTCCAAAGACAACTTTGTGGACTTTATGCAAAATGAGCCATACCAATCACACTGCTCCACAACAACTCTCTGACCTATCAAGGATTGATATGTGGACCTCAAGCAACTCAACACACAACACAACACAAGCTGAAACCTCTAAGAACTCAGCATACACAAAATCACCCCAACTTGCAAAAGCTTTCGAATTTCATAACTCAGCCAACAAACCTCCAAACGTTTTCCACCATTCAACTCCACATTCATCACTGATCATTTCCCACCCTTCATTTTGCCTTGAAACACTTCAAATCAAAAATACGATTTTCACATTTTCTTTAACTGAGTTTCATCCAACTTCACATAGAGGCCATATAAACTCCAACCAAGCATTGCAAACTCTTCAGAAGGATCATTGGAGGTGATTTGAAGCAAAGAAGCAGCCAACCAGTACCATTTTTGAAAGCTTCAGTTCAGGTATCACCAAGAACATTTTTTCCAGAAATCATTTTTTATGCTTTTGTTGGTTTTGAAAATGATTGAGTTTTGAGCCTAAACCATGTCTCTGAAAGTTTGACCTGAAAACTTGTTTGATTCGATTCTTGTTTATGTTGAAAGATAAATGAATTTTCGTGCTTGATTCTTGCTTAGGGTGTTTAGAAGATGTGATCTGGAGCTTTAGAGGGTTTAAAATTGCCTAGGGAAGAAGTTAGGTTTTTGAACTGGCCGGAGAAGATGACCGGAACACTGTTCCGGTCTCCTGAAAGTCATTAGGGTTCAGATTAGGGCTTTAATCATAATTAGTGAAGTTTGAATGTCAGGCATCCAGATGCGCGTGCTAGTCAATTCCCGCGTCCCAACTTTAAACCCTTGCCTTAGGATTTGTTGACTTCTCATTTAAATTGATTTTCTTTTATTTTTCTTGCATTTTCTTTATCATTTTGTTAAAAATAGCAAAACTCATCTAAAAAAATTTATTTTTTGCATCATGGTTCTAAATATTTTTCTCATTCTGAAAATAATTTTTATTTTATTTTTTGCATAAAATTTGTATTTTCAAGATATTTAAATGTTTATTTTAATTAATTAATTAAAATACCATTTAAGTTTCTAAAAATCACCAAAAAAATCACATTGCATCTTGACACATTTAGAGACATTATCAAACCATTCATACAAATTTCTTTTTGGTTCTTGATCCATTTTGACATTTTTCTTTGGATTTAGGGTTCTTAAAAATCAATATTTTTACCCTAACTTAGAAAATTCTTTTCTGCCTAACCATGAAGGGTTTGATGATGTTTCTTTTTGCATTGCATCCCACATATCATGTAGTTTCTAGGATAAAATTGGATGAATTTATCTTTCATTTTTGATTTGTTTTGCATTTTTCCTTGTGAGGTCCCTTAAAACCTTAGATAACTTAGGAAAATCATAACTTCCTTAGGGTTAAGAGTTAGGTCTCCTCCTTTGGGCAGTGAACTTGTATAGGTTTAGGGTACCTTTGATTCCATTTTAAATTTTTTATCTTGTCATTTGCTTCTGATTTTGAATTTTGCATTGCATCTTGTACATAAACCCTAATTTTTGCCTTCATTTGCATTCATTCTTCATATGCTTGTATACATGAACTTGCCATGACATTTTGTACATTCACATGACATATAATACATCTTAGGACATATTAGAATCATGTTTGATCATTGCATCATCCATTTGCAATGTTATGCATCCATTGCATTTCATAAGTGTTCATGAACTTTCATGATCTTTACATGTCTCATTTGCATTCCCATCCCTTGTATGATCATCCTCATCTCTTGACATGTTTTCATATCATCTCATAGCATCATGTACATCTTGATCTTGCTTCTGGTTTTGGTTTGCATCATTGCATCTTTCTCCTTTTCATTTTATTTCATTTCTTGTTGCTAACTTTTCAGGTGGTAAGTGTTTGAGAAGTGAATTTGCCTTCACTTCTCATAACCTCTTCTCATCTCTCTTATGCATTATTTACTGCATTTTGCTTGTGAGTTAGAGTGAGCTTGCTCATTCATGTTCCCTCCTCACTTTCTTTCTTCAAGCAACTTATCTTCTTAAGTGAAGCAAGTTGTCTTGCTTCTTCTTGCTTCTCTTCCTTCATCCTGCTTCTTCCTTGGTGGCTCTTCTCTGAAGATCTTCTTGCAAGCCTCACAAACCCTAGGAATACCCAAGCATGATCACAATTAGGGTTTGGTTAGTCACCCCATTAGTTTTACCTTTGGGTCATCTTTGAGTCTTCTCTTCTCACCTAATAATCAAGGACTAAACCTTAAAGGTTTTAAGGCTTTGTGATTAGGGTTGTGCATGTATCCTTCTATTGGGATGGAGTGTACAACTTTAATCCTAAGTGTTAAACCCTTAATGTGTTTAAATCTTTTAATCAATCCACTTAATAATCACTAAGACATCAAGCTTGTAACTTGGGCCTTGCATTAGGGTTCTAATTCTTCCTTAATTGGTTAAGAAGGACTAACCCTAGTGTTAATGGACAAGTCCCCCTCAAGTTGTCTTACAAACCATAAAATCCACTTCTTAGTCTTACCATTAACTAAAATCCACTTCAATAAAGGCTTTGTTTTGTCATGAGGTTAATCTCTAATCATGGATTAAGTTGAGGAGCCTTCCTCAGCTTAAATTTTCCCATCTATTATCCTTCTATTAGGATGGTGTAATGGGTCCATTAAATCCCTGATTATGGCTTAAACTCATTATTTAACACTAAACAAAAAAAACTCCAAAAAAACATCTAAATAAATGCAAGTAGGTTAATGATCTTAATCCTACATCATGGTGATTAAGTGTGAGGTGTTTACTTCATACTTAAGGTATTCTCATTACCCCTAATTAGAGGGAGGATGTGATGAGTCTACTAACCCTTGGTTTAGGCTTAAGCTCATTTTCTTATGACAAACTTCAAAAAGCAATAAAAACTAAAAAACACAAAAACAAACAATAATCGTCTCCTCCGGGATTCTTTTCTCATCTCATTCACTCATAATCGAGAACTTGCTTCTCCCGTCTAATGCAAGACAGTTAGCACCTGAGCCAGACAAGTCATACACTTAAGCATAGACAAGTAAGCAGTTCATCAGTCAATTTATATTTCAGTCTCTTTGAGTCGAAATACGGTGTTCTGACTTCCTCATTGCACGAGAGGATACGTAGGCATAACTTAACTATTATCGAACAAAAGTCTCTGTATATCCCCTTTTCTTCCAGCATTATTCTGTGAGCCTCATAGTCTTGAGCTTCATACTCTTTCCTCACACTGACACTTCTTTTATTTCATTTGACATTTCTTTTGCACTGACACTTGCATTCTTTTCCAGTTTTAGCACACAAAATAGCACTGACACCACCCCTTTAAGCACAAACTTTCAAGCGTGGATCCCGTCGAGTACGGCGGACAATCTGGGTGCTAATACCTTCCTAGGTTGTAACCAACCCCCTTTCTCAGTTTCTCTGGTTCGCAACCATCTTATCCATCTTTTCTTAGGTTTATGCAGCATTACCTTTCCTTCGGGATAAAAATGCCTAGCTGGCGAATCTTTTCATCCTTTTCTCCTTTCACAGACCGTTCGCGTCTGTACCCCTCTTGACCGGGTGTCATTTGGTGGGAGCGACACATGCCAAACACACTTCCTCAGCATACCTCCTCCCTGAACAGTATCTGGAGTGCTTTTCCCCAGCGGAGTTGTCAAGGCCTCCTCATCCTTAGCATAATTCTATTCAACGGGAGCTTCCCCCAGCCGGGATCCCCATAGAGTTCTCTAGGAAGATCGCTCAGTGATTTTTTCCTCCCCAAACAGAGTGCCAGGTCTCCCAAAGATAAAAGAACTATCTCCCCGCAGAGTTCCAGTGTCTCCCCAGAAGAGCAATGCCTGAAACTCTTACCCAACAAAGTGACGAAAGTTTCCTTCTCCCCAGCTGGGTTTCTCCTTACAGGATAGGTCTATCAATGATCTATTTCCCCAAGCGGAGCTGCATATCTTAACAAGATCTACCAATGATCTTCCCCAGCTGGGATATTCCTCCAAGCAGATCAGCCAGAGATCCAATCTTCAGTGGGATCCAAATCCCGAGTCGGTTTCCCTTTGCATAATCATAGCATTCGTATCATTTTTCCCCACAGAGCGTAGCATTCCGTCTAATATGGAGCATTACGGCAAAAATCAAACATATTGCATAATCACAAGCCAAGTTCAACCTAGTCACTTGCAAATACCATCAGTATCTCATCAGCAATGTATACAGAAACTCACATCCCTTGCACGTAAAAGCCAAAGCGTCCCCTTTGTACTCTCCAACACAAATATCTGTTTATATATATCCTTTCGACACTCGTCTGTGTCATATCATTCCCCTGTAGATATAAGCCAAGACATCTTTGCATTCGGAAACCTATATATACCCTTTTGACACCCTTCTGTGTCACCTTTCCCCAGCACAGTTACCAAAACACTTGTTGCAAACCATGAACTTGTTTATAACATACTCCTCTTGACACTCGTCCATGTCATTCTATCCCCACAAGTCGCCAGAGCACCCTTTACACTCTCGCATACAAATATTTGTTCATAACTCATACATATTTCCTTTTAAAACTCGTCCGTGTCATACATTCCCCAGCAAGTTGAACACTCGCCCGTGTCTTGATCATACTTCACAAACAAATCATTATTCACTCATACTTATACAGAAGTCTCTGATACTCGTCCGTATCTTGTTTATATATCACTCCCCACAGATTCGACACTCGTCTGTGTTCTTTGTTAACCAGTTGATATTCGTTCGTGTCATCATCTCTGAACACGCTTCAGCGTTTGTTTCTACCGATACTCGTTTGTATCATGGTCCTAAGGATGCTCGTCCGCATCTTTAATCTAAACACATCGTCAAACACTTATACCATTTGTTAACACCCCAAATTTTCCCTCACTAATTACACACCATGGTTTGTGATCTTTCATGTTTGCATAAGCATAAGCATACTGTAAACACCCCAAATTTGCCCTCACCCATTCACACCATGGCTTGTGATCATTTCATATGCATAAACACCATCATAACATCTCATACCACATTTTTGATTCACTGCATAGATTCTAAGTCATCTGCATCTGGGGTTTGTGATCTGAGCAATCCAAGAGCTTCTTGAGCCACTCCAAAGACCATAAATCACTTCAAAGGGGCCCATTTGTGATCAAGCATCATATTATATCCTCTCAAAGTCAAGGATGCCAAAGAATCACAAGAACTGGGATTGGTATGGAAGCAGAGCCAGGCTTGACTGCACAAATGACCTAGAATTAGGGTTTTGGTTTCAGAGGCCATAACTCCAAATTTTTTGGTCATTCTTGTTTCTATTGGTCTCTATATGGTATATGGAGTATGCATATCAATTTTCATGAAGAAATTCCTTGGGGAAGTCATTTGATCAAGAGTTGACTTTTCAAACAAGTCAGTGCAAAATCAGGGCATCTGAGGCCCCCAATGACCCAACCAAAGGGAATTCTTCATCATTTTGATTGTATATGATCTTTATTTGATCATAGAAGAGGTTGGAAGTTCACAAAATTGAAGAATTTCAAGTCTTTTGAAAAGTTGACTTTTTGGGCAAGTTTGACTTTTAATGAATTTGTCATTTTAGGCAACTTTTCAACCCTTACTTTTTGATTCAAAAAAGCTTCAAATGGAAAAACTTTGGTCATGAAAGTTGTAGAATAGATCATTCCCTTTTCAAAAAGTACAAAAACATGACCTAATTCATTTTGGATCAAAAGTTATGGTTTGTCAAAGTTGGCAAAAATCACTAAATTTCAAGTCATGCACCAAAGAGGCAAGGTTGCAAATTCACTTCTCAAGGCCAATTAAGTCATCAAATGGACTTCTAAACTTCACAACATGATCACACAAGTCCTAAAAATCAGAATGGGCCAAGGGATCACATGTTTTATGGCTTATGGAGCAAGATTTTTTCATAAGAATCAAAGGCAAGCCAAGTTGCAAAATCCATCATAGCTTCTCATCCACTTGCTGGCTAGTTTGCTGAACCACCCTAGGCCTTTTCCCTCATCATGCTGCGCAGCACACCCTCCTTGCACTTGGCTAGAAAGCTGCCCATGCTTCTCTTACACAAAAGTTGACATTTTGCAAAAGCACCCATACCAATCAATAAAGCACACATCATGTCATCTGACCAATCCCAATTGTTTATGTTAATCAAATGCAAGATAAACATAACAAGAAGCAAGCCTGAAACACAACACAAGTCAACATTCACAAAATCTCTCCAACTTGCATTTTCCTTCGAAACACTCTCCACAGGCCTCAAACACAAAAACAAACTTCACAAACAATCTCAACTCACTTCACTGATCACAAATCACCCATCACCATGGCCTGAAACCCCTTGAATCAAAAATACGAATTTCACACTCCCTTGGCCTGAGCTTCTGCCAACTTTCTCTAGAGGCTACATAAACTCCAACTAAGGGTCAAAAGCTTCTAAGGAGGATCATTGGGACTTGTTTGAGCCAAAGAAGCAGCCAGAAAGCTCCTGAATCGAAAGCTCAATCTCAGGTAGCTTCATGAACTTTTTTTCCAGAACTCTAATTTCTTGTTAAAATATTGTTTTGTATGTTGCACTGATCATGGGGATCTATTTACTTTTGAAAATGAGCAAGAAATAAGCATGTTATGATGACCTGAAAGTTTGACCTAAAAATTTCTTTGATTCGATTCGTGTTTGTGTTTGAAGTTAAACATGATTTGATGCTGGATTCGTGTTTGGGGTGGGTAGGAGATGATTTTTGGAGAGTTAGAGCTTCTAAAAAGGACTGGAGAGGGAGATTGAATTTTTGGGTAATCGGAGAAGATGACTAGAACACTGTTCCGGTCACCTGAGAGTGATTAGGGCATGGATTAGGGTTTAATCTGTGATTAGCGAAATTTGAATATGGGTCGTCCAGATGCGCGCCAGGTCCACTCCCGCGTGTGTGAATTTGAATCTGGACCCTTAGATGTGTTGACTTTTCTTTTTTCAGCTTTAATTCATTTTATTTTTCACATTAATTCATTTCTTTTCCCCATTTTATAAAAAAAAGCAAAATCATTTTAAAAATTCTGAAAATTTTTATACACAATTTTATTTAATTTCAGAAACCAAAAACATTTTTATTTTTATTTTTTGCATTTAAAAAATATTTCTAAATATTTAAAAGTTTACTTTTAATTAATTAATGAGAATTAATTAATTAAAAATACCTTTAGGTATTTAAAAATCACCAAAAAATTCATGAAACATTTAAAACCATTTAGAAACATTGTCCAACCCTCAAACCAAATTTCTTTTTTTATCTTGATGCATTTTGATAATTTTCTATGGAATTAATTCATTTTCAAAGCATTATTTTGATCCAAACTTCCAAAAATCATTTTTGCCTAACCATTGAGAGTTGGACTTTGATTCTTTGTGCATTGTGTTGTGCATATCATGTAGTTTGTGAGATTAAATGGGCATGATTTGATCTTTCATTTTCCATTTGTTTGACATTTTACTTGTTAAGGAACCCTAAAACCCTAGAAATTTTAGGAAATTCATAACTTTTATTAGGTTAAGAGTTGGAACTTCTCCTTTGGGCAGTGAGTTAGTATAGGTTTAGGGATCCTTTGAATGCACTTTCAATTTTTTATCTTGATGTTTGCTTCTGGTTTTGGTTTTTGTTTGATGCTTTGATCATAAACCCTAATTTGGGGCTTTCATATGCATCCATCTTGCATTTGCTTGCATACCTTGACTTTCCATAGCATTTTGTGCATCCATTTGATTCACGTGACATCTTAAGACATATTGAAAGCATGTTTGATCATTGCATCTTGTATTTGCCATGTTGTATGCCATGTGCACTTCATAACATTTTATGTATGATCATGGTTCTTAACTTGCTTCATTTGCATCCATAAGTTTGTATGATCATCCCCATGTGTTGTCTCATGTTTGCATCATCCCAAAGCATCATTATCATCATGTATATGCTTCTGGTTTTGGTTTGTACCATGTCATTTCATCTCATTTTGCATTGCATTGCATTTCCTTTACTAACTTTTCAGGTGGTAAGCAACTTTGAGAAGTGAATTTGCCTTCACTTCTCATAATTTCTTTTCATCTCCTTTGTGCATCCTTGCTGAATTTTGTTATGTGTTTGAGATTGAGCTTGCTCTTTCTTCTTCATCTTACTTTCTTTCCTCAAGTGACTTGTCTTCTTCAATGAAGCAAGTTACTTTGCTTCTCCTGATCCATTCATCTGATTCCTGGTGGTTCCTCTGAAGATTTCTCTTGTAAACCTCACAAACCTTAGGAACAACCAAGCATGACAATGATTAGGGTTTTGATTAGTCCCCCACTTCGTTTCTTACCTTTGTGTCTCTTTGAGTCTTCTCTTCTCATCTCATAATCAGAGACTAAACCCTAAAGGTTTTAAGGCTTTGTGATTAAGCTTATGCCTGCATCCTTCTATTAGGATGGAGTGTATAACTTTAATCCTAAGTGTTAAACCCTTAATGTGTTTAACTCCTTTAATCAATCCATCTAATAATCATCAAGACATCACACTTGTAACTTGGGCCTTGCATTAGGGTTCTATTTCTTCCTTAATTGGTTAAGAAGGACTAACCCTAGTGTTAATGGACAAGTCCTCCTCAAGTTGTCTTACAAACCCTAAAAATCACTTCATCATCATATCATTAAATAAAATCCACTTAATCAAAGGCTTGTTTTGTCATGGGTTTAATCCCTAATCATGGATTAAGTTGAGGAGCTTTCCTCAGCTTAAACATTCTCATCTATTATCCTTCTATTAGGATGGTGTAATGAGTCTGTTTAATCCCTGATTATGGCTTAATCTCATTACTTAACACTAAACAAAAACAACAAAAACATCTAAATAATCACAAGTAGGTTAATGATCTTAATCCTATATCAAAGGTGATTAAGTGTGAGAATCTGACTTCACACTTAATGTATTCTCATTACCCCTAATCAGAGGGAAGATGTGATGAGTTTACTTAATCCATTGGTTTAGGCTTAAGCTCATTAACTTATGACAAACATCCAAAAGCAATAAAAGACTGAAAACTCAAAAACAAACAATAATCGTCTCCTTCGGGATTCTTTTCTCATCTCATTCACTCATAAACGAGAACTCGCTTCTTCCGTCTAATGCAAGACAATTTGCATCTATGCCAGACAGATCATACACTTGAGCATAGGCAAGTAAGCAGTTCACAAGTCAATTCATCTTTCAGTCTCTTTGGGTCGAACTACGGTGTTCTGACTTCCTCATTGCACGAGAGGATACGTAGGCATAACTTAACAGTTATCGAACAATAGTCTCTGTTTATTCCCCCTCTCTCCAGCCTTATTCTTTAGCCTCATTATCATGAGCATTTCATCTTTGTTCTTACACTGACACTTCATTTATACACTTCACTTCTCTTACACTGACACCTGTACATTTTCTTCCAGCCCTTTTATACACAAATTGCACTGACACTACCCTTTTTAAACACAAATCTTTTAAGCGTGGATCCCGTCGAGTATGACGGACAATCTGGGTGCTAATACCTTCCCAGGTTGTAACCAACCCCCTTTCTCAGTCTCTCTGGTTCGCAACCGTCTTATCCGTATCTTTCTAGGTCTATGCAGCATTACCTTTCCTTCGGGATAAAAATGCCTAGCTGGCGACTCTTTTCTTTCCCTGTGAGTTCACTCCTGTGTGTTCTCGCATCTCCTTTCGCCGACCGTTCGCGTCTGTACCCTATTTGACCCGGTGTCATTTGGTGGGAGCGACAACTTGGCGACTCTGCTGGGGATCCTTATACTGTAACCAGGGCTTCTAGTTCTTTTTGTGGGTTCCTCTTAGCGCTCGATTGATTTGTGTTTACTGGGGTGCTATGTGTTTGTTTGTGCTTGTATTTACTTTGTTATTGCTTTATGTACAGTTGTTTTATTGCTTTCCTTATAGCTTTACATATATCATACTGTCATGCTGTGCTGGCTGGATCTGTTTTGTTGTTCTGATGGGTGGGTGTTCTATTGAGAGTTAAGGTCCTATACCTGGTACCTGAGTGACACTTAGGCTAGAGTGGTTCATGTTCTTTCCCATTCCATTTCGGTCTGGTGCGGGAATATGAAACACGGTTCAGATATGGGTTTCTTCTGGAGAACTCTGTGCTACAGATTTCCTGTAGTGCTAGGGCTATCTGGGAAGCCTGCTAAGTCTGGATGACCTTTAGTATTGACCTTCAGAAACTGAGGTGAATTAGAGGAGGATCTTTTATGGTTATTGTAAACACTGTACCTCCGGGTTAGAAGTGTTTACACTTCTCATAACTGATCCAAGTGTGAGGATCCTTGTTTTAGAACATCACCTGTGAGGGGGTTGGGCTGTTTACAGGTTTGCAGGTACCCTTGACCTCAACATACCCTGTTACTTTGTTTTGATTAAGAGTACTCCATGTTGGAACAGTTCTTGTGATTTTTAACCCTGGACATGTGACTCTTTATTTGAGTCCCCCGCCTTGGTTACTGGACTTATGAACCCCCATCTGGATTTCTTGAACATATATGGACCTATATCAGAGCACTTAATCGGATCCAGCTCAGTCACAAACCCTTGCATATCATTTGCATACATCCTCATTGCATCATTTTTAACATGTGTTTATTTGTTTTTCAGGGTATCCATCATATATTTTGGCTTGGTTTTGACCCCTTCTTCAGCATAGACCTATCTTCATCAGCACTTACTTCAGCTATCAGCTACCTGCTTCAGTCACCCGCATCACCAGTCTCAGCTTGTCAGTGGCCCATTTTCAGTGTTATTCTCAGTCATCATCATCAGCACCTATTCATCAGCAACATGGCACCTAAGAAGAGTAACATCTCCTATCACTTCTTTGAGCCCGAGCTAGCTAGCATCAGGAGGATTCAGACCCTGATTACTCCAGACCATATACCACTATTCAGAGAACATTATGGAGGAATCCTTGATGTGGTTATGGATTTGGACCCTTCACAGAGGAGCTTGATTCATACTTGCCTGCAGTTCTATGATCCCCCTCTGAGGTGCTTCACCTTTCAGGATTTTCAGTTGGGGCCTTTATTAGAGGAGTATTCATCATTGGTTGGTGTACCTATCAGGGGTGGAGTCCCCTTCAACCCTGAGATGGTTTTTCCTAGTAATGAAGAAATAGCAAAAGCCTTGTATCTGGAACCAGTTCTGATTGGGCAGAACATGACTACCAAAACTGGAGTCTCTGGACTACATCTGGATTTCTTGATCTCCCAGGCTACTCTGAAGGCTTCTTTGGGAGAGTGGAAGGCAGTCTGTGCTTTGTTGGCCCTTAGCATATATGGGGTCATACTCTTTGCAAATGAGCCTAAGTTCATTAGCAAGAATGCAATCCATCTTTTCATCCTGAGGAACCCAGTGCCCACCTTACTGGGAGATCTTTACTACTCTGTCCACCAAAGGAATGAAAAACAAAGGGGAAGACTGGTGAGATGCTGTGCTCCTTTGTTCCATACATGGCTGCTCAAACATTTGCTAAAGACTGATGCATTCTTGAACCCTCACCAGCAGAAGAACTGGGCTAGGAGGCTTGTTGCCCTGACCTCATATGATATCAGGTGGTGCACTCAGAGCACTAAGGGCAGAGACATTGTTACTAGTTGTGGGCAATTTCCCAATGTGCCTCTGATAGGGGTGAAAGGTTGCATCAACTACAACCCTCTGCTATTCAAAAGACAACTGGGCTATGCATTAGTCCACCCTCCTAGAGCACAGGATCTAGCTGAGACCCTTTATTGTGAGATCAAGCCTAATCTGGCCATTGTCAGGCAAGCATCCTGGGCTTGGGACAATGTCCAGACTAAAGGAGTAACCATTCTTGGAAGATGCAACAATGTGGCCTCAGCTCAGTACTATGAGTGGTCTCATGCCAGGGCTCAAATTTCTGGGATGCCCTTTACCCTTGAAGATGTACCTGGACCCTCCACAGCACCACCTCCAGCAACTGTCAGCCTGGAAGAGTTTGAAAAGCTCAAAGAGAGGAATGAGAAGTTGTCTGAAGCCCTGAAGAGAACCCTCTGGGAAAGGAGTGATGGTCGGCTGGACATTGAAAGATTGGAAAAGCTAAAGGTAGAGCATCTGGCCAAGATTGAAAAGTCAGAAGACTATATCAGGAAGTCAAGGGCTGGAGAACAGATTCTGAAGAATGCCTGTAAGGAGGCACAGTTCCAGAGAGCTAGGACTGATCTTTATCTAAAGGAGAGCCAAGCTAGGTGGGTCAGGATCACCGAAGCTCGTACTCAGGAGGATAAAAGGACTCAGGATAAGATTAAACAGCTGGAAGCTAGTACAAAAGAGCAACAGGAAACCCTGGCAGCAGCCCAAAGGGAGATCTCAGAGTTGAAAATTAGAGCTGGTGTGAAGAGGTCAAAGGACCAGAGTCAACACAAGAAGCTAGCTGCAGCTATTGCCACCAGGAATCTTCTCATCAGGAATCTCACAGAGCACCCAGCTGACCCTATGACTGAAGCACTTCTAAAGGATGTTTAGGAGGATGATTTTGGTCTTAGTGTCTGACTTTTGCTTGTTGTTTGTCGCTCCCCCTAAATGGGAAATGGCCCAGATAAGGGTACAGACGCGAACGGTCGGCGAGAGGGACAATGAGAACACACAGCAGTGGACTCACTGGAGATGAATAGAGTCGCCAGCTAGGCATTTTTATCCCGGAGGAAAGGTAATGCTGCATAAACCTAGAAAGATATGGATAAGACGGTTTGTGAACCAGAGAGACTGAGAAAGGGGGTTGGTTACAACCTGGGAAGGTATTAGCACCCAGATTGTCCGCCGTACTCGACGGGATCCACGCTTAGAAGATTTGTGTTTTAAAGGGGTAGTGTTAGTGCAATTTGTGCATACAAGAGCTGGAAAAGGATGTACAGGTGTCAGTGTAAAAGAAAGTGATGTGTAATATATATACAGTGTCAGTGTAAGAATGAGAATGAATTGCTCATGATAATGAGGCTAAAGAATAAGGCTAGAAGGAGGGGGAATGTACAGAGACTTTTGTTCGATAACTGTTAAGTTATGCCTACGTATCCTCTCGTGCAATGAGGAAGTCAGAACACCGTAGTTCGACCCAAAGAGACTGAAAGGTGAATTGACTGGTGAATTGCTTACTTGCCTATGCTCAAGTGTATGATCTGTCTGGCACAGATGCAAACTGTCTTGCATTAGACGGAAGAAGCAAGTTCTCGTTTGTGAGTGAATGAGATGAGAGAAGAATCCCGGAGGAGACGATTATTGTTTGTTTTTGAGTTTTCATTCTTTTATTGCTTTTGAAAGTTTGTCATAAGTTAATGAGCTTAAGCCTAAACCAATGGATTTAGTAAACTCATCACATCCTCCCTCTGATTAGGGGTAATGAGAATACCTTAAGTGTGAAGTCAGATTCTCACACTTAATCACCTTTGATGTAGGGTTAAGATCATTAACCTACTTGTGATTATTTTGTTGTTTTTGGTGTTTTTGTTTAGTGTTAAGTAATGAGGTTAAGCCATAATCAAGGATTAAACAGACTCATTACACCATCCTAATAGAAGGATAATAGATGAGAATGTTTAAGCTGAGGAAAGCTCCTCAACTTAATCCATGATTAGGGATTAAACTCATGACAAAACAAGCCTTTGATTAAGTGAATTTTATTTAATGGTATGATGATGAAGTGTTTTTTATGATTTGTAAGACAACTTGAGGGGGACTTGTCCATTAACACTAGGGTTAGTCCTTCTTAACCAGTTAAGGAAGAATTAGAACCCTAATGCAAGGCCCAAGTTACAAGCTTGATGTCTTGATGATTATTAAGTGGATTGATTAAGAGATTTAAACACATTAAGGGTTTAACACTTAGGATTAAAGTTATACACTCCATCCTAATAGAAGGATGCAGGCATAAGCTTAATCACAAAGCCTTAAAGCCTTTAGGGTTTAGTCCCTGATTATGAGATGAGAAGAGAAGACTCAAAGAGACACAAAGGTAAAACTAAGAGGGGAGACTAATCAAAACCCTAATCATTGTCATGCTTGGTTGTTCCTAAGGTTTGTGAGGTTAACAAGAAAGATCTTCAATGGAGCCACCAGGAAGCAGATGAACAAGATCAAGAGAAGCAAAGCAACTTGCTTCATTCAAGAAGTCAAGTCACTTGAAGAAAGAAAGTGGGAGGAACAAGAATGAGCAAGCTCAATCTCAAACACAAATAGAAATGCAGCAATGGATGCAAGAGAGATGAAAAGAAAGGTTATGAGAAGTGAAGGCAAATTCACTTCTCAAGTTACTTACCACCTGAAATGTTAGAAAGAAATGCAATGCAATGCAAAATGGGTTGAAATGGTATGATGCAAGACCAAACCAGAAGCATGTTGATGATGACAATGATGCTATGAGATGATACAAGCATGAGGCAGCACATGGAGATGTTCATACAAGTTCATGAATGCAAATGGAGCAAGTTAAGGAGCATGAATGAACATGAAAAGTTAGGAAACATGCAAGGCAAATGACATGGAAAATATGTGATGCAATGATCAAACATGCTTTCTATATGTCTTAAGATGTCAAATGAATCACATGGATGCTTGAAATGTCATGGCAAGTCATGTTATGCAAGAGAATGCAAGAAGGATGCAAGAGAAAGCCCAAATTAGGGTTTAAGGATCAAACAACAAACAAAAATCAAAAACAGAAGCAAACCCTAAGATAAAAATGGAAAATGCCACACAAAGAATCCCTAACCCTATACTAAACCAAGGTCCAAAGGGGAGGTCTCAACTCTTAATCAATCTCAAGTTATGATTTTTACAAGTTATTAGGGTTTTTAGGGCTCCTAAACAAAAGAAATGCCAAACAATTGAAAAATGCAAGATCAAATCATGACCATTTTATCCTAGAAACTACATGATAAATGCAAAACAATGCAAGAAGAATCAATGTCCAACTCTTCTTAGATAGGCAGAAATGATTTTTTGAAATTATGATCAAAATAATGCACAAAGAATGATTTAATTCAATGAAAAATTCTTAAAATGCATCAAGATCAAAAAAGAAATTTGGTTTGAAGGTTGGACAATGTTTCTAAATGTCTTAGAACATTTCATGAATTTTTTGGTGATTTTTAAATACCTAAAAGTATTTTTAATAAATTAATTTTCATTAATCAATTAAAAATAATCTTTTAAATATTTAAAAATACTTTTTTAATGATAAAAAATAAGATGAAAATATTTTTGGGTCATAAAAATTAATAAAACTTAAGAGAAAAAGTTTCATAATTTTTATGCATCTTTTGCTATTTTTAATTAATTAAACAAATAAAAGGAAAAGAAATGAAATTAAAATAAATAAAATGAAAGGTAATCAGAAAGGAGGGCCAGGATTGAGTCTGAGTTTAAATGGATTGACCACGCGCCAGATCCAAGGGTCCATGTTGCTTCTGAGTTAATTAAATTAATTATGGATTAATTAAATAAAACACGTGGATTAGGGCTAAGCAGATTGATCTGGGCCATCCAAGCTAGCGGGAAGTCAACAAGTCAAGGGGGATCTACGCTCCACATTCAAACTAGAGTTAATGACAGGATTAGGGCACAAATTACTTTCAGGCTGCCGGAGAAGACCTCCGGTCGTCTTCTCCGGCCAGCATCTCCCCTGAAAATCCCCAAAACCCCAAAAACCTAACTAAAATGAAATCTAAGAATTGGGAAATAATCTCCAACCACTCACGAACCAAAACCCTAAGTCAAAACAAATTTATATTTCCTAACAAGGCTGAATCGAAGCAAGAAAGAATTAGGGCACGCAAGTTTCAGAGAGCAATTAAACTCTCAATTCAACACCATTTGCAAAACCAAAAGCATATTCATGATCAGGAAGACACAAAGGACAAGTTTAGAACAAAAGAAATGATTTCTGGAAAAATATTTTTCAAGCTACCTGAGATTCGAAGCTTTCACTCTGATGACTTTCTGGCCACTTCTCCTTGTGCAATCCACTCCTTAGGACCTCTTGATGGTGTTTGAATGCTTTAGAACAATTTATGTTGGCTGGTTGATGAGTTTAGACAGATTCTGCTTCAACTCAGTTGAAAATGGCAATGGAGTTTCAGGCAGCTTCAGGTCATTGTGAATGGTTCCTTGTGATCCAGATGGTGAGTGGAGAAGGTCTGTGGTGTTTGTTTGTATGCTTGTGAGCTATGGAGAGGGTTTCGAATGAAACTGCAAGTTGAGGTGAGAAATGGCAATGGGGTGTTCTTGCTTGTTTCAGGCCTGGCTCTTGGTGGTTTGAGGTCTATGAAGTATGGTGAGTTGAAGTGTGGAAATGGTTTGGATGTTTGTGTGCTGGGCAGAGAGTTTCGAAGCAAAATGCAGCTGGGGTGTGTTTTGTGAATGTGTTTGTATATGAGGTTTCAGCCTTGCTTCTTGAGTGTTATGGCCAGCATATGGAAAGTATATTTTAATCCCATAGGTCAGGGGATATGACATGGCCTGCTGTGATAGGTAAGTCACCTTTTGCAAAATGTCAACTTCTTTGTAAGAGAAAGTATGGGCAGCTTCTAGGCTAGTACATGGGCTGGTTCTGGTGCAGCAAGATGAGGTGAGAGGCTAGCCAAAGTGCAGCATCCAATGCATCAAGTGGGTGAAGTGATCATGATGATTTTGCAAGTTGTTGCTTTATGGTTCACATGGAAAGATCTTGTCCCAAAAGCCATGAAACATGAGCAATGCCTAGTCCATTCTGAATTTTAGGACTTACATGATGTTTATGTGATGTTTTGATGCCAATTAGAAGCTGCAATTTGCCTTAGTAGATGATTTTGCAATTTTCACACTTGGTGCATATCTTGAAAATAAGTGATTTTTGGCAACTTTGTCACACCATAACTTTTGATCCAAGAAGAATTTGATCATGTTCTTGTACTTTTTGAAAAGGGAAAAATGAGATCTACAACTTTCATGACCAAAGTTTTTCCATTTGAAACATTTTTGGATCAAGAATCAAGGCTTGAAAAATGACCTAAAATGAAGCATTCTTGAAAAGTCAACTATGCCCAAAAAGTCAACATTTGCAAAAACCCTAAATTCTTGATTTTTGTGAACTTCAATCTTCCTCCATGATCAAATAAAGACCATATACACTCAAAATGATGAAGATCACCCATTGGTTGGGTCATTGGGGGCCTCAGATGCCCTGATTTTACACTAACTTGTCCAGAAAGTCAACCCTTGATCAGATGACTTCCCTATGGAATTTCTTCATGAAAATTGATATGCATACTCCCTATACCATATAGAGACCAATGGAAACAAGAATGACCAAAAAATTTGGAGTTATGGCCTCTGAAACCAAAACCCTAATTTTCAGTCAACTATGCAGTCAAACCGGGCTCTGCATCCACTCAAACCCTAGTTCTTGTGATTCTTTTGAATTCTTGGCTTTTAGAAGATGTACTAGGATGCTTGAACACATGTAGACCCCTTTGAATTGATTGGTGACCTTTGGAGTGGCTCAAGAGGCTTTGGGATTGCTCAGATCACAAACCCTAGGTGCAGATGACTTAGAAATTATCCAGTGAATCAAAAATGAAATATGAGATGATATGATTGTGTTTATGCATATGAGATGATCACAAGCCATGGTGTGAATGGGTGAGGGCAAATTTGGGGTGTTTACAGCTGCCCCTATTCAAACATGAGTTAGCTGTGCAGGATGTAAGCCAAAGCTTAACAGGCAAACAAGATAACTTGTGGTTGAATACCAAAGACAGTCCGAAATTTGCACTCACAGAATGAAGAAGAAAAGGGATATAGATTGTAAAAGGAAAATAAAGTATATTGTAAAGTGTGAGCGACGGAGGATGACCGTCGAGCAGAGGACGACTGCTGGGTAAAGAGCAATGACGGGGACGGCCGACATGCTGGGAAAAGTGCGGGAAATAAAGCAATGACGGGGACGGCCGACATGCTGGGGATAAAAAGGTAAAGCCAAGACGGGGACGGCCGACTAGCTGGAAAAAGTAAGATATCATGATGGGGACGGCCATCAAGTAAAAGCTGTAATATTCTCTGGGGATCAGATGAAACATGACGGGGACGACCATCAAGTTCATAAAGGTAAAATAACCAACGACGGGGACGGCCATCGGGCTGAAAAGGAAAAGGGACCACGACGGGGACGGCCATCGGGTTAAAGAATAAATGAAATAAACAGATGATGGGGTACGGCCATCAAAGGTGAAGGACGATCACCTAGCAGGGGACGGCTGCTCTGTTGGGAATAAAGAAATAATGATGGGGACGGCCATCTAAGGTGGAGGACGACCACCAGGCAGGGTACGGCTGCCGAAAATATCGCGACATAGGACGAATGCCGGATAAAAGGGTCAACGATGGGGACGGCCATCGGACGAGCATGATGGAGGACGACCATCAAGAGGTGGAGGACGACCACCTAGCAGGGTACGGCTGCTCTCAGGGTTATCATAACACAGGACGAGTGCCAGATAACCAAAATCAACAATGGGGACGGCCATTGGAAAATGATGAAGGACGATCATCAAGAGGTGGAGGACGACCACCTAGCAGGGGACGGCTGCTAAAAATCAACGATGGGGACGGCCATCGGATGAGCATGATGGAGGACGACCATCAAGAAGTGGAGGACGACCACTTAGCAGGGTACGGCTGCTCTCAGGGTTATCATAACACAGGACGAGTGTTAGATAAAAAGAAAATTTGCTTCGTTGGCGATCTACTGGGGATATAGTAAATACGGACGAGTATCTACAACCAAGAAAAGAAATGTACAAATGTTTGGTATGCTGTGTATAGATTAAAGATGCGGACGAGCATCCTTAAGACTGTGATACGGACAAGTATCATGTAGAAACAAGTACTGACACACGTTCAAAGATGATGATACGGACGAGTATCAACGGGTTAACAACGAACACGGACGAGTGTTGAATCTGAAGGGACTCTTCTGGGGGATAGTAGACACAGGCGAGTATATATATTCAAGAAGACATAAGTGTTTGACACGGTGTATGGATTAAAGATGCGAACGAGCATCCTTAAGACTATGATACGGACGAGTATCATGTAGAAACAAACACTAGACGCAATGTTCTGAGATGATGGTACGGACGAGTACTAACTGGTTAACAAAGAACAAGGACTACCGTCGAATCTGTGGGGATATAAGCGATGTATACAAGATACGGACGAGTATCTGCATAAGTATAACATGAGTAGTAAGTATTGTATAGATGGATACCTTAACTGCTGGGGAAGGTGACACGGACGAGTGTCAAAAGGAGAAAAGTATAATATTAAACAAGTATATGGGTGATGAAAGTGTAAGCGACTGCGCTGGGGATATGACACGGACGGGTGTCAAGAAAGTGTATATATAAGTATATGTGAGTGCAAAGAGGATGTCTTTGGCTTTCTGCGGGTGATTTGACACGGACGGGTGTCAGGTAGTATCTGTAGTACGGGTGATCTGGCTTGTAAAAGGTGTTCAGGCAACCTGTTTGGGGAAGTGATGATACGGACGGGTGTCAAAAGGAAATATATACTGGTGTTTGTGATTTGTGAGGCAACTGCTTTTGCTGGGACTCTGGTGGGGATTTTTGTATAATGATGATGAACGGTTTATTATTCACAAGTGTTACTTCAGAACATGGCTTATGATTATGCTATGCGTTTGATTTTTGCCGTAATGCTCCGTATTAGACGGAATGCTACGCTCTGGGGGGATAGTATGATGCGAATGCTATGATTATGCGAAGTCACCGAACCGGGATTCGGATCCCGTCGCTGTGAAGATCTCTGGTCGATCTGCTGAAGTGGACATCCCAGCTGGGGATGAGATCATTGGTGGATCTGGAGAGACGTATCTGCTTGGGGATATAGGTCACTGATTGACATATCCTTGTAATATAGGACCCAGCTGGGGTTTGTGGAAGCCTTCTGTACTCTGTTGTGACTTCTTCGCGCATTGCTCTTCCGAATAGAGGCTGGGAATCAGTGGGGAGATGGTTCCCTGACTTTCACATTCTGCTGAGGAAGAAAGATTAGCCTCATGGCTGGGGAAGATTGTTGGTAACTCAGCTGGGGAGGAAGCAACTCAGCTGGGGAGGGAGCACTTCGGGTGCTGAGATTATTTGTTGACTTGCCAGCTTGTTGGGGTGCAGTCTGCATGCCCCAAGTTGCGTTCTGGGTACCTGCAATCCTGCAAAGATAAGGAAACGCACAAATGGTCCCGAGGTATCCTCTACTGGATTCCGTCATAGGAGTTAAGCACTCTCAAGAGTAAGTATATTCCCCGCGAGCATGTGTTTCTATTTTTTAGAGAAAAGCATCTGTACTTATGCAATTGTATTTTTAGAGATATCAGACAATTCTTTGCAAAATATAAATGTAAAAACGAAACATGACTGAAAAATCTGATTTTATTAATTCCAATGCCCTGAATTGGCAAGATACAGCCAAGAAAACATGTCTCCTGAAATGAAGAGACTGTTACAAACTAAGAAACAGACTGCTGGCGATGTTGACGACGCTTTGAAGGAGCTTTCTCTCCCGCTATGACTCGTATGACTTCTGACTTTCTTCTCGTCTTGCTTTCTGGAGAAAGTTGATTCTGATTGACGCTTGATCCTTTGGAGTCTTACCCAAGTTGCTGACGATACAGACGAATTCATAATGCAGTTGTTCGCTTATTCCCTTATTTTGCATGGATCGCCCTTTCGGGTTTTCAATCCATCGGGATACCCATTTTTGCCTGAGTTGTCCAATGCGGCTTTTCAACTCAGCGGGTGTACATTTTTTTATTTATTTCCCTTATTTTTGCCCGAGTCTTTTATTCTGTTTTTGACTCGCCGGGATGCCCTATTTTTGCCTGGACTTACATTCTGTTTTTATGTCCAGCGGGTCATTTTTATGCGAAGTATTTTTTAACTGCATTTGAATTCACAGGGGACGGGAAATCCTCACCGTCCATGGTGCTGAGCATCAGTGCTCCACCAAAGAAAACTTTCTTTACTACGAATGGTCCTTCATAATTTGGAGTCCATTTGCCCCTGTGGTCTATATGAGGAGGGAGGATTCTTTTCAACACAAGATCCCCTACTTGGTACTCTCGGTGCCTGACTTTCTGATCGAAGGCCTTCTTCATTCTCTTCTGATATAACTGCCCGTGGCAGATTGCAGCCAATCTTTTCTCTTCGATCAGACTCAGTTGTTCGTATCGGGCCCGAACCCATTCTGCTTCACTCAGTTTAACATCCATCAATACCCGTAGAGAGGGTAATTCAACTTCAACAGGTAGGACCGCTTCCATACCATACACAAGCTGATACGGTGTTGCCCCAGTGGATGTTCTGATTGATGTGCGGTACCCATGCAAGGCAAACGGTAGCATTTCGTGCCAGTCTTTGTATGTGACTACCATCTTCTGCACAATCTTCTTGATATTCTTATTAGCTGCCTCAACAGCGCCGTTCATCTTTGGCCTGTAAGGAGAAGAATTGTGATGTTGAATCTTGAAGTCCCGGCACAGCTCTGCCATCATTTTGTTGTTTAAATTGGAACCATTATCAGTAATGATTCGCTCGGGAACTCCATATCGACAGATGATATCTCTCTTTAGAAATCTGGCTACCACTTGCCTTGTGACATTTGCATATGAGGCTGCTTCAACCCACTTGGTGAAATAATCAATGGCAACCAGGATGAATCTGTGGCCATTTGAAGCAGTTGGCTCAATCTTGCCAATCATATCAATGCCCCACATGGCAAAGGGCCATGGTGAAGACATGATGTTCAAAGGGTTGGGAGGCACATGCACCTTATCTGCGTAGATCTGGCATTTATGGCATTTCCTGGCATAAGCACAACAGTCTGCATCCATTGTGATCCAGTAATAACCTGATCTTAATAGCTTTTTAGCCATGGCATGCCCTCCGGCATGGGTACCAAAAGATCCTTCGTGCACTTCATGCATCAACAAATCTGCTTCCGTCTTGTCAACACATCTGAGGAGTACCATGTCAAAGTTCCTTTTGTATAAGGACCCACCAGTGTTCAGAAAGAAACTACCAGCAAGCCTTCTCAAAGTCTTCTTATCATTGGAAGATGCCCCAGGTGGGTATGTTTGATCCTCCAAGAAGTATTTAATGTCATGGAACCAAGGCTTATCATCCTTGACAACTTCTGCTGCAAATACATATGCTGGTCTGTTGAGTCTGGACACTGAAATCTGAGGTACGAAGTTAGCAGCTTGAACCTTGATCATGGATGAAATGGTAGCAAGAGCATCTGCAAACTGATTCTCGTCCCGAGGGATATACTCAAGCTTGACCGTTGTGAAGAAAGTCAACAACCTCCTTGTATAATCCCTGTAAGGTATCAGATGATCCTGGTGGGTGTACCATTTTCCGTTGGTTTGATTGACTACCAGAGCTGAATCTCCGAATACGGTCAATGTCTTGATCCTGAGGTCAATGGCTTCCTCAAGACCCATAATGCAAGCTTCGTATTCAGCTTCGTTGTTAGTGCAGTTGAAAGTGAGTTTTGCCGAGAAAGGCATGTGAACTCCTTTGGGTGTAATGAGTACTGCACCAACACCACGACCATTCATGTTAACAGCCCCATCAAACATCATAGTCCATTCTTCTTCCGGGTCAGGCCCTTCAGTGTGAATAGGCTCTTCATGATCTTTTGATTTTATGAACATGATGTCTTCATCCGGGAAGTCAAATCTCATAGGCTGGTAGTCATCAATGGGTTGCTCAGCAAGATATTCAGATAGTACACTGCCCTTGATGGCTTTCTGAGATGTGTACTGTATGTCGTATTCTGTGAGAATCATCTTCCATCTTGCAACCCGTCCGGTAAGAGCTGGCTTCTCGAAAATGTACTTGACTGGATCCATTTTTGAGATTAGTAAAGTAGTGTGGGTCAACATATACTGTCTCAGTCGGCAAGCAGCCCACGCTAAAGCACAGCAAGTTTTCTCGAGCAGTGAATAACGTTGTTCACAGTCGGTAAACTTTTTGCTTAGGTAGTATATTGCATACTCTTTTCGACCAGACTCGTCATGCTGGCCCAGCACACACCCCATTGACTCTTCTAATACCGTCAAGTACATTATCAGAGGTCTTCCTTCAACTGGCGGCATGAGGATTGGAGGTTCTTGTAAATACTCCTTGATCTTGTCAAAAGCCTTCTGGCAATCTTCGTTCCACCTGACCGTTTGTTCCTTTCTTAACAGCTTGAACAAGGGTTCACAGGTTGCTGTAAGGTGAGATATGAACCTTGAAATGTAGTTCAACCTACCTAGAAACCCTCGAACTTCTTTCTCAGTTTTCGGTGCAGGCATCTCTTGAATGGCTTTGACTTTATCAGGGTCAACTTCAATCCCTTTCTCACTTACAATAAAAGCCAGCAGCTTACCGGATCGCACCCCGAACGTGCATTTGTTGGGGTTCAGCTTTAGTTGGTACTTCCTCAGTCGCTTGAACAACTTCAGCAGATTCACCAGGTGATCTTCCTCTGTAAGGGACTTGGCGATCATATCATCCACGTAACATTCTATTTCCTTATGGATCATATCGTGGAATAATGTCACCATAGCCCGTTGATATGTTGCACCAGCATTCTTCAGTCCGAATGGCATCACTTTGTAACAGAACGTGCCCCAAGGTGTGATGAATGTTGTCTTCTCCATGTCTTCAGGTGACATCCTGATCTGATTATATCCTGAAAATCCGTCCATGAAGGAGAATACCGAAAACTGAGCCGTTTTATCCACCAATACATCAATGTGAGGTAATGGGAAGTCATCCTTCGGGCTGGCTCTGTTCAGATCCCGGTAGTCAACACACATCCTTACTTTGCCATCCTTCTTAGGCACAGGTACTATATTAGCAACCCACGGCGGATAGCTAGTTACAGCAAGGAACCCGGCGTCCCACTGCTTTTGTACCTCTTCTTTGATTTTCATTGCCATGTCTGGGCGAGTACGGCGCAGTTTCTGTTTAACTGGTGGGCATTCTTCTCTCAAAGGCAGCTTGTGCACAACAATGTCGGTATCCAACCCTGGCATGTCCTGATACGACCAAGCAAACACATCAACATACTCTTGAAGCAGATCTATCAGTTGTCTCTTCACTGAGTCTTGCAGGCAGGCCCCGATCTTAACCTCTTTCACGTCTTCCTCTGTACCAAGATTAATCACTTCAATCTCCTCCTGGTGAGGAGTAATAACCTTTTCCTCTTGTCTCAACAACCTGGCTAGTTCTTCAGGAAGCTCATATTCTTCATCAACCCCTTCATCAGCTTGATTGATTGGATTGTCAAAGTCATACGATGTCATAGCCGTGCTGTTGTCGGTGCTGTCAGGAAGGCAACCTCTGCAAGGGTTCAGTTTGTTCATTTTAGTGATTGATTTTAATCTTGCTTTAGAAAAAGGTGAAATGAAGTTATCATTTTGAAAACACCGCCATTTATTTTTGTACAAAAAAGAAAAATGGAAAAACAGTGAGCAGAAAAGAAAAAGACTCGTTTGCAAAAAAGATGTCTGATATTTCATTAATTAATCTTGTTTGCACAAAAGTACAGATGGCCCTGATTACAAAATGAGTCTTGTCATCTTGGGCAAGATGCAAGACTTTGATGCATGCTATAAAAATACAGGAAATAATAATTACTCTGCTCGAGTAACTCTTATAATTTCCTGGGAAGACCAGTTCGAGACACTGCTCCCCGGGATCTTTGGACGAATCCAATTCTCCAGATTGCGCTCCTCTTCCAGCTCGTCTTCCAAATTGTTGATAGCATCGGGGGTGAGCATCCCCCCACTGACAAAACCTGGCTTCTCAGCAGCCTTTGCTTGATGTTGAGTTGGTCTGTAACCCAACCCAAATTTGTCTTTCTTCTCCTCCACAGCTAAAACCTTGCCCCAGCCTAGGGCAGTTCCTTCCTCAACAACCTTCCGGGCTTGTAGGTAAGATGACATGGAGATCCCAGATACAGCAGATGCTTCATTGACATTCAAGGCTTCAAAACCTTGGCTCATTGTTTCATGGATCTCCCCATCCATCTCAATGTATTTATAAGTAGCCAGATGGCTAACGAATATATCCTCCTCCCCACAGATTGTAACAACTTGGCCTTCCCACTCAAATTTTAACTTTTGGTGAAGGGTAGACGTTATTGCGCCGGCGGCGTGAATCCAAGGTCTACCCAAACAGCTGTAGGCGGGCTGAATGTCCATCACATAAAAGATAGTTTTAAAAGTCTGTGGGCCAATTGTCACAGGCAGCTCAACCTCTCCCAGAACCGATCTCTTCGAACCATCAAAGGCTCTTACCACCAGGTTGCTGGGTCTCAATGCCAATACATCATATTCTAACTTCACCAGAGCCTTCTTTGGTAAGACATTCAGGGATGAACCTGTGTCTATCAGCACATGAGAAAGGACAGCTCCTTTGCATTCCATGGTTATGTGCAAGGCTTTGTTGTGGTTGCGGCCATCCGCTGTCAGGTCAGTATTGGTGAACCCTAGCCCATTGCTAGCAGTAACATTTCCAACCACGGTTTCCAACTGGTTGACAGTAATCTCTTCAGGCACGTAAGCTGCGTGCAAGACTTTAAGTAGTGCATTCCGATGGGCTTCGGAGCACATAAGCAGTGAAAGGATAGAGATCTTGGATGGCGTCTGGTGAAGCTGATCCACAATTTTATAATCACTCTTTTTGATGATTCTCATAAACTCATCAACTTCCTGATCGAATGGTGTCTTCAAGGCTTCTTTGGCAGCTTGATCTTCCTGCACCGGGCTCTTTCCCTTTGCCTTGGCAGCAGCTTCTGCTTCGACAGTAGGTCTTTGAATTGGTGGAGCAAAAAGACGTCCGCTTCGAGTGAAGCCTCCGCCTCCCCCCACATTATCTATTTGTGGTGCAGGTGTTGATGTTTCAAGAGTGATTCTTTTTCCTTCGCAGTACACGTCAGAGCCATAGTGCCAAGGGATGGCCCTGTTGCTTTCATATGGTACTGGTCCAGGCACCGTGACAGTGACTGGACTAATTGCTGCTGCTGAAGGGACTGTAATTGTTTGTGGATCATAATAGATTGTAACTGGTACTCTGATGGGAGCAACACCCTCTGAATGGTAGGCGGAGTTGTTTTCAGGATCATAGAATATGGTGACAGTAGAGACATCTTCATGATTGATTGCTGGAGTTGTAGGAGACGTTGTTGGAAGTACGGATGTTGTTGTTGTAGGAGATTCAAAATGGAATGAAGCTGAAGTTGTAGCAGGAGAAATTGTTGAAAACTGATCAGTTGAGACGATAGATGGAGTACTTGTTGATGTTGCCGAAGAATTGTCAGGAACAATGGTTGCTGCGGTTGTAGGAGGTTCTGAAATCGTTGCTGATGATATTGCTGGATTTGTCGGAAATGATGTGGTGATCTGAAGCTGGCCACTCTGAATAAGGCCATCTATGCCATTCCTCAGATTATCGCACCCATTTACTGAGATATTGCAGTAAGCACAACCCAATTCACAACCTGGGAACATGTTGCATTCCAAGAGCTGAGCCTTGATTTCTACCAATGGTGTCCTGATCTGTCCCACACTGGTTATTGAATAAGACGGTTTGTCTTCTTCAATAGCGTTAATTCGGGGACCACCATGGTTTGGCATAGGATTTTTGTTGACGTTGGGTGGCGGTGCAAAATTCAGAGCTTTTGAGTCCACCAGGTCTTGTACCTTCATGTGCAGGGCTCTGCACTTTTCTGTACTATGGCCAGGTGCGTTTGAATGAAAGGCACACCTAGCATTGGAGTCGTAGTTCCTGGGTAGACTGTTGGGATCCGGAGGTGCCAACGTCCTTAGCTCAACTAGGTTGAGTTTCAGGAGCTGTGGCAGCAATGTAGCATATGGCATGGGGATCGGGTCGATCACTCTGTTAGCTTGAGATGGCCTTTGCTGGAATGGCCTTTGTTGATTATTGTTGTTGGTGTTGCTGTTGTTGTAATTTCTTGGAGGATACTGATTTGGTTGATGGTACTGAGGTTGTTGTTGATAGTTTTGTTGCGGAGGTTGATAGACTGGCTGAGGATGAGCTGGAGCAGGAATGGTGACTGCTGCTATTGACCTTTGAACGTACTGGGGTCTGACCCTGTTGGTGTGAATGGCATTGGTCTCGCCAGTTCTTCTCGGGCCTGCGAAAGGCTTTCTTGCATTACTGGACGATCTGGCACCATTGTCAGAGATCTTACCCATTTTTAACAGGCTTTCAATTCTCTCCCCAACTATGACAACATCTGCGAAGCTAGTGGAAGAGAAAGCAGCCAACCTGTCAATATACGTTCCCTGAAGAGTGTTCATAAACATGTCTGCCATTTCTCTCTCAGACATAGGTGGTTGAACGGCAGCAGCCAATTGCCTCCATCTCTGGGCATATTCTCTGAAGCTCTCTCTAGATGATTGTGACATGCCCATTAGGAGAGTCCTGTTGGGTGCCATATCTAGATTATACTGATACTGTCTGATGAAGGCCTCTGCCAGGTCCTTCCAGCATCTAATAGTTGCCCTTGTCAGATGGGAATACCATTCCCTTGAAGCTCCCGTCAAGCTATCCTCGAAATAGAACATCCAGAGCTTCTCATCCATTGTATAGGCCTTCAGCCTTCCCAGAAATGATTGCAAATGAGTCCGGGGGCATGAAGTCCCATTATACTTTTCGAAACAATGAGGCTTGAACTTATGGGGGATCCTGACCCCGTCTACCAAACCCATGTCCATGACGTTGAAACCCAAAGAATTTTGAGATTCTAAGGACCTCAACTTCTCAGCTATCTCTTCCAACCGTCTATCGTAAGCTTCTTCCCCAGCACCCATTACTGTGAATTGGTCCTCCTGAGGATCTTCTTGAAGTACCCTGGCTGCGGTGGCTGTCCCTTGAACATTTGCAGGAATGTTGATCTCGGGATGCAGATGTGGGCCAAACACAGGGGGATTAACATGAGGTTGTACCCTTTCATTGTTACTGGTGCCGGCAGTCCCTATATGTGGATCCTCTTGATTTTGCCTTTCCACTATGGCCCTCAGTCTTTCTTGGCTCTGAGCCATGTTGTTCATCACTTCCATGAACTGCGTCATCTGTGTTCTCATTTCCAATCTTTCGTTTGCCATCTGATTTCTGACCTCCGTAAGGTCCTGTTGCATCTGATCCATCTGGATGCCCGGAAGGTTATTTCTAGTAGGGTACCTGTGTGGCCTGTTGAGTGGGAACCCTCGTCGCCGAGCAATAATTCCTGAGCATCACAACAGAGTTAGCAACAACAAAAACAAAAACCTACAAAACAAACAAAGTGTTAGCATGCAATGCAGTATGCTTATTTGTTCTCAAGGTATCCGGCTTGGCATTCAGTTTTGACCCTTCCAGACCCTTGAAGATGATGCTGTTGAAGTTGCTTTTTGAAGTAAACTTGGGTGGAACTAACACAAATATATTACAGAAGGTGAAATAATACAACTTGTTCATTTTACAACACAAGCCCTCTAAGGGGTCAAAATACATCACAAAAAGAAGTAAAAGTACATGGAATAGAAACAACAACAAGCAAATGATCAAACACCAAGGCCAAACTCATCCTCACGAACTTCTTTGAGAAGTGCTTCGGTCACAGGATCAGCCGGACGCTCCGTAAGACTCCGGATAAGGAGGTTCCGGGTAGCAACAGCTATGGTCAACTTCTTGTTCTGACTTTGGTCCTTAGACCTCTTCACTCCAGCTCTGATTTTTAGCTCTGATATCTCCCTCTGGGCTGCTGCCAGGGCTTCTTCCATCTGCTCCATCTTGTCTTGGACCCTCTTGTCCTCCAGGGTACGAGCCTCGGTGATCCGGACCCACCGGGCTTGACTCTCCTTCAAATACAAGTCTGTCCTTGCTCTCTGGAACTGGGCTTCTTTGCAAGCATTCTTCAGAATTTGTTCACCAGCCTTAGACTTCTTAATATAATCCCCAGACTTTTCAATCTTAGTCAGCTGCTCCACTCTCAACTTCTCCAATCTCTCAATCTCCCTCACACCTTCACTCCTCTCTCGGAGGGTCTTCTGCAAAGCCTGGGTTAACTTCTCATTTCTTTCTTTCAAGCTCTCAAACTCCTCCAAACTGATGGTGGCAGGGGGTGGTGCTGAAGATGACTCAGGCGTGTCTTCTATGGTAAAGGGCATTCCAGAGAATTGGGCCCTGGCACGGGACCACTCATAATATTGTGCCGATGCCACATTATTGCACTTCCCCAGAATGGTGACTCCCTTGGTTTGAACATGATCCCAGGCCTAGGCAGCCTGCCTAACAACAGCCAAATTAATCTTGTTCTCACAATAGAGGGCCTCAACCAAGTCCCGTGCCTTAGGAGTATGGACCAGTGCATAGCCCAATTGCCTCCTGAACAGCAGAGAATTGTAATTGATACTTCAGTTAACTCCTATCAAGGGCACATTGGGAAAGTGCCCACAGCTGGTGATGATATCTCTGCCCTTGGTGCTTTGAGTACACCATCTGATATCTGCTGAAGTTAGGGCAGTGAGTCTCTTAGCCCAGTTACTCTGCTGATGAGGGTTTAAAAATGCATCTGTCCTGGGTAGATGCTTGAGAAGACAAGTATGGAACAATGGAGCACAACACCTCACTAATCTCCCCCTCTGCTTCTCATTCCTCTGATGCACTGAATAGTAAAGATCCCCCAATAAAGTTGGCACTGGGTTCTTCAGGATGAACAGATGGATTGCATTCTTGCTAATGAATCGAGGCTCATCTGCAAACAACACCATTCCATATACACTTAAGGCCAACAAAGCACAAACAGCTTTCCACTCCCCCAGGGAAGCCTTCAGACTAGCTTGAGAAATTAAGAAGTCCAGATGAAAGCCAGGGATCCCAGCTTTAGAGGTCATATGTTGCTCAATCAGGACAGGCTCCAGATGCAAAGCCTTTGCTACCTCTCCATTGCTGGGAAAGACCATCTCAGGGTTGAAAGGGATTCCAGCCCTGATAGGTATACCAACCAAAGATGAGTATTCTTCTAATAGAGGGCCCAACTGAAAGTTTTGAAAGGTGAAACATCTCAGTGGGGGATCATAAAACTGAATGCAGGTGTGGATCAAACTTCTCTGTGATGGGTCCAGATCCATAACCAAGTCAAGTATATCCCCATAATGCTCCTTGAACCAAGGTATGTGATCTGGAGTGATCAGGGTCTGAATCCTCCTGATGTCTGATAACTCTGGCTGGAAGAAGTGATAGGTGATGTTGCTCTTTTTAGGAGCCATGATGCTGAAGACTGAGTAGAGACAGGTGCTGATGACAATGCTGAAGGAATGAGCCACTGATTGGCTGGTGCGGGTGATAGCTGAAGCAGACAGCTGATAACTGAAGCAGGTGCTGGTGAAGATAGGTCAATACTGAAGATGGGGTCAAAACCAAAACCAGATGAAGATGGATACCCTGAAACACAAATAAGCAAATGTTAATATGATGCAATGATTATGTATGCAAATGATATGCAAAGGGTTTGTGACTGAGCTGGATCTGATCAAAATGCCCTGATATAAGTCCATGTGTGTTCAAGAATTCCAGATGGAGGTCTATAAATCCAGTAACCAAGGTGGGGGACTCAAATAAAGAGCCACATGTCCAGGGTTTTAGAATCACAAGAACTGTCCAACATGGAGTATTCTTAACAGAATCAAAGTAACAGGGTATTCTGAGGTCAAGGTACCTGCAAACCTGTAAACAGCCCAACCCCCTCACAGGTGGTGTTCTAAAACAAGGATCCTCAGACTTGGATCAGTTATGAGAAGTGTAAACACTTCTAACCCGGAGGTACAGTGTTTACAATAACCATAACAATTCCTCCTCTAATTCACCTCAGTTTATGAAGGTCAATACTAAAAGGTCATCCAGACTTAGCAGGCTTCCCAGATAGCCCTAGCATTGCAGGAAATCTGCAACACAGAGTTCTCAAGAAGAAACCCACATCTGAACCGTGTTTCATATTCCCGCACCAGACCGAAATGGAATGGGAAAGAATATGATTCACTCTAGCCTAGGTGTCACTCAGGTCCCAGGTATAGGACCTTAACTCTCAATGAATCACCCACCCACCAAAGCAAACAACAGATCTAGCCAGCAACAATGACAGTATGATATATACAGATGCAATAAAGAAAGCAGTAAAGTAACTGTACATAAAGCAATAAACAAAAATAAATACAAGCACAAACAAGCACATAACACCCCAGTAAACACAAATCAATCAAGCGCTAGGAGGAACCCACAAAAAGAACCAGAAGCCCTGGTTGCAGTATAAGGGTCCCCAGCAGAGTCGCCAAGCTGTCGCTCCCGCTAAATGGGAAATGGCCCAGATAAGGGTACAGACGCGAACGGTCGGCGAGAGGGACAATGAGAACACACAGCAGTGGACTCACTGGAGATGAATAGAGTCGCCAGCTAGGCATTTTTATCCCGGAGGAAAGGTAATGCTGCATAAACCTAGAAAGATATGGATAAGACGGTTTGCGAACCAGAGAGACTGAGAAAGGGGGTTGGTTACAACCTGGGAAGGTATTAGCACCCAGATTGTCCGCCGTACTCGACGGGATCCACGCTTAGAAGATTTGTGTTTTAAAGGGGTAGTGTCAGTGCAATTTGTGCATACAAGAGCTGGAAAAGGATGTACAGGTGTCAGTGTAAAAGAAAGTGATGTGTAATATATATACAGTGTCAGTGTAAGAATGAGAATGAATTGCTCATGATAATGAGGCTAAAGAATAAGGCTAGAAGGAGGGGGAATGTACAGAGACTTTTGTTCGATAACTGTTAAGTTATGCCTACGTATCCTCTCGTGCAATGAGGAAGTCAGAACACCGTAGTTCGACCCAAAGAGACTGAAAGGTGAATTGACTGGTGAATTGCTTACTTGCCTATGCTCAAGTGTATGATCTGTCTGGCACAGATGCAAACTGTCTTGCATTAGACGGAAGAAGTAAGTTCTCGTTTGTGAGTGAATGAGATGAGAGAAGAATCCCGGAGGAGACGATTATTGTTTGTTTTTGAGTTTTCATTCTTTTATTGCTTTTGAAAGTTTGTCATAAGTTAATGAGCTTAAGCCTAAACCAATGGATTTAGTAAACTCATCACATCCTCCCTCTGATTAGGGGTAATGAGAATACCTTAAGTGTGAAGTCAGATTCTCACACTTAATCACCTTTGATGTAGGGTTAAGATCATTAACCTACTTGTGATTATTTTGTTGTTTTTGGTGTTTTTGTTTAGTGTTAAGTAATGAGGTTAAGCCATAATCAAGGATTAAACAGACTCATTACACCATCCTAATAGAAGGATAATAGATGAGAATGTTTAAGCTGAGGAAAGCTCCTCAACTTAATCCATGATTAGGGATTAAACTCATGACAAAACAAGCCTTTGATTAAGTGAATTTTATTTAATGGTATGATGATGAAGTGTTTTTTATGATTTGTAAGACAACTTGAGGGGGACTTGTCCATTAACACTAGGGTTAGTCCTTCTTAACTAGTTAAGGAAGAATTAGAACCCTAATGCAAGGCCCAAGTTACAAGCTTGATGTCTTGATGATTATTAAGTGGATTGATTAAGAGATTTAAACACATTAAGGGTTTAACACTTAGGATTAAAGTTATACACTCCATCCTAATAGAAGGATGCAGGCATAAGCTTAATCACAAAGCCTTAAAGCCTTTAGGGTTTAGTCCCTGATTATGAGATGAGAAGAGAAGACTCAAAGAGACACAAAGGTAAAACTAAGAGGGGAGACTAATCAAAACCCTAATCATTGTCATGCTTGGTTGTTCCTAAGGTTTGTGAGGTTAACAAGAAAGATCTTCAATGGAGCCACCAGGAAGCAGATGAACAAGATCAAGAGAAGCAAAGCAACTTGCTTCATTCAAGAAGTCAAGTCACTTGAAGAAAGAAAGTGGGAGGAACAAGAATGAGCAAGCTCAATCTCAAACACAAATAGAAATGCAGCAATGGATGCAAGAGAGATGAAAAGAAAGGTTATGAGAAGTGAAGGCAAATTCACTTCTCAAGTTACTTACCACCTGAAATGTTAGAAAGAAATGCAATGCAATGCAAAATGGGTTGAAATGGTATGATGCAAGACCAAACCAGAAGCATGTTGATGATGACAATGATGCTATGATATGATACAAGCATGAGGCAGCACATGGAGATGTTCATACAAGTTCATGAATGCAAATGGAGCAAGTTAAGGAGCATGAATGAACATGAAAAGTTAGGAAACATGCAAGGCAAATGACATGGCAAATATGTGATGCAATGATCAAACATGCTTTCTATATGTCTTAAGATGTCAAATGAATCACATGGATGCTTGAAATGTCATGGCAAGTCATGTTATGCAAGAGAATGCAAGAAGGATGCAAGAGAAAGCCCAAATTAGGGTTTAAGGATCAAACAACAAACAAAAATAAAAAACAGAAGCAAACCCTAAGATAAAAATGGAAAATGCCACACAAAGAATCCCTAACCCTATACTAAACCAAGGTCCAAAGGGGAGGTCTCAACTCTTAATCAATCTCAAGTTATGATTTTTACAAGTTATTAGGGTTTTTAGGGCTCCTAAACAAAAGAAATGCCAAACAATTGAAAAATGCAAGATCAAATCATGGCCATTTTATCCTAGAAACTACATGATAAATGCAAAACAATGCAAGAAGAATCAATGTCCAACTCTTCTTAGATAGGCAGAAATGATTTTTTGAAATTATGATCAAAATAATGCACAAAGAATGATTTAATTCAATGAAAAATTCTTAAAATGCATCAAGATCAAAAAAGAAATTTGGTTTGAAGGTTGGACAATGTTTCTAAATGTCTTAGAACATTTCATGAATTTTTTGGTGATTTTTAAATACCTAAAAGTATTTTTAATAAATTAATTTTCATTAATCAATTAAAAATAATCTTTTAAATATTTAAAAATACTTTTTTAATGATAAAAAATAAGATGAAAATATTTTTGGGTCATAAAAATTAATAAAACTTAAGAGAAAAAGTTTCATAATTTTTATGCATCTTTTGCTATTTTTAATTAATTAAACAAATAAAAGGAAAAGAAATGAAATTAAAATAAATAAAATGAAAGGTAATCAGAAAGGAGGGCCAGGATTGAGTCTGAGTTTAAATGGATTGACCACGCGCCAGATCCAAGGGTCCATGTTGCTTCTGAGTTAATTAAATTAATTATGGATTAATTAAATAAAACACGTGGATTAGGGCTAAGCAGATTGATCTGGGCCATCCAAGCTAGCGGGAAGTCAACAAGTCAAGGGGGATCTACGCTCCACATTCAAACTAGAGTTAATGACAGGATTAGGGCACAAATTACTTTCAGGCTGCCGGAGAAGACCTCCGGTCGTCTTCTCCGGCCAGCATCTCCCCTGAAAATCCCCAAAACCCCAAAAACCTAACTAAAATGAAATCTAAGAATTGGGAAATAATCTCCAACCACTCACGAACCAAAACCCTAAGTCAAAACAAATTTATATTTCCTAACAAGGCTGAATCGAAGCAAGAAAGAATTAGGGCACGCAAGTTTCAGAGAGCAATTAAACTCTCAATTCAACACCATTTGCAAAACCAAAAGCATATTCATGATCAGGAAGACACAAAGGACAAGTTTAGAACAAAAGAAATGATTTCTGGAAAAATATTTTTCAAGCTACCTGAGATTCGAAGCTTTCACTCTGATGACTTTCTGGCCACTTCTCCTTGTGCAATCCACTCCTTAGGACCTCTTGATGGTGTTTGAATGCTTTAGAACAATTTATGTTGGCTGGTTGATGAGTTTAGACAGATTCTGCTTCAACTCAGTTGAAAATGGCAATGGAGTTTCAGGCAGCTTCAGGTCATTGTGAATGGTTCCTTGTGATCCAGATGGTGAGTGGAGAAGGTCTGTGGTGTTTGTTTGTATGCTTGTGAGCTATGGAGAGGGTTTCGAATGAAACTGCAAGTTGAGGTGAGAAATGGCAATGGGGTGTTCTTGCTTGTTTCAGGCCTGGCTCTTGGTGGTTTGAGGTCTATGAAGTATGGTGAGTTGAAGTGTGGAAATGGTTTGGATGTTTGTGTGCTGGGCAGAGAGTTTCGAAGCAAAATGCAGCTGGGGTGTGTTTTGTGAATGTGTTTGTATATGAGGTTTCAGCCTTGCTTCTTGAGTGTTATGGCCAGCATATGGAAAGTATATTTTAATCCCATAGGTCAGGGGATGTGACATGGCCTGCTGTGATAGGTAAGTCACCTTTTGCAAAATGTCAACTTCTTTGTAAGAGAAAGTATGGGCAGCTTCTAGGCTAGTACATGGGCTGGTTCTGGTGCAGCAAGATGAGGTGAGAGGCTAGCCAAAGTGCAGCATCCAATGCATCAAGTGGGTGAAGTGATCATGATGATTTTGCAAGTTGTTGCTTTATGGTTCACATGGAAAGATCTTGTCCCAAAAGCCATGAAACATGAGAAAGGCCTAGTCCATTCTGAATTTTAGGACTTACATGATGTTTATGTGATGGTTTGATGCCAATTAGAAGTTGCAATTTGCCTTAGTACATGATTTTGCAATTTTCACACTTGGTGCATATCTTGAAAATAAGTGATTTTTGGCAACTTTGTCACACCATAACTTTTGATCCAAGAAGAATTTGATCATGTTCTTGTACTTTTTGAAAAGTGAAAAATGAGATCTACAACTTTCATGACCAAAGTTTTTCCATTTGAAACATTTTTGGATCAAGAATCAAGGCTTGAAAAATGACCTAAAATGAAGCATTCTTGAAAAGTCAACTATGCCCAAAAAGTCAACATTTGCAAAAACCCTAAATTCTTGATTTTTGTGAACTTCAATCTTCCTCCATGATCAAATAAAGACCATATACACTCAAAATGATGAAGATCACCCATTGGTTGGGTCATTGGGGGCCTCAGATGCCCTGATTTTACACTGACTTGTCCAGAAAGTCAACCCTTGATCAGATGACTTCCCTATGGAATTTCTTCATGAAAATTGATATGCATACTCCCTATACCATATAGAGACCAATGGAAACAAGAATGACCAAAAAATTTGGAGTTATGGCCTCTGAAACCAAAACCCTAATTTTCAGTCAACTATGCAGTCAAACCGGGCTCTGCATCCACTCAAACCCTAGTTCTTGTGATTCTTTTGAATTCTTGGCTTTTAGAAGATGTACTATGATGCTTGAACACATGTAGACCCCTTTGAATTTATTGGTGACCTTTGGAGTGGCTCAAGAGGCTTTGGGATTGCTCAGATCACAAACCCTAGGTGCAGATGACTTAGAAACTATCCAGTGAATCAAAAATGAAATATGAGATGATATGATTGTGTTTATGCATATGAGATGATCACAAGCCATGGTGTGAATGGGTGAGGGCAAATTTGGGGTGTTTACATTGTTGCTTCCATTTCATGTACTTTTCTTTATGTTGTATTTTTGACCCCTCGGAGGGCATGTATTGTAAGAAGAAACAAACTATGTATCATTTACTTTTTGTAATATATGTGTTGGTTTGTTTTATCTGAATTCTTCAAGCAACATCACAAGCATCTTCCTCAGGGGTCTGGAAAGGTCAAAACCAAGTGCCAAGCCGGATACCTTGGAAACGAATAAGCATACTGCGTTGCATACTAACCTTTTGTTTTGCTTTGTAGGTTTTTGTTTTATTGTTACTAACTCTGTTGTGACTTCAGGAACTATTGCTCGACGAAGGGTGTTCCCACTTAACCGTCCACATAGATATCCCACCCGCAACAACCTTCCAGGCATACAGATGGACCAGGTACAGCAGGACCTTACAGAGGTCAGAACCCAAATGGCCAACGAGAGGTTGGAAATGAGGAATCAGATGACACAATTTATGGAGGTGATGAATAATATGGCTCAAAGCCAGGAGAGATTAAGAGCACTGGTAGAAGGGCGGAATCAAGAAGACCCCCATCCAGGGACTGCTGGGACAAGCAATAATGAGAGAGTTCAACCCCATGTTAATCCTCCAGTCTATGGACCCCACCTTCATCCGGAGATTAACATCCCTGTTAATGTACAAGGGACTGCCACTGCAGGCAGAGTGCTGCAAGAAAACCCCCAGGAAGATCAGTTCACAGTGATGGGAGCTAGGGAGGAAGCCTATGACAGAAGGCTGGATGAGATTGCTGAAAAACTGAGATCCTTGGAGTCCCAGAATTCTTTGGGCTTCGATGTTATGGACATGGGACTAGTGGACGGGGTCAGGATTCCCCACAAATTTAAACCACCATGTTTTGAGAGATACAACGGGACTTCTTGTCCCCAAACCCACTTGCAATCCTTCCTGGGGAGGCTAAAGGCATATACCATGGACGAAAAGCTATGGATGTTTTATTTCGAGGATAGCTTAACAGGAGCTTCAAGGGAATGATACTCCCACTTAACTAGAGCAACCATTAAGTGCTGGAAGGACTTGGCAGAGGCCTTCCTTAGGCAATACCAGTACAACCTGGATATGGCTCCCAACAGGACCCTCCTGATGGGAATGTCTCAATCATCCAGGGAAAGCTTCCGGGAGTACGCTCAAAGGTGGAGACAGCTTGCTGCTGCTGTCCAGCCACCCATGTCAGAGAGGGAGATGGCTGATATGTTTATGAACACCCTCCAAGGTACATACATTGATAAGCTAGCTGCCTTTTCCTCTACCAGCTTTGCAGATGTCGTTATAGCTGGGGAAAGAATTGAAAGCCTATTAAAGATGGGTAAGATCTCTGACAACGGTACAAGCTCGTCCAACAACCCAAGAAAGCCTTTTGCAGGCCCAAGAAGAACTGGTGAAACCAATGCTATCCACACCGGCAGGAGTAGACCACAATATGTTCATAGGTCTGTGGCAGCAGTCACCATTCCCACTTCGATTCATCCTCAACCAGCTTATCAACCACAACAACAAAATTACCAGCAACAAACTCAGTATCCTCCTCAGAGAAATTATAACAACAACAACACCAACAACAACAATCAGCAAAGACCATATCAACAGAGACCTTCTCAGGCCAATAGGGTGATCGATCTGATCCCTATGCCACACTATTGCCACAACTCCTAAAACTCAACCTAGTTGAGCTAAGGACATTGGCACCTCCAGATCCTGCCAGTTTACCCAGAAATTACGACGCCAACGCCAGATGTGCTTTTCACTCAAATGCACCTGGTCACAGTGCAGAAAAGTGCAGAGCTTTTCACATGAAAGTACAGGATCTAGTGGATTCCAAGGCTCTAAACTTTGCACCACCACCAAATGTCAACAAGAACCCTATGCCACACCACGGAGGACCCCGAATCAATGCTATTGAAGAAGACAAGCCGTCTTACTTGATAACCAGTGTGGGTCAGATTCGGACTCCCTTGGTGGAGATTAAAGCTCAACTCCTTGAATGTCAAATATTCCCAGGATGCGAGCTAGGGTGTGCTTATTGCAACATTTCAGTGAATGGTTGTGATAACTTGAGGGATGGCATAGATGGTCTCATCCAGAGTGGCTTGCTTCAAATTACAACATCAATACCAACCAATCCAGCAATCTCCTTAACAACGGTTTCAGAATCTCCTACAAATGCAACAACCATTGTTCCAAACAACTCTTCGGTTTCATCAACAAATGCTTCATCTGTTACTTCAATGGACCAGATATCAGCAAACATCCCTTCTACAACTTCAGCACCCCTCCACTCAGAGTCTCCTACAACAACAACATCCATCCTTCCAACAATGTCTCCTACAACATCAGCAGCCAACAATGAAAGTGTCTCAACAGTTACAATTTATTATGATCCTGCCAATGATTCTGCCTACAACTCACAAAATGCCACTCCTGTCAGAGCACCAGTCACAATATATTATGATCCACAGACTATCATGGTCCCTTCTGCAGCTGCCATCAGTCCAGTCACTATCACAGTGCCGGGGCCAGTACCTTATGAAAGCAGCAATGTCATCCCTTGGCATTACGGCTCTGATCTATACTGCGAAGGACAGAAAATCACTCTTGAATCATCAACTTCTTCACCACAAATAGACAATGTGGGGGGAGGCGGAGGCTTCACTCGAAGCGGACGTCTCTTTGCCCCACAGATTCAAAGACCCACTGCTGAAGCAGAAGCTGCTGCCAAGGCAAAAGGGAAAAGCACGGTGCAAGAAGATCAAGTTGTTAAAGAAGCTTTGAAAACACCTTTTGATCAAGAAGTTGATGAATTCATGAGAATCATCAAGAAAAGTGATTACAAGATAGTGGACCAGCTTCACCAGACGCCTTCCAAGATCTCCATTCTATCATTGCTCATGTGCTCCGAGGCTCATCGGAACGCACTACTCAAGGTCTTGCACGCAGCTTATGTGCCAGAAGAGATCACCGTCAATCAGTTGGAAGCTGTGGTTGGGAATGTTAATGCTAGTAATGGACTAGGATTTACCAACACTGATTTGACTACGGAAGGCCGCAATCATAGCAAGGCTTTGCACATTACCATGGAATGTAAAGGTGCAGTTCTTTCCCATGTGCTGGTAGACACAGGGTCATCCCTCAATGTCTTACCTAAAAAGGCCCTTGTGAAGCTGGAATATGAAGGATTGGCGTCGCGTCCCAGTAACTTGGTAGTGAGAGCTTTTGACGGCTCTAAGAGATCAGTTCTGGGAGAAATTGAGTTGCCTGTAACGATTGGCTCACAAACTTTCAAAACGACCTTCTACGTGATGGATATACAGCCTGCCTACAGCTGTCTATTGGGTAGACCATGGATTCACGCCGCCGGCGCCGTGACCTCAACCCTTCACCAGAAGTTAAAATTCGAGTGGGAGGGCCAAGTCGTTACTATTTGTGGAGAGGAAGATATTTTTGTTAGCCATCTGGCTACATACAAATATATTGAGATGGATGGGCAGATCCACGAAACGATGAGTCAGGGGTTTGAGGCCTTGAATATTAATGAAACCTCTGCTGTACTTGGGACCTCCATGACATCCTATCAACAAGCCAGGAAGGTTGTTGAGGAAGGGAACGCTCAAGGCTGGGGCAAACTGTTGCCTGTGGAAAAGAAATAAGATAGATTTGGGTTGGGTTGGGTTACAAACCAACTCAACAAGATCAAGCAGAGGCCGCTAAGAATCCCAACTTTGTTAGTGGGGGAATGCTCACCCCTGATGCTGTCAACAACTTGGAAGATGAGTCGGAAGATGAGCGCAACTTGGAAAGCTGGATTCGTCCAAGGATTCCGGGAAGCCGTATCTCAAACTGGTCTTCCCAGGAAATTATAAGGGTTACTCCTGCAGAGTAATTATTATTTCCTGTATATTTTAAGCATGCATCAAGTCTTGCATCTTGCCCAAGATGACAAGACTCATTTTGTAATCGGGCCATCTGTAATTTTTGTGCAACAAGATTAATCAATGAAATATCAGACATCTTTTGCAAATGAGTCTTTTTCTTTTCTGCTCACTGTTTTTCCATTTTTCTTTTTGTACAAAAAATAAATGGCAATGTTTTCAAAATGACAACTTTATTCCATTTTTTAAACAAGATTAAAAACAATCACTAAAATGAACAAACTGAACCCTTGCAGAGAGTGCCTTCCAGATCGCACCGACAACAGCACGGCTATGACTTCGTATGACTTTGACAATCCAATCAATCAAGCTGATGAAAGGGTTGAAGAAGATTACGAGCTTCCTGAAGAGCTAGCCAGATTGTTGAGAGAAGAGGAGAAGTTTATCACTCCTCATCAGGAGGAGGTAGAAACGATTAATCTTGGTACGGATGAAGATGTGAAAGAAGTTAAAATCGGGGCCCGTCTGCAAGACTCAATGAAGAAACAACTGATTGACTTGCTTCAAGAATATGTGGATGTGTTTGCTTGGTCTTATCAGGATATGCCTGGGTTGGACACCGACATTGTTATGCACAGACTGCCTTTGAGGGAAGATTGCCCACCAGTTAAACAGAAACTGCGCCGTACTCGTCCAGACATGGCGATGAAAATCAAAGAAGAGGTACAAAAGCAGTGGGACGTCGGGTTCCTTGCTGTAACTAGCTACCCACCGTGGGTTGCTAATATAGTACCTGTGCCTAAGAAGGACGGTAAAGTAAGAATGTGTGTTGACTACCGGGACCTGAACAGAGCCAGCCCGAAAGATGATTTCCCATTACCTCACATTGATGTATTGGTTGATAATACGGCTCAGTTCTCGGTGTTCTCCTTCATGGACGGATTTTCAGGATACAATCAGATCAAAATGTCACCTGAAGACATGGAGAAGACAACTTTCATCACACCCTGGGGCATGTTCTGTTACAAAGTGATGCCATTCGGACTGAAGAATGCAGGTGCAACATATCAACGAGCTATGGTAACGTTATTCCACGATATGATCCATAAAGAAATCGAGTGTTATGTGGATGACATGATTGCCAAGTCCCTCACAGAAGAAGACCACTTGGTAAACCTGCTGAAGTTATTCAAGCGTCTGAGGAAGTACCAACTGAAGCTGAACCCCAACAAGTGCATATTCGGGGTGAGATCTGGTAAGTTGCTGGGTTTTATTGTAAGCGAGAAAGGGATTGAGGTTGACCCTGATAAGGTCAAAGCCATTCAAGAAATGCCTGCACCGAAGTCAGAAAAATAAGTTCGAGGATTTCTAGGTAGATTGAACTACATCTCAAGGTTCATATCTCACCTTACAGCAACCTGTGAACCCTTGTTCAAACTGTTAAGAAAAGAACAGACGGTCAGGTGGAACGAAGACTGCCAGAAGGCTTTTGACAAGATCAAAGAATACCTGCAAGAACCACCAATCCTTATGCCTCCAGTTGAAGGAAGACCTCTGATAATGTATTTGACAGTATTAGAAGAGTCCATGGGGTGTGTGCTGGGCCAGCATGACGTGTCTGGTCGAAAAGAGTATGCAATTTACTACCTGAGCAAAAAGTTTACCGACTGTGAACAACGTTATTCACTGCTCGAGAAAACTTGCTGTGCTTTAGCGTGGGCTGCTCGCCGACTGAGACAGTATATGTTGACCCACACTACCTTGTTGATGTCAAAAATGGACCCAGTTAAGTACATTTTCGAGAAGCCAGCTCTTACCGGACGGGTTGCAAGATGGCAAATGATTCTCACAGAATATGACATACAGTACACATCTCAGAAAGCCATCAAGGGCAGTGTATTGTATGAATATCTCGCTGAGCAACCCATTGATAACTACCAGCCTATGAGATTTGACTTCCCTGATGAAGACATCATGTTCATAAAAGCAAAAGATCATGAAGAGCCCGTTCACACTGAAGGGCCTGACCCAGAAGAAGAATGGACTATGATGTTTGATGGGGCTGTTAATATGAATGGTCGTGGTGTTGGTGCAGTACTCATTACACCTAAGGGAGTCCACATGCCTTTCTCGGCAAAACTCACCTTTAACTGCACTAACAACGAAGCTGAATACGAAGCTTGCATTATGGGTCTTGAGGAAGCCATTGACCTCAGGATCAAAACATTGACTGTATTCGGGGATTCAGCTCTGGTAGTTAATCAAACCAACGGCAAGTGGTATACACACCAGGATCACCTGATACCTTACAGGGATTATACAAGGAGGTTATTGACTTTCTTCACAACAGTCAAGCTTGAGTACATCCCTCGAGATGAAAATCAGTTTGCAGATGCTCTGGCCACCATTTCATCTATGATCAAAGTTCAAGCTGCCAACTTTGTACCTCAGATCTCAGTATCCAGACTTGACAGACCAGCGTATGTGTTTGCAACAGATATTGTCAAAGATGACAAGCCTTGGTTCCATGACATTAAGTGCTTCTTGGAGGATCAAACATACCCACCTGGGGCATCTTCCAATGATAAGAAGACTTTAAGAAGGCTAGCTGGTAGTTTCTTCCTAAACACTGATGGTTCCCTGTACAAGAGAAACTTTGATATGGTACTCCTCAGATGCGTTTCTAGAACAGAAGCAGACTTGTTGATGCACGAGGTGCACGAAGGATCCTTTGGTACCCATGCAGGAGGGCATGCCATGGCAAAGAAGTTGCTAAGATCAGGCTATTACTGGATCACAATGGATGCGGACTGTTGTGCCTATGCCAGAAAATGCCACAAATGCCAGATTTATGCGGATAAGGTGCATGTGCCTCCCAATCCTTTAAATGTGATTTCTTCACCCTGGCCCTTTGCCATGTGGGGAATTGACATGATTGGCAAGATTGAACCTACTGCTTCAAACGGCCACAGATTCATCCTGGTTACCATTGACTATTTCACCAAGTGGGTCGAAGCAGCTTCCTATGCCAATGTTACAAGGCAAGTGGTAGCCCGATTCCTGAAGAGAGATATCCTCTGTCGATACAGAGTTCCCGAGCGAATCGTTACTGATAATGGTTCCAATCTAAACAATAAGATGATGACAGAGTTATGCCGGGACTTCAAGATCCAACACCACAATTCTTCTCCTTACAGGCCAAAGATGAACGGTGCTGTTGAAGCAGCTAATAAAAATATCAAGAAGATTGTGCAGAAGATGGTAGTCACCTACAAAGACTGGCATGAAATGCTACCATTTGCCTTGCATGGGTACCGTACATCAATCAGAACATCCACTGGGGCAACACCGTATCAATTGGTTTATGGTATGGAAGCAGTCCTACCGGTTGAAGTTGAACTACCCTCCCTACGGGTACTGATGGATGTAAAGCTGAACGAAGCAGAATGGGTCCGGTCCCGATACGAACAACTGAGTCTGATTGAAGAGAAAAGATTGGCTGCAATCTGTCATGGGCAGCTGTATCAGAAAAGAATGAAGAGAGCCTTCGATCAGAAAGTCAGGCACCGAGAGTACCAAGTAGGAGATCTTGTGCTGAAAAGAATCCTCCCTCCTCATACAGACCACAGGGGCAAATGGACTCCAAATTATGAAGGACCATTCGTAGTAAAGAAAGTTTTCTCCGGTGGAGCACTCATGCTCAGTACCATGGATGGTGAAGACTTCCCGTCCCCTGTGAATTCAGATGCAGTTAAAAAATACTTCGCATAAAAATGACCCGCTGGACATAAAAACAGAATGCAAGTCCAGGCAAAAATAGGGCATCCCGGCAAGTCAAAAACAGAATAAAAGACTTGGGCAAAAATAAGGGAAATAAATAAAAAAATGTACACCCGCTGAGTTGAAAAGCCGCATTGGACGACTCAGGCAAAAATGGGTATCCCGATGGATTGAAAACCCGAAAGGGCGATCCATGCAAAATAAGGGAATAAGCGAACAACTGCATTCTGAATTCATCTGTATCACTTACAACTTGGTAAGCTTCAAAGGATCAAGCTTCTATCAGAATCAGCCCTCTCCAGAAAGCAAGACGAGAAGAACGTTAAAATTCATACGAGTCATAGTAAAGGGAAGCTCTTTAAAGCGTCATCAACATTGCCGGCATTTTGTTTCTCAATTTGTAACAATCTCCTCATTCCAGGAGATATGTTTCTTTGACTGTATCTTTCCAATTCAGGGCACACAAATTAATAAAATCAGATTTTCAGTCATGTCTCGTCTCGTACATTTTATTTTCATTTGAAAAATGTCTGATGTCTTTAAGATACTGATTGCATAAATACAAATGTTTCTCTTAAAACAAGTGCTCGCAGGAAATATACTTACTCCCGGGGGTGTCTGAACTCCTATGATGGGATCCAGTAGAGGATACCTCGGGATTACTTGTACGTTCCTATCTTTGCAGGATTGCAGGTATCCAAAACACGACATGGGGCATGAAAGTTTCATTCCAGCGAGCTGGCAAATCAATACTCACTCAAGTCTTAGCACCCAAAGTGCTTCCTCCCCAGCTAAGTTGCCACTTGCTATTTTCTCCCCAGCTGAGTTGCCATCCATCATACCTCAGCCAGGTACAAAAACCAGGGAACCATTTCCCCACAGAGTCTCAGCCTCTATCCAGAAGAGCAACACACGAAGGAATCACAACAGAGTGACGAAAGCTTCTACAAACCCCAGCTGGGTCCCCCAATTTACAGGAATAGGTCTATCATTGACCCATTTCCCCAAGCAAAAACATTTCATCAGATCCACCAATGATCTCATCCCCAGCTGGGATGATCACTCCCGACAGATCAACCAGAGATCTTTACAGCAATGGGATCCGGATCCCGAATTGGTATCTCTTGCATAGTCATGGCATTCGCATCATATTCACCCCACAAAGCGTAGCATCCCGTTTAATGCGGGGCATTACGGAAAAAATCAAGCATATTGCATAATCATAAGCCATGTTTTGAATTAAACACTTGTGAATATTATCAATCCATCATCAATATACAGAATACCCCTCAGATTCCCCAGCAAAAGCAGTTGCCTCGCACTCACCAACATCAGTATACACTCCTTGTGACACCCGTCCGTGTCATATCCCCAGCAGAAAGCCAAAGACATCCCCTTTGCACCCACATGTACTTATATATAATCTCCTTGACATCCGTCCATGCCATTTTTCCAGCACAGTAACCTGAAACACTTTGTATATCTGATACTTGTTCATACTATACCCTTCTCCTTTTGACACTCGTCCGTGTCACTCTCCCCAGCAGGTGAAACACCTAAATATACACTACTCATACTTATTTTCCTTATACAGATACTCGTTCGTATCTTGTATACACCACTTATATCCCCGCAGATTCAACACTAGTCCTTGTTCTTTGTTAACCAGTTGGTACTCGTCCGTATCATCATCTCAGAACTTGTGTCAAGCGTTTGTTTCTACAAGATACTCGTCCGTATCATAGTCCTAAGGATGCTCGTCCGCATCTTTAACCCATACACTGTGTCAAACACTTATGTCTTCTTGAATATAGATATTCGTCTATGTCTACTATTCCCCAGAAGAGTCCCCCCAGATTCAACACTCGTCCGTGTTCTTTGTTAACCAGTTGATACTCGTCTGTATCATCATCTCTGAACACGTGTCAGTATTTGTTTCTACTCGATACTCGTCCGTATCGTAGTCTTAAGGATGCTCGTCCGCATCTTTAATCTATACACATCTAAACACTTATACCTTTTATCTCTTGGATATAAACGCTCGTCCGTGTTTACTACTCCCCAGTAAAGTGAATTTCTTTTTATCTGACATTCATCCTATGTCATGATAAACCCTGAGAGCAGCCGTACCCTGCTAGGTGGTCGTCCTCCACCTCTTGATGGTCGTCCTCCATCATGCTCATCCGATGGCCGCCCCCATCGTTGAATTTTTATCCGACATTCGTCCTATGTCGTGATATATTTAGCAGCCGTCCCCTGCTAGATGATCGTCTTTCACCTTTTGATGATCGTCCTTCATTATTTTATCCAATGGCCGTCCCCATTGTTGATTTTGGTTATCTGACATTCGTCCTATGTCATGATAAACCTTGAGAGCAGCCGTCCCCTTCTAGGTGGTCGTCCTCCACCTCTTGATGGTCGTCCTCCATCATGCTCGTCCGATGGCCGTCCCCATCGTTGACCCTTTTTATCCGGCATTCGTCCTATGTCGCGATACTTTCGGTAGCCGTACCCTGCCAGGTGATCGTCCTTCACCTTAGATGACCGTCCCTCATCTTATCCCCAACAGAGCAGCCGTCCCCTGCTAGGTGATCGTCCTTCACCTTTGATGACCGTACCTCATCATCTGTTTATTTCATTTATTCTTTAACCCGATGGCCGTCCCCGTCGTGGTCCTTTTTCTTTTTCTTTTTTCTGATGATCGTCCTTCATCAGTCTAGCCCGATGGCCGTCCCCATCGTTGCTTGCATTACTTTATGAACTTGATGGTCGGCCCCGTCATGTTTCATTTAATCCCCAGAGAATCTTACAGCTTTACTTGATGGCCGTCCCCATCATAACCCCTCTATCCCCAGCATGATGGTCGTCCCCGTCATTGCTTTACTCCACACACTCTCCCCAGCATGTCGGCCGTCCCCGTCATTGCTTTATTTTCCACATTTTACCCAGCAGTCGTCCTCTGCTCGACGGTCGTCCTCCGTCGCCCACACTTTACAATATACTTTATTTTCTTTTACAATCTATATCCCTTTTCTTCTTCATTCTATGAGTGCAAATTTTGGACTGTCTTTGGTATTCAACCACAAGTTATCTTGTTTGCCTGATAAGCCGTCGCTTACATCCTGCACAGCTAACTCATGTTTGAATAGGGGCAACTGTAAACACCCCAAATTTGCCCTCACCCATTCACACCATGGCTTGTGATCATTTCATATGCATAAACACCATCATAACATCTCATACCACATTTTTGATTCACTGCATAGATTCTAAGTCATCTGCATCTGGGGTTTGTGATTTGAGCAATCCAAGAGCTTCTTGAGCCACTCCAAAGACCATAAATCACTTCAAAGGGGCCCATTTGTGATCAAGCATCATATTATATCCTCTCAAAGTCAAGGATGCCAAATAATCACAAGAACTGGGATTGGTATGGAAGCAGAGCCAGGCTTGACTGCACAGATGACCTAGAATTAGGGTTTTGGTTTCAGAGGCCATAACTCCAAATTTTTTGGTCATTCTTGTTTCTATTGGTCTCTATATGGTATAGGGAGTATGCATATCAATTTTCATGAAGAAATTCCTTGGGGAAGTCATCTGATCAAGAGTTGACTTTTCAAGCAAGTCAGTGCAAAATCAGGGCATCTGAGGCCCCCAATGACCCAACCAAAGGGCATTCTTCATCATTTTGATTGTATATGATCTTTATTTGATCATAGAAGAGGTTGGAAGTTCACAAAATTGAAGAATTTCAAGTCTTTTGCAAAGTTGACTTTTTGGGCAAGTTTGACTTTTAATGAATTTGTCATTTTAGGCAACTTTTCAACCCTTACTTTTTGATTCAAAAAAGCTTCAAATGGAAAAACTTTGGTCATGAAAGTTGTAGAATAGATCATTCCCTTTTCAAAAAGTACAAAAACATGACCTAATTCATTTTGGATCAAAAGTTATGGTTTGTCAAAGTTGGCAAAAATCACTAAATTTCAAGTCATGCACCAAAGAGGCAAGGTTGCAAATTCACTTCTCAAGGCCAATTAAGTCATCAAATGGACTTCTAAACTTCACAACATGATCACACAAGTCCTAAAAATCAGAATGGGCCAAGGGATCACATGTTTTATGGCTTATGGAGCAAGATTTTTTCATAAGAATCAAAGGCAAGCCAAGTTGCAAAATCCATCATAGCTTCTCATCCACTTGCTGGCTAGTTTGCTGAACCACCCTAGGCCTTTTCCCTCATCATGATGCGCAGCACACCCTCCTTGTACTTGGCTAGAAAGCTGCCCATGCTTCTCTTACACAAAAGTTGACATTTTGCAAAAGCACCCATACCAATCAATAAAGCACGCATCATGTCATCTGACCAATCCCAATTGTTTATGTTAATCAAATGCAAGCTAAACATAACAAGAAGCAAGCCTGAAACACAACACAAGTCAGCATTCACAAAATCTCTCCAACTTGCATTTTCCTTCGAAACACTCTCCACAGGCCTCAAACACAAAAACAAACTTCACAAACAATCTCAACTCACTTCACTGATCACAAATCACCCATCACCATGGCCTGAAACCCCTTGAATCAAAAATACGAATTTCACACTCCCTTGGCCTGAGCTTCTGCCAACTTTCTCTAGAGGCTACATAAACTCCAACTAAGGGTCAAAAGCTTCTAAGGAGGATCATTGGGACTTGTTTGAGCCAAAGAAGCAGCCAGAAAGCTCCTGAATCGAAAGCTCAATCTCAGGTAGTTTCATGAACTTTTTTCCCAGAACTCTAATTTCTTGTTAGAATATTGTTTTGTATGTTGCACTGATCATGGGGATCTATTTACTTTTGAAAATGAGCAAGAAATAAGCATGTTATGATGACCTGAAAGTTTGACCTAAAAATTTCTTTGATTCGATTCGTGTTTGTGTTTGAAGTTAAACATGATTTGATGCTGGATTCGTGTTTGGGGTGGGTAGGAGATGATTTCTGGAAAGTTAGAGCTTCTAAAAAGGCCTGGAGAGGGAGATTGAATTTTTGGGTAATCGGAGAAGATGACTGGAACACTGTTCCGGTCACCTGAGAGTGATTAGGGCATGGATTAGGGTTTAATCTGTGATTAGCGAAATTTGAATATGGGCCGTCCAGATGCGCGCCAGGTCCACTCCCGCGTGTGTGAATTTGAATCTGGACCCTTAGATGTGTTGACTTTTCTTTTTTCAGCTTTAATTCATTTTATTTTTCACATTAATTCATTTCTTTTCCCCATTTTATAAAAAATAGCAAAATCATTTTAAAAATTCTGAAATTTTTTATACACACTTTTATTTAATTTCAGAAACCAAAAATATTTTTATTTTTATTTTTTGCATTTAAAAAATATTTCTAAATATTTAAAAGTTTACTTTTATTTAATTAATGAGAATTAATTAATTAAAAATACCTTTAGGTATTTAAAAATCACCAAAAAATTCATGAAACATTTAAAACCATTTAGAAACATTGTCCAACCCTCAAACCAAATTTATTTTTTGATCTTGATGCATTTTGATAATTTTCTATGGAATTAATTCATTTTCAAAGCATTATTTTGATCCAAACTTCCAAAAATCATTTCTGCCTAACCATTGAGAGTTGGACTTTGTTTCTTTTTGCATTGTGTTGTGAATATCATTTAGTTTGTGAGATTAAATGGGCATGATTTAATCTTTCATTTTCCATTTGTTTGACATTTTTCTTGTTAAGGAACCCTAAAACCCTAGAAATTTTAGGAAATTCATAACTTTTATTAGGTTAAGAGTTGGAACTTCTCCTTTGGGCAGTGAGTTAGTATAGGTTTAGGGATCCTTTGAATGCACTTTCAATTTTTTATCTTGATATTTGCTTCTGGTTTTGGTTTTGGTTTGATGCTTTGATCATAAACCCTAATTTGGGGCTTTCATATGCATCCATCTTGCATTTGCTTGCATACCTTGACTTGCCATAGCATTTTGTGCATCCATTTGATTCATGTGACATCTTAAGACATATTGAAAGCATGTTTGATCATTGCATCTTGGTTTTGGTTTGTACCATGTCATTTCATCTCATTTTGCATTGCATTGCATTTCCTTTACTAACTTTTCAGGTGGTAAGCAACTTTGAGAAGTGAATTTGCCTTCACTTCTCATAATTTCTTTTCATCTCCTTTGTGCATCCTTGCTGCATGTTGTTATGTGTTTGAGATTGAGCTTGCTCTTTCTTCTTCATCTTACTTTCTTTCCTCAAGTGACTTGTCTTCTTCAATGAAGCAAGTTACTCTTCTTCTCCTGATCCATTCATCTGCTTCCTGGTGGTTCCTCTGAAGATTTCTCTTGTAAACCTCACAAACCTTAGGAACAACCAAGCATGACAATTATTAGGGTTTTGATTAGTCCCCCACTTAGTTTCTTACCTTTGTGTCTCTTTGAGTCTTCTCTTCTCATCTCATAATCAGAGACTAAACCCTAAAGGTTTTAAGGCTTTGTGATTAAGCTTATGCCTGCATCCTTCTATTAGGATGGAGTGTATAACTTTAATCCTAAGTGTTAAACCCTTAATGTGTTTAACTCCTTTAATCAATCCATCTAATAATCATCAAGACATCACACTTGTAACTTGGGCCTTGCATTAGGGTTCTATTTCTTCCTTAATTGGTTAAGAAGGACTAACCCTAGTGTTAATGGACAAGTCCTCCTCAAGTTGTCTTACAAAAACCCTAAAAATCACTTCATCATCATATCATTAAATAAAATCCACTTAATCAAAGGCTTGTTTTGTCATGGGTTTAATCCCTAATCATGGATTAAGTTGAGGAGCTTTCCTCAGCTTAAACATTCTCATCTATTATCCTTCTATTAGGATGGTGTAATGAGTCTGTTTAATCCCTGATTATGGCTTAATCTCATTACTTAACACTAAACAAAAACAAAAAAAACATCTAAATAATCACAAGTAGGTTAATGATTTTAATCCTATATCAAAGGTGATTAAGTGTGAGAATCTGACTTCACACTTAATGTATTCTCATTACCCCTAATCAGAGGGAAGATGTGATGAGTTTACTTAATCCATTGGTTTAGGCTTAAGCTCATTAACTTATGACAAACATCCAAAAGCAATAAAAGACTGAAAACTCAAAAACAAACAATAATCGTCTCCTTCGGGATTCTTTTCTCATCTCATTCACTCATAAACGAGAACTCGCTTCTTCCGTCTAATGAAAGACAGTTTGCATCTGTGCCAGACAGATCATACACTTGAGCATAGGCAAGTAAGCAGTTCACAAGTCAATTCATCTTTCAGTCTCTTTGGGTAGAACTACGGTGTTCTGACTTCCTCATTGCACGAGAGGATACGTAGGCATAACTTAACAGTTATCGAACAAAAGTCTCTGTTTATTCCCCCTCTCTCCAGCCTTATTCTTTAGCCTCATTATCATGAGCATTTCATCTTTGTTCTTACACTGACACTTCATTTATACACTTCACTTCTCTTACACTGACACCTGTACATTTTCTTCCAGCCCTTTTATACACAAATTGCACTGACACTACCCCTTTTAAACACAAATCTTTTAAGCGTGGATCCCGTCGAGTACGACGGACAATCTGGGTGCTAATACCTTCCCAGGTTGTAACCAACCCCCTTTCTCAGTCTCTCTGGTTCGCAACCGTCTTATCCGTATCTTTCTAGGTCTATACAGCATTACCTTTCCTTCGGGATAAAAATGCCTAGCTGGCGACTCTTTTCTTTCCCTGTGAGTTCACTCCTGTGTGTTCTCGCATCTCCTTTCGCCGACCGTTCGCGTCTGTACCCTATTTGACCCGGTGTCATTTGGTGGGAGCGACACATACCATTTCACCTGCATGGTTCAAGTTCATCTGCATCTAGGGTTTGTGATCTGAGCAATCCAAGATCCATCTGAGCCACTCCAAAGGCCTTCAAGAATTCCAAGAGGGTCCATGTGTGTACAATCATCATATTATGTCTCTCAAAGTTCAAAGAAGTCAAGAAATCACAAGAACTGGGAAAGCATGGAAGCAAAGCTAGGGTTTTCACTACACTGATGACCAAAATTAGGGTTTTGGTTTCAGAGGCCTTAACTCCAAATTTTTGGGCCATTCTTGTTTCTAATGCTCTTAAGATGTTATAAGGATCATATGTACCAAGTTTGATGAAGAAATTCATTGTGGAAGTCATTTGTTCATTGGGTAACTTCTTGAGCAAGTCAGAGCAAAATCAGGGCATCTGAGGCCCCCAACAATGGAACCAAAGGGGTATTTTCATCAAATTGAAGTTATATGATCTTTATTTGATCATTGAAGTACTTGGAAGTTCACAAAATTGAAGAAATTTGAGCTAAACCAAAAGTTGCCAAAAATGGAAATGACTTGTAATGGAAACTTTCCATTTTGGGAAATTTCTTCAACCTCCTGTTTCTCAACTAAAAATGCTTCAAATGAATAATTCTTGGTCATGAAAGTTTTAGAGTAGGTCTTTCCCTTTTCAAAAAGTACAAGAACATGTTCTAATTCATTATGGAACTCAAGTTATAGCCTTGCAAAGTTGGCAAAAATCACATAATTTTCACTTTCATACCAAAGAGGGATTTTTGCAATTTCACATGTCAAGCCATTTTGTGACCTCTAATGCATCTATAGGAATCATACAAACATAGGACAATGCATTGTGATCAGAATTTCCCAAGGAACCACAACATTTCATGCCTTGCATCAAAAGATTTCTCAAAGGGGCAAAATTGCATAACACTTGTAAAATCTCTTGCAGCCATGCTTCCACTTGTGCCAGCTGCATAAAATGAATCCCATGGCTCTCCTTGAACCTAGCTGAGGCTAGACATGCCCTTGAACAACTCCTGCCATAGCCCATACCTCAAGTACACACAAATTGACGTTTTTGCAACTTGCCCATACCAATCACCACAGGCCACCACCCACTCTCTGCCCAATAGAGACTTGTTATGTGGACTAAAAGCAAGCCATTTCACATAACCTTGAAGCTCAGAATCATACACAAGCCAAGTTTCACAAAATCACCTCAAAACTTACCTCCTTAGATTTGCACTGCTCAAGCCTCAAACATCCAATATTTTTCCACAAACCAACTCAAAATCATCTCAAGATCATTTCCCAACCATTGCCAAGCCCTAAAAGTCAACCAAACACAAACACGATTTTGGACCAGCTGAGTTGTAATCTCTCAAACCAAGCCATATAAACTCTTGCAAAGCTTCTCAATATCATCAATGAGTTCATTGGGGTGGATTTGCACAGGAGAAGATGCCAAAAAGCTCCAGAAGTGAAAGCTCCAGCTCAGGTAGTCACCTTCAAACTTTTTTCCAGAACCTCTCTTTTATGTTATAGAATGATTCTACATGCTCCCCTGATTACCATGATATGATTTGTTTTGAAAATGGTTGAGTTTTAAGCATTTCACGAGCTTCTAAATTTTTTGATTGCTTTTCCATTTTGCTTTGGTTCATGATGTTCATGTGAAATAAATGGATTTTGTTGGTTGATTCATGTTTAGAGTGATGTGAGGATCATTTCTGGAGAGTTTGAGGCATTTTTATGGCGTTTTAAGAGAGATGGGGAAGAAGGGTGACCGGAGCTTGCTCCGGTCACCTGAATGTCATTAGGGCTAATTAGGGTTTTATTTTTCCAGATTGAATGCTAGCCCTATGATCTTGTTTAATTAGCGTGTGTACGGTTCAGATTAGCCCATTAACTTAAGCCCTGATTAATTAATATAAAACTCATTTAATTAGGCAGTTTAAACCTCAACCCTTAAGATGGGCGCCAGGTCTTTCCCTCCATCCTCAGTTTGAATCTAAGCCACAGGATGCGCATACTTTTCCTTTTAATTCATTTTTAATTCATTTTTCTTGTATTTTCATTATCATTTTATTTAAAATACCAAAAATCATCCAAAAAATATTATTTTCTGCATTTATGTTCCAAATATTTTTCTTCATCCAAAATCATTTTTTATTTTATTTTTTGCATTTAAAAAGCATTTTTAAAATATTTAAATGTTTATTTTAATTAATTAATGGAAATTAATTAATTAAAATATCATTTAAGTTTCTAAAAATCACCAAACAATTCACATTGCATCTTAAGACATTTAGAAACATTGTCAAACCCTCCATACAAATTTCTTTTTGGTTTTAATCACCACTTGACAATTTTCTTTGAATTTAGGGTTCATAAAATTAATGTTTTTAACCTTAACTTTGAAAAATCTTTTCTGCCTAACCATCAAGGGTTTCAAGATGATTCTTTTTGCATTATATTATGCATAACATGTAGTTTCTAGGTTATTTTTGGCATTAATTTGTGTTACATTTTCAAGTTGATTTGAATTTTCCCTTTTAAGATACCCAAAAACTCTAGTTAACTTAGAAAAATCATAACTTTCTTTAGGTTAAGAGTTAGACCTTCTCCTTTGGGGTATGACATCATATGGGGTTAGGGTTTGTTTGAGCTCATTTACAAATTTTTATCATGACATATGCTTCTGTTTTGATCATTTGCATCTCATCCTTTGATGTAACCCTAATTTTGCATCTTCATTTGCATTTACCATGCATATGCATCCATACATGAATTTTCCATGACATTTAATGCATTCATATGTCATCTTAGACATATTAAGACATGTTAGAATCATTCTTAATCATTTCTTCATTAATTTTCCATGATTTGCATTCATTTCCTTTCATTAAACTTCATGAACTTTCAAACTTCAAAACATGCTTCCATTTGCATCTTATCCTTGTATGACCATTCATTGCACTTTGTATGCCTTTGCATCATGTCATAGCATCATTTGCATCATGTGTATGCTTCTGGTTTTTGTTTTTACCTTTGCATATGCATCATTCCATCTCACTTCTTTCCTTATGCATATTGTGCTAACATTTTCAGGTGGTAAGTTAATTTGAGAAGTGAATTTGCCTTCACTTCTCATTTCTCTTCATCTTCTCCATATGCATCTTTGCTGCATTTTTTATTGAATTTGAGTGGGCTTGCTCATTCATGTTTATCTCTCACTTTCTTTCTCCAAGTAACTTATTTCTTCTGCCTTTTTCTCCTTCCATCTGCTTCTTCCATTGGTGGCTTCCTTGAAGATCTCTTTCAAGCCTTACAAACCATAGGAACATCCAAGCATGATAATAATTAGGGTTATGATTAGTTCCCCCTTATTTTTTACCTCTGAGTCTTCTTTGTGTCTCTCTTCTCATCTCATAATTAGAGACTAAACCTTTAAGGCTTTAGGACTTTGGAATTAGGGTTATACTTGCATCCTTCTCTTAGGATGGAGTGTATAACTTTAATCCTAAGTGTTAAACCCTTAATTTATTTAACCCTCTTAATCAATCCATCTAATAATCACTAAGACATTAACTTGTAACTTGGGCCTTACATTAGGGGTTCTAATTCTTCCTTTATTGGTTAAGAAGGACTAACCCTAGTGTTTAATGGACAAGTCCCCCTCAAGTTGTCTTACAAATCATAAAACTCACTTCTTAATCTCACCCTTAATTAAACTCCACTTTAATAAAGGCTTGTCATCTAAAGACTTTAATCCCTAATCATGGATTAAGTTGAGGTATCTTCTTCAGCTTAAGTGTGCTCATCTATTATCCTTCTATTAGGATGGTGTAATGAGTTCACTAATCCTTGATTATGGCTTAAACTCATTACTTAACACTAAACAAAAAAACCCAAAAACATCTAAATAATCACAAGTAGGTTAATGATCTTAATCCTACATCATCATGGTAATTAAGTTGGGATATTTATTTCATACTTAAAGTATTCTCATTATCCCTAATCAAAGGGAGGATATAATGAGTTTACAATCTTTGATTTAGGCTTAAGCTCATTAACTTATGAAAAACTCCAAAAACAATTACAAAACTGAAAACACAAAAACAAACAATAATCGTCTCCTTCGGGATTCCTTTCACATCTTCATTCACAAATGGGAACTTGCTTCTTCCGTCTAATGCAAGACAGTTAGCACTAGCGCCAGACGGGTCATACACTTGAGCATAGGCAAGTAAGCAGTTCACAGTTAATTTATCTTTCAGTCTCTTTGAGTCAAACTATGGTGTTCTGACTTCCTCATTGCATACGAGGATACGTAGGCATAACTTAACGGTTCTCGAACAAAAGTCTCTTTGTCATCCCCCCTCTTCCAGCATTCTTTTCAAAAGTCTCCGTTCCTGAGAATTCACCATTTTGCATTGACACTAGTATATTCTTTTCAGGCTTTTGCACATAGATAGCACATACACTTATCCCCTTTAAACATAATCTTGTAAGCGTGGATCCCGTCGAGTACGATGGACAATCTGGGTGCTAATACCTTCCCAGGTTGTAACCAACCCCCTTTCTCAGTTTTTCTGGTTCGCAACCGTCTTATCCATCTTTTTCTAGGTTTATGCAGCATTACCTTTCCTTCGGGATAAAAATGCCTAGCTGGCGACTCTATTCACTTCATTTCATCTTCTCCTTTCACCGACCGTTCGCGTCTGTACCCCATCTGACCAGGTGTCTTTTCGGGGGAGCGACACCATTTTATTCTTAAGCGTATGCACTCGTCCGTGTTTACCATTCCTCAGTAAGCCACCAATAAAACAACTTTTCTTCTATCCGACATTCGTCCTATGTCGTGATACTTTCGGTAGCCGTCCACTGCCAGGTGATCGTCCTTCACCTTTGGATGACTGTCCCTCATCCTTTCCCCAACGGAGCCTCCATTATTGAAACCCTTTTCTATCCGACATTCGTCCTATGTCGAGATATTTAGCAGCCGTACCCTTCTAGGTGATCGTCCTTCACCTCTTGATGATTTTCCTTCATCATTTTATCCGATGGCCGTCCCCATCGTTGATCTTGTTATTCGACATTCGTCCTATGTCATGATAAACCCCGAGATCAGCCGTACCCTGCTAGGTGATCGTCCTTCACCTCTTGATGATCTTCCTTCATTGTGCTTATCCGATGGCCGTCCCCATCGTCGACCTTTTCTATCCGACATTCGTCCTATGTCGTGATAAAGAGCAGCCGTCCCCTGCTACGTGATCGTCCTTCACCGTTGATGATTTTCCCTTATCATTATTTATTCTTTGAATCGATGGCCGTCCCCATCGTTGTTTACTTTACTTTGCAAACCTGATGGTCGTCCCCATCATTGGCTTTATCTTTAATCCCCTGAGAATCTTGTTTATTTACCCGATGGCCGTCCCCGTCGTGGTCTCTTTATATCCCCAGCTTGTCAGTCGTCCCCGTCATTGCTTAGCCTACCGTTTTATCCCCAGCAGTCGTCCTCTGCTCGATGCTCGATGACCCAAGTCTGAGGATCCTTGTTCTAGAACATTACATGTGAGGGGGTTGGGATGTTTACAGGTTTGCAGGAACCCTTGGCCTCATCATACCTTGTTACCAGTTTTGTTTTAAGAATGCATCACTTTGGACAGTTCTTGTGAAACCCTGGATTTGTGACTCTTTATTTGAGTCCCCCACCTGGTTACTGGTTTTCTAAGCCTCCATCCGGACTTATGAACACATATGGACCCTTATCAAGGCAGATAAACAGATCCAACACTTGATCACAAACCCTTTGCATATCATTTTTGCATCATTTGACATTTTCCTATTTGTTTTACAGGGTATCCACCTTATTATCTTTGGTTTGATTTTGACTCATTCTGCTGCTCAGACTTCTTCGGTTATCTTCTCCAGCATATTCATCAGTTTGTCAAAAACTCTCCTCCAGTGGTCTTCATCAGTCTTCAGCAGTTACCTTCATCAGGGTTTATCATAGTCTCCTTCACCAGCATCCATCATCAGCATGGAGACTTCCAGGAAGAGCAACATCACATACCACTTCTTTGAGCCTACCCTGACAGGCATCAGACAGATCCAGTCTCTCATTACTCCTGATCATGTCCCATTATTCAGGGAACATTATGGGGGCATATTGGACATGATCATGGACCTGGATGCATCCCAAAGGAGCATGATCCATACTTGCTTGCAGTTTTATGATCCTCCTCTCAGATGCTTCACATTCCCAGATTTCCAGTTCGGACCTTTACTAGAAGAATTTTCCATGTTGTTAAGAGTTCCTATCAGGAGAGGGATTCCTTTCAACCCTGAGATGGTTACTCCCAAGAATGAAGACATAGCTAGGGCATTACATTTGGAGCCTTCCCTCATTGATCAGAGCATGAGCACCAAGGCTGGAGTTCCAGGCCTTCACTTGGACTTTTTGATCTCCCAGGCCACCCTACATGCTGCAATAGGAAAGTGGGATGCTGTTTGTGCACTCTTGGCACTCAGCATATATGGAGTTATCTTGTTTGCAGATGATCCAAAGTTTGTAAGCAAGAATGCTATTCACCTGTTCTTACTAAGGAACCCAGTTCCTACCTTGCTTGGAGACTTCTACTACTCAGTGCACCAGAGGAATGAGAAGCAAAGAGGAAGACTGGTCAGATGTTGTGCTCCCCTTTATTACTCTTGGTTGTCAAGACATTTGCCAAAGTCAGATACTTTCCTGAACCCTCACCAGCCAAAGAACTAGGCTAAGAGATTGATTTCCTTGACATCAGAAGACATCAGATGGTGCACTCAGAGCACCAAGGGCAAAGACATTATTACTAGTTGTGGGCAATATCCTAATGTGCCTTTGATTGGAGTAAAAGGTTGCATCAATTACAACCCTTTACTTTTTAAGAGACAATTAGGATATGCTTTGGTTCATCCTCCCAAAGGGCAATACTTGACTGAGACCCTCTATTGTGAAATCCAGCACAACTCTGCTGCTGTCAGACAAGCTGCCTGGGCCTGGGACAACATTTAGACTAAGCGAACAACCATCCTTGGCAAATGCAACAATATTGCTTCAGCACAATATCTTGATTTGTCTCGTACCAAGTGTCGCTCCCGATAGATGGGGAATGGCCCAGATAAAGGTACAGACGCGAACGGTCGGCGAGAGGGACAATGAGAACACACAGCCGTGAACTCACTGGAGATGAATAGAGTCGCCAGCTCGGCATTTTTATCCCGGAGGAAAGGCAATGCTGCATAGACCTAGAAAAGTATGGATAAGACGGTTGCGAACCAGAGAGACTGAGAAAGGGGGTTGGTTACAACCTGGGAAGGTATTAGCACCCAGATTGTCCGCCGTACTCGACGGGATCCACGCTTAAAAGATTTGTGCTTTAAGGGGTAGTGTCTGTGCAATTTGTGTATAAAGAGCTGGAAATGGATGTACAGGTGTCAGTGTAAAAGAAGTGTGAAGTGGGTAAATGTACAGTGTCAGTGTAAGAATGAGAATGAATTGCTCAAGACTATGAGGCTTAAAGGACAGTGCTGGAAAGAGGGGGGATGTACAGAGACTTTTGTTCGATAACTGTTAAGTTATGCCTACGTATCCTCTCGTGCAATGAGGAAGTCAGAACACCGTAGTTCGACCCAAAGAGACTGAAAGATGAATTGACTTGTGAACTGCTTACTTGTCTATGCTCAAGTGTATGACCTGTCTGGCTCAGGTGCAAACTGTCTTGCATTAGACGGAAGAAGCGAGTTCTCGTTTGTGAGTGAATGAGAAGAGAAAAGAATCCCGGAGGAGACGATTATTGTTTGTTTTTTGTGTTTTCAGTCTTTTATTGCTTTTGAAAGTTTGTCATAAGTTAATGAGCTTAAGCCTAAACCAATGGATTAGTAAACTCATCACATCCTCCCTCTGATTAGGGGTAGTGAGAATACTTTAAGTGTGAAGTCAGATTCTCACACTTAATCACCATGGTGTAGGATTAAGATCATTAACCTACTTGTGATTATTTAGATGTTTTTGGTGTTTTTGTTTAGTGTTGAGTAATGAGGTTAAGCCATAATCAAAGATTAAACAGACTCATTACACCATCCTAATAGAAGGATAATAGATGAGAGTGTTTAAGCTGAGGAAAGCTCCTCAACTTAATCCATGATTAGGGATTAAACTCATGACAAAACAAACCTTTGATTAAGTGGATTTTATTTAATGATATGATGAAGAAGTGATTTTTAGGGTTTGTAAGACAACTTGAGGGGGACTTGTCCATTAACACTAGGGTTAGTCCTTCTTAACCAATTAAGGAAGAATTAGAACCCTAATGCAAGGCCCAAGTTACAAGCTTGATGTCTTGATGATTATTAAGTGAATTGATTAAAGGAGTTAAACACATTAAGGGTTTAACACTTAGGATTAAAGTTATACACTCCATCCTAATAGAAGGATGCAGGCATAAGCTTAATCACAAAGCCTTAAAGCCTTTAGGGTTTAGTCCCTGATTATGAGATGAGAAGAGAAGACTCAAAGAGACACAAAGGTAAAACTAAGTGGGGAGACTAATCAAAACCCTAATCATTGTCATGCTTGGTTGTTCCTAAGGTTTGTGAGGTTTACAATAGAAAATCTTCAATGGAACCACCAGGAAGCAGATGAAAGGATCAGGAGAAGCAAAGTAACTTGCTTCATTTAAGAAGTCAAGTCACTTGAAGAAAGAAAGTAAGAAGCAAAAGAAAGAGCAAGCTCAATCTCATACACAAAGTAAAATGCAGCAAGGATGCATGAAGGAGATGAAAAGAAGTTGTGAGAAGTGAAGGCAAATTCACTTCTCAAAGTTGCTTACCACCTGAAAAGTTAGTGAAAGGAATGCAATGCAATGCAAAATGGAATGAAATGGCATGATGCAAACCAAAACCAGCAGCATATATGAGATGATAATGATGCTATGAAATGATGCAAACATGAATCAAGACATGGGGATGATCACATGAACCAATGGATGCAAATGGAGCAAGTTTAGAACCATGAACATACATGAAAAGTTATGAGATGCATATGGCATACAACATGACAAATGCAAGGTGCAATGATCAAACATGCTTTCAATATGTCCTATGATGTCAAATGAATCAAATGGAAGCATGTAATGTCATGGCAAGTCATGTTATGCAAGAAAATGCAAGGTGGATGCATATGGAAGCCCAAACTAGGGTTTATGAACAATACATCAAACAAAAATCAAAATCAGAAGCAAACCCTAAGATAAAAAATTGAAAATGCCACTCAAAGGACCCCTAATCCTATTCTAACTCACTGCCCAAAGGAAAAGCTTCAACTCCTAACCAAGTTCAAGTTATGGTTTTCTTAAGATTTCTAGGGTTTTAGGGTTCTTAAACAAGAAAATTATCAAACAAATTGAAAATGGAAGATCAAATCATGGCCATTTAATCTCAAAAACTACATGCTAAACACAATGCAATGCAAGAAGAATCAATGTCCAACCCTTCATGGATAGACAGAAATGATTTTTGGAACTTTGGATCAAATTAATGCATAAAAATGATTTTAAATCAATGAAAAATTCTCAAAATGCATCAAGATCAAAAAAAAAATTTGGTTTGAAGGTTGGACAATGTTTCTAAATGTCTTAGAACATTTCATGAATTTTTTGGTGATTTTTAAATACCTAAAAGTATTTTTAATAAATTAATTCCCATTAATCAATTAAAAATAAACTTTTAAATATTTTAAAATACTCTTTTAATGCTAAAAATGAAAATAAAAATATTTTTGTGTTTTAAAAATTAATGAAACTCTTGACAAAAAGTTTCATAATTTTTAAAACAATTTTGCTATTTTAAATAAATTGTGGAAGTTTAATACAAAGAAAATGAAAAATAAAATAAATAAATGGAAAGTAATCTGATCTGATGGTGGAGATTTGAAGCTGAAGGAAAAGGGTTGACTGGCGCGTCATCCAATGGCTGTGGTTGGTTCTGATTAAATTAATTTAATTAAGATTAATTAAACTAATGAAAGGTGATTAGGGCAAAACAAATGAATCTGGGCCATTCAAGCACGAGGGAAGTCAATGGGGTCAACTAATCCAACGCTCTAAATTCAAATGCCATTTAATTACAGGATTAGGGTTAAACAAATTCAGGTGACCGGAGGGGAGCTCCGGTCATCTTCTCCGGCGACAACAAAACCCTAGATCATGATTCAGGCCACTATTCTTCAAATTAATGCCAGGGAAATGTTCCTCTACTCAAACCTTACTCAAATCAACTCTCAAAATAAATTTCTCATGCTTAAACTAAAGGAATCGAAGCCATGAAGTTTCACGGGCAAAGTTTCAGAGCCCTGGTAAATCCTCATTTCTCACTCATTTCTAATTCTAAACCCATCCCCATGACCAGCAAAGCATACACAATCAATTTTTAACATAAAAATCAAGCTCTGAAAAGTTGAAAACTTGAAGCTACCTGAAGTGATGAACTGTGAATTTGAGCTCTTCTGACCCTGCTTTGGTGCAGAATGCCTTCTCTGGACCCCCTGAAGCCAATGGAATGTTCACAACCTCTTGCTGGTGGCTATTTTGGAAGCTTGAGTTCTGATATGGCAGGTTTGGCAGTTGTGATTAGTAGGGTTTCAGGCTGCATTCATGGTGGATTCTGGTTCTTTTTTATGTGTTTGATTTGTTGGTGAAGAGAAATGGGGTGTTTGATGGCTGGAAAATGTGATTCGAAGAGAGAAGAGTTTTGGACAGTTTTGTGATATGCTATGTTCTGGCCAGCTTCAATGCTCAATGTTTTGCTATAACATCTCCAACTTGTGTGGATAGCCTGTGGGGCAGGTCAGTAGGGTGGCTGTTTACTGTGCCAAGAGTATGGGAGCCTTTTGCAAAAAAGTCAAGTATGTGTCCTTGAGAGTATGGGCCATGGCAGCAGCAGGTTCAAGTCATGTCTTGCTCCAGCTTGAGTTGAGGAGGGCCCTTGGATTGTTTGTAGCTGACTGCAACATATGGATGACAAGCTATGCCAGCTTTTGCAACTTGCCCACTTGATGTTTCCTCATGATTTTATGCCATGTACATGAAAAAACTCTTGCTGAATTTTGTTGCACAATGTTACATTTAGTCATGGAAATGTTTAGAGATCAGCTAGTGATCACATAATTCCTTGAAGAATGGTTTTGCCAAGAATCCCCCTTTTGCATACTTATGAAACATGCCTTATGGAACTTTGAAAATCAAGGCAAGCAATGCAAAATTCTTTAGGCCAATTCTGTTTTTGGGGTCATGTATGATCATGGGATGAAGCTTTGAAGTCAATTTGTAGTCACTAGAATGCTTGGTACATGAATTTGCAAATTTTCCAATTAGTGCATAACTTGAAAATTAGTGATTTTTGCCAACTTTAACACACCATAACTTTTGATCCAAGATGAATTAGGTCATGTTCTTGTACTTTTTGAAAAGGGAAAGATCTAATCTACAACTTTCATGACCAAAGTTTTCCCATTTGAAGCATTTTTGGATCAAAAAGCAAGGCTTGAAAAGTGGCATAAAGTGACATATTCTTTAAAAGTCAACCATGCCCTAAAAAGTCAACTTTGCAAAAACTTGTAATTCTTGAATTTTGTGAACTTCAAACCTCTTCCATGATCAAATAAAGATCAAATACACTCAAAATGATGAAGATCACCCATTGGTTGGGTCATTGGGGGCCTCAGATGCCCTGATTTTGCACTGACTTGTCTAGAAAGTCAACTCTTGATCAGATGACTTCCCCATGGAATTTCTTCATGAAAATTGATATGCATACTCCCTATACCATATAGAGACCAATGGAAACAAGAATGACCAAAAAATTTGGGGTTATGGCCTCTGAAACCAAAACCCTAATTTTAGGTCAATTGTGCAGTCAAACTTGGCTCTGCTTCCATACCAATCCCAGTTCTTGTGATTCCTTGGCATTTTTGACTTTGAGAGGATGTAATATGATATAAGAACACACATGGATCCTTTTGAAGTGATTGGTAGCCTTTGGAGTGGCTCAAGAAGCTTTTGGATTGCTCAGATCACAAACCCTAGGTGCAGATGACTTTGAATCTATGCAGTGAATCAAAATTGAGGTATGAGATGTTATGATTGTGTTTATGCATATGAAATGATCACAAGACATGGTGTGAATGGGTGAGGGCAAATTTGGGGTGTTTACAGCTGCCCCTATTCAAACATGAGTTAGCTGTGCAGGTTGTAAGCAACGGCTTAACAGGCAAACAAGATAACTTGTGGTTGAATACCAAAGACAATTCAAAATTTGCACTCACCAAATGAAGAAGAAAAAGGATATAGATTGTAAAAGAAATAGAGTATGTTGTAAAGTGTGGGCGACGGAGGACGACCGTCGAGCAGAGGACGACTGCTGGGTAAAGAGCAATGACGGGGACGACCGACATGCTGAAAAAAGTGCGGGAAATAAAACAATGACGGGGACGGCCATCATGCTGGGGATGAAAAAGGGTTATGATGGGGACGGCCATCAAAATAAAGTTGTAAAATTCTCTGGGGATTAAATGAAACATGACGGGGACGGCCATCAAGTTCATAAAGTAAAGTAACCAACGATGGGGACGGCCATCGGGCTAAAAAGAAAAGGGACCACGACGGGGACGGCCATCGGGTTAAAGAATAAATGAAATAAACAGATGATGAGGTACGATCATCAAAGGTGAAGGACGATCACCTAACAGGGGACGGCTGTTCTGTTGGGGTTAAGATGAGGGACGGTCATCTAAGGTGGAGGACGACCACCTGGCAGGGTACGACTGCCGAAAATATCGCGACATAGGACGAATGCCGGATAAGAGGTCAACGATGGGGACGACCATCGGACGAGCATGATGGCGGACGACCATCAAGAGGTGGAGGACGACCACCTAGCAGGGGACGGCTGCTCTCAAGGTTTCTCATGACATAGGACGAATGTCAGATAACCAAAATCAACAATGGGGACGGCCATTGGATAAGATGATGAAGGACGATCATCAAAAGGTGGAGGACGACCACTTAGCAGGGGGCGGCTGCTAAAAATCAACGATGGGGACGGCCATCGGATGAGCATGATGGAGGACGACCATCAAGAGGTGGAGGACGACCACCTAGCAGGGTACGGCTACTCTCAAGGCTTATCATGACACAGGACGAGTGTCAGATAAAAAGGAAAATTTTGTCTACTTGGCGATCTACTGGGGATATAGTAAACACGGACGAGTGTTTACAACCAAGAAAAAAAAGTATAAGTGTTTAGATGTTAGTGTATAGATTAAAGATGCGGACGAGCATCCCTAAGACTACGATACGGACGAGTATCGGGTAGAAACAAATACTGACACGTGTTCAGAGATGATGATACGGACGAGTATCAACGGGTTAACAAAGAACACGGACGAGTGTTGCATCTGAGGGGACTCCTCTGGGGAATAGTAGACACAGACGAGTATCTATATTCAAGAAGACATAAGTGTTTGACACAGTGTACGGATTAAAGATGCGGACGAGCATCCTTAAGACTATGATACGGACGAGTATCATGTAGAAACAAACACTTGACGCATATTCTGAGATGATGATACGGACGAGTACCATCTGGTTAACAAAGAACACGGACGAGTGTTGAATCTGTGGGGATATGAATAGTATATACAAGATACGAACGAGTATTTGTATAAGTGTAACATGAGTAGTGAGTATGAGTATTGTATAGATGAGTGTTTTATCTGCTGGGGAGAGTGACACGGACGAGTGTCAAGAGAGAAAAGTATAATAAAAGTAATAAGTGTATGAGTTGTAAAAGTGTAAGCGACTGCGCTGGGGATATGACACGGACGGGTGTCGAGACAATGTATATATAGGTATATGTGAGTGCGAAGGGGATGTCTTTGGATTTTTGTTGGGGGTATGACACGGACGGGTGTCAGGAAGCTTCTATAGTACGAGTGGTCTTGTTTGTAAAGGGTATCCAGGCGATTTTACTGGGGAATGATGACACGGACGGGTGTCCAAAGGAGTATATACTGGTGTTTGTGATTTGTGAGGCAGCTGCTTTTGCTGGGGACTCTGGCGGGGATTTTTGTGTATTGTATTCTGCATTCTGATGAATGGTTTATTATTCACAAGTGTTCGATTCACAACATGACTTCTGATTATGCTATGTATTTGATTTTTTTGCCGTAATGCTCCGTATTTAGACGGAATGCTACGCTTTGTGGGTGAATATGATGCAAATGCCATGATTATGCGAGGGTACAGATCCGGGATTCGGATCCCGTTGCTGTGAAGATCTCTGGTCGATCTGTTTGAAATGGACCTCCCAGCTGGGGATGAGATCATTGATAGATCTGATGAGATGTATCTGCTTGGGGAATAAGTCACTGATTGACATATGCTTGTAATATGGGACCCATCTGGGGTTTTTAGAAGCTTCTCGTACTCTGTTGTGACCCCTTCATGCGTTGCCCTTCTGGATAGAGGCTAAAGCCCTGTGGGGAGGGCGATTCCCTGACTTTGTATTCTGTTGAGGAAGAATGCTCGACATCTCGATTGGGGAAATTGATAAGTGGCAACTCAGCTGGGGGAAGTTGTTGGCAACTCAGCTGGGGAGGAAGTACCTCGGGTGCTGAGAATGAGTGTTGACTTGTCAGCTTGCTGGGGTGAAGCCTACATGCCCCAAGCTGCGTTCTGGATACCTGCAATCCTGCAAAGATAGGGAAACGCACGAATGATCTCGAGGTATCCTTTACTGGATCCCGTCATAGGAGTTTAGACACTTTTGAGAGTAAGTATATTCCCTGCAAGCACGTGTTTTTTTATTTTTTTTAGAGAAAAGCATCTGTACTTATGCAATCAGTTTTTTAGAGACATCAGACATTCTTTGCAAATAAAAATGTACAAGACGAAACATGACTGAATAATCTGATTTTATTAATTCAAACGCCCTGAATTGGCGAGATACAGTCAAAGAAACATATCTCCTAAAATGAGGAGGCTGTTACAAATTGAGAAACAAAGTGCTGGCGATGTTGACGACGCTTTCAAAGGAGCTTCCCCTTTCGCCATGACTCGTATGACTTTCGACGTTCTTCTCGTCTTGCTTTCTGAAGGAGGCTGATTCTGATTGAAGCTTGATCCTTTCGAGGTTTGCTAAGTTGTAGGCGATACAGACGAATTCAGAATGCAGTTGTTCGCTTATTCCCTTATTTTGCATGGATCGCCCTTTCGGGTTTTCAATCCATCGGGATACCCTTTTTTGCCTGAGTTGTCCAATGCGGCTTTTCAACTCAGCGGGTGTACATTTTTATTTATTTTCCCTTACTTTTGCCCGAGTCTTTTATTCTGTTTTTGACTCGCTGGGATGCCCTATTTTTGCCTGAACTTACATTCTGTTTTTATGTCCAGCGGGTCATTTTTATGCGAAGTATTTTTTAACTGCATCTGAATTCACAGGGGATGGGAAATCTTCACCGTCCATGGTGCTGAGCATCAGTGCTCCACCAGAGAAAACTTTCTTTACCACGAATGGTCCTTCATAGTTTGGAGTCCATTTGCCCCTGTGGTCTGTATGAGGAGGGAGGATTCTTTTCAGCACAAGATCTCCTACTTGGTACCCTCGGTGCCTGACTTTCTGATCGAAGGCTTTCTTCATTCTCTTCTGATATAACTGCCCATGACAGATTGCAGCCAATCTTTTCTCTTCGATCAGACTCAGTTGTTCGTATCGGGCCCGAACCCATTCTGTTTCACTCAGTTTAACATCCATTAGTACCCGTAGAGAGGGTAATTCAACTTCAACAGGTAGGACTGCTTCCATACCATACACAAGCTGATACGGTGTTGCCCTAGTGGATGTTCTGATTGACGTGCGGTACCCATGCAAGGCAAACGGTAGCATTTCATGCCAGTCTTTGTAAGTGACTACCATCTTCTGCACAATCTTCTTGATATTTTTATTTGCTGCCTCAACAGCGCCATTCATCTTTGGCCTGTAAGGAGAAGAATTGTGATGTTGGATCTTGAAGTCCTGGCACAGCTCTGCCATCATTTTGTTGTTCAAGTTGGAACCATTATCAGTAATGATTCGCTCGGGAACTCCATATCGACAGATGATATCTCTCTTCAGAAATCTGGCTACCACTTGTCTTGTAACATTGGCATAGGAAGCTGCTTCGACCCACTTGGTGAAATAATCAATGGCAACCAGGATGAATCTGTGGCCGTTCGAAGCAGTTGGCTCAATCTTGCCAATCATATCAATGCCCCACATGGCAAAGGGCCATGGTGAAGACATGATGTTCAAAGGATTGGGAGGCACATGCACCTTATCTGCGTAGATCTGGCATTTGTGGCATTTTCTGGCGTAGGCACAACAGTCGGCATCCATTGTGATCCAGTAATAACCTGATCTTAGCAATTTCTTAGCCATGGCATGTCCTCTAGCATGGGTACCAAAGGATCCTTCGTGCACCTCGTGCATCAACAAGTCTGCTTCTGTCTTATCAACACATCTGAGGAGTACCATATCAAAGTTCCTTTTGTATAAAGACCCATCAGTGTTCAGAAAGAAACTACCAGCAAGCCTTCTCAAAGTCTTCTTATCATTGGAAGATGCCCCAGGTGGGTATGCTTGATCCTCCAAGAAGCATTTAATGTCATGGAACCAAGGCTTATCATCTTTGACAACTTCTGCTGCAAACACATATGCTGGTCTATCAAGTCTGGACACTGAAATCTGAGGTACAAAGTTAGCAGCTTGAACTTTGATCATGGATGAAATGGTAGCAAGAGCATCTGCAAACTGATTCTCGTCCCGAGGGATATACTCAAGCTTGACTGTTGTGAAGAAAGTCAATAACCTCCTTGTATAATCCCTGTAAGGTATCAGATGATCCTGGTGGGTGTACCATTTTCCGTTGGTTTGATTAACTACCAGAGCTGAATCTCCGAATACAGTCAATGTCTTGATCCTGAGGTCAATGGCTTCCTCAAGACCCATAATGCAAGCTTCGTATTCAGCTTCGTTGTTAGTGCAGTTGAAAGTGAGTTTTGCCGAGAAAGGCATGTGAACTCCTTTGGGTGTAATGAGTACTGCACCAACACCACGACCATTCATGTTAACAGCCCCGTCAAACATCATAGTCCATTCTTCTTCCGGGTCAGGCCCTTCAGTGTGAATAGGCTCTTCATGATCTTTTGATTTTATGAACATGATGTCTTCATCAGGGAAGTCAAATCTCATAGGCTGGTAGTCATCAATGGGTTGCTCAGCAAGATATTCAGATAGTACACTGCCCTTGATGGCTTTCTGAGAGGTGTACTGGATATCATATTCCGTGAGAATCATTTGCCATCTTGCAACCCGTCCGGTAAGGGCTGGCTTCTCGAAAATGTACTTAACCGGGTCCATTTTTGAGATCAATAAAGTAGTGTGGGTCAACATATACTGTCTCAGTCGGCGAGCAGCCCACGCTAAAGCACAACAAGTTTTCTCGAGCAGTGAATAACGTTGTTCACAGTCGGTAAACTTTTTGCTCAGGTAGTATATTGCATACTCTTTTCGACCAGACTCGTCATGCTGGCCCAGCACACAGCCCATTGACTCTTCTAATACTGTTAAGTACATTATCAGAGGTCTTCCTTCCACTGGAGGCATAAGGATTGGAGGCTCTTGTAAGTACTCCTTGATCTTGTCAAAAGCCCTTTGGCAGTCTTCGTTCCACCTGACCGTCTGTTCTTTTCTTAACAGCTTGAACAAGGGTTCACAGGTTGCTGTAAGGTGAGATATGAACCGTGAAATGTAGTTCAATTGACCTAAGAACCCTCGAACTTCTTTCTCAGTTTTCGGTGCAGGCATCTCTTGAATGGCTTTGACTTTATCAGGGTCAACTTCAATCCCTTTTTCACTCACAATAAATCCCAGCAGCTTACCGGATCGCACCCCGAATGTGCATTTGTTGGGGTTCAACTTCAGTTGGTACTTCCTCAGACGCTTGAATAGCTTCAGTAGATTTACCATGTGGTCTTCTTCCGTGAGGGACTTGGCAATCATGTCATCCACATAACATTCTATTTCTTTATGGATCATATCGTGGAATAATGTTACCATAGCCCGTTGATATGTTGCACCAGCATTCTTCAGTCCGAATGGCATCACCTTGTAACAGAACGTGCCCCAGGGTGTGATGAAAGTTGTCTTCTTCATGTCTTCAGGTGACATCTTGATCTGATTGTATCCTGAAAATCCGTCCATGAAGGAGAATACCGAGAACTGAGCCGTATTATCCACCAATACGTCAATGTGAGGTAATGGGAAATCATCTTTCGGGCTGGCTCTGTTCAGGTCCCGGTAATCAACACACATTCTTACTTTGCCGTCTTTCTTAGGCACAGGCACAATATTAGCAACCCACGGCGGATAGCTAGTCACGGCAAGGAACCCGGCGTCCCACTTCTTTTGTACCTCCTCTTTGATTTTCATTGCCATGTCTGGGCGAGTACAGCGCAGTTTCTGTTTAACCGGTGGGCATTCTTCTCTCAAAGGCAGCTTGTGCACAACAATGTCGGTGTCCAACCCTGGCATATCTTGATAAGACCAAGCAAACACATCCACATACTCTTGAAGCAGGTCAATCAATTGTCTCTTCACTGAGTTCTGTAGGCAAGCCCCGATTTTAACTTCTTTCACGTCTTCAGCTGTACCAAGATTAATCGTTTCAACCTCCTCCTGATGAGGAGTGATAACCTTTTCCTCTTGTCTCAACAACCTGGCTAGCTCTCCAGGAAGCTCATACTCTTCTTCAACCCCTTTATCAGCTTGATTGATTGGATTGTCAAAGTCATACGAAGTCATAGCCGTGCTGTTGTCGGTGCTGTCTGGAAGGCACTCTCTGCAAGGGTCCAGTTTGTTCATTTTAGTGATCGATTTTAATCTTGCTTAGAAAAAGTGAAATAAAGTTATCATTTTGAAAACATCGCCATTTATTTTTGTACAAAAAGAAAAATGGAAAAACAGTGAGCAGAAAAGAAAAAGACTCATTTGCAAAAAGATGTCTGATATTTCATTGATTAATCTTGTTTGCACAAAAAGTACAGATGGCCCGATTACAAAATGAGTCTTGTCATCTTGGGCAAGATGCAAGACTTTGATGCATGCTATAAAAATACAGGAAATAATAATTACTCTGCATGAGTAACTCTTATAATTTCCTGGGAAGACCAGTTTGAGATACTGCTCCCCGGGATCTTCAGACCAATCCAATTCTCCAGATTGTGTTCTTCCTCTAGCTCGTCTTCCAAATTGTTGATAGCATCAGGGGTGAGCATCCCCCCACTGACAAAACCGGGCTTCTCAGCAGCCTCTGCTTGATTTTGTTGAGTTGGTCTGTAACCCAACCCAAACTTGTTTTTCTTCTCCTCCACAGATAAAACCTTGCCCCAACCTTGGGCAGTTCCTTCTTCAACAACCTTCCGGGCTTGTTGGTAAGATGACATGGAGATTCCAGATACAGCAGATGCTTCATTAACATTCAAGGCCTCAAATCCTTGACTCATTGTTTCATGGATCTCCCCATCCATCTCAATGTACTTATAAGTAGCCAGATGGCTAACAAATATATCCTCCTCCCCACAGATAGTAACAACTTGGCCTTCCCACTCAAATTTTAACTTCTGGTGAAGGGTAGACGTTACTGCGCCAGCGGCATGAATCCATGGTCTACCCAACAAACAGCTGTAGGCAGGCTGAATGTCCATCACGTAGAAGATCGTTGTAAAAGTTTGTGGGTCAATCGTCACAGGCAGCTCAATTTCCCCCAGAACCGATCTCTTAGAACCATCAAAGGCTCTTACTACCAGGTTACTGGGACGCAATGCCAATCCTTCATACTCTAGCTTCACCAGGGCCTTTTTTGGTAAGACATTAAGGGATGATCCTGTGTCTAACAGCACATGGGAAAGGACTGCTCCTTTACATTCCATGGTGATGTGCAAGGCCTTGTTATGGTTGCGGCCCTCCGTTGTCAAGTCAGTATTGGTGAATCCTAGCCCATTGCTAGCAGTAACATTTCCAACCACGGTTTCCAACTGATTGACAGTGATCTCTTCAGGCACGTAAGCTGCGTGCAAGACTTTGAGTAGTGCATTCCGATGGGCTTCGGAGCACATGAGCAATGATAGGATAGAGATCTTGGATGGCGTCTGGTGAAGCTGATCCACTATTTTGTAATCACTCTTTTTGATGATTCTCATGAACTCATCAACTTCTTGATCGAATGGTGTTTTCAAAGCTTCCTTAACAGCTTGATCTTCCTGCACCGGGCTCTTTCCTTTTGCCTTGGCAACAGCTTCTGCTTCGGCAGTGGGTCTTTGAATTTGTGGAGCAAAGAGACGTCCGCTTCGAGTGAAGCCTCCGCCTCCTCCCACATTGTCTATTTGTGGTGCAGGTGTTGATGTATCAAGAGTGATTCTTTGTCCCTCGCAGTATACGTCCGAGCCGTAGTGCCAAGGGATGGCCCTACTGCTTTCATAAGGTACTGGTCCAGGCACCGTGACAGTGACTGGACTGATGGCAGCTGCAGAAGGAACTGTGATAGTTTGTGGATCATAATAAATTGTGACTGGTGCTCTGATGGGAGCAGCACCTTCTGAGTTGTAGGCAGAGTTGTTTTCAGGATCATAAAATATTGTGACAGTAGAGACATCTTCATGATTTGTTGCTGTTGTTGTAGGAGACATTGTTGGAAGAATGGATGTTGTTGTTGTAGGAGATTCAAAATGGAGTGATGTTGAAGTTGTAGCAGGAAAATTTGTTGATAGCTGATCAGTTGAGACGATAGATGAAGTACTTGTTGATGAAGCCGAAGAATTGTCAGGAACAATGGTTGCTGCAGTTGTAGGAGATACCGGAACTGTTGCTGATGAGATTGCTGGATTTGTTGGAAATGATGTGGTGATCTGAAGTTGGCCACTTTGAATAAGACCATCTATGCCATTCCTCAGGTTATCGCACCCATTTACTGAAATATTGCAGTAAGCACACCCTAACTCACACCCCGGGAACATGTGACACTCGAGGAGCTGAGCCTTAATTTCTACCAACGGTGTCCGAATCTGACCCACACTGGTTATTAAATAAGACGGCTTGTCTTATTCGATTGCATTGATTCTGGGACCCCCGTGGTTTGGCATAGGGTTTTTATTGACATTGGGTGGTGGTGCGAAATTCAGAGCCTTAGAGTCTACCAGGTCTTGTACCTTCATGTGCAAGGCCCTGCACTTTTCTGTACTATGGCCAGGTGCGTTCGAATGGAAGGCACATCTGGCGTTGGAGTCGTAATTCCTGGGTAGACTGTTGGGATCTGGAGGTGCCAATGTCCTTAGCTCAACTAGGTTGAGTTTCAGGAGTTGTGGCAGCAATGTAGCGTATGGCATAGGGATTGGATCGATTACCCTGTTGGCTTGAGAAGGCCTCTGTTGGAATGGCCTTTGCTGGTTATTGTTGTTGGTGTTGCTGTTGTTGTAATTTCTCGGAGGATACTGATTTTGTTGATGGTACTGAGGTTGTTGCTGATAGTTTTGCTGCGGAGGTTGATAAGCTGGTTGTGGATGAGCTGGAGCGGGAATGGTGACTGCTGCCACAGATCTATGAACATATTGGGGCCTGCCCCTGTTGGTGTGGATGGCATTGGTCTCACCATTCCTTCTTGGGCCCGCAAAAGGCTTTCTTGCATTACTGGATGAGCTTGCACCGTTGTCTGAGATCTTACCCATCTTCAATAGGCTTTCAATTCTCTCCCCGGCTATGACTACATCTGCAAAGCTGGTAGATGAGAAGGCAGCTAGCCTATCAATGTAAGTCCCCTGAAGGGTGTTCATGAACATATCAGCCATCTCCCTTTCTGACATAGGTGGCTGGACAGCAGCAGCAAGCTGTCTCCATCTTTGAGCATACTCTCGGAAGCTCTCTCTAGATGACTGTGACATTCCCATTAGGAGGGTCCTGTTGGGTGCCATATCCAGATTATACTGATACTGTCTGATGAAGGCCTCTGCCAGGTCCTTCCAGCATCTAATAGTTGCTCTTGTCAGATGGGAATACCATTCCCTCGAAGCTCCAGTCAAGCTATCCTCAAAATAGAACATCCACAGCTTCTCGTCCATGGTATAGGCCTTTAGCCTCCCGAGAAAAGATTGCAGATGGGTCCGGGGACAGGAAATCCCATTATACTTCTCAAAGCATGGTGGCTTAAACTTGTGGGGAATCCTGACCCCGTCTACCAAGCCCATATCCATAACATCGAAACCTAAAGAGTTTTGAGACTCTAAGGATCTTAACTTCTCGGCTATCTCATCCAACCTTCTATCATAAGCCTCCTCCCCAGCTCCCATTACTGTGAACTGATCCTCCTGGGGGTCTTCTTGCAGTACCCTCCCTGCTGTGGCAGGCCCTTGTATATTGACAGGAATGTTGGCCTCTGGATGGAGGTGGGGGCCAAAGACTGGGGGATTAGCATGTGGTTGGACTCTTTCATTGTTGCTGGTGCCAGCAGTCCCTGGCTGATGATCTTCCTGATTTCTCCCCTCTACCAGTGCTTTGAGCCTCTCCTGGCTTTGAGCCATGTTGTTTATTACCTCCATGAATTGTGTCATTTGAGTTCTCATTTCCAACCTCTCGTTGGTCATCTGATTTCTGACCTCCGTAAGGTCCTGCTGCATCTGATCCATCTGTATGCCCGGAAGATTGCTACGGGTGGGGTATCTGTGTGGTCGATTGAGTGGGAACCCTCGTCGTCGAGCAATAATTCCTGAACATCACAACAGAGTTAGCAACAATAAAACAAACACCTACAAAACAAACAAAGGGTTAGCATGCAATGCAGTATGCTTATTTGTTTCCAAGGTATCCGGCTTGGCATTCAGTTTTGACCCTTCCAGACCCTTGAAGATGCTGTTGAAGTTGCTTTCGAAGTAAACTAGGATGGAACAAACTAATACATATATTACAAAAGGCCAATGGTACACAGTTTGTTTTACAAATACAAGCCCTCTGAGGGGTCAAAATACATTACAAGAAAGTAAAAGTACATGGAATGAAAACAACAACAAGCAAATGGTCAAACACCAAGACCAAACTCATCCTCCCGAACTTCCTTGAGAAGTGCTTCGGTCACAGGATCAGCTGGACGCTCCGTGAGATTCCTGATAAGGAGGTTCCGGGTAGTAACAGCTGCAGTTAGCTTTTTGTGTTGACTTTGGTCCTTTGACCTCTTCACTCCGGCTCTGATCTTCAGTTCTGACATCTCCCTCTGGGCTGCTGCCAGGGCTTCTTGCTGCTCTTTTGCACTAGCTTCCATCTGCTCTATCTTGTCTTGGACCCTCTTGTCCTCCTGAGTACGAGCCTCGGTGATCCTGACCCACCTAGCCTGACTCTCCTTCAGATACAAATCAGTCCTGGCTTTCTGGAACTGAGCTTCCTTGCAGGCATTCTTCAAGATTTGTTCTCCAGCCCTAGACTTCTTAATGTAATCTTCAGACTTCTCAATTCTAGCCAGATGCTCCACCTTCAACTTCTCCAACCTCTCAATATCCAGTCTGCCATCACTCCTTTCCCAGAGGGTCTTCTGTAGGGCCTGAGTCAGCTTCTCATTCCTCTCTTTTAATTTCTCAAACTCCTCTAAGCTGACAGTTGCTGGAGGTGGTGTTGTGGAAGGCCCGGGCATATCTTCTATAGTAAAGGGCATCCCAGAGAATTGAGCCCTGGCATGGGACCAATCATAGTATTGTGCTGATGCCACATTGTTACACTTTCCCAGGATGGTCACCCCCTTGGTCTGCACATTATCCCAGGCCCAGGCTGCCCGCCTAACAATAGCCAGATTAAGCTTGTTCTCACAATAAAGAGTCTCAACCAAGTCCTGTGCCTTAGGAGTGTGGACCAGTGCATAGCCCAATTGTCTTTTGAACAGCAGAGGGTTGTAATTAATACTACCCTTAACTCCTATTAGGGGCACATTGGGAAAATGCCCACAGCTGGTGATGATAGCCCTGCCTTTTGTGTTTTGAGTGCACCACCTGATATCAGCTGAAGTTAGAGTAGTAAGTCTTCCAGCCCAGTTTCTCTGCTGATGAGGATTCAAAAATGCATCTGCCCTGGGTAGGTGCCTGAGAAGCCAAGTATGGAACAAAGGAGCACATCATCTTACTAATCTTCCCCTCTGCTTTTCATTCCTCTGATGCACTGAATAGTAGAGATCTCCTAATAAGGTTGGCACTGGGTTCTTCAGGATGAAAAGATGAATTGCATTCTTACTAATGAATCGAGGCTCATCTGCAAATAATACAATCCCATATATGCTCAAGGCCAACAAAGCACAGACTGCTTTCCACTCTCCTAAAGAAGCTTTCAGGGTAGCTTGAGAGATCAAGAAATCCAGATGCAAGCCAGGGATTCCAGCCTTAGAAGTCATATACTGCCCAATCAGGACTGGTTCCAGATGCAATGCCTTTGCTACCTCTTCATTACCAGGAAAGACCATCTCAGGGTTGAAAGGGACTCCACCCCTGATAGGTATACCAACTAATGATGAGTATTCTTCCAATAGAGGGCCCAGCTGAAAGTCTTGAAAAGTGAAACATCTCAGTGGGGGATCATAAAACTGAAGGCAAGTGTGGATCAGGCTTCTCTGAGAGGGGTCCAGATCCATAACCATATCAAGTATATCTCCATGGTGTTCCCTGAACAGTGGTATATGGTCTGGAGTGATCAGGGTCTGAATCCTCCTGATGTCTGCTAACTCTGGCTGGAAGAAGTGGTAGGTGATGTTGCTCTTTTTAGGTGCCATGATGTTGAGACTGACTGGAGACAAGTGCTGATGATGATACTGAAGAATGGGCCACTGACTGGCTGGTGCAGGTGACCGAAGTAGATAGCTGATAGCTGAAGCAGGTGCTGATGAAGATAGGTCAATACTGAAGATGGGGTCAAAACCAAAACCAAATGAAGATGGATACCCTGAAACACAAATAAGCAAATGTCAATATGATGCAATGATTATGTATGCAAAATGATATGCAAGGGTTTGTGACTGAGCTGGATCTGATCAAGTGCTCTAATATAAGTCCATGTGTGTAAGAAATCCAGATGGAGGTCTATAAGTCCAGTAACCAAGGTGGGGGACTCAAATAAAGAGCCACATGTCCAGGGTTTAGAATCACAAGAACTGTTCCAACATGGAGTATTCTTAATCAAACAAAGTAACAGGGTATTCTGAGGTTAAGTGTACCTGCAAACCTGTAAACAGCCCAACCCCCTCATAGGTGATGTTCTAAAACAAGGATCCTCAGACTTGGATCAGTTATGAGAAGTGTAAACACTTCTAACCCGGAGGTACAGTGTTTACAATAACCATAAAAGTTCCTCCTCTAATTCACCTCAGTTTCTGAAGGTCAATACTAAAAGGTCATCCAGACTTAGCAGGCTTCCCAGATAGCCCTAGTACTGCAGGAAATCTGCAACACAGAGTTCTCGAGAAGAAACCCATATCTGAACCGTGTTTCATATTCCCGCACCAGACCGAGATGGAATGGGAAAGAATATGATTCACTCTAGCCTAGGTGTCACTCAGGTCCCAGGTATAGGACCTTAACTCTCAGTAGAACCCCACCCACCAAAGCAAACAAACAGATCCAGCCAGCACAGTATGACAGTATGATATATGCAAAACTATAAAGAAAGCAGTAAACAACTATACATAAAGCAAAAATAAATACAAATATACAAACACAAATAAGCACATAACACCCCAGTAAACACAAATCAATCAAGCGCTAGGAGGAACCCACAAAAAGAACCAGAAGCCCTGGTTACAGTATAAGGGTCCCCAGCAGAGTCGCCAAGCTGTCGCTCCCGATAGATGGGGAATGGCCCAGATAAAGGTACAGACGCGAACGGTCGGCGAGAGGGACAATGAGAACACACAGCCGTGAACTCACTGGAGATGAATAGAGTCGCCAGCTCGGCATTTTTATCCCGGAGGAAAGGCAATGCTGCATAGACCTAGAAAAGTATGGATAAGACGGTTGCGAACCAGAGAGACTGAGAAAGGGGGTTGGTTACAACCTGGGAAGGTATTAGCACCCAGATTGTCCGCCGTACTCGACGGGATCCACGCTTAAAAGATTTGTGCTTTAAGGGGTAGTGTCTGTGCAATTTGTGTATAAAGAGCTGGAAATGGATGTACAGGTGTCAGTGTAAAAGAAGTGTGAAGTGGGTAAATGTACAGTGTCAGTGTAAGAATGAGAATGAATTGCTCAAGACTATGAGGCTTAAAGGACAGTGCTGGAAAGAGGGGGGATGTACAGAGACTTTTGTTCGATAACTGTTAAGTTATGCCTACGTATCCTCTCGTGCAATGAGGAAGTCAGAACACTGTAGTTCGACCCAAAGAGACTGAAAGATGAATTGACTTGTGAACTGCTTACTTGTCTATGCTCAAGTGTATGACCTGTCTGGCTCAGGTGCAAACTGTCTTGCATTAGACGGAAGAAGCGAGTTCTCGTTTGTGAGTGAATGAGAAGAGAAAAGAATCCCGGAGGAGACGATTATTGTTTGTTTTTTGTGTTTTCAGTCTTTTATTGCTTTTGAAAGTTTGTCATAAGTTAATGAGCTTAAGCCTAAACCAATGGATTAGTAAACTCATCACATCCTCCCTCTGATTAGGGGTAGTGAGAATACTTTAAGTGTGAAGTCAGATTCTCACACTTAATCACCATGGTGTAGGATTAAGATCATTAACCTACTTGTGATTATTTAGATGTTTTTGGTGTTTTTGTTTAGTGTTGAGTAATGAGGTTAAGCCATAATCAAAGATTAAACAGACTCATTACACCATCCTAATAGAAGGATAATAGATGAGAGTGTTTAAGCTGAGGAAAGCTCCTCAACTTAATCCATGATTAGGGATTAAACTCATGACAAAACAAACCTTTGATTAAGTGGATTTTATTTAATGATATGATGAAGAAGTGATTTTTAGGGTTTGTAAGACAACTTGAGGGGGACTTGTCCATTAACACTAGGGTTAGTCCTTCTTAACCAATTAAGGAAGAATTAGAACCCTAATGCAAGGCCCAAGTTACAAGCTTGATGTCTTGATGATTATTAAGTGAATTGATTAAAGGAGTTAAACACATTAAGGGTTTAACACTTAGGATTAAAGTTATACACTCCATCCTAATAGAAGGATGCAGGCATAAGCTTAATCACAAAGCCTTAAAGCCTTTAGGGTTTAGTCCCTGATTATGAGATGAGAAGAGAAGACTCAAAGAGACACAAAGGTAAAACTAAGTGGGGAGACTAATCAAAACCCTAATCATTGTCATGCTTGGTTGTTCCTAAGGTTTGTGAGGTTTACAAGAGAAAATCTTCAATGGAACCACCAGGAAGCAGATGAAAGGATCAGGAGAAGCAAAGTAACTTGCTTCATTTAAGAAGTCAAGTCACTTGAAGAAAGAAAGTAAGAAGCAAAAGAAAGAGCAAGATCAATCTCATACACAAAGTAAAATGCAGCAAGGATGCATGAAGGAGATGAAAAGAAGTTGTGAGAAGTGAAGGCAAATTCACTTCTCAAAGTTGCTTACCACCTGAAAAGTTAGTGAAAGGAATGCAATGAAATGCAAAATGGAATGAAATGGCATGATGCAAACCAAAACCAGCAGCATATATGAGATGATAATGATGCTATGAAATGATGCAAACATGAATCAAGACATGGGGATGATCACATGAACCAATGGATGCAAATGGAGCAAGTTTAGAACCATGAACATACATGAAAAGTTATGAGATGCATATGGCATACAACATGACAAATGCAAGGTGCAATGATCAAACATGCTTTCAATATGTCTTATGATGTCAAATGAATCAAATGGAAGCATGTAATGTCATGGCAAGTCATGTTATGCAAGAAAATGCAAGGTGGATGCATATGGAAGCCCAAACTAGGGTTTATGAACAATACATCAAACAAAAATCAAAATCAGAAGCAAACCCTAAGATAAAAAATTGAAAATGCCACTCAAAGGACCCCTAATCCTATTCTAACTCACTTCCCAAAGGAAAAGCTTCAACTCCTAACCAAGTTCAAGTTATGGTTTTCTTAAGATTTCTAGGGTTTTAGGGTTCTTAAACAAGAAAATTATCAAACAAATTGAAAATGGAAGATCAAATCATGGCCATTTAATCTCAAAAACTACATGCTAAACACAATGCAATTCAAGAAGAATCAATGTCCAACCCTTCATGGATAGACAGAAATGATTTTTGGAACTTTGGATCAAATTAATGCATAAAAATGATTTTAAATCAATGAAAAATTCTCAAAATGCATCAAGATCAAAAAATAAATTTGGTTTGAAGGTTGGACAATGTTTCTAAATGTCTTAGAACATTTCATGAATTTTTTGGTGATTTTTAAATACCTAAAAGTATTTTTAATAAATTAATTCCCATTAATCAATTAAAAATAAACTTTTAAATATTTTAAAATACTCTTTTAATGCTAAAAATGAAAATAAAAATATTTTTGTGTTTTAAAAATTAATGAAACTCTTGACAAAAAGTTTCATAATTTTTAAAACAATTTTGCTATTTTAAATAAATTGTGGAAGTTTAATACAAAGAAAATGAAAAATAAAATAAATAAATGGAAAGTAATCTGATCTGATGGTGGAGATTTGAAGCTGAAGGAAAAGGGTTGACTGGCGCGTCATCCAATGGCTGTGGTTGGTTCTGATTAAATTAATTTAATTAAGATTAATTAAACTAATGAAAGGTGATTAGGGCAAAACAAATGAATCTGGGCCATTCAAGCACGAGGGAAGTCAATGGGGTCAACTAATCCAACGCTCTAAATTCAAATGCCATTTAATTACAGGATTAGGGTTAAACAAATTCAGGTGACCGGAGGGGAGCTCCGGTCATCTTCTCCGGCGACAACAAAACCCTAGATCATGATTCAGGCCACTATTCTTCAAATTAATGCCAGGGAAATGTTCCTCTACTCAAACCTTACTCAAATCAACTCTCAAAATAAATTTCTCATGCTTAAACTAAAGGAATCGAAGCCATGAAGTTTCACGGGCAAAGTTTCAGAGCCCTGGTAAATCCTCATTTCTCACTCATTTCTAATTCTAAACCCATCCCCATGACCAGCAAAGCATACACAATCAATTTTTAACATAAAAATCAAGCTCTGAAAAGTTGAAAACTTGAAGCTACCTGAAGTGATGAACTGTGAATTTGAGCTCTTCTGACCCTGCTTTGGTGCAGAATGCCTTCTCTGGACCCCCTGAAGCCAATGGAATGTTCACAACCTCTTGCTGGTGGCTATTTTGGAAGCTTGAGTTCTGATATGGCAGGTTTGGCAGTTGTGATTAGTAGGGTTTCAGGCTGCATTCATGGTGGATTCTGGTTCTTTTTTATGTGTTTGATTTGTTGGTGAAGAGAAATGGGGTGTTTGATGGCTGGAAAATGTGATTCGAAGAGAGAAGAGTTTTGGACAGTTTTGTGATATGCTATGTTCTGGCCAGCTTCAATGCTCAATGCTTTGCTATAACATCTCCAACTTGTGTGGATAGCCTGTGGGGCAGGTCAGTAGGGTGGCTGTTTACTGTGCCAAGAGTATGGGAGCCTTTTGCAAAAAAGTCAAGTATGTGTCCTTGAGAGTATGGGCCATGGCAGCAGCAGGTTCAAGTCATGTCTTGCTCCAGCTTGAGTTGAGGAGGGCCCTTGGATTGTTTGTAGCTGACTGCAACATATGGATGACAAGCTATGCTAGCTTTTGCAACTTGCCCACTTGATGTTTCCTCATGATTTTATGCCATGTACATGAAAAAACTCTTGCTGAATTTTGTTGCACAATGTTACATTTAGTCATGGCAATGTTTAGAGATCAGCTAGTGATCACATAATTCCTTGAAGAATGGTTTTGCCAAGAATCCCCCTTTTGCATACTTATGAAACATGCCTTATGGAACTTTGAAAATCAAGGCAAGCAATGCAAAATTCTTTAGGCCAATTCTGTTTTTGGGGTCATGTATGATCATGGGATGAAGCTTTGAAGTCAATTTGTAGTCACTAGAATGCTTGGTACATGAATTTGCAAATTTTCCAATTAGTGCATAACTTGAAAATTAGTGATTTTTGCCAACTTTAACACACCATAACTTTTGATCCAAGATGAATTAGGTCATGTTCTTGTACTTTTTTAAAAGGGAAAGATCTAATCTACAACTTTCATGACCAAAGTTTTCCCATTTGAAGCATTTTTGGATCAAAAAGCAAGGCTTGAAAAGTGGCATAAAGTGACATATTCTTTAAAAGTCAACCATGCCCTAAAAAGTCAACTTTGCAAAAACTTGTAATTCTTGAATTTTGTGAACTTCAAACCTCTTCCATGATCAAATAAAGATCAAATACACTCAAAATGATGAAGATCACCCCTTGGTTGGGTCATTGGGGGCCTCAGATGCCCTGATTTTGCACTGACTTGTCTAGAAAGTCAACTCTTGATCAGATGACTTCCCCATGGAATTTCTTCATGAAAATTGATATGCATACTCCCTATACCATATAGAGACCAATGGAAACAAGAATGACCAAACAATTTGGGGTTATGGCCTCTGAAACCAAAACCCTAATTTTAGGTCAACTGTGTAGTCAAACTTGGCTCTGCTTCCATACCAATCCCAGTTCTTGTGATTCCTTGGCATTTTTGACTTTGAGAGGATGTAATATGATATAAGAACACACATGGATCCTTTTGAAGTGATTGGTAGCCTTTGGAGTGGCTCAAGAAGCTTTTGGATTGCTCAGATCACAAACCCTAGGTGCAGATGACTTTGAATCTATGCAGTGAATCAAAATTGAGGTATGAGATGTTATGATTGTGTTTATGCATATGAAATGATCACAAGCCATGGTGTGAATGGGTGAGGGCAAATTTGGGGTGTTTACACCAAGGCACAGATCACCCGGATGCCATTCACCTTAGAAGATGTACCTGGACCATCTACAGTACAACCTGCAGCTACTGTCAGTTTGGAAGAGTTTGAGAGACTGAAAGAGAGGAACACTCAGTTCTCTGAAGCCTTGAAAAAGACTCTCTAGGAGAGAAATGACAGCCGTCTGGATATTGAGAGATTGGAAAGGCTCAGGATTGAGCATTTGACCAAGATTGAGAAGACGGATGACTACATCAGAAAGGCTAGAGCAGGGGAATTAGTACTGAAGAATGCTTGCAAGGAAGCAAAGACTCAGAAGGCTAGGGCAGAGCACTACTTAGAGGAAAGGCAGGCTAGGTGGATCAGGATCACTGAGGCTCATGCACAAGAGGATCAAAGGACCCAAGCTAAGATAGAGCAGCTGGAGGCTAGTGAAAAGAAGCATCAGGCAGCCTTGTTAGCAGCACAGAAGGAGATATCTGAATTGAAACTCCGAGCGGGGTTGAAGAGGTCAAAAGATCAGGATAAGCATAAGAAGTTAACCAGTGCCATTGTTACCAGGAACCTCCTCATCAGGACTATCACAGAGCACCCGGTTGGTCCAGTGACTGAGGCCCTCCTAAAGGAAGTCAGAGAAGATGACTTTCGGCTAGATGTTTGCCTCTTTTTGTTTGTGCTTCATTTTGATTGTATTTTCTTTTTGTTGATGTATTTTGACCCACCATGGGAATGTATTGTAATCAAACTATGTATCTTCACTCTTTGTAATATATATGGTTTGTATTATTTTTGGTGGGCTTTATCTCTCTCTACAACGTCATCAGCATTTCCTCGAGGTCTGGAAAGGTCAAAACCAAAGAACCAAACCGGATACCCTTGGAAGACAAATAGGCATCCTGCATTGCATACTAACATTTTCTTTGTTTTGTAGGTTTTTGTTTGTTATTGTTTCTCACTTTGTTGTGGTTTCAGGAAACATTGCTCGCAGAAGAGTGTTCCCTGTCAACAGAATACACCGGTACCCGACAAGAAACAACCTTCCGGGGCTACAGATGGATCAAGTTCAACAAGACCTGAATGAAGTGAGGGCCCAGATGGCCAATGAAAGGGTTGAGATGAGAAATCAGATGACTCAATTCATGACAGTAATGACTGGTCTAGCTCAGAGCCAGGAAAGACTAAGGGAGTTGGTTGAGCGACAAACTCCTGAGGAATACCATCCTGGTACAGGAAGTACCAGTAACAGCGATCACGTGCAGCCTCACACTGATCCACCAGAGTTTGGACCTCATTTGAACCCAGATATCAATGCCATAAGGAATACTCAGGGTAACACTGCTGGAGGAAGGGTCTTGCAGGAAGATCCTCAAGAAGAGCAGTTTACTGTGGTAGGGGCTGGAGACGAAGTTTACGGCCGTCGGTTGGATGAAAATGCAGAGAAGCTAAGGTCTCTTGAATCCCAAAACTCTCTAGGTTTTGATGTCATGGACATGGGGTTGGTGGAAGGGGTGAGAATTCCTCACAAGTTCAAACCCCCGTGTTTTGAAAGATACAATGGCACATCCTGCCCACGTACCCACCTTCAGTCATTCTTGGGAAGATTAAAAGCATACACCATGGACAAGAAGCTATGGATATTTTACTTCGAGGATAGCTTGACAGGGGCATCCCGAGAATGGTATTCCCACTTGATCAGAGCCACAGTAAGAAATTGGAAAGATTTGGCTGAAGCTTTTATCCGTTAGTATCAATATAACCTGGACATGGCTCCAAACATGACCCTTGTAATGGGAATGTCTCAGTCTTCCTGTGAAAGCTTTAGAGAGTATGCCCAAAGGTGGAGGCAACTGGCTGCTGCAGTTCAACCCCCTATGTCTGAAAGGGAGATGGCAAACATGTTCATGAATACTCTCCAGGGTACCTATATTGACAGATTGGCTGCATTTTCCTCCACCAGCTTTGCAGATGTGGTGATAGCTGGGGAAAGAATAGAGACCCTACTGAAGATGGGGAAGATCTCCGACAACAGTGCTAGCTCAAGCAGTGCAAGGAAGCCATTTGCTGGGCCTCGTAGATCTGGTGAGAAAAACTCTGTACACATGGGAAGAGGGAGACCCCAATACCTGCCCAGAACAGTTGTTGTTGTTACTATCCCTGCTCCACCTCCTCAGTATACTCAACAACCACAACACTTTCCTCAACAACAACAATTTCCTCAACAAAGATCATACAACAATAATAACAACAATCAACAACAACGCACTTTTCAATAGCGGCCATCTCAGATCAACAGGGTGATTGACCCTATTCCAATGCCATATGCTACACTGCTGCCACAACTCCTAAAGCTCAATCTTGTTGAGTTAAGGAAATTGGCTCCACTTGATCCTCAGAACCTTCTGAGAAACTATGATGTCGATGCTAGGTGTGCTTTTCATTCCAACGCACCTGGCCACTCTACGGAAAAATGCAGAGCTCTGCATATGAAGGTCCAGGATCTAGTAGATTCAAAGGCTCTGAACTTTGCACCACCTCCCAATGCCATGAAAAATCCTATGCCAAGCCACAGTGGGCCAAGGATTAATGCTGTAGAGGAAGGCTCACTCATGAGTTTTGTAGAAGACATTGCATGTATTCAGACACCTCTAGCAGAGGTTAAAGCCCAGCTTTTGAAATGCCAAGTGTTTCCAGGTTGTGAGTCCTGTTGTGAATCATGCAAACTTTCCGAGAATGGGTGTGCGAGCTTGAGGAATGGCATTAATGGCTTGATTAGAGAAGGCATTCTGCAAATTACAACCACTGCTTCTCAAAACCAACAACTCTTTTATCAACAACCAGGGATTCTTCTACAACTGCAACAACAATTGTTCCTACTAGTTCATCTACAACTTCAGCAACCATTTCTTCCTTCACTTCAACAAACAACAGTTCCATTTCATCTACTTCTACAACTCCAACAACCACCAACAATGATGTCTCCATTGTTACAATTTATTATGACCCGACAACGGTCCCAGACTCCAGCAACTTTCAACAATCTCAGCAACAATTTCAATCATGCTTCAATTCATCACCACCAACATCCACAAGAAGTCCTGTCACCATCTTTTATAATCCACAGACAATTATGGTTCCAACATCTGCTGCAGTGAGCCCAGTCACCATCACGGTGCCCGGGCCAATTCCATATGACAAAGATAGTGTTGTACCATGGCATTATGGTGTTGACCTTTACTGCAACGGAGAGAAAGTACTTCTTGATTCTTCTATTTACACTCCCCAAGTGGATAATGTCGGGCGAGGCGGAGGCTTCACCTGAAGCGGACGCCTCTTCACATCACAAGCTCCTAGAACCAATACTGAGGCAGAGGCTGCTGCCAAAGCCAAAGGAAAGAGTGTGATACCTGAAGAATCTGCTCCCAAAGAGACTCATAAATCCTGCTTTGATCAGGATGTGGATGAATTTATGAGGATAATTAAAAGAGGTGACTATAAGGTTGTGGATCAGCTCCACCAGACTCCTTCAAAGATCTCTATCATATCCCTGCTGTTGTGTTCCGAAGCCCATCGGGATGCACTACTCAAGGTTCTGCACGCTGCCTACGTGCCAGAAGAGATCACAGTGAATCAGCTTGAAACAGTTGTGTCAAATGTCAATACTAGCCATGGGCTAGGTTTCACTGATGCTGATTTGACAACAGAAGGACGTCACCACAACAAAGCTTTGCACATCACCCTGGAGTGCAAGGGAGCTGTACTATCTTATGTTCTTGTAGACATTGGGTCCTCACTCAATGTCTTACCCAAGAAAGCTCTTGTCAAGCTCTAATGTGATGGAATAGCTCTCCGACCATGTAATCTTGTGGACAGGGCTTTTGATGGCTCCAAAAGATCTGTTCGTGGAGAGTTGGAGCTTCTAGTGATAATCGGTTCGCAGGTCTTTAAGACCACTTTCTACGTGATGGACATACAGCCGGCCTACAGCTGTTTGTTAGGTCGACCATGGATTCACGCCGCAGGTGCAGTAACATCGACCCTTCACCAGAAACTGAAATATGAGTGAGAAGGACAGATTATCACCATCTCTGGTGAGGAGGACATCTTTGTTAGCCAGCTGGCTACATACAAGTATATTGAGATGGAAGGTGAAATCCATGAAACTATGAGTCAAGGGTTTGAGGCCCTGAATGTCAATGAGGCGACGACTGAAGTATTTGCTGCATCCCAAGAGGATAGGATGGGTACTTCAATTGTCTCCTATCAGCAAGCACGAAAGGTTGTTGAAGATGGTAATGCCCAAGGCTGGAGCAAGCTACTGCCAGTGGAGAAGAAGGAAGATAGATTCGGTTTGGGTTACAGACCATTCTGACAAGATCAATCAGAGGCTGCGAAATAGCCCAAGTTCATTAGTGGGGGGATGCTCACCCCAGATGCTGTTAACAACCTGGAAGACGAGGCGGAAAGCGACCGCAACCTGGAGAGCTGGATACGTCCAAGGATCCCGGGGCACCTAGTCCTTAACTGGTCTTTTCAGGAAATTATAAGGGTTACTCCCGCCGAGTAATTATTATTTCCTGTCTTTTTTATCATGCATCAAGTCCTGCATCTTACCTAAGGTGTCAGGGCTCATTTTGTAATAGGGCCATATTGTAATTTTGTGCAAATAGATTAATCAATGAATATCGAACATCTTTTGCAAACGAGTCTCTTTTTCGCTCACTGTCTTTTCATTTTTCACTTTTGTACAAAAACAATAAAATGGCAATGTTTTCAAAATAAACAACTTCATTTTCACTTTTTCTAAAACGAGATTAAAATTGATCACTAAAATGAACAAATCTCAACCCTTGCAGAGATTATCCTCCAGATTGCACCAACAACAACACTGCTATGACCTTGTATGACTTCGACAATCAAATTAATCAAGCCGATGAAGGGGTTGAAGAAGAATATGAATTACCTGAAGAGTTAGCCAGGTTGTTGAGGAAGGAAGAGAAAGTTATCACTCCTCATCAGGAGGAGGTTGAAACGGTTAATCTTGGTACCGAAGAGGATTTGAAAGAAGTAAAGATTGGGGCCGGTCTGCAAGCTTCAATAAAGGAACAGCTTATTGACATGCTTCGAGAATACGTCGACGACTTTGCTTGGTCCTATCAAGACATGACGGGTCTGGATACTGATATTGTTATGCACAAGCTGCCATTAAAGGAAGATTTCCCTCCAGTGAAGCAAAAGCTACGCCGTACTCGTCCAGATATGGCCATGAAGATTAAAGAAGAGGTATAAAAATAGTGGGATGCCGGTTTCCTTGTTGTAACTAGTTACCTGCCGTGGGTCGCTAATATTGTACCAGTGCCTAAGAAGGATGGCAAAGTACGGATGTGTGTGGATTACCGGGATCTGAATAGAGCTAGCCCGAAGGATGATTTCCTATTACCTCACATCGATGTATTGGTCGACAACAGAACTCAGTTCTCGGTGTTTTCCTTCATGGATGGATTTTCAAGGTATAATCAGATCAGAATGTCACGTGAAGACATGGAGAAAACAACCTTCATCACACCTTGGGGCACATTTTGTTACAAGTTAATGCCATTTGGATTAAAGAATGTCGGTGCTACTTATCAACGGGCTATGGTAACGTTATTCCATGATATGATCCATAAAGAAATTGAATGCTATGTGGATGATATGATTGCCAAGTCCCTCACTGAAGAAGATCATCTGGTAAATCTGCTGAAGTTGTTCAAGAGTCTGAGAAAGTATCAGCTGAAGCTAAACCCCAACAAATGCACATTCGGGGTGCGATCCGGTAAGTTGCTGGGATTTATCGTAAGTGAAAAAGGAATTGAGGTTGATCCCGACAAGGTCAAAGCCATTCAGGAGATTCCTGCACCTAGGACTGAAAAGGAATTTCGGGGGTTCTTGGGTAGATTGAACTACATATCAAGGTTCATATCTCACCTCACTGCAACCTGTGAGCCCCTTTTCAAATTGCTAAGAAAAGAACAAACGGTCAGGTGGAACTAAGATTGTCAGAAGGCTTTTGACAAAATCAAGGAGTACTTATAAGAACCTCCAATTCTTATGCCTCCAGTTGAAGGAAGATCTCTAATAATGTACCTGACAGTATTAGAAGGATCAATGGGGTGTGTGTTGGGCCAGCATGACGAGTCTGGTCGAAAAGTGTATGCAATATACTACCTAAGCAAAAAGTTTACCGACTGTGAACAACGTTATTCACTGCTCGAGAAAACTTGTTGTGCTTTAGCGTGGGCTGCTCGCCGACTATGGCAGTATATGATGACTCACACTACTTTATTGATTTCAAAGATGGACCCTGTCAAGTACATATTTGAGAAGCCAACACTTACCGGAAGGGTTGCAAGATGGCCAATGATTCTAACAGAGTATGACATTCAATACACATCTCAAAAGGCCATCAAGGGCAGTGTACTGTCTGACTATCTAGTTGAGCAACCCATTGATGATTACCACCCCATGAGATTTGACTTCCCTGATGAAGACATCATGTTCCTAAAAGCAAACGATCATGAAGAACCTGTTCACACTGAAGGGCCTGACCCAGAAGAAGAATGGACAATGATGTTTGATGGGGCTGTCAATATGAATGGTCGTGGAGTTGGTGCAGTGCTCATTACACCGAAAGGAGTTCATATGCCTTTCTCGGCAAAACTTACATTTGCATGCACTAACAACGAAGCTGAATATGAAGCATGTATCATGGGTCTTGAGGAAGCCATTCACCTCAGGATCAAGACATTAACTATATTCGGATATTCAGCTTTGGTAATCAATCAGACCAACGACAAATGGTACACTCACCAAGAGCATCTGATCCCATATCGTGACTACACGAGGAGATTATTGAATTTCTTCACAACGGTCAAACTTGAGTATATCCCTCGAGACGAAAATCAGTTTACAGATGCTTTAGCTACCATTTCCTCCATGATCAAGGTTCAAGCTACCAATTTTGTGCCTCGGATTTCTGTATCCAGACTAGATCTACCAACGTACGTATTCTCCGTGGACATTGCTAAAGATGACAAGCCTTGGTTCCATGACATCAAATGCTTCTTAGAGGATCAAACATACCCACCTGGGGCATCACCCAATGATAAGAAGACATTAAGAAGGCTGTTTGGTAGTTTCTTCCTTAATGCTGATGGTTCATTATACAAGCGAAACTTTGATATGGTTCTACTCAGATGTGTTGACAAGAAAGAAGCAGACTTGCTGATGCACAAGGTGCATGAAGGATCTTTTGGTACCCATGTTGGAGGACATGCAATGGCTAAGAAATTATTAAGATCAGGTTACTACTAGATTACAATGGATGCAGACTGTTGTGCCTATGCCAGGAAGTGGCATAAATGCCAGATATACGCAGACAAAGTGCATGTGCCTCCAAATCCTTTGAATGTGATGTCTTCACCTTGGCCCTTTGCCATGTGGGGCATTGACATGATTGGAAATATTGAACCGACTGCTTCCAATGGCCACAGATTCATCTTGGTAGCCATTGATTACTTCACCAAATGGGTTGAAACAGCTTCATATGCAAACGTCACCATACAAGTGGTAGCCAGATTCCTGAAAAAAGACATCATTTGTCGATATGGAGTTCCCGAGCGAATAATTACTGATAATGGTTCCAATTTGAACAACAAAATGATGGCAGAACTATGTCGGGACTTCAAAATCCAACATCACAACTCTTGTCCTTACAGGCCAGAGATGAATGGCGTTGTTGAGGCAGCTAACAAAAACATCAAGAAGATTGTGCAAAAGATGGTGGTTACTTACAAGGACTGGCATGAAATGCTACCATTTGCCTTGCATGGGTATCGAACCTCAATCAGAACGTCCACTGGGGAAACACCTTACCAGCTTGTGTATGGTATGGAGGCAGTCCTACCTGTTGAAGTTGAGTTACCCTCCTTAAGAGTACTGATGGATGTAAAGTTGAATGAAGCAGAATGGGTCCAATCTCAGTACAATCAACTGAATCTGATCGAAGAAAAGAGATTAGCTGCAATCTTTCATGGGCAGTTATATCAAAAAAGAATGAAGAAAGCATTCGATCATAAAGTCAGGCTTCGGGAATACCAAGTGGGAGATCTTATGCTGAAAAGATTTCTTCCTCCTCATACAGAACACAGGGGAAAATGGACTCCAAATTACGATGGTCCATTCATAGTAAAGAAGGTCTTCTCTGGTGGAGCACTGATGCTCACTACTATGGATGGTGAAGATTTCTTATCCCCTGTGAATTCAGATGCATCTAAAAAATACTTCGCATAAAATGACCCGCAGGACATAAAACAGAATGTAAGTCCAGGAAAAAATAGGGCATCCCGGCGAGTCAAAAACAGAATAAAAGACTCGGGCAAAAATAAGGGAAAAATAAAAAAAATTGTACACCTGCTGAGTTGAAAAGCCGCATTGGACAGCTCAGGCAAAAATGGGTATCCCGGTGGATTGAAAACCCGAAAGGGCGATCCACGCAAAATCAGGGAATAAGTGAACAACTGCATTCTGAATTCGTCTGTATCATTTACAACACGGCAAGCTTCGAAAGGATAAAGCATCGGTCAGAATCAACCTTCTTCAGAAAGCAATATGAGAAGAACGTCAAGGTCATACAGGTCATAACAAAGGAAGCTCGCCGGAGCGTCGTCAACATTGCCAACACTTTTACTTTTCTCAATTTGTAACAATCTCCTCATTTCAGGGGATCTGCTTCTTTGACTGTATTTTCCAATTCAGGGCACCCAAATTAATAAAATCATATTTTCAATCACACATCTCGTACATTTTTGTTTCTTTTGCAAAATGTCCAATATCCATGATACAATATTTGCATAAAACAAATGAGCCATCCTTAATAAATGCTTGTAGGAAATATGTTTACTCTCAGGAACATCTAATTCCTATAACGGAATCCGGTAAAGGGATACCTCGGGATGCTTGTACGTTTCATTTGTCTTAACAGGTTGCAGGTATTCAATACGCAGCATGAGGCATGGCAAACACTGAATCCCCAACATGCTATTTCCAGAAGTTACCGCCTCCACAAGCAGTATCTGAAATGCTTTTTCCCCCAGCAGAGTTGTCAAAGCCTCCTCATCCCCATCATAAGTTTATTCAACAGAATCTTCCTCAGCCGGGACCCCCACAAAGTTCTCTAGGAAGATCGTTCAGTGACCTTTTCTTCCCCAAGAAGAGTGCCAGGCCTCTCAAAGATAAAAGAACTATCTCCCCGCAGAAGTTCCAGCCTCTCCCCAGAAGAGCAATGCCTGAGACTCTCACACAACAAAGTGACGAAAGCTTCTTTCTCCCCAGCTGGGTTTCTCCTTACAGGATATGTTTTTCAATGATCTATTTTCCCAAGCAGAGCCATATATCTTATCATATCGGCCAATGATCTTCCCTAGCTGGGACATTCCTCTAAGCAGATCAACCAGAAATCCAATCTTCAGTGGGATCCAAATCCCGGATCGGTTTCCCTTTGCATAATCATAGCATTCACATCATTTTCCCCCACAAAGTGTAGCATTCCGTTTAAATACGGAGCATTACGGCAAAAATCAAACATTTGCATGATCACAAGCCAGGTTCAAACCAGTCACCTGCAGATACCATCAATATCTCATCAGCAATGTATATAAGAGCTCACGTTCCCTGCAGATAAAAGCCAAAGCATCCTCTTTTGTACTCTCCAACACAAATACCTGTTTATATACTCTTTCGACACCCGTCCGTGTCATTATCATCCCCCGCGGATATAAGCCAAAATATCCTCTTTGCATTCAGGAACCTATATACACTCTCTTGACACCCGTCCGTGTCACCACTCCCTAGCACGGTTGCCCAATCACCTGTTGCAAACCAAACACTTCTTTATAACACACTCCTTTCGACACCCGTCTGTGACATCCTATCCCCACAGGTCGCCAAAACATCTTTTACACTCTCACATACAAATATTTGTCCATAACTTATACATTCTCTTTTTGACACTCGTCCGTGTCACCTTTCCCCAGCAAGTTGAAAAACTCATCCGTGTCTTGCTCATACTTCACAATACTCATTCATACTTATACAGATACTCATCCGTATCTTGTATACATATTCATTCCCCCAAAGATTCGACACTCGTCCGTGTTCTTTGTTAACCAGTTGGTACTCGTCCGTATCATCATCTCTGAACACGCTTCAGCGTTTGTTTCTATCGATACTCGTCTGTATCATGGTCTTAAGGATGCTCGTCCGCATCTTTAATCTATACATAGCGTCAAACACTTATACCTTTTATTCTTAAGCGTAAGCACTCGTCTGTGTTTACCATCTCCCCAACAGAAAAACTTTTCTCCTATCCATTCGTCCTATGTCATGATACTTTCGGCAGCCGTACCCTGCCAGGTGATCGTCCTTCACCTTTGGATGATCGTCCCTCATCCCTTTCCCCAGAGGAGTCTCCATTATTGGAAACCTTTTCTATCCGGCATTCGTCCTATGTCATGATATTTAGCAGCCGTCCCCTGCTAGGTGACCGTCCTTCACCTTTTGATGATCGTCCTTCATCATGTTATCCGATGGCCGTCCCCATCGTTGATTTTGTTATCCGACATTCGTCTTATGTCGTGATAAATCCCGAGAGCGGTCGTACCCTGCTAGGTGATCGTCCTTCACCTCTTGATGATCGTCCTTCGTCATGCTTATCCGATGGCCGTCCCCATCGTCGACCTTTTCTATCCGACATTCGTCCTATGTGTCGCTCCCGATAAATGGGGAATGGCCCAAATAAAGGTACAGACGCGAACGGTCGGCGAAAGGGACAGTGAGAACACACAGCCGTGAACTCACTGGAGATGAATAGAGTCGCCAGCTAGGCATTTTTATCCCGGAGGAAAGGTAATGCTGCATAAACCTAAGAAAATATGTGGATAAGACGGTTGCGAACCAGAGAGACTGAGAAAGGGGGTTGGTTACAACCTGGGAAGGTATTAGCACCCAGATTGTCCGCCGTACTCGACGGGATCCACGCTTAAAAGATTTGTGTTTTAAAGGGGTAGTGTCAGTGCAATCTGTGTATAAAAGAGCTGGAAAAGGATGTACAGGTGTCAGTGTATAGTGTATAAGTGATATGAAGTATGAAAGTGTCAGTGTAAGAACAGAGTGAAATGCTCAAGATCATGAGGCTTAAAGAATGAGGCTAGAAAGAGGGGGAATATACAGAGACTTTTGTTCGATAACTGTTAAGTTATGCCTACGTATCCTCTCGTGCAATGAGGAAGTCAGAACACCGTAGTTCGACCCAAAGAGACTGAAAGGTGAATTGACTTGATGAACTGCTTGTTTGCCTATGCTCAAGTGTATGACCTGTCTGGCTCAGGTGCTAACTGTCTTGCATTAGACGGAAGAAACAAGTTCTCGTTTACGAGTAAATGAGATAAGAAAAGAATCCCGGAGGAGACGATTATTGTTTGTTTTTGAGTTTTCAGTCTTTTATTGCTTTTGAAAGTTTGTCATAGATTAATGAGCTTAAGTCTAAATCAATGGGTTAGTAAACTCATCACATCTTCCCTCTGATTAGGGGTAATGAGAATACCTTAAGTGTAAAGTCAGCTTCTCACACTTAAACACCTTTGATGTAGGATTAAGATCATTAACCTACTTGTGATTATTTAGATGTTTTTGTGGTTTTTGTTTAGTGTTGAGTAATGAGATTAAGCCATAATCAAGGATTAAACAGACTCATTACACCATCCTAATAGAAGGATAATAGATGAGAATGTTTAAGCTGAGGAAAGCTCCTCAACTTAATCCATGATTAGGGATTAAACTCATGACAAAACAAGCCTTTGGTTAAGTGGATTTTATTTAATTATATGATGATGAAGTGAGTTTTATGATTTGTAAGACAACTTGAGGGGGACTTGTCCATTAACACTAGGGTTAGTCCTTCTTAACCAATTAAGGAAGAATTAGAACCCTAATGCAAGGCCCAAGTTACAAGCTTGGTGTCTTGGTGATTATTAAGTGAATTGATTAAAGGATTTAAACACATTAAGGGTTTAACACTTAGGATTAAAGTTATACACTCCATCCTAATAGAAGGATGCAGGCATAAGCTTAATCACAAAGCCTTAAAGCCTTTAGGGTTTAGTCCCTGATTATGAGATGAGAAGAGAAGACTCAAGAGAGAAACAAAGGTAAAACTAAGAGGGGAGACTAATCAAAACCCTAATCATTGTCATGCTTGGTTGTTCCTAAGGTTTGTGAGGTTTAAGAAAGAAATCTTCAGAGGAACCACCAGGAAGCAGATGAAAGGATCAAGAGAAGCAAAGTGACTTGCTTCATTCAAGAAGTCAAGTCACTTGAGGAAAGAAAGTAAGAAGAAGAGGAATGAGCAAGCTCAATCTCAAACACAAACATAAATGCAGCAAGGATGCATGAAGAGAAATGAAGAGAAATTATGAGAAGTGAAGGCAAATTCACTTCTCAATGTCACTTACCACCTGAAAGGTTAGAAAAGAAATGCAATGCAATGCTAAATATGATGAAATGACATGGTGAGAAACAAAACCAAAAGCATTTACATGGTGCTAATGATTCTATGAGATGCTATAAACATGAGGCAGCACATGAAAAATGATCATACAAGCTCATGAATGCAAATGAAGCAAGTTAAGAACCATGGACATACATGAAAAGTTATGAAGTGCACATGGCATACAACGTGGCAAATACATGATGCAATTATCAAACATGCTTTCAATATGTCTTATGATATCAAATGAATCAAATGGATGCTTGAAATGTCATGGCAAGTCATGTTATGCAAGAGAATGCAAGATGGATGCATATGGAAGCCCAAATTAGGGTTTATGAACAATACATCAAACACAAACCAAAATCAGAAGCAAACAACATTATAAAAAATTGAAAATGCACTCAAAGGACCCTTAATCCTATACTAACTCACTGCCCAAAGGAGAAGTTCCAATTCTTAACCAAGTTCAAGTTATGATTTTTTAAGTTTTCTAGGGTTTTAGGGTTCCTAAACAAGAAAATTACCAAACAAATGGAAAATGAAAGATCAAATCATGGCCATTTAATATCACAAACTACATACTAAACACAATGCAATGCAAAAAGAATCAAGGTCCAACTCTTCATGAATAGGCAGAAATGATTTTTTGAACTTTGGATCAAAATAATGCATCAAAATGATTTTAATTCAATGAAAAATTCTCAAAATGCATCAAGAACAAAAAATAAATTTGGTTTGAAGGTTGGACAATGTTTCTAAATGTCTTAAAACATCTCATGAATTTTTTGGTGATTTTTAAATACCTAAAAGTATTTTTAATAAATTAATTTTCATTAATCAATTAAAAATACACTTTTAAATATTTAAAAATACTTTTTTTAATGCTAAAAATGAAAATAAAAATATTTTTGTGTTTTAAAAATTAATGGAACTCTTGACAAAAAGTTTCATAATTTTTAAAACATTTTTGCTATTTTAAATAAATTAGGGAAAACAAATGAAATAATATGAAATTTAAATGAATTTTTTACTGAAAAATGAAAAGTAATCAGATCCAACGCGTGAGATTTAAACTGGCCAGGGCGGGAGTTGACTGCGCGCGGGTTTGGACGATCCAAATTCAAACTCAGCTAATTAATGTTTATGCCCTAATGACACCCTTAATTACTTTCAGGCGACCGGAACAGTGTTCCGGTCGTCTTCTCCGGTCACCCCAAAATGCTAACTCTCTACACACGCTTCTAAAATGAAATCTAAGAACACAGGAATGATCCCCACTCACTCACGAATCAAAACCCCAACTCAAAACAAATTTATCATCCCTACAATGGCTGAATCGAATCAATCTATTTCTAGGGCAAAAAGTTTCAGAAGCATGGTAAACTCTCATCTCTCCACCATTTTCAAAACTAAAGACACATTCATGATCAGGAAGGCATATAGAACAACTTAAGAACTTTAAAAATGATTTCTGGAAAAAAAGTTCTTGATCTACCTGAGTTTCGAAGCTTTCACTCTTGCAACTTTCTGTCCCCTTCCTTTGATGAAAACCACTCCTTGTGACCCCCTGATGATGTCTGGATGCTTAAACGAAGTTTATGTTGGCTGGTTAAGGAGTTTGCACAGCTTCTGCTCAAGCTCAGGTGAAAATGGTGTTGGTGATTCAGGCTGTTTCAGGCAAAGGTGAAGGGTTCTTCATGACCAGGATGATGAATGGAGAAGGTTTATGAAGTTTGTTCAGGTGTTTATGAGCTGTGGAATGAGATTCGAAGGTTCTGGCTTTGGGGGTGAAAAATGGGGAAGCTCAGTTCTTGCTTGGTTCAGGCCTAAGTCTTGCTGGTTTTGGCTCAGTGAAGCAAGGTGAATTGATCAGTGGATTTGGTTTTTGTGTTTGTGAGCTGTGTAGAGAGATTCGAAGAGAAATGCTTGAGGGAGTGAGTTTGTGAATGTGTTCTTGTGGTGTGTTTCAGCCTGGCTTGTTAAGTGAAATGGCTAGCATTTGGCTTGCATAAAATAATCTCATTGGTCAGATGATGTGACCTGGCCTGCTGTGATAGGTAAGTTAACTTTTGCAAATTGTCAACCTTTATGTAAGAGAGGCATGGGTTGTGTTCTAGGCTAGTACAAAGGTGTGGGCTGGCGCAGCATGGTGTGTGAGAGATGCTAGAATGGTTCAGCAGCCAAGGCAACTAGTGGGTGAGGTGTGATGATGGTTTTTGCAAGTTGTTCACTTTTGGTTCATATGAAAAGATCTTGCTATACAAACCATGAAACATGAGAAATCTTGGTTCAAATCTGATTTTTAGGTCACATGTGATGTTTGTGTGATGGTTACACATGAATTAGAAGTTACAAATGCCTTGGTACAAAGTTTTTGCAAGTTTCTCATTTGAGGCATATCTTGAAAATTAGTGATTTTTGCCAACTTTGACACACCATAACTTTTGATCCAAAATGAATTAGATCATGTTCTTGTACTTTTTGAAAAGGGAAAGATCTAATCTACAACTTTCATGACCAAAGTGTTTCCATTTGAAGCATTTTTGGATCAAAAAGCAAGGGTTGAAAAAGTGGCATAAAATGACATTTCATGAAAAGTCAACCATGCCCTAAAAAGTCAACTTTGCAAAAACTTGTAATTCTTGAATTTTGTGAACTTCAACCTTCTTCCATGATCAAATAAAGATCAAATACACTCAAAATGATGAAGATCACCCCTTGGTTGGGTCATTGGGGGCCTCAGATGCCCTGATTTTGCACTGACTTGTCCAGAAAGTCAACCTTTGATTAGGGGGCTTCCCCATGGAATTTCTTCATGAAAATTGATATGCATACTCCCTACACCATATAGAGACCAATGGAAACAAGAATGACCAAAAAAATTTGGGGTTATGGCCTCTGAAACCAAAACCCTAATTTTAGGTCATCTGGGCAGTCAAGCCTGGCTCTGCCTCCATACCAATCCCAGTTCTTGTGATTCTTTGGAATTTTTGACTTTGAGAGGATGTAATATGATACTTGAACACACATGGACCCCTTTGAAGTGATTGATGGCCTTTGGAGTGGCTCAAGAAGCTCTGGGATTGCTCAAGTCACAAACCCTAGATGCAGATGACTTAGAACCAGTGCAGTGAATCAAAATGTGACATGAGATGCTATGATTGAGTTTATGCATATGAAATGATCACAAGCCATGGTGTGAATGGGTGAGGGCAAATTTGGGGTGTTTACAGCTGCCCCTATTCAAACATGAGTTAGCTGTGCAGGATGTAAGCAACGGCTTAACAGGCAAACAAGATAACTTGTGGTTGAATATCAAAGACAGTCCAAAATTTGCACTCACAGAATGAAGAAGAAAAGGGATATAGATTGTAAAAGGAAAATAAAGTATATTGTAAAGTGTAGGCGACGGAGGACGACCGTCGAGCAGAGGATGACTGCTGGGTAAAGAGCAATGACGGGGACGGCCGGCATGTCGGGGATAAAAAGAATTATGATGGGGACGGCCATCAAGATAAAGTTGTAAAATTCTCTGGGGATTAATGAAACATGACGGGGATGGCCACCAGGTTCATAAAGTAACCAACGATGGGGACGGCCATCGGGCTAAAAAAAGAAAAGGGACCACGACGGGGACGGCCATCGAGTTAAAGAATGAATGAAATAAACAGATGATGAGGTACGGTCATCAAAGGTAAAGGACGATCACCTAGCAGGGGACGGCTGCTCTGTTGGGGTTAAGATGAGGGACGGTCATCTTAGGTGGAGGACGACCACCTGGCAGGGTACGGCTGCCGAAAATATCGCGACATAGGACGAATGCCGGATAAAAGGTCAACGATGGGGACGGCCATCGGATGAGCATGATGGAGGAAGACCATCAGGAGGTGGAGGATGACCACCTAGCAGGGGACGGCTGCTCTCAAGGTTTACCATGACATAGGACGAATGTCAGATAACCAAAATCAACAATGGGGACGGCCATTGGATAAAATGATGAAGGACGATCATCAAGAGGTGGAGGACGACCACCTAGCAGGGGACGGCTGCTGAAAATAACAACGATGGGGACGGCCATCGGATGAGCATGATGGAGGACGACCATCAAGAGGTGGAGGACGACCACCTAGCAGGGGACGGCTGCTCTCAGGGTTTATCATGACACAGGACGAGTGTCAGATAAGAATGGAAATTTGCTTTGTTGTCTATTTACTGGGGAATAGTAAACACGGACGAGTGTTTATATCCAAGAAACAAAAGGTATAAGTGTTTAGATGTTAGTGTATAGATTAAAGATGCGGACGAGCATCCTTAAGACTATGATACGGACGAGTATCAGGCAGAAACAAGTACTGACACATGTTCAGAGATGATGATACGGACGAGTATCAACGGGTTAACAAAGAACACAGACGAGTGTTGCATCTGAAGGGACTCTTCTGGGGAATGGTAGACACAGACGAGTATCCACATTCGAGAAGACATAAGTGTTTGGGATTAAGGATGCGGACGAGCACCCTTAAGACTATGATACGGACGAGTATCATGTAGAAACAAACGTTAGACACATGTTCTGAGATGATGGTACGGACGAGTACCAACTGGTTAACAAAGAACATGGACCAATGTCGAATCTGTGGGGATATAAATGGTGTATATAAGATACGGACGAGTATCTGTTATGAGTAGTGAGTATGAGTATTGTATAGATGAATATTTTAACTGCTGGGGAGAGTGACACGGACGAGTGTCAGAAAAAGAAAAGTAGTATCGACAAGTATATGGGTTGTAAAAGTGTAGGCGACTGCGCTGGGGATATGACACGGACGGGTGTCAAGAAAATATAGATGTACAAGTATAGGTGAGTGCGAAGATGATGTCTTTGGCTTTTTGCTGGGGGTATGACACGGACGGGTGTCAGGAAGCTTCTATAGTACGAGTGGTTTTGTTTGCAAAGAAGGTTCAGGCGACTTTACTGGGGAGTGATGACACGGACGGGTGTCAAAATGAGCATACAAAGGTATTGGTGGATGTGAGGCAACTGCTTTTGCTGGGGACTCTGGGGAAATTTTGGGGAAAGTATTCTGTATATTGACGGATTGTCATTATTCACAAGTGTTCGATTCACAACATGACTTATGATTATGCTATGTATTTGATTTTTGCCGTAATGCTCCGTATTAGACGGAATGCTACGCTTTTGGGTGGATATGATGCGAATGCTATGATTATGCAACGATACTAATCCGGGGTTCGGATCCCACTGCCGCGAAGATCTCTGGCTGATCTGCTTGAAATAAGGATCCCAGCTGGGGATAAGATCATTGGTGGATCTGACGAGATGTATCTGCTTGGGGATAAAGGTCACTGATTGACATATCCTTGTAATATAGGACCCAGCTGGGATTTGTAGAAGCCTTCTGTACTCTGTTGTGACTCCTTCATGCGCTGCTCCTCCGAATAGAGGCTGAAACTCTGTGGGGAGATGATTCCCTGACTTTGTATTCTGTTGAGGAAGGAAGTTTGACATCTCGACTGGGAGGAGTGACAAGTGGCAAACTAGCTGGGGAAAGTTGTTGGCAACTCAGTTGGGGAGAAAACACCTGGGTGCTAAGACTGAGCGAGTATTGATTTGTCAGCTTGCTGGGGGTGAAGCTTTCATGCCCCAAGCTGTGCCTCGGATACTTGCAATCCTGAAAAGACAGAGAAACGCACAAGTATCCCCGAGGTATCCCTTACCGGATTCCGTCATAGGAGTTATACACTTCTGAGAGTAAGTATATTCCCTGCAAGCACGTGTTTTTATTTTTAGAGAAAAACATCTGTACTCATGCAATTAGTTTTTTAGAGACATCAGACATTCTTTACAAATGAAAATGTGTAAGACGAGACATGACTGAAAGATCTGATTTTATTAATTCGTGTGCCTTGAATTGGCAAGATACAGTCAAGGAAACAAATCTCCTAAGATGAAGAGACTTTTACAAATTGAGAAACAAAATGCTGGCGATGTTGATGACGCTTTCAAAGGGGCTTCCTCTTTCGCTATGAATCGTATGACTTTTGACGTTCTTCTCGTCTTGCTTTCTGAAGAAGGTTGATTCCGATTGAAGCTTGATCCTTTTGAAGCTTTCCAAGTTGTAAGTGATACAGACGAATTCAGAATGCAGTTGTTCGCTTATTCCCTTATTTTGCATGGATCGCCCTTTCGGGTTTTCAATCCATCGGGATACCCATTTTTGCCTGAGTTGTCCAATGCGGCTTTTCAACTCAGCGGGTGTACACATTTTTGTTTATTTTCCCTTATTTTTGCCCGAGTCTTTTATTCTGTTTTTTTACTCGCCGGGATGCCCTATTTTTGCCTGGACTTACATTCTGTTTTTGTGTCCAGCGGGTCATTTTTATGCGAAGTATTTTTTAACTGCATCTGAATTCACAGGGGATGGGAAGTCTTCACCATCCATGGTGCTGAGCATCAGTGCTCCACCAGAGAACACTTTCTTTACCACAAATGGTCCTTCGTAATTCGGAGTCCACTTGCCCCTGTGGTCTGTATGAGGAGGGAGGATTCTTTTCAGCACAAGATCTCCCACTTGGTATTCTCGGCGCCTGACTTTCTGATCGAAGGCTTTCTTCATTCTTTTCTGATACAGCTGCCCATGACAAATTGCAGCCAATCTTTTCTCTTCAATCAGGCTCAGTTGTTCGAACCGGGACCGAACCTATTCTGCTTCGTTTAGCTTAACATCCATCAATACTCGTAAAGAGGGTAATTCAACTTCAACCGGTAGGACTGCCTCCATACCATACACGAGCTGATACGGCGTTGCCCCAGTGGATGTTCTGATTGATGTGCGGTACCCATGCAAGGCAAACGGTAGCATTTCATGCCAGTCTCTGTAAGTGACTACCATCTTCTGCACAATCTTCTTGATATTCTTATTAGCTGCCTCAACAGCGCCATTCATCTTCGGCCTGTAAGGAGAAGAATTATGGTGTTGGATCTTGAAGTCCCGGCATAGCTCTGCCATCATTTTGTTGTTTAGATTGGAACCATTATCAGTAATGATTCGCTCGGGAACTCCATATCGACAGATAATATCTCTCTTCAGAAATCTGGCTACCACTTGCCTTGTAACATTTGCATAGGAAGCTGCTTCAACCCACTTGGTAAAATAGTCAATGGCGACCAGGATGAATCTGTGGCCGTTTGAAGCAGTTGGCTCAATCTTGCCGATCATGTCAATGCCCCACATGGCAAAGGGCCATGGTGAAGACATGACGTTCAAAGGATTGGGAGGCACATGTACCTTGTCTGCATAAATCTGGCATTTATGGCATTTTCTGGCGTAGGCACAACAGTCTGCATCCATTGTGATCCAGTAATAACCTGATCTTAGAAATTTCTTGGCCATGGCATGTCCTCCAGCATGGGTACCAAAGGATCCTTCGTGCACCTCGTGCATCAACAAGTCTGCTTCTGTCTTATCAACACATCTGAGGAGTACCATATCAAAGTTCCTTTTGTATAAAGACCCATCAGTGTTCAGAAAGAAACTACCAGCAAGCCTTCTCAAAGTCTTCTTATCATTGGAAGATGCCCCAGGTGGGTATGCTTGATCCTCCAAGAAGCATTTAATGTCATGGAACCAAGGCTTATCATCTTTGACAACTTCTGCTGCGAACACATATGCTGGTCTATCAAGTCTGGACACTGAAATCTGAGGTACAAAGTTAGCAGCTTGAACTTTGATCATGGATGAAATGGTAGCAAGAGCATCTGCAAACTGATTCTCGTCCCGAGGGATATACTCAAGCTTGACTGTTGTGAAGAAAGTCAATAACCTCCTTGTATAATCCCTGTAAGGTATCAGATGATCCTGGTGGGTGTACCATTTTCCGTTGGTTTGATTAACTACCAGAGCTGAATCTCCGAATACAGTCAATGTCTTGATCCTGAGGTCAATGGCTTCCTCAAGACCCATAATGCAAGCTTCGTATTCAGCTTCGTTGTTAGTGCAGTTGAAAGTGAGTTTTGCCGAGAAAGGCATGTGAACTCCTTTGGTTGTAATGAGTACTGCACCAACACCACGACCATTCATGTTAACAGCCCCGTCAAACATCATAGTCCATTCTTCTTCCGGGTCAGGCCCTTCAGTGTGAATAGGCTCTTCATGATCTTTCGCTTTTATGAACACGATGTCTTCATCAGGGAAGTCAAATCTCATAGGCTGGTAGTCATCAATGGGTTGCTCAGCAAGATATTCAGATAGTACACTGCCCTTGATGGCTTTCTGAGAGGTGTACTGGATGTCATATTCCGTGAGAATCATTTGCCATCTTGCAACCCGTCCGGTAAGGGCTGGCTTCTCGAAAATGTACTTAACCGGGTCCATTTTTGAGATCAATAAAGTAGTGTGGGTCAACATATACTGTCTTAGTCGGCGAGCAGCCCACGCTAAAGCACAGCAAGTTTTCTCGAGCAGTGAATAACGTTGTTCACAGTCGGTAAACTTTTTGCTTAGGTAGTATATTGCATACTCTTTTCGACCAGACTCGTCATGCTGGCCCAGCACACACCCCATTGACTCTTCTAATACTGTTAAGTACATTATCAGAGGTCTTCCTTCCACTGGAGGCATAAGGATTGGAGGCTCTTGTAAGTACTCCTTGATCTTGTCAAAATCCCTTTGGCAGTCTTCGTTCCACCTGACCGTCTGTTCTTTTCTTAACAGCTTGAACAAGGGTTCACAGGTTGCTGTAAGGTGAGATATGAACCGTGAAATGTAGTTCAATCGACCTAAGAACCCTCGAACTTCTTTCTCAGTTTTCGGTGCAGGCATCTCTTGAATGGCTTTGACTTTATCAGGGTCAACTTCAATCCCTTTCTCGCTTACAATAAAGCCCAACAGCTTACCGGATCGTACCCCGAATGTGCACTTGTTGGGGTTCAACTTCAATTGGTACTTCCTCAGACGCTTGAATAGCTTCAGGAGATTCACCAGGTGATCTTCTTCAGTAAGGGACTTGGCAATCATGTCATCCACGTAACATTCTATTTCTTTATGGATCATATCGTGGAATAATGTCACCATAGCCCGTTGATATGTTGCACCAGCATTCTTCAGCCCGAATGGCATCACCTTGTAACAGAACGTGCCCCAGGGTGTGATGAAAGTTGTCTTCTCCATGTCTTCAGGTGACATCTTGATCTGATTGTATCCTGAAAATCCGTCCATGAAGGAGAATACCGAGAACTGAGCCGTATTATCCACCAATACATCAATGTGAGGTAATGGGAAGTCATCTTTCGGGCTAGCTCTGTTCAGATCCCGGTAGTCAACACACATTCTTACTTTTCCGTCTTTCTTAGGTACAGGTACTATATTAGCGACCCACGGCGGGTAGCTAGTTACAGCAAGGAACCCGGCGTCCCATTGCTTTTGTACCTCTTCTTTGATTTTCATTGCCATGTCTGGGCGAGTACGGCGCAGTTTCTGTTTAACCGGTGGGCATTCTTCTCTCAAAGGCAGCTTGTGCACAACAATGTCGGTGTCCAACCCTGGCATATCTTGATAAGACCAAGCAAACACATCCACATACTCTTGAAGCAGGTCAATCAGTTGTCTCTTCACTGAGTTCTGTAAACCGGCCCCGATTTTAACCTCTTTCACATCTTCATCTGTACCAAGATTAATCGTTTCCACCTCCTCCTGATGAGGAGTGATAACCTTCTCCTCTTGTCTTAACAACCTGGCTAGCTCTTCATGAAGCTCGTAATCTTCTTCAACTCCTTCATCAGCTTGATTGATTGGATTGTCAAAGTCATACGAAGTCATAGCCGTGCTACTGTCGGTGCTGTCTGGAAGGCACTCTCTGCAAGGGTTCAGTTCGTTCATTTTAGTGATTGATTTTAATCTTGTTTAAAAAAGTGAAATAAAGTTGTCATTTTGAAAACATCGCCATTTATTTTTTGTACAAAAAGAAAAATGGAAAAACAGTGAGCGGAAAAGAAAAAAAAGACTTGTTTGCAAAAAGATGTCTGATATTTCATTGATTAATCTTGTTGCACAAAAAAGTACAGATGGCCCGATTACAAAATGAGTCTTGTCATCTTGGGCAAGATGCAAGACTTTGATGCATGCTATAAAAATACAGGAAATAATAATTACTCTGCATGAGTAACTCTTATAATTTCCTGGGAAGACCAGTTTGAGATACTGCTCCCCGGGATCTTTGGACGAATCCAATTCTCCAGATTGTGTTCTTCTTCCAGCTCGTCTTCCAAATTGTTGATAGCATCAGGGGTGAGCATCCCCCCACTGACAAAACCGGGCTTCTCAGCAGCCTCTGCTTGATTTTGTTGAGTTGGTTTGTAACCCAACCCAAATTTGTCCTTCTTCTCCTCCACAGATAAAACCTTGCCCCAGCCTTGGGCAGTTCCTTCTTCAACAACCTTCCGGGCTTGTTGGTAAGATGACATGGAGATTCCAGATACAGCAGATGCTTCATTAACATTCAAGGCCTCAAACCCTTGGCTCATTGTTTCATGGATCTCCCCATCCATCTCAATATACTTATAAGTAGCCAGATGGCTAACAAATATATCCTCCTCCCCACAGATAGTAACGACTTGGCCTTCCCACTCAAATTTTAACTTCTGGTGAAGGGTAGACGTTACTGCGCCAGCGGCATGAATCCATGGTCTACCCAACAAACAGCTGTAGGCAGGCTGAATGTCCATCACGTAGAAGATCGTTTTAAAGGTTTGCGGGCCAATCGTTACAGGAAGCTCAATCTCTCCCAGAACCGATCTCTTAGAACCATCAAAGGCTCTTACTACCAGGTTACTGGGAAGCAATGCCAATCCTTCATACTCTAGCTTCACCAGGGCCTTTTTCGGTAAGACATTTAGGGATGACCCTGTGTCTACTAGCACATGGGAAAGGACTGCACCTTTACATTCCATGGTGATGTGCAAGGCCTTGTTATAGTTGCGGCCTTCCGTTGTCAAGTCAGTATTGGTGAACCCTAGCCCATTGCTAGCAGTAACATTTCCAACCACGGTTTCCAACTGATTGACGGTGATCTCTTCAGGCACGTAAGCTGCGTGCAAGACTTTGAGTAGTGCATTCCGATGGGCTTCGGAGCACATGAGCAGTGATAGGATAGAGATCTTGGATGGCGTATGGTGAAGCTGATCCACTATTTTGTAATCACTCTTTTTGATGATTCTCATGAACTCATCAACTTCTTGATCGAATGGTGTTTTCAAAGCTTCCTTAACAGTTTGATCTTCCTGCACCGGGCTCTTTCCTTTTGCCTTGGCAGCAGCTTCTGCTTCGGCAGTGGGTCTCTGAATTTGTGGAGCAAAGAGACGTCCGCTTCGAGTGAAGCCTCCGCCTCCTCCCACATTGTCTATTTTTGGTGCAGGTGTTGATGGTTCAAGAGTGATTTTCTTTCCTTCGCAGTATACGTCAGAGCCGTAATGCCAAGGGATGGCCTTACTGCTTTCATAAGGTACTGGTCCGGGCACTGTGACAGTGACTGGACTAATGACTGCTGCAGAAGGGACTGTGATAGTTTGTGGATCATAATAAATTGTGACTGGTGCTCTGATGGGAGCATCACTTTCTGAGTTGTAGGCAGAGTTACTTTCAGGATCATAAAATATTGTGACAGTTGAGACATCTTCATGATTTGTTGTTGTTGTTGTAGGAGGTATTGTCGGAAGGATGGGCGTTGTTGTTGTAGGAGTTTCAAAATGGAGTGATGCTGAAGTTGTAGAAGGAACATTTGCTGATAGCCGATCAGTTGAGATGACAGATGAAGTACTTGTTGATGAAGCTGAAGAGTTGTCGGGAACAATGGTTGTTGCAGTTGTAGGAGATACAGGAATTGTTGCTGATGAGATTGCTGGATTTGTTGGAAATAATGTGATGATTTGAAGCTGGCCACTCCGAATGATACCATCTATGCCATTCCTCAAGTTATCGCACCCATTTACTGAAATATTGCAGTAAGCACACCCTAACTCACACCCTGGGAACATTTGACATTCGAGGAGTTGAGCCTTAATTTCTACCAACGGCGTCCGAATCTGACCCACACTGGTTATTAAATAAGACGGCTCGTCTTCTTCAATTGCATTGATCCTGGGACCACCGTGGTTTGGCATGGGGTTCTTATTGACATTGGGTGGTGGTGCGAAATTCAGGGCCTTAGAGTCTACCAGGTCTTGTACCTTCATGTGCAAGGCTCTGCACTTTTCCGTACCGTGGCCAGGTGCATTTGAATGGAAGGCACATCTGGCATTGGAGTCATAATTCCTGGGTAGACTATTGGGATCTGGAGGTGCCAACGTCCTTAGCTCAACCAGGTTGAGTTTCAGGAGTTGTGGCAGCAATGTAGCATATGGCATAGGGATCGGATCGATCACCCTATTGGCTTGAGATGGCCTCTGCTGGAATGGCCTTTGTTGGTTATTGTTGTTGGTGTTGCTGCTGTTGTAGTTTCTCGGAGGGTACTGAGCTTGTTGATGATACTGAGGTTGTTGCTGATAGTTTTGCTGCGGAGGTTGATAAGCTGGTTGTGGATGAGCTGGAGCGGGAATGGTGACTGCTGCCACAGATCTATGAACATATTGGGGCCTGCCCCTGTTGGTGTGGATGGCATTGGTCTCACCAGTCCTTCTTGGGCCTGCAAAAGGCTTTCTTGCATTACTGGATGAGCTTGCACCGTTGTCTGAGATCTTACCCATCTTCAATAGGCTTTCAATTCTCTCCCCGGCTATGACTACATCTGCAAAGCTGGTAGATGAGAAGGCAGCTAGCCTATCAATGTAAGTCCCCTGAAGGGTGTTCATGAACATATCAGCCATCTCCCTTTCTGACATAGGTGGCTGGACAGCAGGAGCAAGCTGTCTCCATCTTTGAGCATATTCTCGGAAGCTCTCTCTAGATGACTGTGACATTCCCATTAGGAGGGTCCTGTTGGGTGCCATATCCAGATTATACTGATACTGTCTGATGAAGGCCTCTGCCAAGTCCTTCCAGCATCTAATAGTTGCTCTTGTCAGATGGGAATACCATTCCCTCGAAGCTCCAGTCAAGCTATCCTCAAAATAGAACATCCACAGCTTCTCGTCCATGGTATAGGCTTTTAGCCTCCCGAGAAAAGATTGTAGATGGGTCCGGGGACAGGAAGTCCCATTATACTTCTCAAAGCATGGCGGCTTAAACTTGTGGGGAATCCTGACCCCGTCTACCAAGCCCATATCCATAACATCAAAACCCAAAGAGTTTTGAGACTCCAAGGATCTTAACTTCTCGGCTATCTCATCCAACCTTCTATCATAAGCCTCTTCCCCAGCTCCCATCACTGTGAACTGATCTTCCTGGGGGTCTTCTTGCAGTACCCTCCCTGCTGTGGCAGGCCCTTGTATATTGACAGGGATGTTGGCCTCTGGATGGAGGTGGGGTCCAAAGACTGGGGGATTAGCATGAGGTTGGACTCTTTCATTGTTGCTGGTCCCAGCAGTCCCTGGCTGATGGTCTTCCTGGTTTCTCCCTTCTACCAGTGCTCTGAGCCTCTCCTGGCTTTGAGCCATGTTGTTCATTACCTCCATAAACTGCGTCATTTGAGTTCTCATTTCCAACCTCTCGTTGGTCATTTGGTTCCTGACCTCCGTAAGGTCCTGCTGCATCTGATCCATCTGTATGCCCGGAAGGTTACTGCGGGTGGGGTACCTGTGTGGTCAGTTGAGTGGAAACCCTCGTCGTCGAGCAATAGTTCCTGAGATCACAACAGAGTTAGTATCAAATAAACAAAACCCTACAAAACAAGGTAAAAGGTTAGTATGCAATGCAGTGTGTCTATTTGTTCCCAAGGTATCCGGCTTGGCACTTGGTTTCGACCCTTCCAGACCCTTGAAGATGCTTGTGATTTTGCTCGAAGAAAACTCAGATGAAACAAACCAACACAAATATATATTACAGAAAGTAAAATAATACAATTTGCTCTTTTTACAACATAAGCCCTCTGAGGGGTCAAAATACATCATAAGAAAAGTACATAGAATGAAAGCTACAACAAACAAAAAGGTCAAACACCAAGGCCAAATTCATCCTCCTGAACCTCCTTGAGAAGTGCTTCAGTCACAGGATCAGCTGGACGCTCCGTAAGGTTCCTGATGAGAAGATTCCTAGTAGCAACAGCTGCAGTTAGCTTCTTGTGCTGACTTTGGTCCTTTGACCTCTTCACTCCAGCTCTGATCTTTAGCTCAGATATTTCTCTCTGGGCTGCTGCCAGGGCTTCTTGTTGCTCTTTTGCACTAGCTTCCATCTGCTCCATCTTATCCTGAGTCCTTTTGTCCTCTTGAGTACGGGCTTCGGTGATCCTGACCCACCTAGCCTGACTCTCCTTTAAATACAAATCAGTCCTGGCTTTCTGGAACTGAGCTTCTTTGCAGGCATTCTTCAAGATTTGTTCCCCAGCCCTAGACTTCTTGATGTAATCTTCAGACTTCTCAATTCTAGCCAGATGCTCTACCTTCAGCTTTTCTAACCTCTCAATATCCAACCTTCCATCACTCCTCTCCCAGAGGGTCTTCTGTAGAGCTTGGGTCAGCTTCTCATTCCTCTCTTTCAATTTCTCAAACTCCTCTAAGCTGACAGTTGTTGGAGGTGGTGCTGTGGAAGGTCCAGGCATATCTTCAATAGTGAAAGGCAATCCAGAAATTTGAGCCCTAGTATGTGACCACTCATAGTACTGGGCTGAGGCTATATTATTGCATTTTCCAAGAATGGTTACTCCCTTAGTCTGCTCATTGTCCCAGGCCCAGGCTGCCTGTCTGACAACAACCAGATTAGGCTTGATTTCAACATAAAGAGTCTCAGTCAGATCTTGTGCTCTAGGAGGATGGACCAATGCATAGCCCAGTTGTCTTTTAAACAGCAGAGGGTTGTAATTGATGCAACCCTTCACTCCAATCAGAGGCACATTGGGAAATTGCCCACAACTTGTAATGATGTCTCTGCCCTTGGTGCTCTGAGTGCACCATCCGATGTCATCTGAGGTTAGAGCAACAAGCCTTCTAGCCCAGTTCTTCTGCTGGTGAGGGTTCAGGAATGCATTAGTCTTTGGCAAATGCTTGAGCAGCCAAGTATAGAACAAAGGTGCACAGCATCTCACTAATCTCCCCCTTTGCTTTTCATTCCTTTGATGGACTGAGTAGTAAAGATCTCCCAGCAAGGTAGGCACTGGGTTTCTCAGGATGAAAAGGTGGATTGCACTCTTGCTAACAAACCTAGGCTCATCTGCAAAAAAGAATGACCCCATATATGCTAAGGGCCAACAGAGCACAGACTGCCTTCCACTCCCTTAGGGAGGCCTTCAGACTAGCTTGAGAAGTCAAGAAATCCAGGTGAAAACCAGAGATTCCAGCTTTAGATGTCAAATTCTGCCCAATCAGAACTGGCTCCAGATGTAATGCTTTGGCTACCTCCTCATTACTTGGGAAAGCCATCTCAGGGTTGAAGGGGATTCCACCCCTGATGGGTACACCAACCAAAGATGAATACTCTTCCAGCAAAGGTCCCAACTGGAAATTCTGAAATGTAAAGCACCTCAGGGGAGGGTCATAGAACTGCAGGCAGGTATGTATCAAGCTCCTCTGTGAAGGGTCCAAATCCATAACCACATCAAGGATTCCTCCATAATGTTCTCTAAAAAGTGGTATATGGTCTGGAGTAATCAGGGTCTGAATCTTCCTGATGCTGGCTAGCTCAGGTTCAAAGAAGTGATAGGAGATATTGCTTTTCTTAGGTGCCATGTTGATGAAGAACAGGTGTTGATGATGATGACTGAGGACAACACTGAAGATGGGCCACTGATAGGCTGAGACTGAGGATGCAAGTGACTGAAGCAGGTGACTGATAGCTGAAGCAAGTGTTGATGAAGACAGGTCTAAGCTGATGATGGGGTCAAAACCAAGCCAAGATGATAGGATGGATACCCTGAAAAACAAATAAACACATGTCAAAATGATGCAATGAGGATGTATGCAAATGATATGCAAGGGTTTGTGACTGAGCTGCATCTGATCAAATGCTCTGATATAAGTCTGTGTGTTCAAGGGATCCAGAAGGAGGTCTATAAGTCCAGTAACCAAGGTGGGGGACTCAAATAAAGAGCCACATATCCAGGGTTTAGAATCACAAGAACTGTTCCAAGATGGAGTACTCTTAATCAAACAAAGTAACAGGGTATTCTGAGGTTAAGTGTACCGGCAAACCTGTAAACAACCCAACCCCCTCACAGGTGATGTTCTAAAACAAGGATCCTCAGACTTGGATCAGTTATGAGAAGTGTAAACACTTCTAACCCGGAGGTACAGTGTTCACAATAACCATAAAAGTTCCTCCTCTAATTCACCTCAGTTTCTGAAGGTCAATACTAAAGGTCATCCAGACTTAGCAGGCTTCCCAGATAGCCCTAGCATTGCAGGAAATCTGCAACACAGAGTTCTCAAGAAGAAACCCATATCTGAACCGTGTTTCATATTCCCGCACCAGACCGAGATGGAATGGGAAAGAACATGAACCAATCTAGCCTAGGTGTCACTCAGGTCCCAGGTATAGGACCTTAACTCTCAGTGGAACACCCACCCACCAAAGCAAACAAACAGATCCAGCCAGCAGCACAGTATGACAACATGATATAATGCAAAGCCATAAAGAAAGCAGTAAACCACTGTACATAAAGCAGTAAAAATAAAACAAGTATACAAACACAAGTAGCACATAACACCCCAGTAAACACAAGTCAAACAAGCGCTAGGAGGAACCCACAAAAAGAACCAGAAGCCCTGGTTGCAGTATAAGGGTTGACACATCCCCAGCAGAGTCGCCAAGCTGTCGCTCCCGATAAATGGGGAATGGCCCAAATAAAGGTACAGACGCGAACGGTCGGCGAAAGGGACAGTGAGAACACACAGCCGTGAACTCACTGGAGATGAATAGAGTCGCCAGCTAGGCATTTTTATCCCGAAGGAAAGGTAATGCTGCATAAACCTAAGAAAAGATGTGGATAAGACGGTTGCGAACCAGAGAGACTGAGAAAGGGGGTTGGTTACAACCTGGGAAGGTATTAGCACCCAGATTGTCCGCCGTACTCGACGGGATCCACGCTTAAAAGATTTGTGTTTTAAAGGGGTAGTGTCAGTGCAATCTGTGTATAAAAGAGCTGGAAAAGGATGTACAGGTGTCAGTGTATAGTGTATAAGTGATATGAAGTATGAAAGTGTCAGTGTAAGAACAGAGTGAAATGCTCAAGATCATGAGGCTTAAAGAATGAGGCTAGAAAGAGGGGGAATATACAGAGACTTTTGTTCGATAACTGTTAAGTTATGCCTACGTATCCTCTCGTGCAATGAGGAAGTCAGAACACCGTAGTTCGACCCAAAGAGACTGAAAGGTGAATTGACTTGATGAACTGCTTGTTTGCCTATGCTCAAGTGTATGACCTGTCTGGCTCAGGTGCTAACTGTCTTGCATTAGACGGAAGAAACAAGTTCTCGTTTACGAGTAAATGAGATAAGAAAAGAATCCCGGAGGAGACGATTATTGTTTGTTTTTGAGTTTTCAGTCTTTTATTGCTTTTGAAAGTTTGTCATAGATTAATGAGCTTAAGTCTAAATCAATGGGTTAGTAAACTCATCACATCTTCCCTCTGATTAGGGGTAATGAGAATACCTTAAGTGTGAAGTCAGCTTCTCACACTTAAACACCTTTGATGTAGGATTAAGATCATTAACCTACTTGTGATTATTTAGATGTTTTTGTGGTTTTTTTTTAGTGTTGAGTAATGAGATTAAGCCATAATCAAGGATTAAACAGACTCATTACACCATCCTAATAGAAGGATAATAGATGAGAATGTTTAAGCTGAGGAAAGCTCCTCAACTTAATCCATGATTAGGGATTAAACTCATGACAAAACAAGCCTTTGGTTAAGTGGATTTTATTTAATGATATAATGATGAAGTGAGTTTTATGATTTGTAAGACAACTTGAGGGGGACTTGTCCATTAACACTAGGGTTAGTCCTTCTTAACCAATTAAGGAAGAATTAGAACCCTAATGCAAGGCCCAAGTTACAAGCTTGGTGTCTTGGTGATTATTAAGTGAATTGATTAAAGGATTTAAACACATTAAGGGTTTAACACTTAGGATTAAAGTTATACACTCCATCCTAATAGAAGGATGCAGGCATAAGCTTAATCACAAAGCCTTAAAGCCTTTAGGGTTTAGTCCCTGATTATGAGATGAGAAGAGAAGACTCAAGAGAGACACAAAGGTAAAACTAAGAGGGGAGACTAATCAAAACCCTAATCATTGTCATGCTTGGTTGTTCCTAAGGTTTGTGAGGTTTAAGAAAGAAATCTTCAGAGGAACCACCAGGAAGCAGATGAAAGGATCAAGAGAAGCAAAGTGACTTGCTTCATTCAAGAAGTCAAGTCACTTGAGGAAAGAATGTAAGAAGAAGAGGAATGAGAAAGCTCAATCTCAAACACAAACATAAATGCAGCAAGGATGCATGAAGAGAAATGAAGAGAAATTATGAGAAGTGAAGGCAAATTCACTTCTCAATGTCACTTACCACCTGAAAGGTTAGAAAAGAAATGCAATGCAATGCTAAATATGATGAAATGACATGGTGAGAAACAAAACCAAAAGCATTTACATGGTGCTAATGATGCTATGAGATGCTATAAACATGAGGCAGCACATGAAAAATGATCATACAAGCTCATGAATGCAAATGAAGCAAGTTAAGAACCATGGACATACATGAAAAGTTATGAAGTGCACATGGCATACAACATGGAAAATACATGATGCAATGATCAAACATGCTTTCAATATGTCTTATGATATCAAATGAATCAAATGGATGCTTGAAATGTCATGGCAAGTCATGTTATGCAAGAGAATGCAAGATGGATGCATATGGAAGCCCAAATTAGGGTTTATGAACAATACATCAAACACAAACCAAAATCAGAAGCAAACAACATTATAAAAAATTGAAAATGCACTCAAAGGACCCTTAATCCTATACTAACTCACTGCCCAAAGGAGAAGTTCCAATTCTTAACCAAGTTCAAGTTATGATTTTTTAAGTTTTCTAGGGTTTTAGGGTTCCTAAACAAGAAAATTACCAAACAAATGGAAAATGAAAGATCAAATCATGGCCATTTAATATCACAAACTACATGCTAAACACAATGCAATGCAAAAAGAATCAAGGTCCAACTCTTCATGAATAGGCAGAAATGATTTTTTGAACTTTGGATCAAAATAATGCATCAAAATGATTTTAATTCAATGAAAAATTCTCAAAATGCATCAAGAACAAATAATAAATTTGGTTTGAAGGTTGGACAATGTTTCTAAATGTCTTAAAACATCTCATGAATTTTTTGGTGATTTTTAAATACCTAAAAGTATTTTTAATAAATTAATTTTCATTAATCAATTAAAAATACACTTTTAAATATTTAAAAATACTTTTTTTAATGCTAAAAATGAAAATAAAAATATTTTTGTGTTTTAAAAATTAATGGAACTCTTGACAAAAAGTTTCATAATTTTTAAAACATTTTTGCTATTTTAAATAAATTAGGGAAAACAAATGAAATAATATGAAATTTAAATGAATTTTTTACTGAAAAATGAAAAGTAATCAGATCCAACGCGTGAGATTTAAACTGGCCAGGGCGGGAGTTGACTGCGCGCGGGTTTGGACGGTCCAAATTCAAACTCAGCTAATTAATGTTTATGCCCTAATGACACCCTTAATTACTTTCAGGCGACCGGAACAGTGTTCCGGTCGTCTTCTCCGGTCACCCCAAAATGCTAACTCTCTACACACGCTTCTAAAATGAAATCTAAGAACACAGGAATGATCCCCACTCACTCACGAATCAAAACCCCAACTCAAAACAAATTTATCATTCCTACAATGGCTGAATCGAATCAATCTATTTCTAGGGCAAAAAGTTTCAGAAGCATGGTAAACTCTCATCTCTCCACCATTTTCAAAACTAAAGACACATTCATGATCAGGAAGGCATATAGAACAACTTAAGAACTTTAAAAATGATTTCTGGAAAAAAAGTTCTTGAGCTACCTGAGTTTCGAAGCTTTCACTCTTGCAACTTTCTGTCCCCTTCCTTTGATGAAAACCACTCCTTGTGACCCCCTGATGATGTCTGGATGCTTAAACGAAGTTTATGTTGGCTGGTTAAGGAGTTTGCACAGCTTCTGCTCAAGCTCAGGTGAAAATGGTGTTGGTGATTCAGGCTGTTTCAGGCAAAGGTGAAGGGTTCTTCATGACCAGGATGATGAATGGAGAAGGTTTATGAAGTTTGTTCAGGTGTTTATGAGCTGTGGAATGAGATTCGAAGGTTCTGGCTTTGGGGGTGAAAAATGGGGAAGCTCAGTTCTTGCTTGGTTCAGGCCTAAGTCTTGCTGGTTTTGGCTCAGTGAAGCAAGGTGAATTGATCAGTGGATTTGGTTTTTGTGTTTGTGAGCTGTGTAGAGAGATTCGAAGAGAAATGCTTGAGGGAGTGAGTTTGTGAATGTGTTCTTGTGGTGTGTTTCAGCCTGGCTTGTTAAGTGAAATGGCTAGCATTTGGCTTGCATAAAATAATCTCATTGGTCAGATGATGTGACCTGGCCTGCTGTGATAGGTAAGTTAACTTTTGCAAATTGTCAACCTTTATGTAAGAGAGGCATGGGTTGTGTTCTAGGCTAGTACAAAGGTGTGGGCTGGCGCAGCATGGTGTGTGAGAGATGCTAGAATGGTTCAGCAGCCAAGGCAACTAGTGGGTGAGGTGTGATGATGGTTTTTGCAAGTTGTTCACTTTTGGTTCATATGAAAAGATCTTGCTATACAAACCATGAAACATGAGAAATCTTGGTTCAAATCTGATTTTTAGGTCACATGTGATGTTTGTGTGATGGTTAGACATGAATTAGAAGTTACAAATGCCTTGGTACAAAGTTTTTGCAAGTTTCTCATTTGAGGCATATCTTGAAAATTAGTGATTTTTGCCAACTTTGACACACCATAACTTTTGATCCAAAATGAATTAGATCATGTTCTTGTACTTTTTGAAAAGGGAAAGATCTAATCTACAACTTTCATGACCAAAGGTTTTCCATTTGAAGCATTTTTGGATCAAAAAGCAAGGGTTGAAAAAGTGGCATAAAATGACATTTCATGAAAAGTCAACCATGCCCTAAAAAGTCAACTTTGCAAAAACTTGTAATTCTTGAATTTTTTGAACTTCAACCTTATTCCATGATCAAATAAAGATCAAATACACTCAAAATGATGAAGATCACCCCTTGGTTGGGTCATTGGGGGCCTCAGATGCCCTGATTTTGCACTGACTTGTCCAGAAAGTCAACCTTTGATTAGGGGGCTTCCCCATGGAATTTCTTCATGAAAATTGATATGCATACTCCCTACACCATATAGAGACCAATGGAAACAAGAATGACCAAAAAAATTTGGGGTTATGGCCTCTGAAACCAAAACCCTAATTTTAGGTCATCTGGGCAGTCAAGCCTGGCTCTGCCTCCATACTAATCCCAGTTCTTGTGATTCTTTGGCATTTTTGACTTTGAGAGGATGTAATATGATACTTGAACACACATGGACCCCTTTGAAGTGATTGATGGCCTTTGGAGTGGCTCAAGAAGCTCTGGGATTGCTCAAGTCACAAACCCTAGATGCAAATGACTTAGAACCAGTGCAGTGAATCAAAATGTGACATGAGATGCTATGATTGAGTTTATGCATATGAAATGATCACAAGCCATGGTGTGAATGGGTGAGGGCAAATTTGGGGTGTTTACACTATGTCGTGATAAAGAGCAACCGTCCCTTGCTAGGTGATCGTCCTTCACCATTGATGACTGTCCCTCATCATTTATTTCATTTATTCTTTGAACCGATGGTCATCCCCATCGTTGTTTACCTTACTTGGAAAACCTGATGGTCATCCCCGTCATTGACTTTACCTTTAATCCCCCAGAGAATCTTGTTTATTTACCCGATGGCCGTCCCCGTCGTGGTCTCTTTATATCCCCAGCTTGTCGTTCGTCCTCGCCATTGCTTAGTTTACCGTTTTATCCCCAGCAGTCGTCCTCTGCTCGATGGTCTTCCTCCATTGCCTTCATTTGATAATCATACTATACTGTCTTTTACATTTTATATCCCTTTTCTTCTTTTCCCCAGTGAGTGCAAATTTTGGACTGACTTTGGTATTCAACCACAAGTTACCGTGTTTGTCTGTTAAGCCAGGCGCTTACATCCTGCACAGCTAACTCATGTTTGAATAGGGGAAGCTATAAACACCCCAAACTTTCCCTCACTAATTTCACACCATGGCTTGTGATCTTTCATGTTTGCATAAGCATAAGCATACCATTTCATTTGCATGGTTCAAGTTCATCTGCATCTAGGGTTTGTGATCTGAGCAATCCAAGATCCATCTGAGCCACTCCAAAGGCCTTCAAGCATTCCAAGAGGTTCCATGTGTGTACAATCATCATATTATGTCTCTCAAAGTTCAAAGAAGTCAAGAAATCACAAGAACTAGGAAAGCATGGAAGAAGAGCTAGGGTTTTCACTACATAGATGACCAAAATTAGGGTTTTGGTTTCAGAGGCCTTAACTCCAAATTTTTGGGCCATTCTTGTTTATAATGTTCTTAAGATGTTATAAGGATCATATGTACCATGTTTGATGAAGAAATTCATTGTGGAAGTCATTTGTTCATTGAGTAACTTCTTGAGCAAGTCAGAGCAAAATCAGGGCATCTGAGGCCCCCAACAATGGAACCAAAGGGGTATTTTCATCAAATTGAAGTTATATGATCTTTATTTGATCATTGAAGTGCTTGTAAGTTCACAAAATTGAATAAATTTAAGTTAAACCAAAAGTTGCCAAAAATGGAAATGACTTGTAATGGAAACTTTCCATTTTGGGAAAGTTCTTCAACCTCCTCTTTCTCAACCAAAAATGCTTCAAATGAAAAATTGTTGGTCATGAAAGTTGTAGAGTAGGTCTTTCCCTTTTCAAAAAGTACAAGAACATGTTCTAATTCATTATGGAACTCAAGTTATGGCCTTGTAAAGTTGGCAAAAATCACATAATTTTCACTTTCATACCAAAGAGGGATTTTTGCAATTTCACATGCCAAGCCATTTTGTGACCTCTAATGCATCTCTAGGCATAATAGTATAATGCATTGTGGTCAGAATTGCCCAAGGAACCACAACATTCCATGCCTTGCATCACAAGATTTCTCAAAGGGGCAAAATTGCATAACACTTGCAAAATCTCTTGCAGCCATGCTTCCACTTGTGCCAGCTGCATAAAATGAATCCCATGGCTCTCCTTGAACCAAGCTGAGGCCAGACATGCCCTTGAACAACTCCTGCCATATCCCATACCTCAAGTACACACAAATTGACTTTTTTGCAACTTGCCCATACCAATCACCACAGGCCACCACCCACTCTCTGGCCAATAGAGACTTGTTATATGGACCAAAAGCAAGCCATTTCACATAACCTTGGAGCTCAGAATCATACACAAGCCAAGTTTCAAAAAATTACCTCAAAACTTCCCTCCTTCGATTTGCACTGCTCAAGCCTCAAACATCCAATATTTTTCAACAAACCAACTCAAAATCATCTCAAGATCATTTCCCAACCATTGACAAGCCCTAAAAGTCAGCCAAACACAAACACGATTTTGGACCAGCTGAGTTGTAATCTCTCAAACCAAGCCATATAAACTCTTGAAAAGCTTCTCAACATCATGAAGGAGTTCATTGGGGTGGATTTGCACAGGAGAAGAGGCCAAAAAGCTCCAGAAGTGAAAGCTCCAGCTCAGGTAGTCACCTTCAAACTTTTTTCCAGAACCTCTCTTTTATGTTATAGAATGATTATACATGCTCCCTTGATTACCATGATATGATTTGTTTTTAAAATGGTTGAGTTATAAGCATTTCACGAGCTTCTGAAATTTTTGATTGCTTTTCCGTTTTGCTTTGATTCATGTTGTTCATGTGAAATAAATGGATTTTGTTGGTTGATTCATGTTTAGAGTGATGTGAGGATCATTTCTGGAGAGTTTGAGGCATTTTTATGACGTTTTAAGAGAGATGGGGAAGAAGGGTGACCATAGAAGATGACCGGAGCTTGCTCCGGTCACCTGAATGTCATTAGGGCTAATTAGGGTTTTATTTTTCCAGATTGAATGCTAGCCCTAGGATCTTGTTTAATTAGCGTGTGCACGGTTCAGATTAGCCCATTAACTTAAGCCCTGATTAATTAATATAAAACTCATTTAATTAGGCAGTTTAAACCTCAGCCCTTAAGATGCGCGCCAGGTCTTTCCCTCCATCCCCAGTTTGAATCTGAGCCACAGGATGCGCATACATTTCCTTTTAATTGATTTTTAATTCATTTTTCTTGTATTTTCTTTATCATTTTATTTAAAATACTAAAAATGATCCAAAAAATATTATTTTCTGCATTTATGTTCCAAATATATTACTTCATCAAAAAACATTTTTTATTTTATTTTTTGCATTTAAAAAGTATTTTTAAATTATTTAAAAGTTTATTGTAATTAATTAATGGAAATTAATTAATTAAAATATCATTTAAGTTTCTAAAAATCACCAAAAAATTCACATTGCATCTTAAGACATTTAGAAACATTGTCAACCCCTCCATACAAATTTCTTTTAGGCTTTAATCACCACTTGACAATTTTCTTTGTATTTAGGGTTCATAAAATCAATGTTTTTAACCTTAACTTTGAAAAATCTTTTCTGCCTAACCATGAAGGGTTGAAGATGATTCTTTTTGCATTATGTTATGAATAACATGTAGTTTCTAGGTTATTTTTGGCATGAATTTGTCTTACATTTTCAAATTGATTTGCATTTTCCCTTTTAAGATACCCAAAAACCCTAGTTAACTTAGAAAAATCATAACTTTCTTTATGTTAAGAGTTAGACCTTCTCCTTTGGGGTATGATATCATAGGGGGTTAGGATTTGTTTGAGCTCATTTACAAATTTTTATCATGAAATATGCTTCTGTTTTGATCATTTGCATCTCATCCTTTGATGTAACCCTAATTTTGCATCTTCATTTGCATTTACCATGCATATGCATCCATACATGAACTTGCCATGACATTTCATGCATTCATATGTCATCTTATACATCTTAATACATGTTAGAATCATGCTTAATTATTTCTTCATTTATTTGTCATGATTTGCATTCATTTCCTTTCATTAAACTTCATGAACTTTCAAACTTCAAAGCATGCTTCCATTTGCATCTTATCCCTGTATGACCATTCATTGCACTTTTTATGCCTTTGCATCATGTCATAGCATCATTTTCATCATGTGTACGCTTCTGGTTTTGGTTTTTACCTTTTCATATGCATCATTCCATCTCACTTCTTTCCTTATGCATATTGTGCTAACATTTTCAGGTGGTAAGTTAATTTAAGAAGTAAATTTGCCTTCACTTCTCATTTCTCTTCATCTTCTCCATATGAATCTTTGCTGAATTTTTGATTGACTTTGAGTGGGCTTGCTCATTCATGTTTATCTCTCACTTTCTTTCTCCAATTTACTTATCTTCTTCAATGAAGTAAGTAACTTATTTCTTCTGCCTTTTTCTCCTTCCATCTGCTTCTTTCGTTGGTGGCTTCCTTGAAGATCTCATTCAAGCCTTACAAACCATAGGAACATCCAAGCATGATAATAATTAGGGTTGTGATTAGTCCCCCCTTAGTTTTTACCTTTGAGTCTTCTTTGTGTCTCTCTTCTCATCTCATCATTAGAGACTAAACCTTTAAGGCTTTAGGACTTTGGAATTAGGGTTATGCATGCATCCTTCTCTTAGGATGGAGTGTATAACTTTAATCCTAAGTGTTAAACACTTAATTTGTTTAAACCTCTTAATCAATCCATCTAATAATCACTAAGACATTAACTTTTAACTTGGGCCTTACATTAGGGTTCTAATTCTTCCTTTATTGGTTAAGAAGGACTAACCCTAGTGTTTAATGGACAACTCCCCCTCAAGTTGTCTTACAAATCATAAAACTCACTTCTTAATCTCACCCTTAATTAAAATCCACTTTAATAAAGGCTTTTCATCTAATGACTTTAATCCCTAATCATGGATTAAGTTGAGGTATCTTCTTCAGCTTAAGTGTGCTCATCTATTATCCTTCTATTAGGATGGTGTAATGAGTTCACTAACCCTTGATTATGGCTTAAACTCATTACTTAACACTAAACAAAAAAATCCAAAAACATCTAAATAATCACAAGTAGGTTAATAATCTTAATCCTACATCATCATGGTAATTAAGTTGGGATGTTTATCTCATACTTAAAGTATTCTCATTATCCCTAATCAAAGGGAGGATATAATGAGTTTACAATCTTTGATTTAGGCTTAAGCTCATTAACTTATGACAAACTCCAAAAACAATAACAAAACTGAAAACACAAAAACAAACAATAATCGTCTCCTTCGGGAATCTTTTCTCATCTTCATTCACAAACGGGAACTTGCTTCTTCCGTCTAATGCAAGACAGTTAGCACTCGAGCCAGACGAGTCATACACTTGAGCATAGGCAAGTAAGCAGTTCACAATCAATTTATCTTTCAGTCTCTTTGAGTCGAACTACGGTGTTCTGACTTCCTCATTGCACGCAAGGATACGTAGGCATAACTTAACGGTTATCGAACAAAAGTCTCTTTGTCATCCCCCCTCTTCCAGCATTCTTTTCAAAAGTCTCAGTTCCTGAGCTTTCACCATTTTGCATTGACACTTGTATATTCTTTTCCAGCTTTTGCACACAGATAACACATACACTTACCCCCTTTAAACACAATCTTGTAAGCGTGGATCCCGTCAAGTACGATGGACAATCTGGGTGCTAATACCTTCCCAGGTTGTAACCAACCCCCTTTCTCAGTTTTTCTGGTTCGTAACCGTCTTATCCATCTTTTTCTAGGTTTATGCAACATTACCTTTCCTTCGGGATAAAAATGCCTAGATGACGACTCTATTCACTTCATTTCATCTTCTCCTTTCACCGACCGTTCGCGTCTGTACCCCATCTGACCAGGTGTCTTTTCGTTGGAGCGACACCATTTTATTCTTAAGCGTAAGCACTCGTTTGTGTTTACCATTCCTCAGTAAGCCACCAACAAAACAACTTTTCTTCTATCCAACATTCATCCTATGTCGTGATACTTTCGGCAGCCGTCCCCTGCCAGGTGATCGTCCTTCACCTTTGGATGACCGTCCCTCATCCTTTCCCCAGCGGAGCCTCCATTATTGGAACCCTTTTCTATCCGACATTCGTCCTATGTCAAGATATTTAGCAGCCGTACCCTGCTAGGTGATCGTCCTTCACCTCTTGATGATCGTCCTTCATCATTTTATCTGATGGCCGTCCCCATCGTTGATCTTGTTATCCGACATTCGTCCTATGTCGTGATAAACCCCGAGAGAAGCTGTACCCTGCTAGTTGATCGTCCTTTATCGTGCTTATCTGATGGCCATCCCCATCATAGACCTTTTCTATCCGACATTCGTCCTATGTCGTGATAAAGAGCAGCCATCCCCTGCTAGGTGATCGTCCTTCACCGTTGATAACCGTCCCTCATCGTTATTTATTCTTTAAACTGATAGTCGTCCCCATCGTTGTTTACATTACTTTGAAAACCTGATGGTCGTCCCCATCATTGGCTTTATCTTTAATCCCTAGAGAATCTTGTTTATTTACCCGATGGCCGTCCCCGTCGTGGTCTCTTTATATCCCCAGCTTGTCAGCCGTCCCCGTCATTGCTTAGCCTACCGTTTTATCCCCAGCAGTCGTCCTCTGCTCGATGTTCGTCCTCCATCGCCCGCATTTTAAAATCATGCTATACTACCTTTTAAAATTTATATCCCTTTTCTTCTTCTCCCCAGTGAGTGCAAATTTTGGACTGTCTTTGGTATTCAACCACAAGTTATCTTGTTTGTCTGTTAAGCCAGGCGCTTACATCCTGCACGGCTAACTCATGTTTGAATAGGGGCATCTGTAAACACCCCAAATTTTACCTCACTAATTTCACACCATTGGCTTGAGATCTTTCACGTTTGCATTAGTTTAAGCATACCACATCATATTGCATTTTTGTTGCACTGCATAAGATCAAGTTCATCTGCATCTAGGGTTTGTGATCTGAGCAATCCAAGGATCCATCTGAGCCACTCCAAGGGTCTCCAATTATTCCAAGAGGGTCCATGTGTGTTCTATCATCATATTATGTCTCTCCAAGTTCAAGGAAGTCAAGAAATCACAAGAACTGGGAAAGCATGGAAGCAGAGCTAGGGTTTTCACTGAACAGATGACCAAAATTAGGGTTTTTGTTTCAGAGGCCTTAACTCCAAATTTTTGGGTCATTCTTGTTTCTAATGTTCTTAAGATGTTATAAGGATCATGTGTACCAAGTTTGATGAAGAAATTCATTGTGGAAGTCATATGTTCACTAGGTAACTTCTTGAGCAAGTCAGAGCAAAATCAGGGCATCTGAGGCCCCCAACAATGGAACCAAAGGGGTATTTTCATCAAATTGAAGTTATATGATCTTTATTTGATCATTGAAGTTCTTGGGAGTTCACAAAATTGAAGAAATTTGAGCTAAACCAAAAGTTGCCAAAAATGGAAATGACTTGTAATGGAAACTTTCCATTTTGGGAAAGTTCTTCAACCTCCTCTTTCTCAACCAAAAATGCTTCAAATGAAAAATTGTTGGTCATGAAAGTTGTAGATTAGGTCTTTCCCTTTTCAAAAAGTACAATAACATGTTCTAATTCATTATGGAACTCAAGTTATGATCCTTCAAAGTTGGCAAAAATCACATAATTTTTACATTCATGCCAAAGAGGGATTTTTGCAAATTCACTTGCCAAGCTTCTAAGTGAACTCTAATTGACTTCTAAACATCATAACAACATCACATGACTCATTTTGCTCAGGATTTCCCAAGGAATCACAACATTTAATGCCTTGCATCACAAGATACACCAAAGAGGGAAAATGTGCAAAACTCATAGAAACCCTAACATCAAGTGATCCAGCTGCATTGTTTAATCCTATGGACCTCCTTGAACTCAGCTGAGGCCAGACACCCCTTGCAACCAAGCCTGCCATGACCCATACCTCAAGTACAACCAAACTTGACTTTTTGCAAAATCACCCATACCAATTAGCATAGCCCACACCCACTCTTCTGACCTATCAAGACATGATATGTGGACTTTATGCAAGCCATAACACACAACACACAAGCCTGAAACACAGCCATAACTCAGATTGCAAAAATCCTCAAGAAACTTCCTCTCTTCGAAACTTTCAAACTAACCATCAAAACTTCAAAATTTCTTCACCATTCAACTCCACATAACCCCAGGATCATTTCCAACCCCTCACATTGGCCTGAAACCACCTCAAACAAAAACACGATTTCACTCACCTCTGAACTGAAACCTTCAAAACACTCCATATAAACTCCCTTCAAGCATTCCAGAAGCATAAGGGGACCAAGGGGAGTGGAAAAGCACCAGGGAAGTGGCCAGAAAGTTCCAGATAGCAAAGCTTCATCTCAGGTAAGCTCAAGAACTTTTTTTTCCAGAAACTTGTTTTTAAGTTCCTAAATGAATCTATGTGATGTGTTGATCATGCTGATGTGTTTAGAATTGAAAATGGTTGCGTATTGAGTATTTCATGGTTGTCTGAAATTTTGCCCGTGAAAATGTTTTGATTCGATTCTCTTGATTCATGGAAAATAAATGGATTTTGTTGTTGGATTCTTGTTTAGGATGTTTAGTTGAGTGAATCTGGAAGGTTTGATGCATTTTCATGGCGTATTGAGAGAGATAGCATGTGAGGTTGGTCGAAGAAGATGACCGAAGCTTGCTCCGGTCACCTGAGATTAATTAGGGTTTCATTTCCCAGTTTCATTGTGAGCCCTTGGATTAGGATTAGATTAGGCAGCGTACGGTCCAGATGAGTTCATTAACCCTAAACATTAATTAATTAGATTAATTAGGTTTAATTGAATTAATTTAATCAGATTGAATCCTGGCCTTTAAAACACGCACGCAGTCAATGGTTTTCCCCCAATTTGAATCTCAGCCTTTGGATTGACATACTTTTCCTTTTATTCATTTTTATTCATTTTTTATCCATTTCTTTTCATATAATTATTTAAAATAGCAAAAATCATTAAAAAATATGAAATTTTTTATCATGACTTTTATTAATTTTCTGAAACCAAAAATATTTTTTATTTTTATTTTTTGCATTAAACAAATATTTTTAAATCATTTAAATATTTTATTTAATTAATTAATTCATTTTAATTAATTAAAAATACATTTAAGTATTTAAAAATCACAAAAAAAATAAGAGAGCATTCTTAGACATTTAGAAACATTTTCAAACCCTTCATACAAATTTATTTTTAGGTTTGATGATAATTTGAGAATTTTATTTGAATTAAGGGTCATTTAAATCCTATTTTTGAACCCTAACTTGGAAAAATCTTTTCTGCCTAACCAAGAAGAGTTTGAAGATGATTCTTTTTGCGTTGTTTTGTGTATATCATGTAGTTTCTAGGATACGTTTGGCATGAATTTATCTTTCATTTTCAATTTGTTTAGCATTTTACATTGAAGATCACCCAAAAAACCCTAGAAATTTAGGAAATTCATAACTCCCTCTAGATTTAGCTTCTGACCTCCCCCTTTGGATGGTAACCTAGTATAGGTTTAGAGTTCCTTTTAGTGAATTTTCAATTTTTTATAATGTTATTTGCTTCTATATTTGCCATTTGCATCTCATCCCTTCATGTAACCCTAATTTTGCATCTCCATTTGCATTCATCTTACATATGCATCCATACATGAACTTGCCATGACATTTCATACATTCACATGTCATCTTAGACATCTTAGGACATGTTAGAATAATGCTTGATCATTTCTTCATTCATTTTCCTTGACTTGAATTCATTTCCATTCATTAACTTTCATGAACTTTCAACTTCAAAGCATGCACCATTTGCATTCATTCTTTGTATGATCATTCATTGCACCTTGTATGCTTTTTCATCATATCATAGCATCATTTGCATCATGTGTTTGCTTCTGATTTTGATCTTTGTCTTTGCATATGTTTCATTCCATTTCATTTCTTTCAAGTGGTCAGTTAATTTGAGATGTGGATTTGCCTTCACTTCTCATTTCTCTTCAACTTCTTCATATGCATCTTTGCTGAATTTTTAATTGTCTTTGAGTGGCCTTGCTCACTCATGTTCATCTCTCACTTTATTTCTCTAAGTTACTTATCTTCTTCAACGAAGTAAGTAACTTATTTCTTCTGCTTCTTCCTCTTTCTTTCTGCTTCTTCCATTCATGGCTTCCTTGAAGATCTTTCTCAAGCCTTACAAACCATAGGAACATCCAAAAATGATAATAATTAGGGTTGTGATTATTCCCCCTTAGTTTTTACCTTTGAGTCTTCTTTTTGTCTCTCTTCTCACCTCATCATTAGAGACTAAACCTTTAAGGCTTTAGGACATTGGAATTAGGGTTATGCCTGCATCCTTCTCTTAGGATGGAGTGTATAACTTTAATCCTAAGTGTTAAATCCTTAATTTGTTTAAAACTCTTAATCAATCCATCTAATAATCACTAAGACATTAACTTATAACTTGGGCCTTACATTATGGTTCTAATTCTTCCTTTATTGGTTAAGAAGGACTAACCCTAGTGTTTAATGGACAAGTCCCCCTCAAGTTGTCTTACAAACCATAAAACTCTCTTCTTAATCTCACCCTTAATTAAAATCCACTTTAATAAAGACTTGTTTTGTCATGAGTTTAATCCCTAACCATGGATTAAGTTGAGGTATCTTCCTCAGCTTAAGTGTTCTCATCTATTATCCTTTTATTAGGATGGTGTAATGAGTTCACTAATCCTTGACTATGGCTTAAACTCATTACTTAACACTAAACAAAAACCCAAAAACATCTAAATAATCACAAGTAGGTTAATGATCTTAATCCTACATCATCATGGTAATTAAGTTGAGATGCTTATCTCATACTTAAGTAGACTCATTATCCCTAATCAGGAAGGATATAATGGGTTTACAAGCCCTTGATTTAGGCTTAAGCTCATTAACCTATGACAAACACCAAAAACAATAAAAGACTGAAAACACAAAAACAAACAATAATCGTCTCCTTCGGGATTCTTTTCTCATCACACTCACTCATAAACGAGAACTTGCTTCTTCTGTCTAATGCACGACAATTAGCACTCGAGCCAGGCGAGTCATACACTTGAGCATAGGCAAGCAAGCAGTTCATAGTCAATTCATCTTTCAGTCTCTTTGAGTCGAACTATGGTGTTCTGACTTCCTCATTGAACGCGAGGATACGTAGGCATAACTTAACTGTTATCGAACAAAAGTCTATGTGTCTTCCCCCTCTTTCAGCATTCTCTTTTAAGCCTCATTCCTGAGAACTTCACTCCACCTTTTGCACTGACATTTGTATATTCTTTTCCAGCTTCTGCACACAGATAGCACCTACACTACCCCTTTAAACACAAACTTTTAAGCGTGGATCCCGTCGAGTATGACGGACAATCTGGGTGCTAATACCTTCCCAGGTTGTAACCAACCCCCTTTCTCAGTTTCTCTGGTTCGCAACCGTCTTATCCATCTCTTCTAGGAGCATTACCTTTCCTTCGGGATAAAAATGCCTAGCTGGTGACTCTATTCATCTTCACTTCATTTCTCCTTTCGTCGGCTGTTCGCGCTTGTACCGGGATGCAAATCTTTGGGAGCGACAAAAAGTTCATGTGATGATGTTATACAAAGGAGAATGCAAATGAACATGATAAATTAGGGTTTTATGGACATATGAGATGCAAAGGGACATGACAGAAGCATACAACATGATAAAAAATTGAAACCAAGCTCAATCAAACCCTAAACCCACACAAAGTCACACCCCAAAGGAGAAGGTCAAAGAAAAATGTAAATCAATTTGAAAATGCAAGATAAATTCATGAGGAAAATAACCTAGAAACTACATGCAATATGTGAAACAATGCAAAAAGAATCAAGTTCAAACTCTTCTTGGTTAGGCAGAAATGATTTTTTAAAGTTAGGGTTAAAAATTGTGATTTTAAAGAACCCTAATTCAAAGAAAATTGTGAAATTATGATCAAACCTAAAAAGAAATTTGTATGAAGAGTTTGAAAATGTTTCTAAATGTATTGGAATGGTTCATGATTTTTTTGTTGATTTTTAGAAACCTGAATGCATTTTTAATTAATTAAAATACTTTAATTATTTAAAAATAACATTTAAATATTTTAAAAATACTTTTTAAATGAAAAAAATAAAATAAAAATCATTTTTGGGTTGAGAAATATATTTGGATCAGAAATGCAAAGGGAAATATTTTTGTGATGAGTTTTACTATTTTAAATAAACTGAGCAAAATAAATGAAAAGAAAATGAATTAAAAATGAAATAAATGAAAGTATGAAGATCTGAGGGTCAGGATTTGAACTGGGGAAATTTATGTTGACTGCGCACACTAATGAAAGGTCAGGATGCAATCTTGCAATTTTATTAATTAATCCTAATTAATTAAATTAATTAAGGGATTAGGGTTTAATGAAATGATCTAGACCGTACGCTACCTAAAGTAATCACCATCCAAGGGCTCACATTCAAACTGGCAAACCAAACCCTAATTAATCTCAAGCGACCGGAGATAAGCTCCGGTCGTCTTCTCCAACCAACCCCTCATGCTATCTCTCTCAATACGCCATGAAAACGCATCAAACCTTCCAGATTCACTCAACTAACCACCCTAAATAAGAATCCAACAACAAAATCCATTTATTTTTCATGAATCAAGAGAATCGAACAAGAACATTTTCACGGGAAAAATTTCAAAAAGCTATGAAATACTCAAAACTCAACCATTTTCAATTCTAAACATATCAGAGTGATCAGCTAAACATATAAAATCATTTAGGAACTTAAAACAAGAGTTCTGGAAAAATTGTTCTTCATGATACCTGAGATGAAGCTTTGCAGTTTTGAGCTTTCTGGCCTCCTCCCTTGCGCAAACCAACTCCAATGGACCCCCTGAGGATGTTGTGATGCTTAGAACAAGTTTTTAATGGCTGGTTTATGAGTTTCAGTTCTGAGTATGCAGAAATCGTGTTTTGGTTTGAGCTGGTTTCAGGCCATGGTGAGGAGTGGGAAATGATCCTTAGGTTGTGTGTGGTTGAATAGTGGAAGAAGTTTGGAGTTTTGATGGCTGAGGTGTGTGAATTAAAGAAGGGACGTTTTTAGGTGATTTTGTGAATTCTGACTTGTGGGATCATTCAGGCTTGAATGTATTATGGAATGGAGTCCTTAGGGTTTGCATAAGAGGTTGTGATTGGTCAGAGAGTTGGTGGTGGCTCAGTTTGATTGGTATGAGAGGAAATGCAAATATGTCAACTTATGTGTACTTGAGGTATGGGCCATGGCAGAGTTGGCTTTTTGGGGTGTCTGGCCTCAGCAAGATTCATGGAGAGCCATAAAATGAGTTTGATGCAGCTGGCACAAGTGGATGGAAGGATCCAAGGCATTTTGCAAATTTTGAGAGTTTTGGCCTTTTTGAGATTTCTTGAAGATCAAGTCATGAAAACCATGCAAACTTGGGCCAATTCTGATGTTTAGAAGTTGCTTTGACATGTTGTAACATATTTGTGCACATTAGAAGTCAATTAGAAGCTTTACAATGCCAATATGCAAAATCCCTCTTTGACATGAAACTTGAAATTATGTGATTTTTCCAACTTTGAAAGGCCATATCTTGAGTTCTAGGATGAATCAAGACACGTTCTTGTACTTTTTGAAAAGGGAAAGACCTAATCTAAAATTTTCATGTCCAAGAATTTTTCATTTGAAGCATTTTTGGTCATGAAAGAGGAGGTTGAAAATCTTTCCCAAAATGGAAAGTTTGCATTTCAAGTTGTCGCTCCCCCGAAAAGACATCGGGTCATATGGGGTACAGACGCGAACGGTCGGCGAAATGAGAAAATGAAGGTGAAGATGAAAAGAGTCGACAGCTAGGCATTTTTATCCCGAAGGAAAGGTAATGCTGCATAAACCTGGAAAAAAGAATGGATAAGACGGTCGCGAACCAGAGAAACTGAGAAAGGGAGTTGGTTACAACCTGGGAAGGTATTAGCACCCAGATTGTCCGTCGTACTCGACAGGATCCATGCTTAAAAGATTGTGTTTAAAGGGGTAAGTGTATGTGTTATCTGTGTGCAAAAGCTAAGAATGAATATACAAGTGTTAGTGCAAAAGGTGAATGCTCAGGAAATGAGACTTAGTAAAGAATGCTGAGAGAGGGGGATGACAAAGAGACTTTTGTTCGATAATAGTTTAGTTATGCCTACATATCCTCTCGTGCAATAAGGAAGTAAGAACACCGTAGTTCGACTCAAAGAGACTGAAAGATAAATTGGATGTGAACTTCTTGCTTGTCTATGCTCAAGTGTATGACTCGTCTGGCTCGAGTGCTAACTGTCTTGCATTAGACGGAAGAAGCAAGTTCTCGCTTGTGAATGAGTGTGATGAGAAAAAGAATCCCGTAGGAGGCTATTATTGTTTGTTTTTGTGTTTTCAGTTTTGTTATTGTTTTTGGTGTTTTGCATAAGTTAATGAGCTTAAGCCTAAATCAAAGGTTGTAAACTCATTATATCCTCCCTTGATTAGGGATAATGAGCCTACTTAAGTATGAGATAAGCATCTCAACTTAATTGCCATGATGATGTAGGATTAAGATTATTAACCTACTTGTGATTATTTAGATGTTTTTGGGTTTTTGTTTAGTGTTAAGTAATGAGTTTAATCTCTAATCACAGATTAGTGAACTCATTACACCATCCTAATAGAAGGATAATAGATGAGAACACTTAAGCTGAGGAAGATACCTCAACTTAATCCATGGTTAGGGATTAAATTCATTATATAACAAAGCCTTTATTAAGTGGATTTTAATTAAGGGATGAGATTAAGAAATGGATTTTATAGTTTGTAAGACAACTTGAGGAGGACTTGTCAATTAAACACTAAGGTTAGTCCTTCTTAACCATAAAGGAAGAATTAGAACCCTAATGTAAGTCCCAAGTTACAAGATAAAGTCTTTGATGATTATTAATATGATTTGATTAAGAGGTTTAAAAAAATTAAAGGTTTAAAACTAAGGATTAAAGTTATACACTCCATCCTAAGAGAAGGATACATGCATAACCCTAATTTCAAAGTCCTAAAACTTTAAGAGTTTAGTCTCTGATTATGAAGATGAGAAGAGAGACTCAAGGAGACTCAAAGGTAAAAACTAAAGGGGACTAATCACAACCCTAATTATTATCATGCTTGGATATCTTATGGTTTGTAAGGCTTAAGAAAGATCTTCAAGGAAGCCACCAATGGAAGAAGCAAATGAAAGGAAGATGATAAAGAAGAACAAGTTACTTACTTCATTGAAGAAGATAAGTAGCTTGAAGAAAGAAAGTGAGAAATAATGAACACAAGTGAACAAGTTCACTTCAAAGAAACCAGCAAGATGCATATGAAAGAGATGAAGAGAAATGAGAAGTGAAGGCAAATCCACTTCTCAAAGTAACTTACCACCTGAAAATGTTAGCATGAATGCATAAAGTATGAAACATAAAGAAATGAAATGAAATGAGATGAGATGAGATGAAATGATCAAAGTCAGAAGTGTTTATGCAATGTTAATGTCATGTGAGATGATGCAAAGGCATACAAAATGCATATGTATGATCATGCAAAGATGAAATGCAAATGGAAGCATGCTTTAAAGTTTGAAAGTTAATGAAAGTTAATGAAATGAAATGAATGCAAATCATGGCAAATGGATGAAGAAATGATCAAGCATGATTCTAACATGTCCTAGGATGTCTAAGATGACATATGAATGCAAGAAATGTCATGGCAAGTTCATGTATGGATGCATATGCAAGATGAATACAAATGAACACATAAAACTAGGGTTTTATGGACAAGCAAGATGCAAATGAATAAAACAGAAGCATATGACATGATAAAAATTTGAAATCAAACTCAAAAAAACCCTAATCCCATATTGGATCACACCCCAAAGGAGAAGGTCAGAAGCCTTACCACTCAAAAGTTATGAATTTCCTAGGTTTCTAGGTTTTTTGGATGGTTCAAAAGGGGAAAATGCAAATCAATTTGAAAATGCAAGATAAATTCATGAGATAAATGACCTATAAACTACATGTTATGCACAAAACAATGCAAAAAGAATCATCTTCAAACTCTTCTTGGTTAGGCAGAAAAAGATTTTTTCACGTTAGGGTTCAAAAATAGGATTTAAATGATCCTTAATTCAAAGAAAATTCTCAAGTTATGGTCAAACCAAAAAAGAAATTTGTGTGAAGAGTTTGGAAATGTTTCTAAATGCAAAGGGATGATTCATGATTTTTTTTGGTGATTTTTAGAAACCTAAATGTATTTTTAATTAATGAAAAGACTTTAATTAATTAAAAATAAAATTTAAATATTTTAAAAATGCTTTTTTAATGCAAAAAATAAAATAAAAATTATTTTTTGGTTAAGAAAAATATTTAAAACAGAAATGCAAAAGGAAATATTTTTTTGAAGCTTTTTGATATTTTTAATTAATTATGCAAAAGAAATGGAAAGAAAATAAAATAAAATGAATTAAATGAGAAAGTCAGTGCATCTGAGGACCAGGATTCAAACAAAAAGGGAGGGAATTGACTGGCGCGTGATTGTGTGGTTTGGATTGTTTCTGGCTAATTTTAATTAATTAAATAATCAGGATTAGGGTTTTAATGAAGCCATCTGGGCCATTCACGCTCGCGGCAAACCTAAGATCTAAGGGTCAACATTTAAACTCAGCTAATTAATGAGATTAGCCCTAATGACTGTCAGGTGACCGAAACAGTGTTCCGGTCATCTTCTCCAGCCAATCAAAATACTTATCTTCTTCCCTAGGCCAAATTAAAAGCTCTAAAGCTCCAGAATCACTCTCCTAACATCCCTAAGCAAGAATCCATCATCAAAACACATTTATCATACATCAAAAACAAGATTCGAATCAAATCATAAAACTGAACAAAACTTTCAGAAGTTCAATACATGCTTAATACTCAACCATTTTCAAAACAAAATACATCAGGATGATCAGTGAAGCATGAAGATTCATTTAGAAACTTAAAATGCAAGTTCTGGAAAAAATGTTCTTGAGGTTACCTGAGATTGAGCTTTCAGTTCTTGAGCTTTCTGGACCTTTCTTTGGTGCAAACGAACCCCAATGCGCTTCCTGAGGATGCTTTGATGCTTGGAGTGAGTTTATTTGGCCTCTTTCTGAAGTTCAGTTTTGAGAGGTGGAAAATCGTATTTTGATTTGAGTGATTGTTTGGTTGAAATGAAGGGTGGGAAATGATCCTTAGGTGGTGGTGAAGTGAATGGAGGAAAATATTAGAAGTTTCATGGCTGGTTTCTCAGATTTGAAGAGAGGAAGATTTTTAGTGATTTTGTCAATCCTGGCTTATGGGAGGTTCTGAGCTTGTGTGTGGTGTGTTTTGGGTTGCTTTTGGTTATTATAAACAAATGAAATTGGTTCAGAGAGTTGTTGTGGCTCAACTTGATTGGTATGGTTGTTTTTGCAAAAAGTCAACATTGGTTGTACTATGAGCATGGGTCATGGCAGGAATGGTTCCAAGGCATGTATGGCCTCAGCATACTTTGTGGAGGGTGTAAACACCCCAAATTTTCCCTCAGCCATTCAAACCATGGCTTGTGATCATTTCATATGCATAAACTCAATCATAGCACCTCATATTGCATATTTGCTTCACTGCATTGTTTCTAAGTCATCTGCATCTAGGGTTTGTGATCTGAGCAATCCAAGAGCTTCTTGAGCCACTCCAAAGGCCATCAATCACTTAAAAGGGGTCCATGTATGTTCAAGCATCATATTATATCCTCTCAAAGTCTAGAATGTCAAAGAATCACAAGAACTGAGAATGGCATGGAAGCAGAGTCAGGTTTGACTGCACAGATGACCTAGAATTAGGGTTTTGGTTTCAGAGGCCATAACTCGGTCATTCTTGTTTCTATTGGTCTCTATATGGTATAGGGAGCATGCATATCAATTTTCATGAAGAAATTCAATGGGGAAGTCATCTAATCAAGAGTTGACTTTTTGAGCAAGTCAGTGTAAAATCAGGGCATCTGAGGGCCCCAATGACCCAACCAAAGGGTGTTCATCATCATTTTGACTATGTATGATCTTTATTTGATCATGGAAGATGTTAGAAGTTCACAAAATTGGAAAATTTCAAGTCATTTGCAAAGTTGACATTTTGGGAAAGTTGACTTATAATGAAAATTTGCCATTTTGGAAAACTTTTTCAACCCTTGCTTTTTGATCCAAAAATGCTTCAAATGGAAAAACTTTGGTCATGAAAGTTATAGAATGGATCATTCCCTTTTCAAAAAGTACAAGAACTTGACCTAATTCATTTTGGATCAAAAGTTATGGCTTGTCAAAGTTGGCCAAAATCACATAATTTGAAGTTTTCTACCAAAGAGGCATTTTGCAAAATGGTATGATCAAGTGTTCTAAGGGCCTCAAATGTGTACAAGTTCTTCACAACATGATCACATGACCTCTAAAATTCAAAATGGGCCAAAGAATCATCTCATTTCATGCCTTGAACCTCAAGAAATCCCAAAGGAACCAAACTTTGTGAAACTTGCAAAACCTATCACAAACCATCAACCACTTGCTGCATTGCTTCTAGACCTGTTCCATAGCATTCCTTGATTCAAGCTGAGCCAAAGCAAGCCAAAAATCAAGTTGTACCATTGCCCATACCTCTCTTACACAAAGTTTGACATTTTGGCAACTTGCCCATACCAATCACCATAGGCCACCAACAACTCTCTGACCTATCACCTTTTGATACATGGACCAAAGCCAGCATAACACACCACACATCCAAGCCTGAATCAGAGGAGAAGCCATAGTTCCAAGTTTATGCTTCATTTGCAAAACCTTTCGAAACACTCTCCACAAGGATCAAACACACAAACAGACTTCACAAACAATCTCCACATGACTTGCTGATCATAAACCAACCATTAAAATAGCCTGAAAGCCACTGAAACCAAAACACGATCACCACCCCCCTTGAACAGAACTTCTGCCATCTCCCAAACCAGCCATCAACAAGAGTTGTGAAGCATTCCATTGAGCTCAGGGGGACCAAAGGAGTCAGTTTGCATAGGAGAAAGGCTCAGAAAGCTCCTGTTCGAAGGACTTCAGTTCAGGTATCCATCAAGAACAAATTTTCCAGAACTTCATTTACTTGTTATAAATTGATTCTACATGTTATCCTGATCATCATGATGTGTTTAAAAATGAAAATGGTGGAATATTGAGCATGAATGAGTTGTCTGAAACTTTCTGCCCTAAATTTGTCTTGCTTCGATTTGCATGATTGATGAATGAAAAATGGTTTTTGTTTGGGGGTTTTGATTCAGTGTTGAATGGGGTTGGATTCTGGGCAATTAGATTTCATTTTCATGGAGTTTAGAGAGAGTTAGAGATTTGGCTCGTCGGAGAAGATGACCGGAACACTGTTCCGGTCATCTGAAAGTCATTAGGGTTAATTAATTAGGGTTTAGTCTTAATTACGTAAGTTTGAATGTGAGCCGTCCAGATGCGCGCGCTAGTCAATTCCCTCCCTTTTCGTTTGAATCTTGGCCCTTGGATGCGCTGACTTTCTCATTTTCAGTTTAAATTCATTTATATTTTCATTTCATTTCATTTGTTTTGTACATTTTATAAAAAATAGTAAAACGTTTTCAAAAATTCTGAAATTTTTTGTCAAAGGTTCAATTAATTTTCAGAAACCAAAAACATTTTTATTTTTTGCATTAAAAAATATTTTTAAATCATTTAAAAGTTTATTTTTAATTAATTAATGAGAATTAATTAATTAAAAATACTTTTAGGTATTTAAAAATATCAAAAAAATTCATGAGACATTTAAAATCATTTAGAAACATTGTCCAACTCTCAAACCAAATTTCTTTTTTGATCTTGATGTCTTTTGACAATTTTCCATGGAATTAATTTCATTTCAAGGCATTATTTTGATTCAATCTTCAAAAATTCATTTTTGCCTAGCCTTTAAGAGTTGGACCTTGATTCTTCTTGCATTGCATCTTTTATAGCATGTAGTTTATAGGATTAAATTGACATGAATTGATCTTGCATTTCCTTTTTGTTTGGCATTTTTCTTGACAAGGTACCTTAAAACCCTAGCAATCTTAAGAAATTCATAACCCTCATTAGGTTAAGAGTTAGAAACCCTCCTTTGGGCAGTGAGTTTATATAGGTTTAGGGTTCCTTTGAATGCATTTTCAAATTTTTGTCTTGATGTTTGCTTCTGGTTTTGAATTTTGTTTTGTACATTGATCATAAACCCTAATTTTGGGCTTTCATTTGCATCCATCTTCCATTTGTTTGCATACCATGACTTGCCATGACATTTTGTGCATCCATTTGATTCATAATACATCTTAGGACATATTAGAATCATGTTTGATCATTGCATCTTTAATTTTCCATGTTGTATGTCATTTGCATTTCATGACTTTTCATGTATGTTCATGGTTCTGAGCATGCTTCTCTTGCATCCATATGTTTGTATAATCATTCCCATGCCTTGCCTCATATGAGCATCATCTCTTAGCATCATTATCATCATATTCATGCTTCTGGTTTTGGTTTGCATCTTCCCATTTCATCTCATTTTGCATTGTATTTCCTTTCACTAACTTTTCAGGTGGTAAGTTACTTTGAGAAGTGAATTTGCCTTCACTTCTCACAATCTCTTTTCATTCCTCTTATGCACCATTGCTGCATTTTGTCTTGTGCTTGAGATTGAGCTTGCTCATTCTTCTTCATCTTACTTTCTTTCTTCAAGTGACTTGTCTTCTTAAATAAAGCAAGTTACTTTGCTTCTCTTTGCTCCTTTCATCTGCTTCCTGGTGGTTTCTCTGAAGATCTTTCTTGTAAACCTCACAAACCTTAGGAACAACCAAGCATGACAATAATTAGGGTTTTGTTTAGTCCCCCCCATTTAGTTTTACCTTTGTGTCATCATTGAGTCTTCTCTTCTCATCTCATAATCAGGGACTAAACCCTAAAGGCTTTAAGGCTTTGTGATTAAGCTTATGCCTGCATCCTTCTATTAGGATGGAGTGTATAACTTTAATCCTAAGTGTTAAACCCTTAATGTGTTTAAATCCTTTAATCAATCCATCTTAATAATCATCAAGACATCAAGCTTGTAACTTGGGCCTTGCATTAGGGTTCTAATTCTTCCTTAATTGGTTAAGAAGGACTAACCCTAGTGTTAATAGACAAGTCCCCCTCAAGTTGTCTTACAAACCCTAAAACTCACTTCATCATCTAATAATTAACTAAAATCCACTTAATAAAGGCTTTTTTTGTCATGAGCTTAATCCCTAATCATGGATTAAGTATAGGAGCTTTCCTCAGCTTAAACTTTCTCATCTATTATCCTTCTATTAGGATGGTGTAATGAGTCTGTTTAATCCTTGATTATGGCTTAATCTCATTACTCAACACTAAACAAAAACCACAAAAACATCTAAATAATCATCAGTAGGTTAATGATCTTAATCCTACATCATGGTGACTAAGTGTGAGAAGCTGACTTCACACTTAAGGTATTCTCATTACCCCTAATCAGAGGGAGGATGTGATGAGTTTATTAACCCTTGGTTTAGGCTTAAGGTCATTTTCCTATGACAAATCTCCAAAAGCAATTAAAGACTGAAAACACCAAAAACAAACAATAATCGTCTCCTCCGGGATTCTTTTCTCATCTCATTCACTCATAAACGAGAACTCGCTTCTTCCGTCTAATGCAAGACAGTTTGCACCTGAGCCAGACAGGTCATACACTTGAGCATAGGCAAGTAAGCAATTCACAAGTCAATTTATCTCTCAGTCTCTTTGGGTCGAACTACGGTGTTCTGACTTCCTCATTGCACGAGAGGATACGTAGGCATAACTTAACAGTTATCGAACAAAAGTTTCTGTATATCCCCCCTCCTCCCAGCATCATTCTTCTAGCCTCATGATCTTGAGCATTTTATTTTTGTTCTCACACTGACACTTCACTTATACACTTCACACTTCTTTTACACTGACACCTGTACATCCTTTTCCAGCTCTTTTATACACAAATTGCACTGACACTACCCCTTTAAAACACAAATCTTTTAAGTGTGGATCCCGTCAAGTACGGCGGACAATCTGGTTGCTAATACCTTCCCAGGTTGTAACCAACCCCCTTTCTCAGTTTCTCTGGTTCGCAACCGTCTTATCCATATCTTTTCTTAGGTTTATGCAGCATTACCTTTCCTTCGGGATAAAAATGCCTAGCTGGCGACTCTTTTCATTTCATCCTTTCGCCGACCGTTCGCGTCTGTACCCCATTTGACTTAGCCTCATTTGGCGGGAGCGACAGAGGGCCTTTAGATCATTTTTATGCAGCTGGATCACTTGGATGAAGAGATACCATAGGTTTTGCAAAATTCCCTCTTTGAAGTTTCTTGTGAATCAAGTCATGAAAATGCCAAATTCTTGGGCCAATTCTGATGCTTAGAAGTTGCCTTGGAATGTTATGAAGTGTAGAAGTTGATTAGAGGTCATTAGAATGCTTGAACATGCCAATTTGCAAAATCCCTCTTTGACATGAAACTTGAAATGTTAGGATTTTTGCCAACTTTGAAAGGCCATATCTTGAGTTCTAGGATGAATCAATACATTTTCTTGTACTTTTTGAAAAGGGAAAGACCTAATCTACAACTTTCATGACCAAGAATTTTTCATTTGAAGCATTTTGGGTTGAGAAAGAGGAGGTTGAAAAACTTTCCCAAAATGGAAAGTTTCCATTACAAGTCATTTCCATTTTTGGCATGTTTGCAAATGGCTCAAAATTCTTCAATCTTGTGAACTTACAACCACTTATAAGATCAAATAAAGATCATAGAACTTCAATTTGATGAAAATACCCCTTTGGTTCCATTGTTGGGGACCTCAGATGCCCTGATTTTGCCTTAACTTGCTCAGGAAGTTACCCAATGAACAAATGACTTCCACAATGATTTTCTTCATCAAACTTGGTACACATGATCCTTATAACATCTTAAGAATATTAGAAACAAGAATGGCCCAAAAATTTGGAGTTAAGGCCTCTGAAACCAAAACTCTAATTTTGGTCATCTGCGTAGTGAAAACCCTAGCTCTGCTTCCATGCCTTGCCAGTTCTTGTGATTTCTTGACTTCCATGAACTTTGAGGGATATAATATGATGATAGAACACACATGGACCCTCTTGGAAAGCTTTGAGGCCTTTGGGATTGCTCAGATGGAATCTTGGATTGCTCAGATCACAAACCCTAGATGCAGATGAACTTGAACTTATGCAGTGAAACAAAAATGCAATGTGAGGTGGTATGCTTATACTTATGAAAAAATGAAAGATCACAAGCCATTGTGAAATGAGTGAGGCAAAATTTGGGGTGTTTACATCTTCCCCTATTCAAGCATAAGTTAGTTGTGTAGGATGTAAGCGACTTGCTTATCAGACAAACAAGATAACTTGTGGTTGAATACCAAAGACAGTCCAAAATTTGCACTCGCTGTATAGAAGAAGAAAAGGGATAAAAATTGTAAAAGGTAGTATAGTATGATTATCAAATTAAAGCGAAGGAGGATGACCATCGAGCAGAGGACGACTGCTGGGGATAAAGCGGTAAGCAAAGCAATGACGGGGACGGCCGACAAGTTGGGGAAATAAAGGGATCATGATGGGGACGGCCATCAGGTAAAGAAATAAGATTCTCAGGGGATTAAAGTAAAGCAATGATGTGGAAGGCCACCGGGTTAAAAAATAAATGAAATAGTGATGAGGGCCAGTCATCAAAGGTGAAGGACGATCACCTAGCAGGGGACAGCTGCTCTTTATCACGACATAGGACGAATGTCGGATAGAAAAGGATCAACGATAGGGACGGCCATCGGATAAGCATGATGAAGGACGATCATCAAGAGGTGAAGGACAATCACCTAGCAGGGGACGACTGCTCTCGGGGTTTTATCACGACATATGATGAATGTCGGATAACAAGATCAACGATGGGGACGGCCATCAGATAAAAATGATGAAGGACGATCATCAAGAGGTGAAGGATGATCACCTAGCAGGGGACGGCTGCTAAAAATATCACGACATAGGACGAATGTCGGGTAGAAAAGGGTTCCGATAATGGAGACTCTGTTGGGGAAAGGGATGAGGGACGGTCATCCAAAGGTGAGGGATGATCACCTGGCAGGGGATGGTTGCCGAAAGTATCACGACATAGGATGAATGTCGGATATAAGAAAGTTGTTTTGTTGGTGACTTACTGGGGAATGGTAAACACGGACGAGTGCTTACGATCAATAATAAAAGGTACAAGTGTTTGATGCCGTGTATAGATTAAAGATGCGGACGAGCATCCTTAGGACCATGATACGGACGAGTATCGGTAGAAACAAACACTGACGCCTGTTCAGAGATGATAATACAGACGAGTACCAAATGGTTAACAAAGAAAACGGACGAGTGTCGAATCTGTTGAGGAGTGATATACAAACAAGATATGGATGAGTATCAGAGACTTCTGTACAAGTGTGAGTGAGTATTGATTTGTTGGTGAAGTATGAGCAAGATACGGACGAATGTTCGATCTACTGGGGAATGTATGACAGGACGAGTGTCAAATATGTGTTATACATAAACAGGTATTGTTAAAAGATATATTCTGGCTTTTTGTGGGGATAAGATGACACGGACGGCGTCAAAAAGAGTGTGTATAATCAAGTATCTATTTGTAGAAAGTGTTCTGGCAACCATGCTGGGGAAGGATGACACGGACGAGTGTCAAGAGAGTAGGTATAGGTATTTGTATTTGAGAGTGCAAAAGGTATTCTGGCGACCTGCGGGGGATAAGATGACACGGACGAGTGTCGAAAAGAGTATATATGAATATGAACATGCATTTGTGTTTGAGAGTGCAAAGGGGATGCTTTGGCCTTTATTTGTAGGGGATGCGAGTTTTTTATAATCATTGCTGAGGAAATACTGATGGTAATTGCAGGTGACTGGCTCGAACCTGGCTCATGATCATGCAAATGTTGGATTTTTGCCGTAATGCTCCGTATTAGACGGAATGCTACGCTTATTTTGTGAATATGATGCAAATGCTATGATTATGCAAAAGAGAAACCGATTCGGGACTCGGATCCCATTGAAGAAAAGATCTCTGGTTGATCTGCTTGGAGAAATAACCCAGCTGAGGAGAGATCATGGGTAGATCTGTTAGGAGGGGGATTTTGCTTGGGGAAATAGATCATTGATAGATCTATCCGTAAGGAGAACTCAGCTGGGGAGAAGGAAACTTTCGTCACTTTGTTGTGTAAGAGTTTCAGGCATTACTCTTCTAGGAGAAGCTAGAAATTCTGTGGGGAGATAGTTACTTTAACCTTGCTGAGGAATGAGAGATCTGGCACTCTGGTGGGGATCTCAGTTGGGGATGCTCCTGTTGAATTGACTTATGCCGGGGGAGAGGAAGCTTTGACAACTTCGCTGGGGAAAAGCATTTCAGATATTGCTCGGGAGATCCTGCTTGGGGAAGAGGTAACTTCCGGAAAGTAGCATGTTAGGGATGCGATGCTTGATATGCCCTATGTTGCGTATTGAATACCTGCAACCTGTTTAAGACAAACGAAACGCACAAGTATCCCGATTTATCCCATACCGGATTCCGTCATAGGAGTTAGGCTTTCTTGATAGTAAATTTATTTCCTACAAGCATTTATTAAAAACGGCTCATTTGTTTTATACAAGTATTGTATCATGAATATTGGACATTTTGCAAATGAAACAAAAATATACAAAACGAGGTGTGACTGAAAACTCTAATTTTATTAATCTGGGTGTCCTATATTGGAAAATACGGTCAAAGAAACAAATCCCCTGGAATGAGGAGATTTCTATAAACTGAGAAAAAGTAAAAGTGTTGGCAATGTTGACGACGCTCCGGTGAGCTTCCTTTGCTATGACCTGTATGACCTTGACGTTCTTCTTATCTTGCTTTCTGAAGAAGGTTGATTCTGACTGATGCTTTATCCTTTCGAAGCTTGTCGTGTTGTGAGTGATACAAACGAATTCAGAATGCAGTTGTTCGCTTATTCCCTGATTTTGTGTGGATCGCCCTTTCAGGTTTTCAATCCACCGGGATACCCATTTTTTCCTGAGCTGTCCAATGCGGCTTTTCAACTCAACGGGTGTACATTTTTTTTAATTTTCCCTTATTTTTGCCCGAGTCATTTATTCTGTTTTTGACTCGCCGGGATACCCTATTTTTGCCTGGACTTACATTCTGGTTTTATGTCCAGCGGGTCATTTTATGCAAAGTATTTTTTAACTGCATCTGAATTCACAGGGGATAAGAAATCTTCACCATCCATAGTAGTGAGCATCAGTGCTCCACCAGAGAAAACCTTCTTTACTATGAATGGACCACCGTAATTTGGGGTCCATTTTCCCCTGTGGTATGTATGAGGAGGAAAGAGTCTTTTTAGCACAAGATCTCCTACTTGGTATTCCCGAAGCCTGACTTTCTGATCGAAGGCTTTCTTCATCCTTTTTTGATATAACTGCCCATGACAGATTGCAGCTAATCTCTTTTCCATGATCAAATTCAGTTGATTGTACCGAGACCGGACCCATTCTGCTTCATTCAGCTTTACATCCATCAGTACCCGTAAGGAGGGTAGTTCAACTTCAACAGGTAGGACTACCTCCATACCATACACAAGCTGATAAGGTGTTGCCCTAGTGGACTTTCTGATTGAGGTTTGATACCCATGCAAGGCAAATGGTAGCATTTCATGCCAGTCTTTATAAGTAACCACCATCTTTTGCACAATCTTCTTGATGTTTTTGTTAGCTGCCTCAACAGCGCCATTCATCTTTGGCCTATAAGGAGAAGAGTTGTGATGTTGGATTTTGAAGTCCCAACATAGTTTTGCCATCATTTTGTTGTTCAAATTGGAACCATTATCAGTAATGATTCGCTCGGGTACTCCATATCGACAGATGATGTCTCTCTTCAGGAATCTGGCTACCACTTGTCTGGTGACGTTTGCATACGAAGCTGCTTCAACCCACTTGATGAAGTAATCGATGGCTACCAAGATGAATCTTTGGCCATTTGAAGCAGTCAGTTCGATCTTTCCAATCATGTCAATGCCCCACATGGCAAAGGGCCAAGGTGAAGACATCACGTTCAAAGGATTTGGAGGCACATGCACTTTATCTACATAAATATGGCATTTATGGTACTTTCTGGCATAGGAACAACAGTCTGCATCCATTGTGATCCAGTAGTAACCTGTTCGTAATAATTTCTTAGCCATTGTATGCCCTCCAGCATGGGTACCGAAAGATCCTTCATGCACCTCGTGCATCAACAAGTCTGCTTCTTTCTTATCAACACATCTGAGAAGAACCATGTCAAAGTTTCACTTGTATAATGAACCATCAGCATTAAGGAAGAAACTACCGGCCAACCTTCTTAATGTCTTCTTATCATTGGATGATGCCCCAGGTGGGTATGTTTGATCCTCCAAGAATCATTTGATGTCATGGAACCATGGCTTGTCATCTTTAGCAATGTCCACGGAGAATATGTATGCTGGTCGGTCTAGTCTGGATACCGAAATCCGAGGCACATAATTTGCAGTTTGAACCTTGATCATGGAGGAAATGGTAGCCAAAATCTGCGAACTGCTTTTCGTCTCGAGGGATGTACTCAAGTTTGACTGTTGTGAAGAAAGTCAATAATCTCCTCGTATAGTCACGGTATGAGATCAGATATGCTTGGTGAGTGTACCATTTGTCGTTGGTCTGATTGATTACCAAAGCTGAATCTCCGAATACATTCAATGTCTTGATCCTGAGGTCAATGGCTTCCTCAATACCCATGATACATGCTTCGTATTCTGCTTCGTTGTTAGTGCAGGAAAAGGTGAGTTTTACCGAGAAAAGGCATATGAACTCCTTTAGGTGTAATGAGCATTGCACCAACTCCACGACCATTCATATTGACAGCCCCATCAAACATCATAGTCCATTCTTCTTCTGGATCAGGCCCTTCAGTGTGAACATGCTCTTCATGATCTTTTGCTTTTAAGTACATGATGTCTTCATCAGGGAAGTCAAATCTCATGGACTGGTAATCATCAATGGGTTGCTCAGCCAGATAGTCAGACAGTACACTGCCCTTGATGGCCTTCTGAGATGTGTACTGAATGTCATACTCTGTCAGAATCATTTGCCATCTGGCAACCCTTTCGGTAAGTGTTGGCTTCTCAAATATGTACTTGACGGGGTCCATTTTTGAGATCAATAAGGTAGTGTGAGTCAGCATATACTGCCATAGTCGGCGAGCAGCCCACGCTAAAGCAAAACAAGTTTTCTCGAGCAGTGAATAATGTTGTTCACAGTCGGTAAACGTTTTGGTTAGGTAGTATATTGCATACTTTTTTTTACCAGACTCGTCATGCTGGCCTAACACACACCCCATTAATCCTTTTAATACTGTCAGGTACATTATTAGAGGTCTTCCTTCAACTGGAGGCATGAGAGTTGGAGGTTCTTGCAGGTACTCCTTGATCTTGTCAAAAGCCTTCTGACAATCTTCGTTCCACCTGACCGTTTGTTCCTTTCTTAACAACTTGAACAGGGGCTCACAGGTTGCGGTGAGGTGAGATATGAACCTTGATATGTAGTTCAATCTATCTAAGAACCCCCAAACTTCTTTTTTGGTTCGTGGTGCAAGCATCTCCTGAATGGCTTTGACTTTATCAGGATCAACTTCAATTCCCTTTTCACTTACGATATATCCCAGCAACTTACCGCACCGTACCCCGAATGTGCATTTGTTGGGGTTTAGCTTCAGCTGATATTTCCTCAGACGCTTGAACAACTTCAGCAGATTTACCAGATGGTCTTCTTTAGTGAGGGAGTTAGCAATCATGTCATCCACGTAGCATTCAATTTCTTTGTGGATCATATCGTGGAATAACGTTACCATAGCCCGTTGATAAGTCGCACCGGCATTTTTCAGTCCAAAAGGCATTACTTTGTAACAAAATGTGCCCCAAGGTGTGATGAAGTTTGTTTTCTCCATGTCTTCGGGTGACATCTTGATCTGATTATACCCAAAAAAAACATCCATAAAAGAAAACACCGAGAACTGAGTTGTGTTGTCGACCAATACATCAATGTGAGGTAATGGGAAGTCATCATTTGGGCTAGCTCTGTTTAGGTCCCGGTAATCCACACACATACGCACTTTTCCATCCTTCTTAGGCACTAGTACAATGTTAGCAACCCACGACGGGTAACTAGTTACAGCAAGGAAATCGGCGTCCCATTGTTTTTGTACTTCTTCCTTAATCTTCATGGCCATATCCGGGCGAGTACGGCGCAACTTTTGCTTCACTGGAGGGAAATCTTATTTTAATGGCAGTTTGTGCTTGACAATATCCGTATCTAGACCTGGCATGTCTTGATAGGACCAAGAAAAGACGTCGACGTATTCTTGAAGCAAGTCAATGAGTTGTTCTTTTACCGAAGCCTGCAGACTGGCCCCAATCTTCACTTCTTTCAAATCCTCTTCGGTACCAAGATTAACTGTTTCAACCTCCTCTTGGTGAGGAGTAATCACTTTCTCTTCTTGCCTCAACAACCTGGCTAAGTCTTCAGGTAACTCATAGTCTTCTTCAACCCCTTCATCAGCTTGATTAATTGGATTGTCGAAGTCATACAAGGTCATAGCAGTGCTATTGTTGGTGCAATCTGGAGGGTAATCTCTGCAAGGGTTGAGATTTGTTCGTTTTAGTGATCAATTTTAATCTTGTTTAGAAAAGTTTAAATGAGTTTATTTATTTTGAAAACATTGCCATTTTATTGTTTTGTACAAAAGAGAAAAATGAAAAGACAGTGAGCGAAAAAGAGAATTGTTTGCATGCTGAAAAAAAGCAGGAAATAATAATTACTCTGCAGGAGTAACCCTTATAATTTCCTGCAAAGACCAGTTAAGGACTTGATGGCCCGAGATCCTTGGACGTATCCAGCTTTCCAGGTTGAGGTCGCTTTCCGTCTCGTCTTCCGGGTTGTTAACAACATCTGGAGTGATCATCCCCCCACTGATGAACTTGGTCTCCTTTGCAGCCTCTGATTGATCTTGTCGGAATGGTTTGTAACCCAAACCAAATTTGTCCTCCTTCTTCTCCACCGGTAGCAGCTTGCCCCAGCCTTGGACGTTTCCATCTTCAACAACCTTCCGGGCTTGCTGATAGGAGACAATTGAAGTACCCATCCTATCCTCCAGGGATACAGCAAATACTTCAGTCGTCGCCTCATTGACGTTCAGAGCTTCGAACCCCTGGCTCATGGTTTCATGGATTTCACCATCCATCTCAATGTATTTGTATGTAGCCAGATGGCTAACAAAGATGTCCTCTTCACCACAGATGGTGATAATCTGTCCTTCCCACTCATATTTCAATTTATGTTGAAGGGTTGACGTAACTGTGCCAGCGGCGTGAATCCATGGTCGACCCAACAAACATTTGTAGGTCGGCTAAATGTCCATCACATAGAAAGTAGTCTGAAAGACCTGCGGACCGATTATCATAGGCAACTCCACCTCTCCAAGAACAGACCTCTTGGAGCCATCAAAAGCCCTGACCACCAGATTGCTTGGTCGGAGAGCTATTCCGTCATATTTGAGCTTGACAAGAGCTTTCTTCGGCAAGACATTGAGTGAAGACCTAGTGTCTACAAGAACATGAGAGAGTACAGCCCCTTTGCACTCTATGGTGATGTGCAAAGCTTTGTTGTGGTGACGTCCTTCTGTTTTCAAGTCATCATTGGTGAAACCTAGCCCATGGCTAGATTTGACATTAGACACCACTGTTTCAAGCTGATTCACTATGATCTCTTCTGGCACGTAGGCAGCATGTAGAACTTTGAGTAATGCATCCCGATGAGCTTCGGAACACAACAGCAGAGATAAGATGGAGATCTTAGAAGGAGTCTGGTGGAGCTGGTCCACAACTTTGTAGTCACTTCTTTTAATTATCCTCATAAATTCATCCACATCCTGATCAAAGGATGATTTATGAGTCTCTTTTGGTGCAGGTTCTTCTGGTGCCACACTTTTCCCTTTGGCTTTGGAAACTGCCTCAGTATTAGTTCTTGGAGCTTGTGACGCGAAGAGACGTCCGCTTCGGGTGAAGCCTCCGCCTCCCCCGACATTATCCACTTGCGGGGTAGGAACTGAAGAATCAAGAAGGACTTTTTCTCTGTTGCAGTAAAGTTCTGCACCATAATGCCATGGTACAACATTGTCTTTGTCATATGGAATTGGCCCTGGCACCGTGATGGTGACTGGGCTTACTACAACAGAGATTGGAACCGTTATTGTATGTGGATCATAGAAAATGGTGACAGGACTTCTTGTGGATGTTGGTGGTGATGAAATGAAGCTTGGTTGTTGTTGAAACTGTTGCTAAGATGGTTAAAAGTTGCTAGAGTTAGGGACCGTTGTAGGGTCATAATAAATAGTAATTGTGGAGACATCATTGTTGGTGGTTGCTGAAGTTGTGGAAGCAGGTGCAAATGAACTATTGTTTGTTGAAGTGATGGAAGAAGTGGTTGCTGAAGTTGTGGTTATTTGCAGAATGCCTTCTTTAATCAAGCCATTGATGCCATTCCTCAAGCTTGCACACCCATTCTCGGAAACCATGCAAGATTCACAACAGGCCTCACAACCTGGAAACACTTGGCATTTCAAAAGTTGAGCTTTAACCTCTGCCATAGGTGTCTGAATACTTGCAGTATCTTCAGTCAGAATCATGGGTGAGCCCTCCTCTATAACATTAATCCTTGGCCCACTGTGGCTTGGCATAGGATTTTTCATGACATTGGGAGGTGGTGCAAAGTTCAGGGCCTTTGAATCTACCAAATCCTGGACCTTCATATGCAGAGCCCTGCATTTTTCAGTGGAGTGACCAGGTGCATTAGAATGAAAAGCACACCTAGCGTTGACATCGTAATTTCTCGGAAGGTTCTGAGGATCAGGTGGAGCCAATGTCCTCAACTCAACAAGATTGAGCTTTAGGATTTGTGGCAGCAATGTGGCATATGGAATTGGAATAGGTTCAATCACCTTGTTGATCTGAGATGGCCGTTGTTGGAAAGGGCGTTGTTGTTGGTTATTGTTATTGTTGTTGTAGGATCTTTGTTGAGGAAACTGTGGCTGTTGAGGAAAGTGTTGTGGTTGTTGAATATACTGAGGAGGTGGAGTAGGGATAGTGACAGCAGCAACTGATCTGGGCAGATATTGGGGTCTACCTCTTCCCATATGTACAGAATTTGTTTCACCAGATCTACGGGGCACAACAAATGGCTTCCTTGCACTGCTTGAACTGGCGCCGTTGTCGGAAATCTTTCCCATCTTCAGTAAGCTCTCAATTCTTTCCCTAGCTATCACCACATCTGCAAAGCTGGAGGAAGAAAATGCAGCCAATCTGTCAATATAGGTACCCTGGAGAGTATTCATGAACATATCTGCCATCTCCCTTTCTGACATCGAGGGTTGAACGGTGTAAACACCCCAAATTTTCCCTCACCCATTCACACCATGGCTTGTGATCTCTTCATATGCATAAGTTCAATCATGGCATCTCATATTGCAATTTTGATTCACTGCATTGTTCCCAAGTCATCTGCATCTAGGGTTTGTGATCTGAGCTATCCGAGAGCTATTTGAGCCACTCCAAAGGTCATCAATCACTGCAAAAAGGTCCATGTGTGTTCAAGCATCATATTATACCCTCTCAAGATCAAAGAAACCAAGGAATCACAAGAACTGAGAATGGCATGGAAGCAGAGCCAGGTTTAACTACACAGATGACCTAGAATTAGGGTTTTGGTTTCAAAGGCCATAACTCCAAATTTTTTGGTCATTCTTGTTTCTATTGGTCTCTATATGGTATAGGGATCATGCATATCAATTTTCATGAAGGAATTCCATGGGGAAGGCATCTGATCAAGAGTTGACTTCTTGAGCAAGTCAGTGCAAAATCAGGGCATCTGAGGCCCCCAATGACCCAACCAAGGGGTGTTCTTCATCATTTTGATTGTATTTGATCTTTATTTGATCATATAAGATGTTAGGAGTTCACAAAATTGAAGAATTTCAAGCCATTTGCAAATTTGCCTTTTTGGGAAAATGACTTGTAATGGAAACTTGCCATTTTGGGAAACTTTTTCAACCCTTTCTTTTTGATTCAAAAATGCTTCAAATGAGGAAACTTTGGTCATGAAAGTTGTAGAATGGATCATTCCCTTTTCAAAAAGTACAAGAACTCATTCTAATTCATTTTGGATCAAAAGTTATGGCTTGTCAAAGTTGGGAAAAATCACATAATTTCAAGTTATGTACCAAAGAAGCAAAGTTGCAAAATCACTTGCGAAGACAAATTATGCTTTCAAATGAACTTCTAATCTTTGTATAAACATAAACCAAGGCCTAAAATTCAGAATGCACCAAAGGTTTGCCTATTTTCATGACTTATGGATCAAAGAAACTTCAAAAGGGGCAAAAAGTCACAAAGTTGCAAAACCTATCACAAACCCTAATCCACTTGTTGCATTGCCTCTAATCCTTTTCCATGGCTCTCCCTGATTCAATCTGCAGCCAAGCCATGCTTTGTACCTTCACTGCCATAGCCCATACCTCTCTTACGCAAAACTTGACTTTTTGCAAAAAGACCCATACCAATCAGCCTGTGCCACACCAACTTCTCTGACCTCTCTAGTTGTGATAAGTGGACCAAATGAGATTAAACACACCACACACACAAGCCTGAAACACTCTAAAAGCCATAGCTCCAAGCTTTTCCCTCTTATGCATTTTCATTCGAAACACATCACACAAGCATCAAACATAAAAACAAACTCCATAGAACATCTCAGCATGCTCCCCTGATCATTTCCCTACCCTCATTCATCCCTGAAACCTCCTCAAACGGAAACACGATTCCTTCCCCTCTCTGAACAGAACTTCTTCAAACTCACAAACCAGCCATTTTAAACTCCAACCAAGCTTCATAACTTCATCAAGAGGATCATTGGGACCATTTTGAGGCAAAGAGGCAAGCAGAAAGCTCCTGGACTGAAAGCTCAATCTCAGGTAACATGATGAACAAATTTTCCAGAACTTTGATTTCTTGTTAGAATGTTGTTCTATATGTTGCTCTGATCATGGGGATCTATTTATTTTTGAAAATGAGCCAGAAACAAGCATGTATTGATTGTCTGAAAGTTTGCCCGTAAAAATGTTTTTGTTTGTTTCCTTTGATTCACGAAAAAAAAATGTTGTTTGTGGTAGGGTTTATGTTTAGTGATGTTCATAGTTTGATTCTGGAGAGTTTTGTGAGGTTTTGATGCGTTTTGAGAGAGATTGAGATTTTGGCTGGCCGGAGAAGATGACCGGAACACTGTTCCGGTCATCTGAAAGTGTTTAGGGTTCAGATTAGGGCTTAATGACGTAACTAGTGAAGTTTGAATCTCAACCATCCAGATGTGCGCGCTGGTCAATTCCCTCCCTTTTTATTTGAATCTCAGCCAATGGATTGGATTACTTTCATAAATTCGTATTTTTAATTCATTTAAATTGTATTTATTTCCACATTTTATTTAAAATAGCTAAAATCATCTAAAAATTATGAAACTTTTTGTCAAAGGTTTCATGAATTTTCAGAACACAAAAATATTTTTATTTTTATTTTTTGCATTAAAAATTATTTTTAAATCATTTAAATGTTTATTTTTAATTATTTAATGAAAATTAATTAATTAAAAATACATTTAGGTATTTAAAAATCACAAAAAAATTCACATAGCATTTAAAAACATTTAGAAACATTGTCCAACTCTCAAACCAAATTTCTTTTTTGTTCTTGATGCCTTTTGATCATTTTCATTGGATTTAATTTCATTTCAAGGCAATATTTTATGTTAAACTTCAAAAATTTCTTTCTGCCTAACCATTGAGAGTTGGATAATGATTCTTTTTGCATTTCATCTTGTATAGCATGTAGTTTATAGGATAAATTTGGTTTGATTTGATCTTGCATTTTCAATTTGTTTAGCATTTTTCTTGTTGAGGTACCTTAAAACCCTAGCAAACTTAGGAAATTCATAACTTTCACTAGGTTAAGAGTTAGATCCCCTCCTTTGGGCAGTGAACTTGTATAGGTTTAGGGTATATTTGATGGCATTTTCAAATTTTTATCAAGTCATTTTCTTCTGGTTTTGGATTTTTGCTTTGCATGATGTATGTAACCCTAATTTGTGCCTTCTTTTGCATCCATTTATCATTTGCTTGCATCCAATGACTTGCCATGACATTTTGTGCATCCACATGACTCATAATACATCTTAGGACATGTTAGAATCATGTTTGATCATTGCATCTTTCATTTGCCATGTTATGCATTCATATCATTTCATAAACTTTTCATGTGCATTCATGATTCAAAGCATGCTTCATCTGCATCCATGGCCTTGTGTGATCATTCTCATGTCTTGTCTCATGTTTGCATCATCTCTTAGCATCATTAACTTCATGTTCATGCTTCTGACTTTGGTTTGCATCATGGCATTTCATCTCATTTGCATTGCATTTCATTTCTTTTGGCTAACTTTTCAGGTGGTTAGTTGTTTGAGAAGTGAATTTGCCTTCACTTCTCACAATCTCTTTTCATCTCTTTCATACCTTCTTTTCTGCATTTTGTATGTGTATTAGAGTGAGCTTGCTCATTCATGTTCATCTCTTACTTTCTTTCTTCAGGAAACTTGTTTTCTTAAGTGAAGCAAGTTGTCTTGCTTCTCTTTGCTTCTTCCTCCTTTCATCTGCTTCTCTCCTTGGTGGTTTCTCTGAAGATCTTCTTGCAAACCTCATTAACCCTAGGAATAACCAAGCATGATAACAATTAGGGTTTGATTAGTCCCCCATTTAGCTTTTACCTTTGTGTCATCTTTGAGTCTTCTCTTCTCACCTCATAAATCAAGGACTAAACCCTAAAGGCTTTAAGGCTTTGTGATTAAGCTTATGCCTGCATCCTTCTATTAGGATGGAGTGTATAACTTTAATCCTAAGTGTTAAACCCTTAATGTGTTTAAATCCTTTAATCAATCCACTTAATAATCACCAAGACATCAAGCTTGTAACTTGGGCCTTGCATTAGGGTTCTAATTCTTCCTTAATTGCTTAAGAAGGACTAACCCTAGTGTTAATGGACAAGTCCTCCTCAAGTTGTCTTACAAACCATAAAAATCATTTCTTCATCTTACCATTAACTAAAATCCGCTTAATAAAGGTTTTGTTTTGTCATGAGGTTAATCCCTAATCATGGATTAAGTTGAGGAGCCTTCCTCAGCTTAAATATTCTCATCTATTATCCTTCTATTAGGATGGTGTAATGAGTCTGTTTAATCCCTGATTATGGCTTAAACTCGTTACTTAACACTAAACAAAAACTCCAAAAACATCTAAATAATCACAAGTAGGTTAATGATCTTAATCCTACATCATGGTGATTAAATGTGAGATACTGACTTCACACTTAAGGTATTCTCATTACCCCCAATCAGAGGGAGGATGTGATGAGTTTACTAACCCATTGGTTTAGGCTTAAGCTCATTTTCTTATGGCAAACTTTCAAAAGCAATAAAAGACTGAAAACACACAAAAAAAAACAATAATCGTCTCCTTCGGGATTCTTTTCTCATCATCTTCACTCATAAACGAGAACTTGCTTCTTCCGTCCAATGCAAGACAGTTTGCACCTGAGCCAGACAGGTCATACACTTGAGCATAGACAAGTAAATAGTTCACAAGTCAATTCATCTTTCAGTCTCTTTGGGTCGAACTACGGTGTTCTGACTTCCTCATTGCACGAGAGGATACGTAGGCATAACTTAACAGTTATCGAACAAAAGTCTCTGTATATTTCCCCTCTTCCAGCATTATTCTTTTAGCCTCATTATCTTGGGCATTTCACTCTTGTCCTTACACTGACACTTCTCCTATACACTCACACTTCTTTTACACTGACACTTGCATTCTTTCCAGCTTTGATACACATATTGCACTGACACTACCCCTTTAAAACACAAATCTTATAAGCGTGGATCCCGTCGAGTACGGCGGACAATCTGGGTGCTAATACCTTCCCAGGTTGTAACCAACCCCCTTTCTCAGTCTCTCTGGTTCGCAATCGTCTTATCCATATATCTTTCTAGGTCTATGCAGCATTACCTTTCCTTCGGGATAAAAGTGCCTAGCTGGCGACTCTTGTCTTCTGAGTTCACCCCTGTGTGTTCTCATCCCTTTCACCGACCGTTCGCGTCTGTACCCCTTCTGACCAGGTGTCATTTGGTGGGAGCGACAGCTTGGCGACTCTGCTGGGGAACCTTATACTGTAACCAGGGCTTCTGGTTCTTTTTGTGGGTTCCTCCTAGCGCTTGTTTGATTTGTGTTTACTGGGGTGTTATGTGCTAATTGTGTTTATTTATTTGCTTTATTGCTTTATGTACAGTTATTTATTGCTTTCTTTACAACTTTATACATCATATTGTCATACTGTCATCTTGTTGGATCTGGTTTTTGTTTTGGTGGGCGGGGTTCTGCTGAGAGTTTAAGGTCCTATACCTGGGACCTGAGTGACACCTAGGCTAGAGTGGTTCATATTCTTTCCCATTCCATTTCGGTCTGGTGCGGGAATATGAAACACGGTTCAGATGTGGGTTTCTTCTTGAGAACTCTGTGCTACAGATTTCCTGTAGTGCTAGGGCTATCTGGAAAGCCTGCTAAGTCTGGATGACCTTTTATCATGACCTTCAGAAACTGAGGTGAATTAGAGGAGGATCTTTTATGGTTATTGTAAACACTGTACCTCCGGGTTAGAAGTGTTTACACTTCTCATAACTAATCCAAGTCTGAGGATCCTTGTTTTAGAACATCACCTGTGAGGGGGGTGGGCTGTTTACAGGTTTGCAGGTACCTCTGGCCACATCATACCCAGTTACTTGTTTTGATTAAGAGTACCTCACTTTGGACAGTTCTTGTGATTTAACCCTGGACATGTGACTCTTTATTTGAGTCCCCCACCTTGGTTACTAGACTTCTGAACCTCCATCTGGACTTCTTGAACATACATGGACTTATATCAAGATAGGAAAATCAGATCCAGCATGATCACAAACCCTTGCATATCATTTTCATACTCATCATTGCATCATTTAACATTTGTTTATTTGTTTTTCAGGGTATCCATATTGCATTTGGCTTGGTTTTGACCCCTTCATCTGCTTAGACCCCTGTTCATCAGCTATCTGCTTCAGCTATCTTCATCAGTGGCCTGCTTCAGCTACTTTTATCACCAGCCTCAGCCTATCAGTGGCTCATCTCCAGTATCAATTTTCATCATCAGCATTTAGCTCTTCATCAGCAGTCATGGCACCCAAGAAGAGCAACATATCATACCATTTCTTTGAGCCTGTGCTGACTGGCATCAGACAGGTCCAGGCACTTATCACTCCAGACCACATCCCATTATTCAGAGAACATTATGGAGGCATCCTTGATATGGTTATGGACCTGGATCCTTCTCAGAGGAGTTTGATCCACACTTGCCTACAGTTTTATGACCCTCCTTTGAGATGCTTCACTTTCCAGAACTTTCAGTTGGGACCTCTGCTGGAGGAGTTCTCATCCTTGATTGGAGTACCTGTCAGGGGTGGTGTCCCTTTCAACCCTGAGATGGCTTCTCCCACCAATGGAGAAGTGGAAAAAGCATTGTATTTAGAGCCTGTATTGATTGAGCAGAACATGACAACAAAGGCTGGAATCCCTGGTTTGCACTTAGACATTCTGACTTCTCAGGCCATCCTGAAGGCCTCTTTGGGGGAATGGAAGGCAGTTTGTCCATTACTAGCCCTCAGTATATATGGGGTTATACTATTTGCAGATGAGCCCAAGTTTATCAGCAAGAATTCCATTCATCTCTTCCTTCTGAGGAACCCAGTACCCACATTGCTGGGGGATTTCTATTATTCTGTTCACCAAAGAAATGAGAAGCAGAGAGGGAAGTTGGTGAGAGAGGGAAGTTGGTGAGATGATGTGCTCCTCTATTTCACACTTGGCTGCTTAAACACTTACCCAAGACTGATTCCTTCTTGAACCCTCACCAATAGAAGAATTGGGCTAAAAGACTTATTGCTTTGACTTCAGATGACATCAGATGGTGCACCTAGAGCACCAAAGGCAGGGACATAATAACTAGCTGTGGGCAATACCCCAATGTACCCCTGATAGGAGTGAAGGGTTGCATCAACTACAATCCTTTGCTGCTTAAGAGATAGTTGGGCTACGCTTTGGTCCACCCTCCTAGAGTGCAAGACTTGGCTGAAACCCTGTATTGTGAGATAAAGCCTAATCTAGCTATTGTCAGACAGCATCCTGGGCTTGGGACAACATCCAGACAAAGGGGATGGCCATTCTTGGGAGATGCAATAATATGGCCTCAGCTCAGTATTATGAATGGTCTCATGCTAGAGCTCAGATTTCTGGGATGCCTTTCACCATTGAGGATGCACCTGGATCATCCACAGTACCACCTCCAGCTACTGTCAGCCTGGATGAATTTGAGAAGCTGAAGGAAAGGAATGAGAATCTGTCTCAAGCTCTGAAGAAGACCCTTTGGGAGAGGAGTGATGGTCGTCTAGACATTGAGAGGTTGGAAAAGCTTAAGGTGGAGCATCTGGCCAAGATTGAGAAAGCAGAGGACTACATCAAGAAATCAAGAGCTGGAGAACAAATATTGAAGAATGCCTGTAAGGAGGCCCAGTTTCAGAAGGCTAGGACTAATCTCTATCTGCAAGAAAGTCAAGCTAGGTGGGTCAGGATCACTGAAGCTCGCACTCAAGAAGATAAGAGAACTCAAGCCAGGATTGAGCAGTTGGAGGCCATTGAGAGGAAGCAACAGGAGGCTTTGTTGGCAGCCCAGAAGGAAATTTCAGAATTGAAGCTTAGGGCTGGTTTGAAGAGGTCAAAGGACCAAGACAGACACAAGAAGCTGACCACTGCTATTGCCACCAGAAACCTCCTCATCAGAAACATCACAGAGCATCCAGCTAGACCAGTGACTGAAGCACTTTTGAAGGAGGTTAAGGAGGATGAGTTTGGACTTGATGTCTGACCTGTTTGATTGTTGTTGCTTTCATTTGATGTATTTTTCATTTTGTGTTGTATTATTGACCCTTCAGGGGCATATGTTGTAAAAATAGATTATGTATTATTCACCATTTGTAATATATTTGTTGATTTGTTTCACTGGGTTTCTTTTCTCAAACAACATCAAAGCATCCTCCTCAGGGTCTGGAAAGGTCAAAACCAAGCACCCAGCCGGATACCTTGGAAACAAATAAGCATATTGCATTGCATGCTAACTCTTGTTTTGTTTTGTAGGTTTTGTCACTATTTTATTTATTTCTAACTCTGTTGTGGTTCAGGAACTATTGCTCGCCGCCGGGTTTTCCCTCTCAACCGTCCGCACCGGTATCCTACCCGCAACAACCTTCCTGGTATCCAAATGGATCAAGTACAGCAAGATCTGACAGAGGTCAGAAATCAGATGGCTAACGAAAGGTTGGAAATGAGAAACCAAATGACCCAATTCATGGAAGTAATGAATGGCTTGGCCCAAAGTCAAGAAAGGTTGAGGGCATTGGTAGAAAGACAAAACCCGGAAGAACCCCATCTGGGAACTGGAGGAACAAGTAACAATGAAAGGGGTCAGCCTCATGTTAATCCACCAGTATATGGGCATCATCTACATCCGGAAGTCAACATCCCGGGTAATGTGCAAGGAAATACTACTGGAGGAAGGATCTTACAGGAAGACCCCCAAGAAGAGCAGTTTACTGTGATGGGAGCTGGGGATGAAGTTTATGACAGAAGGTTTGATGAAATTGCTGAGAAGTTGAGATCTCTGGAGTCTCAAAACTCCTTGGGTTTTGATGTAATGGACATGGGGTTAGTGGACGGGGTAAGGATTCCCCACAAGTTTAAACCCCCGTGCTTCGAGAAGTACAATGGAACTTCCTGGCCACGAACTCACTTGCAATCCTTTCTTGGAAGACTTAAAGCATATACAATGGACGAGAAACTGTGGATGTTCTACTTTGAAGATAGCTTGACTGGAGCTTCAAGAGAGTGGTATTCACACTTGACCAGAGCTACAATCAGATGCTGGAAGGACTTGGCTGAAGCTTTCATCAGGCAGTACCAATACAATCTGGACATGGCCCCTAACAGGACCCTTCTGATGGGAATGTCTCAATCCTCCAGGGAAAGCTTCAGGGAATATGCCCAAAGGTGGAGACAGCTTCCTGCTGCTGTCCAGCCACCCATGTCGGAAAGAGAAATGGCCGACATGTTCATGAATACCCTGCAAGGAACATATATTGATAGGCTAGCTGCCTTCTCTTCCACCAGCTTCGTAGAAGTAGTTATAGTCGGGGAAAGAATTGAAAGCCTTCTAAAGATGGGTAAGATTTCTGATAATGGTGCAAGTACGTCAAGTAATCCCAGGAAGCCTTTTGTGGGACCTAGAAGAACCAGTGAGACAAATGCCATTCATGCCACCAGGGGCAGACCTTAGTATGTCCACAGATCAGTAGCAGGTGTCACTATTCTAGCTCCGATTCCTCAGCAACCAGCATATCAACCACAACAACAACCACATTATCAACAGCAAGTTCAGTATCCTCCGCAAAGGACCTACAACAACAACAACAACAATCAACAGCAAAGACCCTTTCAGCAAAGACCATCACAGGCAAATAGGGTGATTGACCCTATTCCTATGCCTTATGTTGCCTTGTTGCCACAACTCCTGAAACTCAACTTGGTTGAATTAAGGACATTGGCACCACCAGATCCCTCTAATTTGCCAAGAAATTATGAAGTCAACGCCAGATGTGCTTTCCACTCCAATGCACCTGGCCACAACACTGAGAAATGCAGGGCTTTACAAATGAAAGTCCAAGATCTGGTGGATTCTAAAGCCCTCAACTTTGCACCCCCTCCAAATGTCAACAAGAATCCCATGCCCAATCATGGAGGGCCAATGATTAATGCCATTGAGGAAGACAAGCCATCTTTCTTAATCACCAGTGTTGGACAGATTCGGACACCTCTGGTCGAGATTAAAGCTCAGCTCCTAGAATGCCAAATGTTCCCCGGGTGTGAGCTCGGTTGTGGTTATTGCAACATTTCGGTCAACGGGTGTGATAACTTGAGAAGCGGCATAGATGGTCTTATCAAAAGTGGTATACTTCAGATCACAACAACGGCGCCTACAAATCCAGCAATCCCTTTGACAACAATTCCTGACTCTTCTACAACTGCAACAACAATCATTCCGACCAATTCATCAATATCATCAACAATGGCTCCGTCCATCACTTCAGCAAACCAGATGTCAACAACCATTTCTTCTACAACATCAGCACCCATTTATTCAGCAGAATCTTCTACAGCGCCAACAGAAATTGATGAAGATATCTCAGCAGTCATCATTTACTATGATCCATCAGATGTTCCTCCAAACAACAACTTTCAACAACAAGCAGTGGCACCTCCTGCCAGATCACCAGTCACCATTTACTACGATCCGCACACCATTCCAGTACCTTCCTCTGCAGCAGTCAGTCCAGTTACCATCACGGTGCCTGGACCAGTTCCATATGAAAGTAGTAATGCCATACCTTGGCATTATGGCTCTGACCTCTACTGCAACGGGAAGAAAATCACTTTGGATTCTTCAACTTCTTCTCCACAGATTGATAATGTTGGGGGAGGCGGAGGCTTCACCAGAAGCGGACGCCTTTTTGCCTCACAATTGCAAAGACCTAATGCCGAAGCAGAAGCTGCTGCAAAAGCAAAGGGGAAGAGTGTGGTACCTGAAGAACCGATCATCAAAGAAACTCAGAAGACATCTTTTGAGCAAGATGTAAACGAGTTCATGAGAATTATAAAGAGAAGTGATTATAAGGTGGTAGATCAGCTTCACCAAACTCCCTCAAAGATCTCCATATTATCCCTGTTGATGTGTTCTGAAGCTCACAGGAATGCATTGCTGAAGGTCTTGCACGCAGCATACGTGCCAGAGGAGATCACTGTTAACCAGCTAGAAACTGTGGTGGCAAATGTCAACACCAGTCATGGACTGGGTTTTACCAATGATGATTTAACAACTGAGGGACGTAACCACAACAAGGCTTTACATATCACCTTGGAATGCAAGGGTGCTGTTTTATCTCATGTACTGGTGGACACTGGGTCGTCACTCAATGTTCTACCAAAGAAATCCTTGGTGAAGCTGGAGTATGATGGCTTGGCACTGCGTCCAAGTAATATAGTGGTGAGAGCATTTGATGGCTCTAAAAGATCAGTGCTTGGGGAGATTGATCTGCCTGTGATGATTGGCCCGCAGACCTTCAAAATTACCTTCTATGTGATGGACATTCAGCCGGCCTACAACTGTTTGTTGGGTAGACCTTGGATCCATGCCGCTGGCGCTGTTACGTCTACCCTTCACCAAAAGTTGAAATTCGAGTGGGAAGGCCAGATCATCACCATCTGTGGGGAAGAGGACATCTTTGTTAGCCATCTGGCTACGTACAAGTACATTGAAATGGATGGAGAAATCCATGAAACTATGAGCCAGGGGTTTGAGGCCTTGAACATTAATGAAGCATCTGCTGTACTGGGAACCTCCATAACGTCTTATCAGCAAGCCAGGAAGGTTGTTGAAGAGGGTACTGCCCAAGGCTGGGGCAAGCTGCTGCCCGTGGAAAAGAAAGAAGACAGATTTGGGTTGGGTTACAAACCAACTCAACAAGATCAATCAGAGGCTGCTAAAAAGCCCAATTTTGTCAGCGGGGGAATGCTCACCCCGGATGCAGTGAACAACTTGGAAGATGAGTCGGAAGATGAGCGCAACCTGGAGAGCTGGATACATCCAAGGACCCCGGGGAGCCATATCTCAAACTGGTCTTCCCAGGAAATTATAAGGGTTACTCCTGCAGAGTAATTATTATTTCCTGTATTTTTAAGCATGCATCAAGTCTTGCATCTTGCCCAAGATGTCAAGACTCATTTTGTAATCGGGCCATCTTGTAATTTTGTGCAAACAGATCAATCAATGAATATCAGACATCTTTTGCAAATGAGTCTTTTTTCTTTTCCACTCACTGTTTTCCATTTTTCTTTTTGTACAAAAATAAAATGGCAATATTTTTGAAAATGATAACTTCATTTCACTTTTTCTAAATAAGATAAAATTGATCACTAAAATAAACCAATCTAAACCCTTGCAGAGAGTGCCTTTCAGACTGCACCGACAACAGCACTGCTATGGCTTCGTATGACTTTGACAATCCAATCAATCAAGCTGATGAAGGGGTTGAAGAAGATTATGAGCTACCTGAAGAGCTAGCTAGGTTGTTAAGGCGAGAGGAGAAGGTTATCACTCCTCATCAGGAGGAGATTGAAACGGTTAATCTTGGTACAAAAGAAGTGAAAGAAGTCAAGATCGGGGCCTGCTTACAAGATTCAGTGAAAGAACAACTGATTGACATACTTCGTGAATATGTGGATGTGTTTGCTTGGTCTTATCAGGATATGCCAGGGTTGGACACCGATATTGTCATGCACAAACTGCCTTTAAAAGAAGATTGCCCATCGGTAAAACAGAAATTGCGCTGTACTCGCCCAGATATGGCAATGAAGATTAAAGAAGAGGTACAAAAACAGTGGGACGCCGGTTTCCTTGCTGTAACCAGTTACCCACCGTGGGTTGCTAATATTGTACCTATGCCTAAGAAAGATGGCAAGGTGAGGATGTGTGTGGACTACCGGGATCTGAACAGAGCCAGCCCGAAAGATGATTTCCCTTTACCTCACATTGACGTATTGGTTGATAATACGGCTCAGTTCTCGGTGTTCTCCTTCATGGACGGATTTTCAGGATACAATCAGATCAAAATGTCGCCTGAAGACATGGAGAAGACAACCTTCATCACGCCCTGGGGCACGTTCTGTTACAAGGTGATGCCATTCGGACTGAAGAATGCTGGTGCTACTTATCAACGGGCTATGGTAACATTATTCCATGACATGATCCACAAAGAAATTGAATGTTATGTGGATGACATGATTGCCAAGTCCCTCACAAAAGAAGACCACCTGGTGAATTTGTTGAAGTTATTCAAGCGTCTGAGGAAATACCAACTGAAGTTAACAAACTGTACATAAAGCTTGTAAAGAAAGTAGTAAACAAACTGTACATAAAGCAATAAATAAAACAAATATACAAACACAAATAGAACATAACACCCCAGTAAACACAAATCAAACAAGCGCTAGGAGGAACCCACAAAAAGAACCAGAAGCCCTAGTTACAGTATAAGGTTTCCCCAGCAGAGTCGTCAAGCTGTCTCTCCCGATAAATGAGAATGACTCATATAAAGGTACAGACGCGAACGGTCGGCGAAAGGATGAAATGAGAACACACAGGAGTGGACTCAAGAGAAAGAAAGAGTCGCCAGCTAGGCATTTTTATCCCGAGGGAAAGGTAATGCTGCATAGACCTAAGAAAAGACATGGATAAGATGGTTGCGAACCAGAGAGACTGAGAAAGGGGGTTGGTTACAACCTGGGAAGGTATTAGCACCCAGATTGTCCGTCGTACTCGACGGGATCCACGCTTAAAAGATTTGTGTTTTTAAAGGGGTAGTGTCAGTGAAATTTGTGCATAAAAATAGCTGGAAAAAGATGTACAAGTGTCTGTGTAAAAGAAGTGTAAAGTGTATAAGTGAAGTGTCAGTGTAAGAACAGGAATAAAATGCTCAAGACTATGAGGCTTAAAGAATGAAGCTGGAAGGAGGGGGAATATACAGAGACTTTTGTTCGATAACTGTTAAGTTATGCCTACGTATCCTCTCGTGCAATGAGGAAGTCAGAACACCATAGTTCGACTCAAAGAGACTGAAAGATAAATTGACTTGTGAACTGCTTACTTGTCTATGCTCAAGTGTATGACCTGTCTGGCTCAGGTGCAAACTGTCTTGCATTAGACGGAAGAAGCGAGTTCTCGTTTGTGAGTGAATGAGATGAGAAAAGAATCCCGTAGGAGACGATTATTGTTTATTTTTTTGAGTTTTCAATCTTTTATTGCTTTTGAAAGTTTGTCATAAGTTAATGAGCTTAAGCCTAAACCAATGGGTTAGTACACTCATCACATCTTCCCTCTGATTAGGGGTAATGAGAATACCTTAAGTGTGAAGTCAGCATCTCACACGTAATTACCATGATGTAGGATTAAGATCATTAACCTACTTGTGATTATTTAGATGTTTTTGTTGTTTTTGTTTGGTGTTAAGTAATGTGATTAAGCCATAATCAAAGATTAAACAGACTCATTACACCATCCTAATAGAAGGATAATAGATGAGAGTGTTTAAGCTGAGGAAAGCTCCTCAACTTAATCCATGATTAGGGATTAACCTCATGACAAAACAAGGCCTTTATTAAATGGATTTTAGTTAATGATAAGATGAAGAAGTGAGTTTTATGGTTTGTAAGACAACTTGAGGGGGACTTGTCCATTAACACTAGGGTTAGTCCTTCTTAACCAATTAAGGAAGAATTAGAACCCTAATGCAAGGCCCAAGTTACAAGCTTGATGTCTTAGTGATTATTAAGTGAATTGATTAAAGGATTTAAACACATTAAGGGTTTAACACTTAGGATTAAAGTTATACACTCCATCCTAATAGAAGGATGCAGGCATAAGCTTAATCACAAAGCCTTAAAGCCCTTAGGGTTTAGTCCCTGATTATGAGATGAGAAGAGAAGACTCAATGAGACACAAAGGTAAAAGCTAAATGGGGGACTAATCAAACCCTAATTATTATCATGCTTGGTTGTTCCTAAGGTTTGTGAGGTTTACAAGAGACATCTTCAGAGAAGCCACCAGGAAGCAGATGAAAGGAACAAAGAGAAGCAAAACAACTTGCTTCACTTAAGAAGTCAAGTTGCTTAAGGAAAGAAAGTAAGATGAAGAAGAATGAGCAAGCTCAATCTCAAACACAAGACAAAATGCAGCAATGATGCATAAGAGGGATGAAAAGAAATTGTGAGAAGTGAAGGCAAATTCACTTCTCAAAGTTACTTACCACCTGAAAAGTTAGTGAAAGGAATGCAATGCAATGCAAAATGAGATGAAATGGGATGATACAAACCAAAACCAGAAGCATGAGTATGATGCTAATGATGCTAGGAGAGGATGCACATATGAGGCAAGGCATGGGAAGGATCATACAAACATATGGATGCAAGAGAAGCATGCTTAGAACCATGAACATACATGAAAAGTTATGGAATGCAAATGGCATACAACATGGCAAATGAAAGATGTAATAATCAAACATGATTATAATATGTCCTAAGATGTAATATGAATCAAATTAATGCACAAAATGTCATGGCAAGTCATGGTACGCAAGCAAATGGGAGATGGGTGCAAATGAAAGCCCAAATTAGGGTTTATGATCAATGCACAAAACAAAAACCAAAACCAGAAGCAAACATCATGATAAAAAATTGAAAATGCAATCAAAGGAACCCTAAACCTATACAAACTCACTGCCCAAAGGAGGGGTTCTAACTCTTAACCTAATGAGGGTTATGAATTTCTTAAGAATGCTAGGGTTTTATGGTACCTTGTCAAGAAAAATACCAAACAAATAGGAAATGCAAGATCAATTCATGCCAATTTAATCCTATAAACTACATGCTAAACAAGATGCAATGCAAAAAGAATCAAAGTCTAACTCTTAAAGGCTAGGCGGAAATGAATTTTTGAAGATTGGATCAAAATAATGCTTTGAAATGAAATTAATTCCATGGAAAATTGTCAAAAGACATCAAGATCAAAAAATAAATTTGGTTTGAGAGTTGGACAATGTTTCTAAATGATTTTAAATGTTTCATGAATTTTTTTGTGATTTTTAAATACCTAAAAGTATTTTTAATTAATTAATTCTCATTAATTAATTAAAAATAAACTTTTAAATGATTTAAAAATAAATTTTAATGCAAAAAATAAAAATAAAAATGTTTTTGGTTTCTGAAAATTAATAAAAGGCTGTATAAAAATTTTCAGAATTTTTCGAAATGTTTTGCTATTTTAAATTAAATGAAGAAAACAAATGAATTTAAATGCAATAAAAATGAAATTAAACTGAAAAATGGAAAAGTCAGCACAATCAAAGGCTGACATTCAAACTCACACGCGCGGGAGTGGACTTGGCGCGCATCTGGACGACCAAGATTCAAAATTCACTAATTATGATTAGTGCCCTAATCTGAACCCTAAACAAAATCAGGTGACCGGAACAGTGTTCCGGTCATCTTCTCCGATCAACCAAAAACTCAATCTCACTCTCCAGGCCATTTCAAAAGCTCTAAATCTCCAGAATCAATCTATGAACAACCCTAAGCATAAACCCTAACTCAAACAACATTTATTTTCACTGAATCAAGAGGAACAAGCAAGAACATTTTTTCGGGCAAACTTTCAGATCAAGCATACAACCTCAAAACTCAATTATTTTCAAAAATAAAATGTTCAGTGAACTCAGGGAAGCATGTAGATCAACTTAGAAACAAGAGAAAGGAGTTCTGGAAAAATGAATTTCCATGGCTACCTGAATCGAAGCTTTGATTTCTGGCACTTTCTGGCTGATTTCTTGCTTTCAATCAACTCCAATGGACCTCCTGAGAAGCTTTCAATGCTTGTTTGAAGTTTATAATGGTTGGTTTAAGAGATTGCTAAGGTTCTGCACAAAGGGGGGGAGAAATCGTATCTTGGTTTCTGGGGGTTTCAGGCTATGGTGATGGGTGGTTTCTGATCAGTGAAGCATGTTGAGTTTGTTTGTGAAGTTTGTTTGTGTGTTTGCAGCTTGTGGAGAGTGTTTCGAAAGCTTTTGCAAATGGGGTGGAAAATGAGGGAGCTGTGTTCTTGGTTCTTTCAGGCTTGTGTTGTATATGAAATGGCTTGCTTTTGGTTTGTATAAACAAGTGTGATAGGTCAGATGAGTTGATGTGTACTGCTGTGATTGGTATGGCTCAAGTTGCCAAAATGTCAAACTTGTGTAAGAGAGGTATGGGTTGCTAGCTAGACAAGGACAAATGGGGTGTCCTGCGCAGCAATATGTGTGTAGAGCCCTAGGATTGTTTGTGAAGTCAGCAAGCAAGTGGATTCAAACTTGAGTGAGTTTTTGCAACTTGCCTCACTTTTGCTTCTTTTGAAATTTCTTGCTCCATAAGTCATGAAAATGAGTGATCCCTTGGCCCATTCTGATTTTTAGGTCTTGGTACATGCTTGTATGAAGATTAGAAGTTTATTTGACAGCTCAATTTGCCTTGGCAAGGGAATTTGCAACTTTGCCTCTTTGGTAGAAAACTTCAAATTTTGTGATTTTTGCCAACTTTGACAAGCCATAACTTTTGATCAAAAATGAATTAGGTCATGTTCTTGTACTTTTTGAAAAGGGAATGATCCATTCTACAACTTTCATGACCAAAGTTTTTCCATTTGAAGCATTTTTGAATCAAAAAGCAAGGGTTGAAAAAGTTTCCCAAAATGGCAATTTTCAATATAAGTCAACTTTCCCAAAAAGTCAACTTTGCAAATGACTTGAGATTCTTCAATTTTGTGACCTTAAAACATCTTCTATGATCAAATAAAGATCATACACAATCAAAATGATGAAGAACACCCTTTGGTTGGGTCATTGGGGGCCTCAGATGCCCTGATTTTGCACTGGCTTGCTCAGAAAGTCAACTCTTGATCAGATGACTTCCCCATTGAATTTCTTCATGAAAATTGATATGCATGATCCCTATACCATATAGAGACCAATAGAAACAAGAATGACCAAAAAAATTGGAGTTATGGCCTTTGAAACCAAAACCCTAATTCTAGGTCATCTGTGTAGTCAAACCTGGCTCTGCTTCCATGTCATTCTCAGTTCTTGAGATTCTTTGATATTCTTGACTTTGAGGGGATATAATATGATGCTTGAACATACATGGACCCCTTTGAAGTGATTTATGACCTTTAGAGTGGCTCAAGAAGCTCTTGGATTGCTCAAATCACAAACCCTAGATGCAGATGACTTTGAACCAATGCAATGAATCAAAAATGTGGTATGGGATGCTATGATTGGATTTATGCATATGAAATGATCACAAGTCATGGTGTGAATGAGTGAGGGAAAATTTGGGGTGTTTACAGCTGCCCCTATTCAAACATGAGTTAGCTGTGCAGGATGTAAGTAACGGCTTATCAGGCAAACAAGATAACTTGTGGTTGAATACCAGAGACAGTCCAAAATTTGCACTCACAGAATGAAGAAGAAAAGGGAGATAGATTGTAAAAGAAAATAAAGTATATATATAAAGTGCGGGCGACGGAGGACGACCGCCGAACAGAGGACGACTGCTGGGGAAAGAGCAATGACGGGGACGGCCGACATGCTGGGAGAAAGTGGGAGATAAAGCAATGACGGGGACGGCCGACATGCTGGGGATAAAAGGGATTATGATGGGGATGGCCATCAAGTAAAGCTATAAGATTCTCTGGGGATTAATGAAAAATGATGGGGACGGCCATCAAGTTCCTAAAGTAATGCAAACAACGATGGGGACGGCCATCGGGCTAAACTGATGAAGGACGATCATCAGGAAAAGGAAAAGGGACCACGACGGGGACGGCCATCGGGTTAAAGAATAAATGAAATAATGATGAGGGACGGTCATCAAAGGTGAAGGACGATCACCTAGCAGGGTACGGCTGCCGAAAATATCGCGACATAGGACGAATGTCGGATAAAAGGTCAACGATGGGGACGGCCATCGGATGAGCATGATGAAGGACGATCATCAAGAGGTGAAGGACGATCACCTAGCAGGGGACGGCTGCTCTCAAGGTTTATCATGACATAGGACGAATGTCAGATAACAAAATCAACGACGGGGACGGTCATCGGATAAAATGATGAAGGACGATCATCAAAAAGGTGAAGGACGATCACCCGGCAGGGTACGGCTGCCGAAAATATCGCGACATAGGACGAATGCCGGATAAAAGGTCAACGATGGGGACGGCCATCGGATGAGCATGATGAAGGACGATCATCAAGAGGTGAAGGACGATCACCTAGCAGGGGACGGCTGCTCTCAAGGTTTATCATGACATGGGACGAATGTCAGATAGAAAAGAAATTTTGCTCTGCTGGCGATCTACTGGGGAATAGTAAACACGGACGAGTGTTTATATCCAAGACATAAAGGTATAAGTGCTTCGACGCTGTGTATAGATTAAAGACGCGGACGAGCATCCCTAAGACTACGATACGGACGAGTATCAGGTAGAAACAAATACTGACACGTGTTCAGAGATGATGATACGGACGAGTATCAACTGGTTAACAAGGAACACGGACGAGTGTTGATTCTGAGAGGACTCTTCTGGGGAAAAGTAGACACAGACGAGTGTCTAAATTCAAGAAGACATAAGTGTTTGACACGTGTATGGATTAAAGATGCGGACGAGCATCCTTATGACTACGATACGGACGAGTATCGGGTAGAAACAAACGCTTGACGCATGTTCTGAGATGATGATACGGACGAGTATCAACTGGTTAACAAAGAACATGGACTAGTGTTGAATCTGAGAGGATATCAGTGGTGTATACAAGATACGGACGAGTATCTGTATAAGTATGATTGGTGTACAGACGGGTATTTAACCTGCTGGGGAGAGTGACACGGACGAGTGTCAAAAGGAGAAAAGTATAGTATAAACAAGTATCTAATATACAAAGTGTTTAGGTTACTGTGCTGGGGAAGGTGACACGGACGAGTGCCAAGGAATTGTGTATGTATGTATCCGTGAGTGCAAAGAGGACGCTTTGGCTTTTTGCTGGGGAAGTGACACGGACGGGTGTCAAGAAGTATCCGTAATATATAAGTGTTTGTTTGTAAAGAAAAGCTCGGGCGACCTTACTGGGGAATGATGACACGGACGGGTGCCAAGAGATATTTGTTTTGTGAGATAAATGTTTGGGCTCTCTGTCGGGGAGTCTGGGGAGCATTATGTACATTGTTGATGGATTGTCATTATTCACAAGTGTTTGATTCAGAACACGGCTTATGATTATGCAATATGTTTGTTTTTTTGCCGTAATGCTCCATACTAGACGGAATGCTACACTTTGTGGGGTGAATATGATGCAAATACCATGTTTATGCAAAAGATACCGATCCGGGATTCGGGTCCCGTTGCTGTGAAGATCTCTGGCCGATCTGTTTGAAGTGGACATCCCAGCTGGGGATGAGACCATTGAGATGTATCTGCTCGGAGGAATAGGTCACTGATAGACCCATCCTTGATAATGAGGGACCCAGCTAGGGTTTGTAGAAGCCTTCGTCACTCTGTTGTGATTCCTTCACGTGTTGTACTTCCGGGTAGAGATTGACATCCTATGGGGAGATGGTTCCCTGGCTTTTGTACTTGGCTGAGGAGGAAGAATGAATGGCAACTCGGCTGGGGAGAAAAACATTTCGGGTGCTAAGATTGAGTGAGTATTGACTTGCCAGCTTGCTGGGGTGAAGCCTTCATGCCCCATGTTGTGCTTTGAGTACCTGCAATCCTGAAAAGACATGGAAATGCACAAGTAATCCCGAGGTATCCCTTACCGGATTCCGTCATAGGAGTCTAGACACTCCCGAGAGTAAGTATATTTCCTGCAAGCACGTATTCTTAGAAGAGAAGCATATGTATTTATGCAATCAGTATCTTAAAGACATCGGACATTTTGCAAATGAAAATAAAATGTGCGTGACGAAACGTGACTGAAAATCTGATTTTATTAATTCGCATGCCCTGAATTGGCAAGATACAGTCATAGAAACAAATCCCCTAAAATGAGGAGATTGTTACAAATTGAGAAACAAAAGACGTTGGCAATGTCGACGACGCTTCAAGGAGCTTCCCCTTGCTATGACTCGTATGACACTTGACGTTCTTCTTGTCTCGCTTTCTGAAGAAGGCTGATTCTGAAAGAGGCTTGATCCTTTCGAAGCTTACCAAGTTGTAGGTGATACAGACAAATTCAGGATGCAGTTGTTCGCTTATTCCCTTATTTTGCATGGATCGCCCTTTCGGGTTTTCAATCCATCGGGATACCCATTTTTGCCTGATTTGTCCATTGCGGCTTTTCAACTCAGTGGGTGTACATTTTTGTTTATTTTCCCTTATTTTTGCCCGAGTCTTTTTATTCTGTTTTTGACTCGCCGGGATGCCCTATTTTTGCCTGGACTTACATTCTGTTTTTATGTCCAGCGGGTCATTTTATGCGAAGTATTTTTTAACTGCATCTGAATTCACAGGGGACGGGAAGTCTTCACCATCCATAGTGCTGAGCATGAGTGCCCCACCGGAGAAAACTTTCTTCACTACGAATGGTCCTTCATAGTTCGGAGTCCACTTGCCCCTGTGGTCTGTATGAGGAGGGAGGAGTCTTTTCAGCACAAGATCCCCTACTTGGTACTCTCGGAGCCTGACTTTCTGATCGAAGGCTTTCTTCATTCTTTTCTGATATAACTGCCCATGACAGATTGCAGCCAACCTTTTCTCTTCAATCAGACTCAGTTGTTCGTATCGGGATCGGACCCATTCTGCTTCGTTCAGCTTAACATCCATCAGTACCCGTAGGGAGGGTAATTCAACTTCAACTGGTAGGACTGCTTCCATACCATACACAAGCTGATACGGTGTTGCCCCGGTGGATGTTCTGATTGACGTGCGGTACCCATGCAAGGCAAATGGTAGCATCTCATGCCAGTCCTTGTAAGTGACTACCATCTTCTGCACAATCTTCTTGATATTTTTGTTAGTTGCCTCAACAGCGCCATTCATCTTTGGCCTGTAAGGAGAAGAATTGTGGTGTTGGATCTTGAAGTTCCGGCATAGCTCTGCCATCATTTTGTTGTTTAAATTGGAACCATTATCAGTAATGATTCGCTCGGGCACTCCATACCGACAGATGATGTCTCTTTTCAGAAATCGGGCTACCACTTGCCTTGTAACGTTTGCATAGGAAGCTGCTTCAACCCACTTGGTAAAATAGTCAATGGCTACCAAGATGAATCTGTGGCCGTTTGAAGCAGTCGGTTCAATATTGCCAATCATGTCAATGCCCCACATGGCAAAGGGCCAGGGTGAAGACATCACATTCAAAGGATTGGGAGGCACATGCACCTTATCCGCATAAATCTGGCATTTATGGCATTTTCTGGCGTAGGCACAACAGTCTGTATCCATTGTGATCCAGTAGTAGCCTGATCTTAACAATGTTTTAGCCATGGCATGCCCTCCTGCATGGGTACCAAAGGATCCTTCGTGCACCTCGTGCATCAACAAGTCTGCTTCTGTTCTATCGACGCATCTGAGGAGTACCATATCAAAGTTTCTCTTGTATAGGGAACCATCAGTATTCAGGAAGAAACTACCAGCAAGCCTTCTTAATGTTTTCTTATCATTGGAAGATGCCCCAGGTGGGTATGTTTGATCCTCCAAGAAGCACTTAATGTCATGGAACCAAGGCTTATCATCTTTGACAACGTCTGCTGCAAATACATATGCTGGTCTGTCAAGTCTGGACACTGAAATCCGAGGCACAAAGTTGGCAGCTTGAACTTTGATCATGGATGAAATGGTAGCCAGAGCATCTGCAAACTGATTTTCATCTCGAGGGATATACTCAAGCTTGACCGTTGTAAAGAAAGTCAGTAACCTCCTCGTACAATCCCTGTAAGGTATCAGATGATCCTGGTGGGTGTACCATTTGCCGTTGGTTTGATTAACTACCAGAGCTGAATCTCCGAATATAGTTAATGTTTTGATCCTGAGGTCAATGGCTTCCTCAAGACCCATAATGCAAGCTTCGTATTCATCTTCGTTGTTAGTGCAGTTAAAGGTGAGTTTTGCCGAGAAAGGCATGTGAACTCCCTTAGGTGTAAGGAGTACTGCACCAATACCACGACCATTCATATTAACAGCCCCATCAAACATCATAGTCCATTCTTCTTCCGGGTCAGGCCCTTCAGTGTGAATAGGCTCTTCATGATCTTTTGCTTTTATGAACATGATGTCTTCATCAGGGAAATCAAATCTCATAGGCTGGTAATCATCAATAGGTTGCTCAGCAAGATAATCAGACAATACACTGTCATTGATGGCTTTCTGAGATGTGTACTGGATGTCATATTCTGTGAGGATCATTTGCCATCTTGCAACCCGTCTGGTGAGTGCTGGCTTCTCAAAAATGTACTTAACTGGGTCCATTTTGGATATCAATAAAGTAGTGTGGGTCAACATATACTGTCTCAGTCGGCGAGCAACCCACTCTAAAGCACAACAAGTTTTCTCGAGCAGTGAATAACGTTGTTCACAGTCAGTAAACTTTTTGCTCAGGTAGTATATTGCATACTCTTTTCGACCAGACTCGTCATGCTGGCCCAGCACACACCCCATCGACTCTTCTAATACTGTCAAGTACATTATCAGAGGTCTTCCTTCAACTGGAGGCATAAGGATTGGAGGTTCTTGCAAGTACTCCTTGATCTTGTCAAAAGCCCTCTGGCAGTCTTCGTTCCACCTGACCGTTTGTTCCTTTCTTAACAGCTTGAACAAAGGTTCACAGGTTGCTGTAAGGTGAGATATGAACCTCGAAATGTAGTTCAATCTACCTAGAAACCCTCGAACTTCTTTTTCTGTCTTCGGTGCAGGCATCTCTTGAATGGCTTTGACTTTATCAGGGTCAACTTCAATCCCTTTCTCGCTTACAATAAATCTCAGCAGCTTACCGGATCGCACCCCGAATGTGCATTTGTTGGGGTTCAATTTCAGTTGGTACTTCCTTAGACGCTTAAATAACTTCAACAGATTTACCAGGTGGTCTTCTTCTGTGAGGGACTTGGCAATCATGCCATCCACATAACATTCGATTTCTTTATGGATCATATCGTGGAATAATGTTACCATAGCCCGTTGATATGTTGCACCTGCATTCTTCAGTCCGAATGGCATCACCTTATAACAGAAAGTGCCCCAGGGTGTGATGAAGGTTGTCTTCTCCATGTCTTCAGGTGACATCTTGATCTGATTGTATCCTGAAAATCTGTCCATGAAGGAGAACACCGAGAACTGAGTCGTATTATCCACCAATACATCAATGTGAGGTAATGGGAAATCATCCTTCGGGATGGCTCTGTTCAGGTCCCGGTAGTCAACACACATTCTCACTTTGCTGTCTTTCTTAGGAACAGGTACTATGTTGGCAACCCACGGTGGATAGCTAGTTACAGCAAGGAACCCGGCGTCCCACTGTTTTTGTACCTCTTCCTTTATCTTCATTGCCATATCTGGGCGAGTACGGCGCAACTTCTGTTTAACCGGCGGGCAGTCTTCTTTTAAAGGCAGCTTGTGCGTGACAATATCGGTGTCCAACCCTGGCATATCCTGGTAAGACCAAGCAAACACATCCGCATACTCCTGAAGCAAATCAATCAGTTATTCTTTCACTGAGTCTTGTAAGCAGGCCCCGATCTTAACCTCTTTCACATCTTCCTCCGTACCAAGATTAATCGTTTTGATCTCCTCCTGATGAGGAGTGATAACCTTCTCCTCTTGCCTTAACAACCTGGCTAGCTCTTCGGGAAGCTCATAATCTTCTTCAACCCCTTCATCAGCTTGATTGATTGGATTGTCAAAGTCATACGAAGTCATAGCTGTGTTGTTGTCGGTGCAGTCTGAAAGGCACTCTCTGCAAGGGTTTAGATTGTTCATTTTAGTGATTGATTTTAAACTTGTTTCAAAAAAGTGAAATGAAGTTTATCATTTTGGAAAACATTGCCATTTTATTTTTGTACAAAAAGAAAAATGAAAAACAGTGAGCAGAAAAGAAAAAGACTCATTTGCAAAAGACGTCCGATATTCATTGATTGATCTGTTTGCACAAAATTACAAGATGGCCCAATTACAAAATGAGTCTTGTCATCTTGGGCAAGATGCAAGACTTGATGCATGCTTAAAAATACAGGAAATAATAATTACTCTGCAGGAGTAACCCTTATAATTTCCTGGGAAGACCAGTTTGAGATACGGCTCCCCGGGATCCTTGGACGTATCCAGCTCTCCAGGTTGTGCTCATCTTCCGACTCATCTTCCAAGTTGTTTACTGCATCTGGGGTGAGCATCCCCCCACTAACAAAACTGGGCTTCTTAGCAGCCTCTGATTGATCTTGTTGAGTTGGTTTGTAACCCAACCCAAATTTGTCCTCTTTCTTCTCTACGGGCAACAACTTGCCCCAGCCTTGGGCAGTCCCCTCTTCAACAACCCTCCTGGCTTGCTGATAAGATGTCATGGAGGTTCCAAGCACAGCAGATTCTTCATTGATGTTCAGGGCTTCAAATCCCTAGCTCATGGTTTCATGGATCTCTCCATCCATCTCAATGTATTTGTAGGTAGCCAGGTGGCTAACAAAAATATCTTCTTCACCGCAGATGGTGATGATCTGGCCCTCCCACTCGAATTTTAACTTCTGGTGAAGGGTAGACGTAACTGCGCCAGCAGCATGAATCCAAGGTCTACCCAACAAACAGCTGTAGGCCGGCTGAATGTCCATCACATAGAAGGTAATTTTAAACGTATGTGGGCCAATCATCACAGGTAGATCAATCTCTCCTAGCACTGATCTCTTAGAGCCATCAAATGCTCTTACTACCAGATTACTTGGACGCAATGCCAAGCCGTCATACTCCAGCTTCACCAAGGCTTTCTTTGGTAAGACGTTGAGTGAAGACCCAGTGTCTACCAGTACATGTGATAGAACAGCACCCTTGCATTCAAGAGTGATGTGTAAAGCCTTGTTGTGATTACAACCCTCAGTCGTTAAATCAGCATTGGTAAAACCCAATCCATGGCTGGTATTGACATTCGCTACCACGGTCTCCAGCTGATTAACGGTGATCTCCTCCGGCACATATGCTGCGTGCAAGACTTTTAGTAATGCATTCCGGTGAGCTTCAGAACACATTAGCAAGGACAGAATGGAGATTTTTGAGGGAGTTTGGTGAAGCTGGTCCACCACCTTGTAGTCACTCCTCTTGATGATTCTCATAAACTCGTCTACATCCTGTTCAAAAGATGTCTTCTGTGTTTCTTTGAGAATGGGTTCTTCGGCTATTACACTCTTTCCCTTTGCTTTGGCAGCAGCTTCTGCTTCGGCATTAGGTCTTTGTGATTGCGAGGCAAAAAGGCGTCCGCTTCTGGTGAAGCCTCCGCCTCCCCCGACATTGCCAATCTGTGGAGAAGAGGTTGAAGAGTCAAGAGTGATTCTCTCCCCGTTGCAGTACAGGTCAGAGCCATAATGCCAAGGGATGGCATTAGTGCTTTCATATGGAACGGGCCCAGGTACTGTGATGGTAACCGGGCTGACTGCAGCAGAGGAGGGTGTTGAAATAGTGTGTGGATCGTAGTAGATAGTAACTGGTGATATGGCAGGAGATGCCACTGCTGGTTTTTGGAAATTGTTGTTCGGAGGAATACTTGACGAATCATAATAAATAGTGACTGCTGAGATATTTGTTGGTGTTGTAGGAGAAGATTCTGAATAGAGGGGTGCTGACGTTGTAGAAGTAATGTATGTTGATATCTGGCTTGTTGAAGTGATATTTGAAGCATTTGTTGATGAAACTGAGGAATTATTTGGAATAATTGTTGTTGCAGTTGTAGGAGACTCTGGAACTGTTGTCGGAGGGATTGCCGGATTTGAAGGTATTGATGTTGTGATTTGAAGTAGACCATTCTGGATAAGATTGTCTATGCCGCTTCTCAAATTATCACACCCATTTACCGAAATGTTGCAATAACCGCACCCAAGCTCACACCCAGGGAATATCTGGCATTCGAGGAGTTGAGCTTTAATCTCCACCAGGGGTGTCCGGATCTGCCCAACACTGGTTATTAAGAAAGACGTCTTATCTTCCTCAATAGCATTGATTCTTGGTCCTCCGTGGTTGGGCATGGGGTTTTTGTTAACATTTGGAGGGGGTGCAAAGTTTAGAGCTTTAGAATCTACCAAGTCTTGTACCTTCATCTGTAAAGCTCTGCACTTCTCTGTACTATGGCCAGGTGCGTTGGAATGAAAAGCGCATCTGGCGTTGGCGTCGTAATTTCTTGGCAAACTGGAAGGATCCGGTGGCGCCAACGTCCTTAACTCAACCAAGTTGAGCTTCAGGAGCTGTGGCAGTAAAGCGGCATAAGGCATAGGGATCGGGTCAATCACCCTATTGGCCTGAGATGGTCTCTGTTGGAATGGTCTTTGTTGATTGTTGCTGTTGTTGTAGTTTCTCTGAGGCGGATATTGAGTTTGTTGCTGGTAATGGGGTTGTTGCGGTGGTTGATATGTTGGTTGCTGAGGAATTGGAGTGGGAATGCTGACTGCTGCCACTGACCTATGAACATATTGTGGTCTGCCCCTGCTGGCCTGAATAGCATTAGTCTCACTGGTTCTTCTTGGACCTACAAAAGGTTTTCTGGGGTTGCTGGACGAGCTCGCACCGTTATCAGAAATTTTGCCCATCTTTAATAGGCTTTCAATCCTTTCTCCAGCTATGACTACGTCAGCGAAGCTGGTGGAAGAAACGGCAGCTAGCCTGTCGATGTATGTCCCTTGGAGGGTGTTCATAAACATGTCGGCCATTTCCCTTTCCGACATGGGTGGCTGGACAGCAGCAGCAAGCTGTCTCCACCTCTGGGCGTATTCCCGGAAGCTTTCCCTGGATGATTGAGACATTCCCATCAGGAGGGTCCTGTTAGGAGCCATATCCAAGTTGTACTGGTATTGTCTGATAAAGGCCTCAGCTAGGTCCTTCCAGCATCTGATGGTTGCTCTAGTCAAGTGAGAGTACCATTCCCTTGAAGCTCCTGCTAAGCTATCTTCAAAATAAAACATCCATAGCTTTTCATCCATGGTATATGCCTTCAGCCTCCCCAGAAAGGATTATAAATGGGTTCGGGGACAGGAAGTTCCGTTGTACTTCTCGAAGCACGGAGGTTTAAACTTGTGGGGAATCCTTACCCCGTCCACTAGACCCATGTCCATAACATCAAAGCCCAAGGAATTCTGGGACTCCAAGGATCTCAATTTCTCGGCAATTTCATCTAGCCTTCTGTCATAGGCTTCATCCCCAGCTCCCATCACAGTGAATTGATCCTCTTGGGGGTCTTCTTGTAATACTCTGCCTGTAGTGGCATTCCCTTGCACATTAGCAGGGATGTTGATCTCTGGATGAAGGTGGGGCCCATACACAGGTGGGTTAACATGAGGCTGAACCCTCTCATTGTTGCTTGTTCCCCCAGTCCCTAGATGGGGTTCCTCATGGGTCTTCCTTTCTACTAATGCCCTTAATCTCTCTTGGCTCTGTGCCAATCCATTCATCACCTCCATAAACTGGGTCATCTGATTTCTCATCTCCAGTCTCTCATTGGCCATTTGGGTCCTGACCTCTGTAAGGTCCTGTTGTACTTGGTCCATTTGTATACCCGGAAGGTTGTTGCGAGTGGGATATCTGTGTGGACGGTTGAGTGGGAACACCCGTCGTCGAGCAATAGTTCCTGAATCACAACAGAGTTAGTAACAAACAAAACTAAAACCTACAAAACAAAACAAAAGTTAGTATGCAATGCAGTATGCTTATTTGTTTCCAAGGTATCCGGCTTGGCATTTGGTTTTGACCTTTCCAGACCCCTGAGGAAGGTGCTTTGATGTTGCTTGAGAGAAAAAGAACTCAGATGAAACAAACTAATGAATATATTACAAATGGAGAATCATACATAGTTTGTTTCCTTACAATACATGCCCTCTGAGGGGTCAATAAATACAACATAAAATAAAAGTACATGAAATGAAAACAACAACAAGCAAAAGTCAGACACCAAGACCAAACTCATCCTCATGGACTTCCTTCAAAAGTGCCTCAGTCACAGGATTAGCTGGATGCTCCGTGAGGTTCCTAATGAGAAGATTCCTGGTGGTGATAGCAGTGGTTAGCTTCTTGTGTCTGCTTTGGTCCTTTGACCTCTTCACACCAGCCTTGAGCTTCAATTCTGAGATCTCCCTCTGGGCTGCTAATAGGTTTTCCTGTTGCTCCTTTGCATTAGCCTCCAACTGCTCAATCTTGTCCTGAGTTCTTTTATCCTCCTGAGTGTGAGCTTTAGTGATTCTGACCCACCTAGCTTGGCTCTCCTTCAGATAGAGATCAGTCCTAGCCTTCTGGAACTGGCCCTCTTTACAGGCATTCTTCAAAATCTGTTCTCCAGCCCTTGACTTCTTGATGTAGTCCTCTGACTTTTCAATCCTGGCTAGATGTTCTACCTTAAGCTTTTCTAACCTTTCAATGTCCAGACGACCATCACTCCTCTCCCAGAGGGTTCTCTTCAAGGCTTCAGACAAATTCTCATTCCTCTCTCTTAGCTTTTCAAACTCCTCCAGGCTGACAGTGGCTGGAGGTGGTGCTGTGGATGGTCCCGGTACATCTTCAATGGTGAAGGGCATCCCAGAAATTTGAGCCCTGTCATGAGACCACTCATAATACTGAGCTGAGGCCACATTGTTGCATCTCCCAAGAATGGCCATCCCTTTGGTCTGGACATTGTCCCAAGCCCAGGATGCTTGCCTGACAATAGCCAGGTTAGGCTTGATCTCACAATAAAGGGTCTCAGCTAGATCTTGTACTCTAGGAGGGTGGACCAATTTATAGCCCAGCTGTCTTTTGAATAGCAGAGGGTTGTAGTTGATGCAACCCTTCACCCCTATTAGAGGTACATTGGGTAACTGCCCACAACTAGTAATGATGTCCCTGCCCTTGGTGCTCTGGGTGCACCACCTGATGTCTTCTGAGGTCAAAGCAACAAGCCTCCTAGCCCAATTCTTCTGTTGGTGAGGATTCAAGAAGGCATCAGTTTTGGGCAAGTGTTTGAGCAGCCAGGTATGGAATAGGGGAGCACAGCACCTCACCAATCTTCCTCTCTGCTTTTCATTCCTTTGGTGAACAGAGTAGTAGAAATCTCCCAGTAAGGTGGGCACTGGGTTCCTCAGAATGAAAAGATGGATTGCATTCTTGCTAATAAACTTAGGCTCATCTGCAAATAATATGACCCCATATATGCTAAGGGCTAATAATGCACAGACTGCCTTCCATTCTCCCAAGGAGGCCTTCAGGATAGCCTGAGAGGTCAAGAAATCCAAGTGTAGACCAGAGATTCCAGCCTTTGCTGTCATGTTCTGCTCAATCAGAACTGGTTCCAGATACAATTCCTTTGCCACCTCTTCATTACTAGGAAAAGCCATCTCAGGTACACCAATCAGTGATGAATACTCTTCCAACAAGGGTCCCAACTGAAAATTCTGGAAGGTGAAGCACCTCAGAGGGGGATCATAGAACTGCAGGCAAGTATGAATCAAGCTCCTCTGGGAAGGGTCCAAATCCATAACCACATCAAGGATGCCTCCATAATGTTCTCTGAATAGTGGTATATGGTCTGGAGTAATCAGGGCCTGGACCTTCCTGATGCCAGCCAGCTCAGGCTCAAAGAAATGGTAGGAGATGTTGCTCTTCTTGGGTGCCATGCCTGCTGATGAAAAGCTGAGACAGATACTGATGATGATGACTGATACTAGGAGATGAACCAGTGATAGGCTAAAACTGGTGATGCAGGTGACTGAAGCAAGGTAGCTGATGAAGGTTGCTGAAGCAAATAGCTGGTGAACAAAGGGCCTATGCAGATGAAGGGGTCAAAACCAAGCCAAATGTGATATGGATACCCTGAAAAACAAATAAACACATGTTAAATGATGCAATGATGATGTATGCAAATGATATGCAAGGGTTTGTGATCAAGCTAGATCTGATTAACTGCCTTGGTATAGGTCCATGTATATCTAAGAAGTCCAGATGGAGGTTCATAAGTCCAGTAACCAAGGTGGGGGACTCAAATAAAGAGTCACATATCCAGGGTTAAATCACAAGAACTGTCCAAAATGAAGCATTCTCAAACATAACAAAGTATCAGGGTATGCTGAGGTCAAGGGTACCTGCAAACCTGTAAACAGCCCAACCCCCTCACAGGTGGTGTTCTAAAACAAGGATCCTCAGACTTGGATTAGTTATGAGAAGTGTAAACACTTCTAACCCGGAGGTACAGTGTTTACAATAACCATAAAAGATCCTCCTCTAATTCACCTCAGTTTCTGAAGGTCATAATAAAGGTTATCCAGACTTAGCAGGCTTCCCAGATAGCCCTAGCACTACAGGAAATTTGTAGCACAGAGTTCTCAAGAAGAAACCCATATTTGAACCGTGTTTCATATTCCCGCACCAGACCGAAATGGAATGGGAAAGAACATGAACCACTCCAGCCTAGGTGTCACTCAGGTCCCAGGTATAGGACCTTAAACTCTCAATAGAACACCCACCCACCAATGCAACAAAACCAGATCCATCCAGAATAGTATGACAGTATGATGTATATAAAGCTTGTAATGAAAGCAGTAAACAAACTGTACATAAAGCAATAAATAAAACAAATATACAAACACAAATAGCACATAACACCCCAGTAAACATAAATCAAACAAGCGCTAGGAGGAACCCACAAAAAGAACCAGAAGCCCTGGTTACAGTATAAGGTTTCCCCAGCAGAGTCGCCAAGCTGTCGCTCCCGATAAATGAGAATGACTCATATAAAGGTACAGACGCGAACGGTCGGCGAAAGGATGAAATGAGAACACACAGGAGTGGACTCAAGAGAAAGAAAGAGTCGCCAGCTAGGCATTTTTATCCCGAGGGAAAGGTAATGCTGCATAGACCTAAGAAAAGACATGGATAAGACGGTTGCGAACCAGAGAGACTGAGAAAGGGGGTTGGTTACAACCTGGGAAGGTATTAGCACACAGATTGTCCGTCGTACTCGACGGGATCCACGCTTAAAAGATTTGTGTTTTTAAAGGGGTAGTGTCAGTGCAATTTGTGCATAAAAATAGCTGGAAAAAGATGTACAGGTGTCTGTGTAAATGAAGTGTAAAGTGTATAAGTGAAGTGTCAGTGTAAGAACAGGAATAAAATGCTCAAGACTATGAGGCTTAACGAATGAAGCTGGAAGGAGGGGGAGTATACAGAGACTTTTGTTCGATAACTGTTAAGTTATGCCTACGTATCCTCTCGTGCAATGAGGAAGTCAGAACACCGTAGTTCGACTCAAAGAGACTGAAAGATAAATTGACTTGTGAACTGCTTACTTGTCTATGCTCAAGTGTATGACCTGTCTGGCTCAGGTGCAAACTGTCTTGCATTAGACGGAAGAAGCGAGTTCTCGTTTGTGAGTGAATGAGATGAGAAAAGAATCCCGTAGGAGACGATTATTGTTTATTTTTTTAAGTTTTCAATCTTTTATTGCTTTTGAAAGTTTGTCATAAGTTAATGAGCTTAAGCCTAAACCAATGGGTTAGTACACTCATCACATCTTCCCTCTGATTAGGGGTAATGAGAATACCTTAAGTGTGAAGTCAGCATCTCACACTTAATTACCATGATGTAGGATTAAGATCATTAACCTACTTGTGATTATTTAGATGTTTTTGTTTGGTGTTAAGTAATGAGATTAAGCCATAATCAAAGATTAAACAGACTCATTACACCATCCTAATAGAAGGATAATAGATGAGAGTGTTTAAGTTGAGGAAAGCTCCTCAACTTAATCCATGATTAGGGATTAACCTCATGACAAAACAAGGCCTTTATTAAATGGATTTTAGTTAATGATAAGATGAAGAAGTGAGTTTTATGGTTTGTAAGACAACTTGAGGGGGACTTGTCCATTAACACTAGGGTTAGTCCTTCTTAACCAATTAAGGAAGAATTAGAACCCTAATGCAAGGCCCAAGTTACAAGCTTGATGTCTTAGTGATTATTAAGTGAATTGATTAAATGATTTAAACACATTAAGGGTTTAACACTTAGGATTAAAGTTATACACTCCATCCTAATAGAAGGATGCAGGCATAAGCTTAATCACAAAGCCTTAAAGCCTTTAGGGTTTAGTCCCTGATTATGAGATGAGAAGAGAAGACTCAATGAGACACAAAGGTAAAAGCTAAATGGGGGACTAATCAAACCCTAATTATTATCATGATTGGTTGTTCCTAAGGTTTGTGAGGTTTACAAGAGACATCTTCAGAGAAACCACCAGGAAGCAGATGAAAGGAACAAAGAGAAGCAAAACAACTTGCTTCACTTAAGAAGTCAAGTTGCTTGAGGAAAGAAAGTAAGATGAAGAAGAATGAGCAAGCTCAATCTCAAACACAAGACAAAATGCAGCAATGATGCATAAGAGGGATGAAAAGAAATTGTGAGAAGTGAAGGCAAATTCACTTCTCAAAGTTACTTACCACCTGAAAAGTTAGTGAAAGGAATGCAATGCAATGCAAAATGAGATGAAATGGGATGATACAAACCAAAACCAGAAGCATGAGTATGATGCTAATGATGCTAGGAGATGATGCAGATATGAGGCAAGGCATGGGAAGGATCATACAAACATATGGATGCAAGAGAAGCATGCTTAGAACCATGAACATACATGAAAAGTTATGGAATGCAAATGGCATACAACATGGCAAATGAAAGATGTAATGATCAAACATGATTCTAATATGTCCTAAGATGTAATATGAATCAAATGAATGCACAAAATGTCATGGCAAGTCATGGTATGCAAGCAAATGGGAGATGGGTGAAAATGAAAGCCCAAATTAGGGTTTATGATCAATGCACAAAACAAAAACCAAAACAAGAAGCAAACATCATGATAAAAAATTTAAAATGCAATCAAAGGAACCCTAAACCTATACAAACTGACTGCCCAAAGGAGGGGTTCTAACTCTTAACCTAATGAGGGTTATGAATTTCTTAAGAATGCTAGGGTTTTATGGTACCTTGTCAAGAAAAATACCAAACAAATAGGAAATGCAAGATCAATTCATGCCAATTTAATCCTATAAACTACATGCTAAACAAGATGCAATGCAAAAAGAATCAAAGTCCAACTCTAAAAGGCTAGGCAGAAATGAATTTTTGAAGATTGGATCAAAATAAGCTTTGAAATGAAATTAATTCCATGGAAAATTGTCAAAAGACATCAAGATCAAAAAAGAAATTTGGTTTGAGAGTTGGACAATGTTTCTAAATGATTTTAAATGTTTCATGAATTTTTTTGTGATTTTTAAATACCTAAAAGTATTTTTAATTAATTAATTCTCATTAATTAATTAAAAATAAACTTTTAAATGATTTAAAAATAAATTTTAATGCAAAAAATAAAAATAAAAATGTTTTTGGTTTCTGAAAATTAATAAAAGGTGGTATAAAAATTTTCAGAATTTTTCAAAATGTTTTGCTATTTTAAATTAAATGAAGAAAACAAATGAATTTAAATGCAATAAAAATGAAATTAAACTGAAAAATGGAAAAGTCAGCACAATCAAAGGCTCACATTCAAACTCACACGCGCGGGAGTGGACTTGGCGCGCATCTGGACGACCAAGATTCAAAATTCACTAATTATGATTAGTGCCCTAATCTGAACCCTAAACAAAATCAGGTGACCGGAACAGTGTTCCGGTCATCTTCTCCGATCAACCAAAAACTCAATCTCACTCTCCAGGCCATTTCAAAAGCTCTAAATCTCCAGAATCAATCTATGAACAACCCTAAGCATAAACCCTAACTCAAACAACATTTATTTTCACTGAATCAAGAGGAACAAGCAAGAACATTTTTTCGGGCAAACTTTCAGATCAAGCATACAACCTCAAAACTCAATTATTTTCAAAAATAAAATGTTCAGTGAACTCAGGGAAGCATGTAGATCAACTTAGAAACAAGAGAAAGGAGTTCTGGAAAAATGAATTTCCATGGCTACCTGAATCGAAGCTTTGATTTCTGGCACTTTCTGGCTGATTTCTTGCTTTCAATCAACTCCAATGGACCTCCTGAGAAGCTTTCAATGCTTGTTTGAAGTTTATAATGGTTGGTTTAAGAGATTGCTAAGGTTCTGCACAAAGGGGGGGAGAAATCGTATCTTGGTTTCTGGGGGTTTCAGGCTATGGTGATGGGTGGTTTCTGATCAGTGAAGCATGCTGAGTTTGTTTGTGAAGTTTGTTTGTGTGTTTGCAGCTTGTGGAGAGTGTTTCGAAAGCTTTTGCAAATGGGGTGGAAAATGAGGGAGCTGTGTTCTTGGTGCTTTCAGGCTTGTGTTTTATATGAAATGGCTTGCTTTTGGTTTGTATAAACAAGTGTGATAGGTCAGATGAGTTGATGTGTACTGCTGTGATTGGTATGGCTCAAGTTGCCAAAATGTCAAACTTGTGTAAGAGAGGTATGGGTTGCTAGCTAGCCAAGGAAAAATGGGGTGTCATGCACAGCAAGATGTGTGGAGAGCCCTAGGATTGTTTGTGAAGTCAGCAAGCAAGTGGATTCAAACTTGAGTGAGTTTTTGCAACTTGCCTCACTTTTGCTTCTTTTGAAATTTCTTGCTCCATAAGTCATGAAAATGAGTGATCCCTTGGCCCATTCTGATTTTTAGGTCTTGATACATGCTTGTATGAAGATTAGAAGTTTATTTGACAGCTCAATTTGCCTTGGCAAGGGAATTTGCAACTTTGCCTCTTTGGTAGAAAACTTCAAATTTTGTGATTTTTGCCAACTTTGACAAGCCATAACTTTTGATGAAAAATGAATTAGGTCATGTTCTTGTACTTTTTGAAAAGGGAATGATCCATTCTACAACTTTCATGACCAAATTTTTTCCATTTGAAGCATTTTTGAATCAAAAAGCAAGGGTTGAAAAAGTTTCCCAAAATGGCAATTTTCAATATAAGTCAACTTTCCCAAAAAGTCAACTTTGCAAATGACTTGAGATTCTTCAATTTTGTGACCTTCAAACATCTTCTATGATCAAATAAAGATCATACACAATCAAAATGATGAAGAACACCCTTTGGTTGGGTCATTGGGGGCCTCAGATGCCCTGATTTTGCATTGGCTTGCTCAGAAAGTCAACTCTTGATCAGATGACTTCCCCATTGAATTTCTTCATGAAAATTTATATGCATGATCCCTATACCATATAGAGACCAATAGAAACAAGAATGACCAAAAAAATTGGAGTTATGGCCTTTGAAACCAAAACCCTAATTCTAGGTCATATGTGCAGTCAAACCTGGCTCTGCTTCCATGCCATTCTCAGTTCTTGTGATTCTTTGATATTCTTGACTTTGAGGGGATATAATATGATGCGTGAACATACATGGACCTCTTTGAAGTGATTTATGACCTTTGGAGTGGCTCAAGAAGCTCTTGGATTGCTCAGATCACAAACCCTAGATGCAGATGACTTTGAACCAATGCAATGAATCAAAAATTTGGTATGGGATGCTATGATTGGATTTATGCATATGAAATGATCACAAGTCATGGTGTGAATGGGTGAGGGCAAATTTGGGGTGTTTACAGGGGGTTCTTGGGTAGATTGAACTACATTTCACGGTTCATATCTCACCTTACAGCAACCTGTGAGCCTTTGTTCAAGCTGTTAAGAAAAAAACAAACGGTCAGGTGGAACGAAGACTGCCAGAGGGCTTTCGACAAAATCAAGGAATACTTGCAAGAGCCTCCTATCCTTATGCCTCCAGTTGAAGGAAGACCTCTGATAATGTACTTGACTGTATTAGAAGAGTCGATGGGGTGTGTGCTGGGCCAGCATGACGAGTCTGGTCGAAAAGAGTATGCAATATACTACCTAAGCAAAACATTTACCGACTGTGAACAACGTTATTCACTGCTCGAGAAAACTTGTTGTGCTTTAGCGTGGGCTGCTCGCCGACTGAGACAGTATATGTTGACCCACACTACCTTGTTAATCTCAAAGATGGATCCAGTTAAGTACATTTTCGAGAAGCCAGCACTTACCGGACGGGTTGCAAGATGGCAAATGATTCTCACAGAGTATGACATTCAATACACATCACAAAAAGCCATCAAGGGCAGTGTATTGTCTGATTATCTTGCTGAGCAACCTATTGATGATTACCAGCCTATGAGATTTGACTTCCCTGATGAAGACATCATGTTCATAAAAGAAAACGATCATGAAGAGCCTGTTCACACTGAAGGGCCTGACCCAGAAGAAGAATGGACTATGTTGTTTGACGGGGCTGTTAATATGAATGATCGTGGTGTTGGTGTAGTACTCATTACACCTAAAGGAGTTCACATGCCTTTCTCGGCAAAACTCACCTTTAACTGCACTAACAACGAAGCTGAATACGAAGCTTGTATTATGGGTCTTGAGAAAGCCATTGACCTCAGGATCAAGACTTTGACTGTGTTCGGAGATTCAGCTTTGGTAATCAATCAAACCAACGGCAAATGGTACACACACCAGGATCATCTGATACCTTACAGGGATTATACAAGGAGGTTATTGAATTTCTTTACAATGGTCAAGCTTGAGTATATCCCTCGAGATGAAAATCAGTTTGCAGATGCTCTGGCTACCATTTCCTCCATGATCAAAGTTCAAGCTGCCAACTTTGTGCCTCGGATTTCAGTGTCCAGACTGGACAGACCAGCATATGTGTTCTCAGCAGATGTTGTTAAAGATGATAAACCTTGGTTCCATGATATCAAATGCTTCTTGGAGGATCAAACATACCCACCTGGGGCCTCTTCCAATGATAAGAAGACGTTAAGAAGGCTAGCTGGTAGTTTCTTCCTGAATGCTGATGGTTCCCTGTATAAGAGAAACTTTGATATGGTACTTCTCAGATGTGTTGATAAAACAGAAGCAGGCTTGTTGATGCACGAAGTGCACGAAGGATCCTTTGGTACCCATGCAGGAGGGCATGCCATGGCCAAGAAGTTGCTAAGGTCAGGTTATTACTGGATCACAATGGATGCCGACTGTTGTGCTTATGCCAGGAAATGCCATAAATGCCAGATTTATGCGGATAAGGTGCATGTGCCTCCCAATCCTCTGAATGTGATGTCTTCACCCTGGCCCTTTGCCATGTGGGGCATTGATATGATTGGCAAGATTGAACCAACTGCTTCGAATGGCCACAGATTCATCCTGGTTGCCATTGACTATTTCACCAAGTGGGTCGAAGCAGCTTCCTATGCAAATGTTACGAGGCAAGTGGTAGCTCGATTTCTGAAAAAGAGACATCATCTGTCGGTATGGAGTGCCCGAGCGAATCATTACCGATAATGGTTCCAACTTAAACAACAAAATGATGGCAGAACTGTGTCGGGACTTTAAGATCCAACACCACAATTCTTCTTCTTACAGGCCAAAGATGAATGGCACTGTAGAGGCGGCTAACAAGAATATCAAGAAGATTGTGCAGAATATGGTAGTTACCTACAAAGACTGGCATGAAATGCTACCGTTTGCCTTACATGGGTACCGAACATCAATCAGAACATCCACTGGGGCAACACCGTATCAGCTTGTTTACGGTATGGAGGCAGTCCTACCTGTTGAAGTTGAATTACCCTCATTGCGGGTATTAATGGATGTTAAGTTGAACGAAGCAGAATGGGTCCGGTCCCGATACGAAAAACTGAGTCTGATTGAAGAGAAAAGATTAGCTGCAATCTGTCATGGACAGCTGTATCAGAAAAGAATGAAGAAAGCTTTCGACCAGAAAGTCAGGCTCCGAGAGTACCAAGTAGGAGATCTTGTGCTGAAAAGACTCCTCCCTCCTCATACAGACCACAGGGGCAAGTGGACTCCGAATTATGAAGGGCCATTCGTAGTAAAGAAAGTTTTCTCTGGTGGAGCACTGATGCTCAGCACTATGGATGGTGAAGACTTCCCGTCCCCTGTGAATTCAGATGCAGTTAAAAAATACTTCGCATAAAATGACCCACTGGACATAAAAACAGAATGTAAGTCCAGGCAAAAATGGGGCATCCCGGCGAGTCAAAAACAGAATAAAAGACTCGGGCAAAAATAAGGGGAAATAAATATAAAAAAAATGTACACCCGCTGAGCTGAAAAGCCGCATTGGACAACTCAGGAAAAAATGGGTATCCCGGTGGATTGAAAACCTGGAAGGGCGATCCACGCAAAATAAGGGAACAAGCGAACAATTGCATTCTGAATTCATTTGTATCACTTACAACATGGCAAGCTTCGAAAGATCCAAGCGTCAGTCGGAATCAGCCTTCTTCAAAAAGCAAGACAAGAAGAGCGTCAAATGTCATACGAGTCATAGCGGAAGGGAAGCTTCTTAAAGTGTCATCAACATTTCCAACATCTTTTGTTTCTCAATTTGTAACAATCTCCTCATTTTAGGGGATTTGTTTCTTTGACTGTATCTTGCCAATCCAGGGCACACGAATTAATAAAATCAGATTTTCAGTCATGTTTCGCCTCGTACATTTTATTTTCATTTGCAAGAATGTCCGATGTCTTTAAGATACTGATTGCATAAATACAGATGCTTCTCTTCTAAAAAATACGTGCTTGCAGGAAATATACTCACTCCCAGGAGTGCCTAAACTCTTATGATGGAATCTGGTAAAGGATACCTCGTGATTGCTTGTGCGTTTCTCTGACTTTTCAGGATTGCAGGTATTCAAAGCACATCATGGGGCATGAAAGCTTCATCCCAGCAAGCTGGCAAATCATTATCTACTCAGTCTTAGCACCGGAGGTGCTTTCTCCCCAGCTGAGTTGCCATTTGTTATTTCCTCCTCAACCAAGTACAGGGAACCATCTCCCTACAGAGTTTCAGCCTCTATCCAGAAGAGTAACGCCTGGAGATCTCACAACAGGGTGAAGGAAGCTTCTACAAACCCCTAGCTGGATCCCTCATTACCAAAGATAGGTCTATCAGAGACCTATTTTCCCCAAACAGAGTCATATATGCCAGATCCATCAATGATCTCATCCCCAGCCGGGATGTCCACTCCAAGCAGATTAGCTGGAGATCTTCGCAGCAACGGGATCCGAATCCCGGATCGGTATCTTTGCATAATCATAGCATTCGCATCATATTCTCCCCGCAGAGCGTAGCATTTCGTTTAATACGGAGCATTATGGCAAAAATCAAACATATTACATGATCATAAGCCATGTTCTGAGTCAAGCACTTGTGAATACTAGCGATCCATCAACGATATACAGAAAACTCCCCGGATTCCCCGGCAGAGAGCCAAGGCACTTTCCCTAAAGATACAGATGCTTCCTGACACCCGTCCGTGTCATATCCCTAGTAGAAAGCCAAGGCGTCCCCTTTGCACTCACAGATACATATCTATACAAATTCCCTGACACCCATCCGTGTCACCTTCCCCAACATGGTTACCTAAACACTTTGTAAACCATACACTTGTTTATATTACACTTTCTGACACTCGTCCGTGTCACTCTCCCCAGCAAGTTAAACACTCATCTGTACACCACTCATACTTATTACTCCTGTTTCACTTATACAGATACTCGTCCGTATCTTGTATATATCACTCAAATCCCCTCAGATTCGACACTCGTCTGTGTTCTTTGTTAACCGGTTGGTACTCGTCCGTATCATCATCTCAGAACATGCGTCAAGCGTTTGTTTCTACTTGATACTCGTCTGTATCATAGTCTTAAGGATGCTCGTTCACATATTTAATCCATACACAATTTTAAACACTTATGTCTTCTTGAATTTAGGCACTCGTCTGAGTCTATTATTCCCCAGAAGAGTCCCCGCAGAATCAATACTCGTCCGTGTTCTTTGTTAACCAGTTGATACTCGTCTGTATCATCATCTCTGAGCATGTGTCAGTGTTTGTTTCTACCTGATACCCGTCCGTATCATAGTCTTAAGGATGCTCGTCACACAGTGCCAAACACTTATATCTTTCATTTCTTGGATGTAGACACTCGTCCGTGTTTACTCTTCCCCAGCGAAGTCCTCAGCAAAACTCCCTTTCTATCTGACATTCGTCCTATGTCATGTTAACTTTTCGGCAGCCGTCCCCTGCCAGATGATCGTCCTTCATCAACCCCCATGGAGTCTCTACTCATTAGAACCCCTTCTTATCCGACATTCGTCCTATGTCGTGATTTTTAGCAGCCGTCCCCTGCTAGGTGATCGTCCTTCACCTCCTGATGATCGTCCTTCATCATCTTATCCGATGGCCGTCCCCATCGTTGATCTCGTTATCTGACATTCGTCTTATGTCATGATACCTTCAGAGCAGTCGTACCCTGCTAGGTGATCGTCCTTCACCTCTTGATGATCGTCCTTCATCATGCTTGTCCGATGGCCGTCTCCATCGTCGACTCTTTTACCCGACATTCGTCCTATGTCGTGATACTTTCGGCAACCGTACATTTCCCGGTGATCGTCCTTCACCTTAGATGACCGTCCCTCATATTATCCCCCAACAGAGCAGCCGTCCCCTGCTAGGTGATCGTCCTTCACCTTTGATGACCGTACCTCATCACTTTATTTCGTTTACCTATAATCCCCAGAGAATCTTATAGCCTTACTTGATGGCCGTCCCCATCATAATCTCTTATATCCCCAGCATGTCGGTCGTCCTCGTCATTGCTCTTTCCCCAGCAGTCGTCCTCTGCTCGACGGTCGTCCTCCGTCGCCCGCGCTTTATAATTATACTTTATTTTTCTTTTACAATCTATATCCCTTTTCTTCTTCATTCTGTGAGTGCAAATTTTGGACTGTCTTTGGTATTCAACCACAAGTTATCTTGTTTGCCTGTTAAGTCGTTGCTTACATCCTGCACAGCTAACTCATGTTTGAATAGGGGCAGCTGTAAACACCCCAAATTTGCCCTCACCCATTCACACCATGGCCTTTGATCTCTTCATATGCATAATTTCAATCATGGCATCTCATATTGCAATTTTGATTCACTGCATTGTTCCCAAGTCATCTGCATCTAGGGTTTGTGATCTGAGCTATCCAAGAGCTATTTCAGCCACTCCAAAGGTCATCAATCACTGCAAAAAGGTCCATGTGTGTTCAAGCATCATATTATACCCTCTCAAGATCAAAGAAACCAAGGAATCACAAGAACTGAGAATGGCATAGAAGCAGAGCCAGGTTTAACTGCACAGATGACCTAGAATTAGGGTTTTGGTTTCAAAGGCCATAACTCCAAATTTTTTGGTCATTATTGTTTCTATTGGTCTCTATATGGTATAGGGATCATGCATATCAATTTTCATGAAGGAATTCCATGGGGAAGGCATCTGATCAAGAGTTGACTTCTTGAGCAAGTCAGTGCAAAATCAGGGCATCTGAGGCCCCCAATAACCCAACCAAGGGGTGTTCTTCATCATTTTGATTGTATTTGATCTTTATTTGATCATAGAAGATGTTAGAAGTTCACAAAATTGAAGAATTTCAAGCCATTTGCAAATTTGCCTTTTTGGGAAAATGACTTGTAATGGAAACTTGCCATTTTGGGAAACTTTTTCAACCCTTTCTTTTTGATTCAAAAATGCTTCAAATGAGGAAACTTTGGTCATGAAAGTTGTAGAATGGATCATTCCCTTTTCAAAAAGTACAAGAACTCATTCTAATTCATTTTGGATCAAAAGTTATGGCTTGTCAAAGTTGGGAAAAATCACATAATTTCAAGTTATGTACCAAAGAAGCAAAGTTGCAAAATCACTTGCGAAGACAAATTGTGCTTTCAAATGAACTTCTAATCTTTGTACAAACATAAACCAAGGCCTAAAATTCAGAATGCACCAAAGGTTTGCCTATTTTCATGACTTATGGATCAAGAAACTTCAAAAGGGGCAAAAAGTCACAAAGTTGCAAAACCTATCACAAACCCTAATCCACTTGCTGCATTGCCTCTAATCCTTTTCCATGGCTCTCCCTGATTCAAGTTGCAGCCAAGCCATGCTTTGTACCTTCACTGCCATAGCCCATACCTCTCTTACACAAAACTTGACTTTTTGCAAAAAGACCCATACCAATCAGCCTGTGCCACACCAACTTCTCTGACCTCTCTAGTTGTGATAAGTGGACCAAATGAGATTAAACACACCACACACACAAGCCTGAAACACTCTAAAAGCCATAGCTCCAAGCTTTTCCCTCTTATGCATTTTCATTCGAAACACATCACACAAGCATCAAACATAAAAACAAACTCCATAGAACATCTCAGCATGCTCCCCTGATCATTTCCCTACCCTCATTCATCCCTGAAACCTCCTCAAACTGAAACACGATTCCTTCCCCTCTCTGAACAGAACTTCTTCAAACTCACAAACCAGCCATTTTAAACTCCAACCAAGCTTCATAACTTCATCAAGAGGATCATTGGGACCATTTTGAGGCAAAGAGGCAAGCAGAAAGCTCCTGGACTGAATGCTCAATCTCAGGTAACATGATGAACAAATTTTCCAGAACTTTGATTTCTTGTTAGAATGTTGTTCTATATGTTGCTCTGATCATGGGGATCTATTTATTTTTGAAAATGAGCTAGAAACAAGCATGTATTGACTGTCTGAAAGTTTGCCCGTAAAAATGTTTTTGTTTGTTTCCTTTGATTCACGAAAAATAAATGTTGTTTGTGGTAGGGTTTATGTTTAGTGATGTTCATAGTTTGATTCTGGGGAGTTTTGTGAGGTTTTGATGCGTTTTGAGAGAGATTGAGATTTTGGCTGGCCGAAGAAGATGACCGGAACACTGTTCCGGTCATCTGAAAGTGTTTAGGGTTCAGATTAGGGCTTAATGACGTAATTAGTGAAGTTTGAATCTCAGTCATCCAGATGCGCGCGCTGGTCAATTCCCTCCCTTTTTATTTGAATCTCAGCCACTGGATAGGATTACTTTCATAAATTCGTATTTTTAATTCATTTAAATTGTATTTATTTCCACATTTTATTTAAAATAGCTAAAATCATCTAAAAATTATGAAACTTTTTGTCAAAGGTTTCATGAATTTTCAGAACACAAAAATATTTTTATTTTTATTTTTTGCATTAAAAATTATTTTTAAATCATTTAAATGTTTATTTTTAATTAGTTAATGAAAATTAATTAATTAAAAATACATTTAGGTATTTAAAAATCACAAAAAAATTCACATAACATTTAAAAACATTTAGAAACATTGTCCAACTCTCAAACCAAATTTCTTTTTTGTTCTTGATGCCTTTTGATCATTTTCATTGGATTTAATTTCATATCAAGGCAATATTTAATGTCAAACTTCAAAAATTTCTTTCTGCCTAACCATTGAGAGTTGAATAATGATTCTTTTTGCATTGCATCTTGTATAGCATGTAGTTTATAGGATAAATTTGGTTTGATTTGATCTTGCATTTTCAATTTGTTTAACATTTTTCTTGTTGAGGTACCTTAAAACCCTAGCAACCTTAGGAAATTCATAACTTTCACTAGGTTAAGAGTTAGATCCCCTCCTTTGGGCAGTGAACTTGTATAGGTTTAGGGTATCTTTGATGGCATTTTCAAATTTTTATCAAGTCATTTGCTTCTGGTTTTGGATTTTTGCTTTGCATGATGTATGTAACCCTAATTTGTGCCTTCTTTTGCATCCATTTCTCATTTGCTTGCATCCAATGACTTGCCATGACATTTTGTGCATCCACATGAATCATAATACATCTTAGGACATGTTAGAATCATGTTTGATCATTGCATCTTTCATTTTCCATGTTATGCATTCATATCATTTCATAAACTTTTCATGTGCATTCATGATTCAAAGCATGCTTCATCTGCATCCATGGCCTTGTGTGATCATTCTCATGCCTTGTCTCATGTTTGCATCATCTCTTAGCATCATTAACTTCATGTTCATGCTTCTGACTTTGGTTTGCATCATGGCATTTCATCTCATTTGCATTGCATTTCATTTCTTTTGGCTAACTTTTCAGGTGGTAAGTTGTTTGAGAAGTGAATTTGCCTTCACTTCTCACAATCTCTTTTCATCTCTTTCATACCTTTTTTGCTGCATTTTGTATGTGTATTAGAGTGAGCTTTCTCATTCATGTTCATCTCTTACTTTATTTCTTCAGGCAACTTGTCTTCTTAAGTGAAGCAAGTTGTCTTGCTTCTCTTTGCTTCTTCCTCCTTTCATCTGCTTCTCTCCTTGGTGGTTTCTCTGAAGATCTTCTTGCAAACCTCATTAACCCTAGGAATAACCAAGCATGATAACAATTAGGGTTTTATTAGTCCCCCATTTAGCTTTTACCTTTGTGTCATCTTTGAGTCTTCTCTTCTCACCTCATAATCAAGGACTAAACCCTAAAGGCTTTAAGGCTTTGTGATTAAGCTTATGCCTGCATCCTTCTATTAGGATGGAGTGTATAACTTTAATCCTAAGTGTTAAACCCTTAATGTGTTTAAATCCTTTAATCAATCCACTTAATAATCACCAAGACATCAAGCTTGTAACTTGGTCCTTGCATTAGGGTTCTAATTCTTCCTTAATTGCTTAAGAAGGACTAACCCTAGTGTTAATGGACAAGTCCTCCTCAAGTTGTCTTACAAACCATAAAAATCATTTCTTCATCTTACCATTAACTAAAATCCGCTTAATAAAGGTTTTGTTTTGTCATGAGGTTAATCCCTAATCATGGATTAAGTTGAGGAGCCTTCCTCAGCTTAAATATTCTCATCTATTATCCTTCTATTAGGATGGTGTAATGAGTCTGTTTAATCCCTGATTATGGCTTAAACTCATTACTTAACACTAAACAAAAACTCCAAAAACATCTAAATAATCACAAGTAGGTTAATGATCTTAATCCTACATCATGGTGATTAAGTGTGAGATATTGACTTCACACTTAAGGTATTTTCATTACCCCTAATCAGAGGGAGGATGTGATGAGTTTACTAACCCATTGGTCTAGGCTTAAGCTCATTTTCTTATGGCAAACTTTCAAAAGCAATAAAAGACTGAAAACACACAAAAAAAACAAACAATAATCGTCTCCTTCGGGATTCTTTTCTCATCATCTTCACTCATAAACGAGAACTTGCTTCTTCCGTCCAATGCAAGACAGTTTGCACCTGAGCCAGACAGGTCATACACTTGAGCATAGACAAGTAAACAGTTCACAAGTCAATTCATCTTTCAGTCTCTTTGGGTCGAACTATGGTGTTCTGACTTCCTCATTGCACGAGAGGATACGTAGGCATAACTTAACAGTTATCGAACAAAAGTCTCTGTATATTCCCCCTCTTCCAGCATTATTCTTTTAGCCTCATTATCTTGGGCATTTCACTCTTGTCCTTACACTGACACTTCTCCTATACACTTCACACTTCTTTTACACTGACACTTGCATTCTTTCCAGCTTTGATACACGGATTGCACTGACACTACCCCTTTAAAACACAAATCTTCTAAGCGTGGATCCCGTCGAGTACGGAGGACAATCTGGGTGCTAATACCTTCCCAGGTTGTAACCAACCCCCTTTCTCAGTCTCTCTGGTTCGCAACCGTCTTATCCATATATCTTTTTAGGTCTATGCAGCATTACCTTTCCTTCGGGATAAAAATGCCTAGCTGGCGACTCTTGTCTTCTGAGTTCACCCCTGTGTGTTCTCATCCCTTTCGCCGACCGTTCGCGTCTGTACCCTTTCTGACCAGGTGTCATTTGGTGGGAGCGACAAACGGAAGCAGCTAGTTGCCTCCATCTTTGGGCATACTCTCTAAAGCTTTCACAAGAAGACTTTGACATTCCCATCAGAAGGGTTCTGTTTGGAGCCATGTCCAGATTATACTGATATTGACGAATGAAAGCTTCAGCCAAGTCTTTCCAATTTCTCACTGTGGCCCTGGTCAAGTGAGAGTACCATTCCCGAGATGCCCCTGTCAAGCTATCCTCGAAGTAAAACATCCACGGCTTCTCATCCATGGTGTATGCTTTCAATCTCCCCAGGAAAGAATGAAGATGGGTACGTGGGTAGGATGTGCCATTGTATCTTTCAAAACAAGGAGGCTTGAACTTGTGAGGAATTCTAACCCCCTCCACTAATCCCATGTCCATGACATCAAAACCCAGAGAGTTTTGAGATTCAAGAGACCTTAGCTTTTCTGTAATTTCATCCAACCGACGATCGTAAACTTCGTCTCCAGCCCCAACCATAGTAAACTGCTCTTCTTGAGGGTCCTCCTGCAAAGCCCTCCCTCCAGTGTTACCTTGGGTGTTTCTTATAGCATTGATGTCTGGGTTCATATGAGGTCCAAACTCTGGTGGATCATTATGAGGCTGTATGTGATCGTTGTTACTGGTACCCCCCGTACCTGGATGGTTTTCCTCGGGAGTTTGCCGCTCGACTAACTCTCTCAGTCTCTCCTGGCTCTGAGCCAAACCAGCCATCACTGTCATAAATTGATTCATTTGGGCCCTCATCTATGTCCTCTCATTGGCCATTTGGGCTCTCACTTCAGTCAAGTCTTGTTGAATCTGATCCATTTGTAATCCCGAAAGGTTGTTTCTTGTCGGATACCGGTGCACTCTATTGACAAGGAACACTCTTCTGCGAGCAATGTTTCCTGAAACCACAACAAAGTGAGAAACAACAACAAAACAAAAACCTACAAAACAAAGAAAAGATGTTAGTATGCAATGCAGGATGCCTATTCGTCTTCCAAGGGTATCCAGTTTGGTTCTTTGGTTTTGACCTCTCCATACCTCGAGGAAATGATGATGTTGCAGAGAGATAAAACCCACAGAATAATACAAACCATATATTACAAAAAATGTGAAGATACATAGTTTTATTACAATAAAGTTCCCATGGTGGGTTAAGATACAACAACAAAATCAAAAGTACAAACAAATGGAGGTACAAATACAAAGAAATCAAACATCCAGTCCAAAGTCATCCTCTCTGACTTCCTTTAGGAGAGCCTCAGTCACTGGACCAACTGGGTGCTCTGTGATGGTTCTGATGAAGAGATTCCTTGTGGAAATGGCACTGGTCAACTTCTTATGTTTGTCCTGATCCTTTGACCTCTTTAACCCCTCCAGGAGTTTTAACTCAGAGATCTCCTTCTGTGCTGCTAATAAGGTTGCCTGATTCTTCTTCTCACTAGCCTCCAACTACTCTATCCTAGCTTGGGTCCTCTGATCTTCCTGTGCACGAGCCTCATTGGTCCTGATCTACCTAGCTTGACTCTCCTCTAAGTAATGCTCAGCTCTGGCCTTCTGAGTCTTAGCTTCCTTGCAGGCATTCTTCAGCACTAACTCTCCTGCTCTAGCCCTTCTGATGTAGTCAGCCGTCTTCTCAATCTTGGTCAAGTGCTCTATCCGGAGCTTCTCTAACCTCTCATTATCTAAACGGCTGTCATTCCTCTCCCAGAGGGTCTTCTTCAAGGCTTCAGAGAGCTGAGTATTCCTTTCCTTCAATTTTTTAAACTCCTCTAAACTGACAGTGGCTGCAGGCTCTACTGCTGATGGTCCAGGTACATCCTCTAAGGTGAATGGCATCCGGGTGATCTGCCCCCTGGTACGAGACCAATCAAGATACTGTGTTGAAGCTATGTTGTTGTACTTGCCAAGGATAGTTGTCCCCTTAGTCTAAATATTGTCCCAGGCCCAGGCTGCATGTCTGACAGTGGCAAGGTTGTGCTGGATGTCACAATAGAGGGTTTCTGTCAAATCTTACCCTCTTGGGGGATGTACCAAAGCATACCCTAATTGTCTCTTGAAAAGTAAAAGGGTTGTAGTTGATGCAACCTTTTACTCCAGTCAAGGGTACATTAGGATACTGCCCACAGCTAGTAATAATCTCTTTGCCATTGGTGCTCTGAGTGCACCATCTGATGTCTTCTAATGTAAGGGCAATCGATCTCTTAGCCCTGTTCCTTGGATGATGAGGATTCAGGAAAGTGTCTGACTTCGGCAAATGCCTTAACAACCAATAGTAGAAGAGAAGTTCACAACATCTGACCAATCTTCCCCTTTGCTTCTCATTCCTTTGATGCACTGAGTAGTAAAAGTCTCCAAGCAAGTTAGGAACTGGGTTCCTTAATAAGAACAGATGAATAGCATTCTTGCTTACAAACTTTGGCTCGTCTGCAAACAAAATAACTCCATATATGCTGAGGGCTAGGAGTGCACAAACAGCATCCCATTTCCCTGCTGCAGCATGCAGGGTGGCCTGGGAGATCAAGAAGTCCAAGTAAAGGCCTGGGATTCTAGCCTTGGTGGTCATGCTCTGATCAATGAGGGTAGGCTCCAAGTGCAAGGCCTTAGCTATATCTTCATTCTTGGGAGCAACCATCTCAGGGTTGAAATGAATCCCTCTCCTGATGGGGACACCTAACAACATGGAGAACTCCTCCATCAGTGGTCCTAGCTGAAAATCTGGGAAAGTGAAGCATCTGAGAGGAGGGTCATAAAACTGCAAGCAAGTGTGGATCATGCTCCTCTGGGATGCATCCAGGTCCATGATCATGTCCAAAATGCTACCATAATGTTCCCTGAATAGAGGAACATGATCAGGAGTGATGAGAGACTGGATCTTCCTGATGCCTGTCAGAGTAGGATCAAAGAAATGGTATGTGATTTTTCTCTTCCTGGATGTGTCCATGCTGACAATGGATGCTGGTGAAGGAGATTGAGGATAACGGCTGATGAAGGGCACTGGAAAAAAAATGCTAAAGAAGAGTCTCTGATGAAGACAACTAATGAAGAGAGCTGACAGGAATCTCTGGTGAAAGTAACTGATGAAGATGCTGGAGAAGAATCTCTAATGAAGATGGTTGGAGGTATCTGAACAATAGAACAGGTCAAAACTAAACCAAAGATAAGATGTGGATACCCTGTAAAACAAATAGACAAATGTTAAATGATGCAAAATGATGTATGCAGATAAGGTCCATGTGTGTTCATAAGTCCGGATGAAGGCTTAGAAAACTAGTAACCAGGTGGGGGACTCAAATAAAGAGTCATAAATCCAGGGTTTCACAAGAACTGTCCAAAATTATATAACCTTAACAAATCTAGTAACAAGGTATGATGAGGCCAAGGGTTCCTGCAAACCTGTAAACATCCCAACCCCCTCACATGTATTGTTCTAGAACAAGGATCCTCAAACTTGGATCAGTTATGAGAAGTGTAAACACCTCTAACCCGGAGGTACATTGTTTACAATAATCATAAAGGATCCTCCTCTAATTCACCTCAGATGCTGAAGGTCATAAAAGGTCATCCAGACTTAGCAGGCTTCCCAGATAGCCCTAGTACTACAGGAAATCCGTAGCACAGAGTTCTCAAGAAGAAACCCATGTCTGAACCGTGTTTCATATTCCTGCACCAGACCGAAATGTAATGGGAAATAATATGAAGCCATTATATCCTATGTGTCACTCAGGTTCCCGGTATGGAACCTTAATCACTCAACAATCCCACCCACCAAAAAAAAGAACAGATCCAACACAGATGATGATAACAGTATGAAATGCATAAAACTGTAAATGAAAGCAATAAATAAAGCTGTACAGAAAGCAATAAATAAAGCAATAAGCACATAACACCCCCATAAACATAAATCAAACAAGCTCTAGGAGAAACCCACAAAAAGAACCAGAAGCCCTGGCTGCAAAATTAGTTCCCCAACAGAGTCGCCAAGCTGTCGCTCCCCCGAAAAGACACCGGGTCAGATGGGGTACAAACACGAACGGTCGGCGAAATGAGAAAATGAAGGTGAAGATGAAAAGAGTCTCCAGTTAGGCATTTTTATCCCGAAGGAAAGGTAATGCTGCATAAACCTGGAAAAAAGAATGGATAAGACGGTCGCGAACCAGAGAAACTGAGAAAGGGGGTTGGTTACAACCTGGGAAGGTATTAGCACCCAGATTGTCCGTCGTACTCGACGGGATCCACGCTTAAAAGATTGAGTTTAAAGGGGTAAGTGTATGTGCTATCTGTGTGCAAAAGCTAAGAAGGAATATACAAGTGTCAGTGCAAAAGGTGAATGCTCAGGAAATGAGACTTAGAAAAGAATGCTGAGAGAGGGGGATGACAAAGAGACTTTTGTTCGATAACAGTTAAGTTATGCCTACGTATCCTCTCGTGCAATGAGGAAGTCAGAACACCGTAGTTCGACTCAAAGAGACTGAAAGATAAATTGGTTGTGAACTGCTTGCTTGTCTATGCTCAAGTGTATGACTCATCTGGCTCGAGTGCTAACTGTCTTGCATTAGACGGAAAAAGCAAGTTCTCGATTGTGAATGAGTGTGATCAGAAAAAGAATCCGGAAGGAGGCGATTATTGTTTGTTTTTGTGTTTTCAGTTTTGTTTTTGTTTTTGGTGTTTTGCCTAAGTTAATGAGCTTAAGCCTAAATCAAAGGTTGTAAACTCATTATATCCTCCCTTGGTTAGGGATAATGAGCCTACTTAAGTATGAGATAAGCATCTCAACTTAATTGTCATGATGATGTAGGATTAAGATTATTAACCTACTTGTGATTACTTAGATGTTTTTGGATTTTTGTTTAGTGTTAAGTAACGAGTTTAATCTCTAATCACAGATTAGTGAACTCATTACACCATCCTAATAGAAGGATAATAGATGAGAACACTTAAGCTGGGGAAGATACCTCAACTTAATCCATGGTTAGGGATTAAATTCATTCTATAACAAAGCCTTTATTAAGTGGATTTTAATTAATGGATGAGATTAAGAAATGGATTTTATGGTTTGTAAGATAACTTGAGGAGGACTTGTCCATTAAACACTAGGGTTAGAGTCCTTCTTAACCATAAAGGAAGAAGTAGAACCCTAATGTAAGGCCCAAGTTACAAGATAAAGTCTTTGATGATTATTAAGATGATTTAATTAAGAGGTTTAAACAAATTAAAGGTTTAACACTTAGGATTAAAGTTATACACACCATCCTAAGAGAAGGATACAGGCATAACCCTAATTCCAAAGTCCTAAAACTTTAAGAGTTTAGTCTCTGATTATGAAGATGAGAAAAGAGACTCAAGGAGACTCAAAGGTAAAAACTAAAGGGGACTAATCACAACCCTAATTATTATCATGTTTGGATATCCTATGGTTTTTAAGGCTTAAGAAAGATCTTCAAAGAAGCCACCAGTGGAAGAAGCAGATGAAAGGAAGATGAGAAAGAAGAACAAGTTACTTACTTCATTGAAGAAGATAAGTAGCTTGAAGAAAGAAAGTGAGAAAGAATGAACACAAGTGAACAAGTTCACTTCAAAGAAACCAGCAAGATGCATATGAAAGAGATGAAGAGAAATGAGAAGTGAAGGCAAATCCACTTCTCAAAGTAACTTACCACCTGAAAATGTTAGCATGAATGCATAAAGTATGAAACATAAAGAAATGAAATGAAATGAGATGAGATGAGATGAAATGATCAAAGTCAGAAGTGTTTATGCAATGTTAATGTCATGTGAGATGATGTAAAGGCATACAAAATGCATATGTATGATCATGCAAAGATGAAATGCAAATGGAAGCATGCTTTAAAGTTTGAAAGTTCATGAAAGTTAATGAAATGAAATGAATGCAAATCATGGAAAATGGATGAAGAAATGATCAACCATGATTCTAACATGTCCTAGGATGTCTAAGATGACATATGAATGCAAAAAATGTCATGGCAAATTCATGTATGGATGCATATGCAAGATGAATACAAATGAATACATAAAATTAGGGTTTTATGGAAAAGCAAGATGCAAATGAACAAAACAGAAGCATATGAAATGATAAAATTTGAAATCAAACTCAAACAAACCCTAATCCCATATTGGGTCACACCCCAAAGGAGAAGGTCAGAAGCCTTACCACTCAAAAGTTATGAATTTCCTAAGTTTCTAGGGTTTTTGGATGGTTCAAAAGGGAAAATTGCAAATCAATTTGAAAATGCAAGATAAATTCATGAGATAAATTACCTATAAACTACATGCTATGCACAAAACAACACAAAAAGAATCATCTTCAAACTCTTCTTGGTTAGGCAGAAAATATATTTTCAACTTAGGGTTCAAAAATAGGATTTAAATGATCCTTAATTCAAAGAAAATTCTCAAGTTATGGTCAAACCTAAAAAGAAATTTGTGTGAAGAGTTTGGAAATGTTTCTAAATGCAAAGGGATGATTCATGATTTTTTTGGTGATTTTTAGAAACCTAAATGTATTTTTAATTAATTAAAAGACTTTAATTAATTAAAAATAACATTTAAATATTTTAAAAATGCTTTTTTAATGCAAAAAATAAAATAAAAATCATTTTCTGGTTAAGAAAAATATTTAAAACAGAAATGCAAAAAAAATATGTTTTTGAAGCTTTTTGGTATTTTTAATTAATTATGAAAAAGAAATAGAAAGAAAATAAAATAAAATGAATTAAATGAGAAAGTCAGCGCATCTGAGGGCCAAGATTCAAACAAAAAGGGAGGGACTTGACTGGCGCGTGATTGTGTGGTCTGGATTGTTTCTGGCTAATTTTAATTAATTAAATTAAATAATCAGGATGAGGGTTTTAATGAAGCCATCAGGGCCATTCACGCGCGCGGCAAACCTAAGATCTAAAGGTCAGCATTTAAACTCAGCTAATTAATGAGATTAGCCCTAATGACTCTCAGGTGACCGGAACAGTGTTCCGGTCATCTTCTCCGGCCAATCAAAATACCTATCTTCTTCCCTAGGCCAAATTAAAAGCTCTAAAGCTCCATAATCACTCTCCTAACATCCCTAAGCAAGAATCCATCATCAAAACACATTTATCATACATCAAAAACAAGATTCGAATCAAATCGTAAAACTGAACAAAACTTTCAGAAGTTTAGTACATGCTTAATACTCAACCATTTTCAAAACAAAATACATCAGGATGATCAGTGAAGCATGAAGATTCATTTAGAAACTTAAAATGCAAGTTCTGGAAAAAATGTTCTTGAGTTTACCTGAGATTGAGCCTTCAGTTCTTGAGCTTTCTGGACCTTTCTTTGGTTCAAACCAACCCCAATGAGCTTTATGGGGATGCTTTGATGCTTGGAGTGAGTTTATTTGTCCTCTTTCTGAAGTTCAGTTTTGAGAAGTGGAAAATCGTATTTTGATTTGAGTGATTGTTTGGCTGAAATGAAGGGTGGGAAATGATCCTTAGGTGGTGGTGAAGTGAATGGTGGAAAAATATTTGAAGTTTGATGGCTGGTTTCTCAGACTCGAAGAGAGGAATATTTTTGGTGATTTTGTCAATCCTGGCTTATGCGAGGTTCTGAGCTTGTGTGTGGTGTGTTTTGGGTTGTTTTTGGTTAGTATAAACAAATGCAATTAGTTCAGAGAGTTGTTGTAGCTCAGTTTGATTGGTATGGTTGTCTTTGCAAAAAGTGAACATTGGTTGTACTATGAGCATGGGTCATGGCAGGAGTGGTTCCAAGGCATGTCTGGCCTCAGCATACTTTGTGGAGGGCCTTTAGATCATTTTTATGCAACTGGATCACTTGGATGAAGAGATACCATAGGTTTTACAAAATTCCCTCTTTGAAGTTTCTTGTGAATCAAGTCATGAAAATTCCAAATTCTTGGGCCAATTCTGATGCTTAGAAGTTGCCTTGGCATGTTATGAAGTGTAGAAGTTGATTAGAGGTCATTAGAATGCTTGAACATGCCAATTTGCAAAATCCATCATTGACATGAAACTTGAAATTTTAGGATTTTTGCCAACTTTGAAAGGCCATATATTGAGTTCTAGGATGAATCAAGACATGTTCTTGTACTTTTTGAAAAGGGAAAGACCTAATCTACAACTTTCATGACCAAGAATTTTTCATTTGAAGCATTTTTGGTTGAGAAAGAGGAGGTTGAAAAACTTTCCCAAAATGGAAAGTTTCCATTAAAAGTCATTTCCATTTTTGAAAAGTTTGCAAATGGCTAAAAATTCTTCAATCTTGTGAAATTCCAACAACTTCTAAGATCAAATAAAGATCATAGAACTTCAATTTGATGAAAATAACCCTTTGGTTCCATTGTTGGGGGCCTCAGATGCCCTGATTTTGACTTAACTTGCTCAGGAAGTTACCCAGTGAACAGATGACTTCCACAATGAATTTCTTCATCAAACTTGGTAACATGATCCTTATAACATCTTAAGAACATTAGAAACAAGAATGGCCCAAAAATTTGGAGTTAAGGCCTCTGAAACCAAAACCCTAATTTGGTCATCTGTGTAGTGAAAATCCTAGCTCTGCTTCCATGCCTTGCCAGTTCTTGTGATTTCTTGACTTCCATGAACTTTGAGGGATATAATATGATGGTAGAACACACATGGACCCTCTTGGAAAGCTTTGAGGCCTTTGGGATGGCTCAGATGGAATCTTGGATTGCTCAGATCACAAACCCTAGATGCAGATGAACTTGAACTTATGCATTGAAACAAAAATGCAATGTGAGGTGGTATGCTTATACTTATGCAAAAATGAAAGATCACAAGCCATGGTGATATGAGTGAGGGCAAATTTGGGGTGTTTAGACAAGTCATTTCCAAAAATGGAAAGTTTGCAATTGGCTCAAAATTCTTTAATCTTGTGAACTTCCAACCACTTCTAAGATCAAATAAAGATCATTGAACTTCAATTTGATGAAAATGACCCTTTGGTTCCATTGTTGGGGGCCTCAGATGCCCTGATTTTGACTTAACTTACTCAATAAGTTACCCAATGATCAGATGACTTCCACAATGAATTTATTCATCAAACTTGGTACACATGATCTTTATAACATATTAAGAACATTAGAAACAAGAATGACCAAAAATATTGGAGTTAAGGCCTCTGAAACCAAAACCCTAATTTTGGTCATCTATGTAGTGAAAACCCTAGCTCTGCTTCAATGCCTTTGCCAATCCTTGTGATTTCTTGACTTCCATGAACTTTGGGGAGCATATCATGATCATAGAACACACATGGACTCTCTTAGAATGCTTTAAGACCCTTGGGATGGCTCAGATTGATTCTTGGATTGCTCAGATCACAAACCCTAGATGCAGATGAAATTGAACCATGCAGATGAAACAAATATGTAATATGAGATGTAATGCTTATGTTAAAACAAAAATAAAAGATCACAAGCCATGGTGTGAGAAAAAGTACGGGAAAATTTGGGGTGTTTACACATATCATAAAAAATGAGAAAGATATGATCTTGCAAAGTTGAGGAAAATCACGGCAAAACTAGGTCATGGACGAGGCAAGAAGCTGGCCAGCGCGCGTGCCCTGCAAGGCAATTTTTCAAACATGTGGTGGATCAAATGTCATGCCATTTTTCTTGGTCAAAAACAAATCAAATCAATTTTTGGTGAACTACAAAGTTGTTCCCCTATATGATTGCTACAACTTGCATGTTCAACATTTTTTCATTTGATCAAAGGGTTAAGAGTTATGAGTGGCCAAAGTGAGCATGTCCAAACTGAGAAACTTACATGGAATTTTGCCAAGCCAAGGGAAGGCAATGCAGGACTAGGATGCAGCATTGAGGCATGATCTTCCAAATCCCATTTGAGTGATTTAGAAGGCACATTCCATCTTACATCAAACATCAAATTTGTTCCTTGTGAGCTCCTCTTCAAATTGAGCACAAGGATTGATTCCATTGATTGCTTGATCATGAAGAAAACCTCCATGGAAGATCATTACATCAAACTAGTTGCTTATGCAACAAGGCATTCCAAACTTCACACCAGCTCAATTCCACTTACTTCATTCAGTGTATTGTAATCAAGACGTAGTGCAAGCTTCAAATGATCCCATGCCTGCAGGATCATCTTCATTGCCATACACCAGCCAAGCCAAACAATATTGATCAATCATTGTGCATTGCCTCAATTCACATCAGAATGCATCTTACCATGAGCACCATGTCCATGAGTGTAGTGAATCATTTCATTTCATTTTCAAACACCTAAGGCAAGCTGCATTCGAGGCACACCATAAGAGCATGAACTATGCAGCATGGGATGGAATCCGATTGAAGAAAGTTCTAGATGGTCCAGTTGGCATAACTGCCATAACAACCTCATTCACTTCACCTGACTCACTCAGTTAACTCAAGGGATAAGTAACCATGGTTAAGATCCCTATAAATTGAGATCACCACTTCATTTGGCAGCTTGGATTCATTCACATAAATTTCACTCCATAGAATCTCTCTGCATTTTGCTTCGAGCTATCTTCATCTTCATCAATTCAATCTCAATTTCCTAAATTCATCTTCATCATCATCTTCAGCATAACCTCCATGGATGGCATAGCTTGAAGCCTCAAGAATCATCAACTGCATTATTGAGTTCACATTGCAAATTGAAGTGAAACCTCTCAATACTCATCTCTCCAGCTTCAATCTCATTCAATTCATCATCAACATTGTGTGTAGCTCCATTTTCATGGCTTAATCACCTTCAATTATCAAGGAACTGGTTCTTCATAACCTTGATCCTCATTGCATTGACATCAATATCTCAAGATTCACAAGGTACAGAGTGTTTATTTCACTCTTGTCGTGTCAAGGCAAGATTAAGCAATCCTTGGAACCTCCTCTATAGTATTCTATCAACAATTGGAGTACATTGTATTTCAGGTATGCTCTAAAAACTCTTTGGATCGAATTGGCTATTGTTTGTTGTTTTCATGTTAAATGAAGCTCGATAGAAGCAATGACACCTCTGTCTAGTTGATAGATATATTAGATGCTTAGATACAATTTTAGATGCGAAAATGTTTGCCTTAGATTTGATCATTTTATGAACCATAAATGAGTTTTGAGGATATATTAGTGATTAGTGAGAGGAGACGAGTGAGATGATGCCTTTAGATTTCTTTTTTATGGTGAAATGAGAAAGCCCTAGCAGAGCATGGCCAGAGAAGATGACAGGAGGCTAGCTCTGACCATCTGAACAGTAACCCTAGGTTTATCTCAACTTTAAGTCACAACCATCAGATCCTCTCAATCCAACGCTTGTGAGAGTGCCAACACATAAATGAAACCCGTTCCTAGCACATAATCAAGTCAATGTAAAAAGTCCTCAATTCATATTGGCACCCCCAGCACGTACGTCCTAGGCCCAATTCAGTCGTTTTTGATGCTTTTGACACCCCCCAGGCCCATACTAACTCAGTCCATTTCATTTCTTTTTATTTCTTTTTTCATCTTTATTCATTTTTCGTTTTGGGTTTTTAAAAATACCAAAACCTCATAAAAAATTCTCAATTAATTCATGAGAGATCCTTGAATTTTTCTTTAATTTTCCATTATTTTTGTTCATATTTTTCTCTTATATTTTAGTCAGAATTAATTTCACAATTGAATTAATTTCTATTTTCCCATTTTTTGACCAATCATCTTGTATATTTTCTTTCTCTCAAACCACAAAACATAAATGGCTCAATCGTTTTGCATTAGTCATTAAACTCATCAAGGTTCCTCACCATATTTTATTTTTATTTTTTAGGTCCTTTTAAGCCATGTCTTGAACCCTTGCCTTCACATACATATCCTTAAACCATAATCCACTTCCATACACCATTTGAAACCTCAAATATGATACTTTTTATGAGATTTTTAGTGTGCAATTCACTCTCTGGATTTTGTATTGAGTTGTTGAGTTTCATAATTTTCTTAGGTCATTTGATATTTTTGCCAAGTTACTTAAGTCATAAGTCATATTTTTAGTCCTTCCATTCCCTTCCTTTGATCCCATTAGTGTAAAACCTTTATTCTATTGGTTTGAGGTCCAAATCTTGAGTCTCTTAGATCATTTAGGAGGTATATAATGATTAAGTACAATCCTTGAGTCTTCACCTTTAAGTTTTAGGCTTGCCTTGAGTCCTAAGTCATACATGCTCCATTTTGACCTAATTCTCCTTCACCCTTCATCTTAACCACTCAAAACTTCATTAATACACCAAATAAATTTGTCAAAGTATTGTTTTGTGTCTTATAAACATGTTTAGATCATTCCTCTATGTTTACTTCACATATATAAAGTTTTGCTTCTCTTTATGTTTCATTTGCCATTAAGAAAGTCAAAAAACCCTAATTTGAGATACTTAGTTTTAGAATACTTCATGCCATTTCATTTTCTATTGTTTTTGTGAGTTTAATTTCCATTTTGAATTCATGTCAAGCCTCTTAGTTTTGTATGGGAGTTCGAGTCCCTTTGATCATCTTTGAGTTTTCATCTTGAATCATTTTGTTTCACTTGTAAAGGCTTAATATCCATGTTATCCATTTAACTTTCAATCTCATGTTTATGTTTCTCTGATTTGAGTCTATTCTTTTCCATATGATCCAATCATCTCCTCCATTCTTATTTGATGTCAAGTTCCAGACTTTTACTTCACCCTTGGTTTCAAGTTATTTTAGTTTGATAAGGCCTTTAGTTTTCCCTTTTAGCTTAACCATTAGGTTTCATTAAGGTTTAATCACACATTAGGGTACAGTTTGAGTTTATTTCTCTTCATCCCTTTTGGTGCTTTTAATAAGACTTAGCTTCTGCCCCTAGAGGGTAGGTAACTTGTAATAACACCTTAGAACTTATTTTTAGGTTTAGGAGTTCACCTTTACTTCCATTAGTAAGTATGATTGCTCACTTGGCTTTACCATGATATGTTTGCTTAAATTGTCATCATGCTAACATTTGTTTTGTAGGGGGGAAGATTGAGGTAATATTACTTCATTCTTATTCCTTATGCATGTTATTGCATTTGCCTTAGCACGTTGGTGCTTTGTTCATAGGTTCCCCTTTTGTTCTTTAGATTCAACTTAACTTCCTTAGGAAGTAAGTTGAATTCTAACTTGTTCTTTCTTCTCCTTAGGTTAGAATACCTCATTAACCATAGGATCACACTTGTACATAATATGATGACTTAGGTTTGTGTCTTAGTCCCCCATTAGCTTTGACCTTTGCCTTTTGAATCTTCTCTCCTCATCTTCAAACAAATCCAAAAAGACTTAATAAATGCATGAAAGGATCCCTTGTGTATAGCCTTATTCCATGGGGAACTTGCATTCATTCCATCTTGGAGTGGTGTAGGCTTGTCTAGCATGATGTACAAGTCTTATTAAGGGGTTATTTCACAAAAAAAAAATCTAAAAGACATTTCTTCACAAGCTACAAAAACATGTAATAAGTTCAACAAGCTAGTGAACTTAAACCCTAATTCATGGAAACAAGCCTTGGATAAATTCTCCTTGCTTGGTGTGCTTGTTCTATTATTCCATCTTGGAATGTAGTAGCAAGTACACATTCCATGGAAAAGAGTTTGAATTCACTTCCTTGTGCCAAATCCACACAAAACTCTTAAAAAGCAAATAATAAACAATAAGTGACTTTCATGCGGGAACTTCTCTTTCTCATCTCATTCATTCTCAACGCGAACTCGCGAAGACTTGTCTCGCATGCAAGATGGTAAATGCACTCGTACCAGACGAGCCTGCAACACCTGAGCATAGACATACGCAGTTCCAGCATAAAAAACACAAACAAATAGTTCCCGTCTTAGTTAGGAGAAATACGTCGACTCTGATCCTCATTTTCCCGATGAGGTACGTAGGAAGCGGGGTAGGGCCCGTTCGAGCACATTCTTTATTTTCCCTACATTTTTCCATCCTTACTTTCCATTCCAATTCCCTTTCTCCTGTTCCATTCCCATTCCAGTCCCAGTAGCAGTTTTATTCAGCATCACTTTCTTTTCTTACCCTTTAAAGCAAACAAGCAAGCGTGGATCCCTTCGGGTACGACCGACGGTATGGGGTGCTAATACCTTCCCAGGTTGTAAACGACTCCCGAACCCAGATCTTTGGTTCGCAGGACCTCGTCCTTTCCTTCTTCCTCAGGTTTGTGCAGCATTACCTTTCCCATTCCTTCGGGATAAAAATGCCTAGCTGGCGACTCTACCTTTTCCGCGCCACTTTTGCGTTTGTACTAGGATGAAAATCCCGGGAGCGACAACTGGCGACTCTGCTGGGGAACATCTCAGAATCTCTGGTTTCCCTCGTAGAGTCAATCCTAGCGCCTATTTGTTTTTATTTTCTTTGGGTGTTTATATGTGTATGTTGTTGTGTTTATTTACTGTTTTCGTTTACAGTTTACTTTATAGCTTTATTTACTGCTTTCAGTATTTATTTTCACATGCATCATATACTGGACTATGCTGGTTTCATTTATTCTGTTGGGTGGGTTTTGTTACTGTGAGATAAGCCAAATACCCGACTTGAGTGCATCTAGGATTTAGAGTGGTTCCACTTTGGCTTCATGGCATCTTACTATGTTGGTATTAGTGAGTTCCACGCCTTGACTTGCGACCTTCTCGGAAATGTATTGACGCCAGAATATTTCTGAGGCAATACACTACCTTGATAGTTATGTGCAGTCAGGGGACCGATCATTGAGAATCTTTGTGGAAACATCCCTCTCCAGTGATGACAGTGGCATACCACATTTGTTGGAAAACCCACTCGCATCCGAGGGCCCACTGGGAACTCGCATAGGATGGTCTGGTTCTCTCATAGGAATCCAGTTAAGGCAAATTCTTCGTATGACGATAGTATTGTACCCTTCGGGATGAATGTACTATTGTTTCTCGATTCAGGGCTTGAAGTTGAGGACTTATGAGGGATGCTTATTTCCTTGGACTCAACTGAGACCTCCCTGAGTAGTACATAATGCCAAACCGATTCTCTGATTTGGTCATGAGCCATTTTTCGGAAATGGTGAACGTATTATTGCTATTCGGCTTTGAGAGTCCGTGATGTTGACCCGAGTATCACACCCGTGAGATTGGGAGGGGTTTACAGGTTTGCAGGAACCCTAAACTTCAACATACCCATTATGCCAGCATACTTCAGTGATATGATCTTGTTCTGTTAATTATGGATTTTGAAATCATGAACTCCTGATCAGAAAGATACTTGTGATGATGTTATGGCCTTGCACATACCCTTGATTACCTAATTCACTATACAGACACATCATTGATCACATGCCTTGCCTTGCATAACATCATAACATCATTAATCATTTTGTGTTCTTTTTATTCTCTGGGTTCATTACCTCCTATTCCTGGTCATATTCACTACTTGTCGCTCCCTGGATTTCCATCCTGGTACAAACACGAAAGTGGCGCGGAAGAAGGTAGAGTCGCCAGCTAGGCATTTTTATCCCGAAGGAACGAGAATGGTAATGCTGCACAAACCAGAAGAAAAGAAAAGGAAGGACACAGGTCCTACGAACCAAAGAGACTGGGTTCGGGAGTCGGTTACGACCTGGGAAGGTATTAGCACCCCAGATCATCCTCCCTACCCGACGGGATCCACGCTTGCAAAGAAAACTGTTTCAAAGGGTGAAGAAATGAAAGCTGCTGCAAAGACAAGGAACTGAACTTGATAAAGGAAAATAAATGGGGGAAAATGTAGGGAAAATAAAAGAGTGTGCTCGAACGGGCCCTACCCCGCTGCCTACGTACCTCATCTGGACAATGAGGATCAGAGTCGTCGTAGTTCCCCTAATTAGGGGTGGAAAGGATTGCTTGTGTCTTAAGGCTTGAACTGCCTATGTCAATTCTCAGGTGTTGCAGGCTCGGACGACGAGTGCGTTACTGTCTGGCAAAGTGACAAGTTCGTACGTAAAGAGTGAGGGTGATGAGAAGAGGATTCCCGAAGGAGAGACGCTTATTGTTTGTTTGTGTTTTTTATAAGTCTTTTAAGAGTGTGGCACAAGGAAGTGAAGGTAAATCCTTTTCTAAGGACATGTCCTTATTACCACATCCTAAGATAGAATGAGTAACAAGTCCATCAAGAATGAAGAAGATCCTCAAACGTGTTTCCTAAGATTAGGATTTAAATTCACTAACCTGTTTGTATTATTAAGTGTTTTGGTGGATTAAAGTGAAGAAGTATTTTTTATGCTTTTCTTTATGAGTATGACAAAAGGGAAAGGTCACCTCAACTGTTATTAAAGCTTTTTATAGTTTTGTTTGAAGATGAGAAGAGAAGAAACAAAAAGATCTAAAGGTAAAAATATAATGGGGGAAGACTACTCCTAATATTAATATGCATGGATAAGCCTAGGTTAGTGTGGTTTGAACTCTATCCTAAGAAAAAGGAAGAGAAGAAGAAGAACAAGAAGAAGAAGAAAGAAGAAGTAGAAAATCAACTTCTCTTAAAGAAGTTAAGTTGTTCTCTAAGGGGGATGGAAAGAATTTAAGCAAGTGATGGCATAAGGCACTTCTTAAACACAAATGAGAAAGCATATTGAAAGATGAAGGGAAAAGAGTTGGAGATGTAGGAATTTCTTCCACACCTCTCACTTACCAAAGCCACTGAAATGCTTATAAGCACAAACAAGTGGTAAGTGTCGCTCCCAAGGATTTTCATACCGGTGCAGACGCAAACAGTCGGGGAAAAGAGAAAATGAAGATGAAGTGAATAGAGTCGCCAGCTAGGCATTTTTATCCCGAAGGAAAGGTAATGCTGCATAAACCTAGAAAGAGGTGGATAAGACGGTTGCGAACCAGAGAAACTGAGAAAGGGGGTTGGTTACAATCTGGGAAGGGATTAGCACCCAGGCTGTCTGTCGTACTCGACGGGATCCACGCTTAAAAGATTGTGTTTAAAGGGGTAGTGTATGTGTTATCTGTGTGCAAAAGCTGAGAATGATTGTACAAGTGTCAGTGCAAAAAGGTGACTTGCTCAAGAACTGAGGCTTAGAAAGAATGCTGAAAGAGGGGGATGACAAAGAGACTTTTGTTCGATAACTGTTAAGTTATGCCTACGTATCCTCTCGTGCAATGAGGAAGTCAGAACACAGTAGTTCGACTCAAAGAAACTGAAAATGAATTGACTGTGAACTGCTTACTTGCCTATGCTCAAGTGTATGACTCGTCTGGCTCGAGTGTTAACTGTCTTGCATTAGACGGAAGAAGCAAGTTCTCGCATGTGAATGAGTGTGATGAGAAAAGAATCCCGAAGGAGATGATTACTGTTTGTTTTTGTGTTTTCAGTTTTATTATTGCTTTTGGTGATTTGCATAAGTAATGAGCTTAAGCCTAAATCAAAGGCTTGTAAACTCCTTATATCCTCCCTGATTAGGGATAATGAGCCTACTTAAGTATGAGATAAGCATCTCAACTTAATTGCCATGATGATGTAGAATTAAGATCATTAACCTACTTGTGATTATTTAGATGTTTTTTCGGGTTTTTGTTCAGTGTTAAGTAATGAGTTTAATCTCTAATCACAGATTAGTGAGCTCATTACACCATCCAAATAGAAAGATGATAGATGAGAACACTTAAGCTGAGGAAGATACCTCAACTTAATCCATGGTTAGGGATTAAATTCATTATATAACAAGCCTTTATTAGGTGGATTTATTAGGTGGATGAGGGGGACTTGTCCATTAAACACTAGGGTTAGTCCTTCTTAACCATAAGGAAGAATTAGAACCCTAATGTAAGGCCCAAGTTACAAGATAAAGTATTGATGATTATTAATGTGATTTGATTAAGATGTTTAAACAAATTAAAGGTTTAACACTTAAGATTAAAGTTATACACCCCATTCTAAGAGAAGGATGCAGGTATAACCCTAATTCCAAAGTCTTAAGACTTTAAGAGTTTAGTCTCTGATTATTGAGATGAGATGAGAGACTCAAGGAGACTCAAAGGTAAAAAGCTAAGGGGAACTAATCATAACCCTAATCATTGTCATGCTTGGATGTCCTATGGTTTATGAGGCTTAGAGAAAGATCTTCAAGGAAGCCACCAATGGAAGAAGCAGATGAAAGGAGGAGGAAGCAGAAGAATAAGTTACTTACTTCCTAAGAAGATAAGTGACTTAAAGGAAGAAAGTGAGAGAGATGGATCATAAGTGAACAAGTTCACTTTAAAGACATGTAAGAATGCATATGAATGAGATAAGAAGTGGTGGGAAGTGAAGGCAAATCCACTTCCCAAATAACTTACCAAAGGTACCTGAAATGTTAGTATGAATGCATAAGACATAAGGCATAAAGAAATGAACTGAAATGAGATGAAATGAAGTGAAAAGACCAAAGTCAAAAGTGTTTATGTTATGAAAATGTCATGTGAGATGATGCAATGTCATACAAGATGCACATGAATGATCATACAAGAATGAGATGTTGTGAAAGCATGCTTTGAAGTTTGAAAACACATGGATGTTTATGAAATGAAATGAATGCAAAACATGGAAAATGAAAGAATAAATGATCAATAAAGGTTCTAACATGTCCTACGATGTCTAATATGACATTTGAATGAATGAAATGTCATGGCAAGTTCATGTGATGATGAATATGCAAGGTGTATGCAAATGAACATGAGAAATTAGGGTTTTATGGACATGTGAGATGCAAATGACTAAAATAGAAGCATGCAACATGATAAACATTTGAAATCAAGCTCAAATAAACCCTAATCCCATACTAAGTCACACCCCAAAGGAGAAGGACAGAAGCCTAACCTATCAAAAGTTATGATTTTCCTAAGTTCTCTAGGGTTTTTGAGTGATTCAAAAGGAAAAATGCAAATCAATTTGAAAATGCAAGATAAATTCATGAGAAAAATGACCTATAAACTACATGCAATATGTAACACAATGCAAAAAGAATCAAGTTCAAACTCTTCTTGGTTAGGCAGAAATGATTTTTTAAAGTTAGGGTTTAAAAATATGATTTTAATGACCCTTAATTCAAAGAAAATTGGGAAATTATGATCAAACCTAAAATTAAATTTGTATGAAGAGTTTGAAAATGTTTCTAAATGTATTGGAATGGTTCATGATTTTTTTGTGATTTTTAGAAACCTAAATGAATTTTTAATTAATTAAAATACTTTAATTAATTAAAAATAACATTTAAATATTTTAAAAATACTTTTTAAAGCAAAAAATAAAATAAATATTATTTTTTTATTAAGAAACATATTCAAAGTCAGAATGCAAAAGGAAATATTTTTGTGATGATTTTTGGTATTTTAAAATAAATATGCAAAAGAAATGAAAATAAAATAAAATAAAATGAAATAAAATGAGAAGTCAGCGCATCCAATGGCTGAGATTTGAATAAAAAGGGTGGGAATTGACTTGGTGTGTCATCCAATGGTCCACATTCAAACTAACTAAATGATTTTAATTAAATTAATTAATCAGAAATTAACTTAAGTGAACTAATCTGGGCCGTACGCACGCTAACCTAATCAAGATCCAAGGGTGGGAAATCAATCTGGGCAACTAACCCTAATTAGGGTTTTAATGATTTTCAGGTGACCGGAGCTAGCTCCGGTCATCTTCTTCGGCCAATCAAAATTCCAACTTCTTCCCTAGGTCAAATTAAAAGCTCTAAAGCTCCAGAAATGGTCTACTACCCTCCCTTAACAAGAATCCATCATCAAACAACATTTATCATTCACAAAAATCATGATTCGAAGCAAAACGGGAAAACATTCAAAACTTTCAGAAGTTCAATACATGCTTGTTTCTCAACCATTTTCGAAAATAAACATATCAAGGTGATCAACTAATCATGTAGAATCATTTAGAAACTTAAAACAAGAGTTCTGGAAAAAAGGTTCATCATGGCTACCTGAGTTGAAGCTTTGCAATCTGGAGCTTTTTGACCTCTTCCTTTGTGAAAAATGCCTCCAATGATCCCTCTGATGCTTCTGGAAAGCTTGAATGGAGTTTAAATGGCCTCCTTTGCGAGTTTAAGTTCTGAGGGATGAGAAATCGTGTTTGTGTTGTGGGATGTTTCAGGCTATGGTGAGGGGTGCTTTGTGATCTATGGATGATTTTGAGTTGATTGGTGGAAAAATATTTGAAGTTTGAGGCTTGTGCAGGGAGATTCGAAGAAGTGACGTTTTTGCAAGTTTTTGTGATTCTGCTTGTATGAGAGATTTCAGGCTTGAATGTTGTATGTTTTGAGGTCCATGAGGTTTGTATAGGCCAATGGGATTGATCAGAAAGTTGTTGTGGCACAAGCTGATTGGCATTGTGTACTTGGAGGTATGGGCCATGGCAGGAGCTGTTCAATGGGGTGTCTGGCCTCAGCAAGATTCATGGAGAGCCATAGAATCAAGATTATGCAGTTGGCACAAGTGGATGAAGCCTTTCCAAGCATCTTGCAACTTTTACCTCTTTGATGTTTCTTGGATCACAAGCCATGAAATGCTTCAAATCTTGGGCCAATTCTTATCCTTTGAGAATGCTTTGACATATTATGATGCATAGTAGTTGATTTGAGGTCATTAGAATGCTTGGAAAGTGAAATTGCAAAATTCCCTCTTTGACATGAACTTGAAAATTATAGGTTTTTGCCAACTTTGAAAGGCCATATATTGAGTTCTAGGATGAATCAAGACATGTTCTTGTACTTTTTGATTAGGGAAAGACCTAATCTACAACTTTCATGCCCAAGAATTTTTCATTTGAAGCATTTTTGGTCATGAAAGAGGAGGTTGAAAATCTTTCCCAAAATGGAAAGTTTGCATTTCAAGTCATTTCCAAAAATGGCAAGTTTGCAATTGGCTCAAAATTCTTCAATCTGGTGAACTTCTAACCACTTATAAGATCAAATAAAGATCATTGAACTTCAATTTGATGAAAATGACCCCTTGGTTCCATTGTTGGGGGCCTCAGATGCCCTGATTTTGACTTAACTTGCTCAGGAAGTTACCCAGTAAACAGATGACTTCCACAATGAGTTTCTTCATAAAACTTGGTACACATGATCCTTTTAACATAGTAAGAACATTAGAAACAAGAATGACCTAAAAATTTGGAGTTAAGGCCTCTGAAACAAAAACCCTAATTTTGGTCATCTGTAGTGAAAACCCTAGCTCTACTTCCATGCCTTTGCCAATTCTTGTGATCCCTTGACTTTCATGAACTTTGGGGGGCATAATATGATGATAGAATACACATGGACCCTCTTGGAAAGCTTTGAGATCTTTGGGATGCCTCATATGGATTTTTGGATTGCTCAGATCACAAACCCTAGATGCAGATGAACTTTAACTATGCAGTGAAGCAAATATGCAATATGAGATGGTATGCTTATGCTAATGCAAAAATGAAAGATCACAAGCCATGGTGTGATAAAGAGTGAGGGAAAATTTGGGGTGTTTACAGCTGCCCCTATTCAAGCATGAGTTATCTGTGCAGTGTGTAAGCGCCTAGCTTAACAGACAAACAAGATAACTTGTGGTTGAATACCAAAGACAGTCCGAAATTTGCACTCACTGGGGAGAAGAAGAAAAGGGATATAAATTGTAAAAGATGGTATAGTATGATTATTAAATGAAGGCGATGGAGGATGACCATCGAGCAGAGGATGACTGCTGGGGATAAAATGGTAAGTTAAGCAATGACGGGGACGACCGATAAGTTGGGTAAATAAAGAGATCATGATGGGGACGACCATCGGGTAAAGAAATAAAATTATCTGGGGATTAAGGTAATGAGAAAAGCAATGATGGGGACGACCACCAGGCTTAGGAAAGTAAAGTGAACAATGATGAGGACGGCCATCAGTTAAAATAATGCATGAAATAATGATGAGGGACAGTCATAAAAGGTGAAGAACGATCACTAGCAGGGGACGGCTGCTAAAAAAATATCACGACATAAGACGAATGTCAGATAGGAAAGGATCAACGATGGGGACGACCATCGGGTAAGCGTGATGAAGGACGATCATCAAGAGGTGAAGGACGATCACCTAGCAGGGTATGACTGCTCTTGGGGATTATCACGACATAGGACGAATGTCGGATAACAAGATCAATGATGGGGACGGCCATCGAATAAAATGATGAGGGACGGTCATCAAAAGGTGAAGGATGATCACCTAGCAGGGGACGACTGCTAAAAATATCACGGCATAGGACGAATGTCGGATAGAAGGTTCCAATAATAGACAGGGATGAGGGATGGTCATCCAAAGGTGAAGGACAATCACCTAGCAGGGGACGGCTTCCGAAAGTATCACGACATAGGACGAATGTCAGATAGGAGAAAGTTGTTCCGTTGACGACTTACTAGGGAATGGTAAACACGGACGAGTGCTTATGCTTCCAAGAATAAAAGATATAAATGTTTGACGCTATGTATAGATTAAAGATGCGGACAAGCATCCTTAGAACCATGATATAGACGAGTATCGGTAGAAACAAACGCTGACGCATGTTCAAAGATGATGATAGATACGAGTACCAACTGGTTAACAAAGAACACAGACAAGTGTCAGATCTGTTGAGGAGTGATATAAACAAGATACGGATGAGTATCAAAGACTTCTATATAAGTGTGTACAAGTATTGATTTGTTGGTGAGGTATGAGCAAGACACGCACGAGTGTTTGATTTGCTGGGGAAGAATGACATGGACGAGTGTCAAATATGAATAAATATAAACAGGCATCTGTTTTGAAAGTGCAAAGGATATGCTTTGGCTTTTTGTAGGGACTAAGATGACACGAGCGAGTTTCGAGAAGAACATGTTAAGGGCCAATATCTGCTTGTAGAAAGTGTCCGGGCGACCTGTGGGGATAGGATGACATGGACGAGTGTCGAAAAGAGTGTGTTATGAACAAGTATTTGTACTTGAGAGTGCAAAGGGGACGCTTTGGCTTTTATGTGCAAGGGATGTATTTTGTATTTGCTGATGAAATATTGATGGTAATTGCAGGTGACTGGCTCGAACCTGGCTTGTGATTATGCAAATGTTTGATTTTTGCTGTAATGCTCCGCATTGGACGGAATGCTACGCTTATTTTGGTGGATATGATGCAAATGCTATGATTATGCAAAGGGGAGAAACTGATCTGGGACCCGGATCCTGCGGGGATAAAGATCTTTGGCTGATCTGCTTGGAGGAATAACCCGACTAGGGGAAGAGATCATTTGTAGATCTGTCATGAGGGAGAACTCTGCTTGGGGGAATAGATCATTGGTAGATCTATCCGTAAGGAGAACTCAGCTGGGGAGAAGGGAGCTTCAGCCACTTTTTCGGGGACGGGTTTCAGGCATTTCTCTACTGGGGAGAGAATGGAAACTCTGTGGGGAGGCATTTCCATTAACTCTGCTGAGGATGAGGGAGATCTGGCACCCATCTTGCTGTGAAATAGTTGTCAGGCACTGTTCGGGGAGGAGATAACCTCTGGGAAGTAACATGATGGGGATTCAATGCTTGATATGCCCCATGTTGTGAAAGATTGTTTGTCTTGATTGCCTGCAACCTGTTAAGAAAAAGGAAAACGCACAAGTATTACGAGGCATCCCTAACCGGATTCCGTCATAGGGGTTAGACTTATCTGAAAGTAATATATTTCCTGCAAGCATTTTATCAAAAATGGCTCATATGTGTCGCTCCCACCAAATGACACCTGGTCAAAAGGGGTACAGATGCGAACGGTCGGCGAAAGAGGAGGAGAGAACACACAGGGGTGAACTCAGAAAGACAAGAGTCGCCAGCTGGGCATTTTTATCCCGAAGGAAAGGTAATGTTGCATAAACCTAGAAAGATATTGATAAGACGGTTGCGAACCAGAGAAACTGAGAAAGGGGGTTGGTTACAACCTGGGAAGGTATTAGCACCCAGATTGTCCGCCGTACTCGACGGGATCCACGCTTAAAAGATTTGTGTTAAAAAGGGGTAGTGTCAGTGCAATCTGTGTATCAAGGCTGGAAAAGAATGCAAGTGTCAGTGTAAAAGAAGTGTGAGGTGTATAAGAGAAGTGTCAGTGTAAGAACAAGAGTAAGAAGCTCAAGACTATGAGGCTTATAAGAATGAAGCTGGAAGAGGGGAGAATATACAGAGACTTTTGTTCGATAACTGTTAAGTTATGCCTACGTATCCTCTTGTGCAATGAGGAAATCAGAACACCGTAGTTCGACTCAAAAAGACTGAAAGGATGAATTGACTGATGAACTGCTTACTTGCCTATGCTCAAGTGTATGACCTGTCTGGCTCAGGTGCAAACTGTCTTGCATTAGACGGAAGAAGCAAGTTCTCGTTTATGAGTGAATGAGATGAGAAAAGAATCCCGGAAGAGACGATTATTGTTTGTTTTTGGGTTTTCAATCTTTTATTGCTTTTGATATTTGTCATAAGAAAATGAGCTTAAGCCTAAACCAATGGTTAGTAAACTCATCACATCCTCCCTCTGATTAGGGGTAATGAGAATACCTTAAATGTGAAGTCAGCATCTCACACTTAATCACCCTGATGTAGGATTAAGAGCATTAACCTACTTGTAATTATTTAGATGTTTTTATTGTTTTTGTTTAGTGTTAAGTAATGAGTTTAAGCCATAATCAGGGATTTAACAGACTCATTACACCATCCTAATAGAAGGATAATAGATGAGAACATTTAAGCTGAGGAATGCTCCTCAACTTAATCCATGATTAGGGATTAACTTCATGACAAAACAAAGCCTTTATTAAAGTGGATTTTAATTGATGATAAGATTAAGAAATTATTTTTATGGTTTGTAAGACAACTTGAGGGGGACTTGTCCATTAACACTAGGGTTAGTCCTTCTTAACCAATTAAGGAAGAATTAGAACCCTAATGCAAGGCCCAAGTTACAAGATTGATGTCTTGATGATTATTAAGTGAATTGATTAAAGGATTTAAACAAAATTAAGGGTTTAACACTTAGGATTAAAGTTATACACTCCATCCTAATAGAAGGATGCAGGCATAAGCTTAATCACAAAGCCTTAAAGCCTTTAGGGTTTAGTCCCTGATTATGAGATGAGAGGAGAAGACTCAGAGATGACACAAAGGTAAAACTAAATGGGGGACTAATCAAACCCTAATTATTATCATACTTGGGGATCCTAGGGTTTGTGAGGTTTAAGAGATAAAAATCTTCAAAGAACCACCAAGGAGAGGAGCAGATGAAAGGAGGAAGAAGCAAAGAGAAGCAAAACAACTTGCTTCACTTAAGAAGACAAGTTGCTTGAAGAAAGAAAGTAAGAGATGAACATGAATGAGCAAGCTCACTCTAATACACATACAAAATGCAGCAAGGGAAGTATGAAAGAGAGGAAAAGAGAATGTGAGAAGTGAAAGCAAATTCACTTCTCAAAGTAACTTACCACCTGAAAAGTTAGTGAAAGAAATGAAATGCAATGCAAATGAGATGCAATGTCATGATGAAAACCAAAACCAGGAGCAAGGACATGAAGTTAATGATGCTAAGAGATGATACAAACACATGACAAGAGATGAGAATGATCAAACAAACACATGGATGCAGATGAAGTATGCTTTGAACCATGAGAGTTCATGAAAAGTTATGAAATGCAAAGGACAAATAACATGGAAAATGAAAGATGCAATGATCAAACATGATTCTAATATGTCCTAAGATGCATTATGAATCATGTGGATGCACAAAATGTCATGGAAAGTCATTAGATGCAAGCAAATGAGAAATGGATGCAAAGGAAGGCACAAATTAGGGTTTATGATCAACACACAAAGCAAAACTCAAAATCAGAAGCATATGAAATGATAAAAAAAATTGAAAATGCAATCAAAGATACCCTAAACCTATACAAGCTCACTGCCCAAAGGAGGGGATCCAACTCTTATCCTATTGAAAGTTATGAATTTCCTAAGATTGCTAGGGTTTTAAGGTCCCTTGTCAAGAAAAATGTAAAACAAATTGAAAATGCAAGATCAATTCAACCCAATTTTATCCTATAAACTACATGCTATACAAGATGCAATGCAAAAAGAATCATCATCCAACTCTCAATGGTTAGGCAAAAAGAAATTTTTGAAGTTTGAAGCAAAATATTGCCTTAAAATGAAATTAAATACAATGAAAATGATCAAAAGGCATCAAGAACCAAAAAGAAATTTGGTTTGAGGGTTGGACAATGTTTCTAAATGTTTCTAAATGCAATGTGAATTTTTTTGTGATTTTTAAATACCTAAATGTATTTTTAATTAATTAATTTTCATTAACTAATTAAAAATAAACACTTAAATAATTTAAAAATAATTTTTAATGCAAAATATAAAAATAAAAATATTTTTGTGTTCTGAAAATTCATGAAACTCCTGACAAAAATTTTCATAATTTTAAAATGATTTTAGCTATTTTAAATAAAATGAGGAAAATAAATGCAAAATTATGAAAATAAAATGAATTTAAATAGAAAAAGAGAAAGTAAGCCAATCTGATGGCTGAGATTCAAATTCAGGGACGCGGGAGTTGACTACGCGTGCGAACGAACGGACCAAATTCAAACTTGCTTAATTATGATTAAGCCCTAATCAGAAACCCTAAACACTTTCAGATGACCGGAACAGTGTTCCAGTCATCTTCTCCGGCCAGTCAAATTCTCAATCTCTCTCAAAACGCATCAAAACCTCGCAAAACTCTCCAGAATCAAACTATGAACATCACTAAACACAAACCCTACAACAAACAACATTTATTTTTCGTGAATCAAAGGAAACAAACAAAAACATTTTCACGGGCAAACTTTCAAACAGTCAATACATGCTTGTTTCTGGCTCCTTTTCAAAAAAAAAATAGATCCCCATGATCAGGGCAACATATAGAACAACATTCTAACAAGAAATCAAAGTTCTGGAAAATTTGTTCATCATGTTACCTGAGATTGAGCTTTCAGTCCAGGAGCTTTCTGCTTGCCTCTTTGCTTCAAAATGGTCCCAATGATCCTCTTGATGAAGTTATGAAGCTTGGTTGGAGTTTAAAATGGCTGGTTGGTGAGATTGATCAAGTTCTGTTCAGAGAGGGGAGGAAATCGTGTTTTGATTTCAGGGAGTTTCAGGGCAAGGTGAAGGGTCAGGGATGATCAGTGGGACATGCTGAGATGTTCTATGGAGTTTGTTTTTATGTTTTATGCTTGTGTGATGTGTTTCGAATGAAAATGCATAAGAGGGAAAAGCTTGGAGCTATGGCTTGGAGAGTGTTAGAAAAGAAATTTTATACTCAGTGTTGTTAGGGAAGTTTTGTTTTGCTGCATGGAAGGTTTTTGTTGAAATGTCATCTTTTTTAAGTGCAATGAATATTGACTTAGAGAAATTTGATGGAATAATTAAGTTTGCCTTATGGAAAATTCAAGTCAAAGATGTTTTGATACAATTAGGATTACACAAGGCGTTGAAAGGAAATATTACCAACATGGCAAGAAATGAGAGGAATTAGATTTGAGAGCTTCGAGTACAATCCACATGTATTTGGCTAAGAATATTATTGCAAATGTTTTTGGTATGTCGTAAGCCAAAAAGCTTTGGGAGAAACTTGAAGGAATATATCAAAGAAACTATATATCAAATTGTTATTGTTGAAGGAGCAGTTGCATAGCTTGTGTATGGATGAACATACAAAAGTATCTGATCATCTAATTGTTCTAAATAAAATTGTTTCTGAATTAAAACTATTGGAGTCAAGATAAAACTATCGGAGTCAAGATTGATGGTGAAGATAAAGCTTTAAGCTTTGAAGAAGTTGCTAGTAAGATTATTTCTAAAGAAAGAAGATTGAAGGGTGAGAAAAATACTTCATCAAACTCGGTGTTGGTTGCTAGAGGAAGGTCGTATGTGAAGAAAAAAATGAAACGAGTGTGAGATGTTGGAAATGTGGAAAGTTTGGACATATAAATTAGGGTTAATAGGCATTTACCCCCTTGCAATATGAGCGTGTTACGGTTTACCCCCTACCGTTGCCTAATGCGGGTTTTGACAACGATTTTTTTGAAAAAACCGTTGCCAAAAGGCAGAGAGGGAAAAACAAAATTCGCTAACATTACATGGGTGTAAATGCCTATTAACCCTATAAGTTATAAGTCTTGACTGGGAAGCGTTAGAAAAGGGCTCTGAGTCAAATGCCAGCAAAGTCTCTCTCGTTGTGAGAGAGAATGATCTACTCTTAAAATTGAGAAGTTTGTCCTCGTGACATTTCCGCTGTCATGGAAAAGGATGATTTATTTTTAACAGATTAACACGTGATAATTAATGTAAAGTGTACTTTAAGATTATGTCGTTAGTTGAAGAGCTTCCTACCAACAAGGAAGTTGCGCCATAAAGGAGTTATTTTTAACGGATTAACACATGATAATTAATGCAAAGTTTCAATGAAGTTTAATCTTCTTTATGTGGAGTATGATAGTTTTTAAGACTATGATTGTCGGTAAAGACAATGTGAAAATTCTTGGAGTGATATAGCTTCAAGTGACTATACTCTTTATGGTGGGGTATGACTGTCGGTTAAGACAATAAAAGCTTATGTATTATTTTTAATCAAGTTGGAGATTGTTGCGGTTGGTTGAAAATATACATGTTCAAGAAGTCATGCATCGCTTAGTTTTGTGAATGAAGAGAAGTCCAGGGATATAATATATATATATATATATATATATATATATATATATATATATATATATATATATATATATATATATATATATATATATATATATATAATTCAAGTTCTTCATTCCAAGATGTACCAGTCAAAAGCACTTTAAGTTTGTATTTAACTTTTTATATTTTCTCTTATACTCTTGTTTTAGAGTGTTGTGAGGAATAATTAAATATTTGCTTTGGAGAGTGTGGGTGTATTAGGGCCTTAGGATGGTTGAGGGTAGTCTATGTGTTGTAACAATTTTCACATAGTGTTATTTTCTAGTTGTCATTTGACAACGGTTGTTGTTTTTTCTCTGGTTATGGAGTTTCAACGTTAATCTCTTGTGTTGTTATTATCTTCCTTTTTTTTCTATATGTTTATTTTTTTTCCAACAAAAATCCACCATTTTGTAGCGGTAAAAATTTGAGATTAAGTTATTGATTAACTTAACTCACAAAGCAAGAGTCTCCATTGCGCTTTATTATTTCCAAATGAATGGGAAAAGAACGAGCAAAACCCAAAGAAGATTTAAAAACAAAACTAATAAAACAAAGAGACAAGGGTTCGGGGGTTGGTTATGCAAAGGGAATGTGTTAGCATCATAAACATCTATAGTACTCTATAGGAAGCTCTTGAAAATCTGTATTTTGGCTTAAAAGGTGTTGTTTTCAAAAGATCGGGGAGACGAGAAAAGAAATTGCTTTTATGATTTTTGTTTGACGAAAATTCCTGAGACTCGTGCCTAAATACCCACAAAGTGTAATGGGGGGCCAAAACCTTGTAGTTTATGGTAAAAATAAACTAAGTGTTTATTTTGATTGACTTTAAATGAAGAGACATTTTTCATTTTAAGGAGAAAACTACAACTAATCACCCACAAGTATAAGAAAATGGACCATTGCATCATAATTGAGAAGGGCTCCAACTTGGATTAAAATAAATAAGTATGTCATTAACTCTCTAAAGTGGAAATGAATCAACATATTTAAACAATACTGTAGGGATAGGAGAATTACATCTCAACTATGAAAATGACTCATATCTAATATTTTGAGAAATAGTTTTAAGAAGAAAAGTACAAAAAGGCACAAAACACTATAAATGAGTTTGATATCTTTTAGTCATTTGAAATTATTTTGATATGCTTAATATGTCTTAGAATCTGTCAAGCTTGCACAATGAGCTCCTAGTTCACACAACGAACTCAACTTTATTGCATGTGGTCTGGCAGAAATGCACTTAAACCGCCTCATTAAAAATATTTTAGCTCGCACTACGAGCTCCAGACCACACAACGGGTTATCTTGCCCAAACGCCGCACAAGGAGTACTGAGCCAAAAAGCTATTTCCTCTTATTTCATCGGCCTCACTTTCAATTTTGTTTGAGTTTGCATTGCGATCATGGCAGATTGGAGAAAAATTATTTCTTGTTTTCATCACAACTTGAGCATCATAACTCTGATTGACATACAGTCAGAAGCGTTAGAAAGTTTATTCAATGCTCTATAAGACAATGAAAAATATCATTTCTTGTATACCTAAAAAATGAGATAAAAGCAATCAAACTCATGTTATGTACAAGATAACATATTTTATACACTATTACATAAACTGTACAAAATATGCATAAAAGTTAAGGTTTTTTGGTATAAAACGAATGAATCAAGCCAATAAGTGTCAATTATTAACACTAAAATTCACTACAATTTAGCACTTATCAATACATCAAAGGGTATATTGGTTGTAGAATTCTCTTTCTCATATTGGACAGGAGCATAAAATGCAATTTACTTTAATTTACTGATTCCAATTGATGTGAAGATAAAGATGATAAAAAGTCTTCATTTGGATACATTTTTATACTTCGTGAAACACCAATTTCATGGTGTTCGAAGAAGATATCGGTAGTGGCACTCTCTTCTTGTGAGACTGAGTACATTGCAGCTTTGTTGTGTGTGTGTGTCAAGCCGAGTGGTTGATGAATTTTTTGAAGGAACTAGGCAATGAAGAAGGCGACATTGTAATGTTCGCTATTGATTTTGGCGAACAATCGCTGGTTTCCCAATCTTATCAAATAAATTTACTCGCAGGATCAACCACACAAATCCTAGGACACATGTGCTTTTCGACAAACGTTTTAACTATTAACACTCTTTTGGTCTCACTTTTATTAAATTCTTTATGTACGGATAATTTGACTAAGGAAAAGAGTAATAGTTCTGGTAAAAACTAAATAAAATAAACTTGGACAATGCATAAAGTAAATGTCGAAGAAGAGAAAATGACTTTTAAAGTAAAGGAATTATAAAGACTTTAAAATTTATTTAAATTTTGATAAAATAAAAGGGTGTTGTTTACACGTACATTTCCAGATAAAACACTTTTCTCAAACAGAGTTACTTCGAGTATTTTTGCAGGAATTATGTACAAGTTTTCTCACACACTAATTATGGAAAGAACTATTCTATTTATATACAAATAACATAACTGTCACTAACAGATACACCCTAAAACTATGACACTTGACCTTCGACATGTTCTCTATTCACTAGGTGCTTCCACGCGTCTTTCTGCCAAATGTGATAACTCTTGAATTTGAATTTCTTTCCTTTGCATCGAAACGACGCGTCTTTTTACGTCTGTCGAATTATCGAAAAACAACAGCATTGTTTAAGTCCGTCGAAAAACTTCTCCTAAGTATATTCTTCAACTTTTTTTCTTTTCCAACCGTATATATATCTTCCATCTGTCGAAGTAGATACCAAGTTGGTTTTATTTCATGGCATCGAAAATGTCCGCCTACAAATTGCCCTCATCAAAGATGTTTCGACTATTCTTGGAGAAATAATCATTTGCTCTCGATGAGTTATTTCGATTCCATATTGCTTTCATTACCTGTACCATTTCCAAGACTTGATATTTCAAATCCCTAAAAACTCATCATTACGCTTTTCTCAAAACTTCACCTCTAATCCACATTTCTGACACTATTCCCATAATTTCCTAAAAGCTATTAATTCATAGGTGTTTCAACTGTTGTTACTTTACTCTCCCCATGATGATTCACCACGTGGTCCACGATCAAAACCAAAAACTCAACAGTTTCAACATTCCTTCCCTATAAATACTCATACAACAACTTCTCTAAGTCTTTTTAACTTTTTATGCTTCTTCTTCAAAAACCCATTTTTCTAATTCTTCATCACCTCTACGAAAATATTTGCTTTCTTCAAGCAATGGCCCCATCTAAGTCTTCCAGCAGCATGAAATCCAAGGGTTCAACTTAGCTCCATATGCACACAAGCTAAACGGACCAACTGTTGATGGAAATCAGCAGTACATTCTTGAGCCTCCAAATGAGAAAGAAAAATCAAGCATTTATAAATCTCAGGTATTGATTCCTGTCCTTGTTTTTGGTGTTTGTCATGCTATGTTAGGCCCCCTTCCAAACCCATATGCTAACCCAGAAAGGTTGAAAGAGTTCTTTCCCACCTATCAACGTCTTAAACCCATATGTGCTGGAGTTAAACCTAAACCCATTGAACAGACTGAAGAACAACCTGAAAACTAGAGTTTGACTGCTGATGCATAATTGAACTTAATTTATTTAAACAATGTTAGGATATTTAGGACTTTCCCTAGGGCAAAAGACCCTTCAGATTATTTAGCTTGGTTAAATAAGATCGAAAAAGTCAAAGCAACATTCTGGAAGGAAATAGGGATTTTCGACCTAATCTAATTGTCGAAAGTAGGACTCAATTATTGTCCCAATATGCTTTTAGCTTCCCTTTATTTTTGGGATAGTACCCACAACACCTTCCACATTCCTTGTGGAATGGTTACTCCCACCCTTTTCGACACAGCCGCCATTGTTGGGCTTAGTCCTTTAGGAGTAAACTTCGATCCCACCATTTTGAACCATGACTCCATAGAATTTGACACTAATAAGGCCTCCTACTCTGTGTTCATTACTCACTATCATGACAAGAAAACTGCTGAGGTTTCTGAGAAAGAACACATAGCTTTTTTGACCCTATGGCTGTCAAAATTCGTATTTTGCTCTCGATCCCTTCAAGTGGCCAAACGCTTCATCACCATAGCTAACCAAATTCACAATGGGACCAAAATATACCTGAGTGAGATGATCCTAGCATATCTTTATGAATCCTTGAGTGAGAGTGTGAGTATCTTAAAAACTGTAAAGGACAAAGGTAATGTTAGCATATCAGGACCATTCTGGCTTCTGCAACTATGGCTCAATGCCACCTTTGAAGCTTCTCTTCCCATCAAGAATGATGTAGACGAGGATGGAGTGAAGAACAGGGTTGTCGAATGGCCTCAGTTAGTACAACTGACACCAACTAACGAAAGGATTGGCCTTCGACAATCTTTCACTAGCTACATTATGATGTTTGCAAAAAGGTACAACTTTACTTCCTCCATGGCACCCTTTGCTAGCAGGGCAGTCGGACCCGAGTGGTTCACCAAACAACTGCCTTTTGAGATGAAGAAAGATGAAGACGGATTTCTCGACGTTTGGGAATCATTTTTGACACCTAGGCTTCTCACCTCTCATCACAATGTCACCAAAACAAAGATTACACTGATCGTCTACCAACCCAACCTTGTCGCTCGATAGTTTGGACTTATTCAACTGAAACCAATATCTATTTTTTCCAGAAAAGGCTCCATCATATTCTATAACTCTTTCCATACTAAAGAACAAAGTATAGAATTATCAAAGAAACATGTTGATAACTCCCTCGAGATTCGACCAACGGTCTTTCGACCATCTTATCTCTGTACTCCTGAATTTGATGTCTGGTGGAAAGATTACTACCTCACTAAGATTTTCAACGTGACCGCATTCAACACTCATTTAACAAATGCTTTTGCTCTTGTGCGGGACAAAACCAAGAAAGGTATTGAAAGACACATCAAAGAAATACAAAAATTTCAAAATTATTTTGAAACTATCTATAGGCCAAATGAACTTAGTCGAACCATAAGCGAAGCAGCAGTAAATTTAATACAGTTTACAGAGAAGCTGGAAAATTTGAAACAACCTTCATATGTTCGTCCAGAACTACGATATGAATTGGCTTTCAGCCTTTATCCACCAAAGTTTCCCCCTTTACCTTCTGCTAAATTTGGTTTGGCGTTGAGCCCTCCATTTCCAGATTGGTTCATTTATGGGGATCCTATGAAACTTCTTCGACAACATTATAAAAAACCTGTTGAGCGTGTGGTTAATGTCATCTGTTTGGCAAAGTACATCATCATTTTTTTGTTATATACAATCAATCTATGGCTATTTTAATTTCTTGCACTATTGGTTTGTATTTTTCAAATACTTCCCATTTATCTTTAATATTCTCTTATCTTTTTCTACTTCTTCGATTTTGTATGCGCCATTCGTAAAAAACTTCAAAATATGGAAAGGTCCTTCCCACTTAGGAGACCATTTTCCCATTAATCTATCTTTTTGATCCATAGGAAGAATCACTTTCCAAACAAGGTCACCAATTAAAAGGGTCTTCAATTTTACTTTCTTATTGTAAAACCTTTCGACTCTTTCTTTTTGTTTTTTCAACAAATCTAGCGCATGTAATCTTTCTTCGTCTAAATCGACCGATTCATCCATCATCATACTCCAATACATGTCTGATGGGATTTCTTGATGCCTTTGAACTCGAATTGCCTGTAAGTAAATTTCGACCGGTAAGACTGCATTGTGCCCATAGGTCAACCTGAATGGAGTCAAATTCGTTGCTTCTTTAGGAGACGTTCGATAAGCCCATAAAATTTGATCTAAAGTTTTATTCCAATTTCTGGGTTTTTTCCCCACATGTTTTTTGATCAAATTTATTACCACCTTGTTAGCTGCTTCAACTTGTCTGTTCGCCTGAGCATAGTAAGGCATCGAAGTAAGGAGTTTAAAACCTATTTCTTTTGCAAACATTTGCATATTTTTTCCAGTGAACACAGATCCTTGATCTGTTATTATTGTTTATGGTATCCCAAATCTATAAATTATGTGTTTTCAAATGAATTTTATAACTGTTTCTTGATCCACATTTACCAGTGGTATAGCTTCAATCCATTTGGTGAAATAGTCTATTCCAACCAAAATATACTTCTGCCCTTTTGAAGAAGCTGGTCGAATTTCGCCAATTCAATCCAAGGCACATCCTCTAAATGGCCAAGGCTTTATAATTGAATGCAACTCATTTGCATGAACATGTGGTATGCCTGCATGCACTTGGCATTCCTGACACCCTTTTGCAATATCGACACAGTATTTCAACATTGTTGGCCTAATACATTCCTTGTCGAAATAATAACCATTTCATTTTATGGCATGCTTGATGTGCACCACATACTCCACTGTGCATGTTCGACAAAGCTATGTAAGCTTCATCTTCGCCCAAGCATTTCAGTAATACTCCTTCTGAAGTCTTTTTAAACTGCTCATTTCCAAAAAGTACATAACTTAAAGCTCTGTAATTTACCTTTCTTTCGACTTTCTGATTTGGGTCTTATAGATAATCCATGATGGGTTTTCTCCAATCTTCAAACCTTGAATCATCTATATTAAATATCTCAAAATTTTCTTTGTCACTGTATCCTAACTTTATTGTCTCCAAATCTGATGGCGACAACTTGGTAGATATAACCCTTCCTCTTACTTCAATAGCCTTTTCTAAATATTATCTTGACACTTTATACCCAGATGCAAGTTGAGCAAGATCATTTGCCTCTTGATTTTCCATCCTGGAATATGTATGATGGCCACATTGTCAAATCTTTTAAGAAGCCTATTAGCTATTACGAAGTACATGATTAAATTTTCTTTTACACATTTATACTCTTTAGTCAACTGCTTTACCACCAACTCTGAGTCACCCATTATTTCGACTCTTGTTGCCCCCAATTCCAAAAAGATTTCAAGTCCAACAATCAAAGCCTCATATTCTGCTTCGTTATTTGAACATAAACCTTCGACTTTGTACTTGAATTTTGTTAGAAGAAATAATTAGTATTCCAACACCAGTTCCATTCTTATGACTGGAACCGTCGAAATACAATTTCCATGGTTCTAATTAGACATATTTTATCCCATTTTCATTTATGGAGTGGTCAGCTATGAAGTCAGCAACCACTTGTCCCTTAACAACCTTTAAAGGCAAATACTTTAAGGAATATTTTGTCAATGCCAAAGCCTATTTTCCATTTCGACTATGTAAAATAGATTTAGACAACATATGTTTTATTACGTCGAAATGAGAATAAATGTACATAACAACTGGATTTATATAGTGTTTCAATTTCATACAAGAAAAATATACACATAAACATAATTTTTCTATAACATTATATCTAGTTTTAGAATCATTTAGGACCCTGCTGAGGTAATAAATGGCCCTTTCGACGCCATTTTCATCTTCTTGGCATAACATACTTCCTAATGTTTTATCTGATACCGAAATGTATAACCTCATACTTCTCTTTCTACAAGGAAACATTAAAATTAGAGGAGTAGACAAATATGCTTTGATTTTGTCGAAAGCAGTTTGTTGTTCTTACCCCCATGCAAAGTCTTCCTTATTCAGTCGAAGTAGAGGCAAGAAGGCCTGTGTCTTTCCAATAAGGTTGGAGATGAACCTTCTGAGAAAGTTAATTTTCTAGCAGAGACTACAACTCCTTTTACGTCGATGGCGTTTTCGCCTCCATTATGGCTTTGGCTTTATTTTCATTTATTTCGGTCCCTTTCTTGTGGACCACAAAACCTAAAAAATCACCCGTCTGCATATCGAAAGCACATTTTAAGGGATTCATCTTTAACCCAAACTTCCTCATCCTTTCAAAGGATTGTCGAAGATGGTCTATATGGTTTTTTCCCGAAACAGACTTAATTACAATATCATCAATATAAATTTGCATGAAAGTTTCGATAAAATCATGAAAAATCGAATTCATAGCTCGTTGATAAGTCGCTCCAACATTTTTTAAACCAAAGGGCATTACTACCCATTCATAAGTCCCTATTTATCTAGGACAGCGAAATGTCGTTTTAGGAACATCTTCTTCGGCAATAAAGATCTGGTTATAGCCAGAGTATCCGTCTAACATACTTAAGTACTCATGGCTTGCTTCCGAATCTATAAGCATTTATGCCACTGGCATAGGATATTCATCTCTTAGGATAGCCAAATTTAAGTCTCGAAAATCAATGCATACCCTTAGTTTTCCATTTTTCTTAATTATAGGAACTATATTTGCAATCTAATCGACATACCTAGTTGTGCGGATGAATTTTCACTTCAAAAGTCTTTTGACCTCTTGTTTTATTTTCGACAGAATGTCTGGTGCAAAGCGTCTTGGAGTATGCTTTACTGGTTTCTTTCCTTCCATTATTGGAAGCTTCAATTCGACCAAACTTCTATCTAGTCCAGGCATCTCGTCGTAGTCCCATGCGAAGCAATCTTTGAATTCTTTCAGCAACTGGACTATTTCGACTTTGAACTATGAGTCCACCTTGGCGCTTATGTAGGTTGGCCTTTTTTCTTCCCCCAACCCCAGATCTATCTCTTCTAATGGATCTTGCGCCACCATCTTAATATCAGTCGACACTGGATCTTTTTCGAATCCTAAAGGTTCGTCGTCGTAAATGGCATCAAGCTTCTGGTGTTGCCATTCGCCCATCTGAGTATTATCATTGTCTTCTTCAACCTCCCTCTAGGGACATTGTTCGTCGAAATTTTTTTTGTTGGCTTTGACAGCCATATATTTCACTTCATCTTCAAGAGTCGCTTTGAGTTTATTTTCGGCTATATGATGGTGCATTGACAAAGGTACAACCCCTACACCGTGGATCCATTCCCTTCCCATGAGCAAATTATAATTTTCCCTTGAAGAAATAACCATAAACATTGTCAGCCTTGTTATAGTCCCGACAGTCAGATCCACTTGGATGACGCCCATAGTGGTTCCTACTTTACCTTCATAATTCGATAGCACCATATTATGGGGCTTTGCATCAGAATCATCTTTTCCAATTTTCTTCCGCATAAAGTGGGGCATTAGAATCACTGCAGCTCCACCGTCTACCAGTATTTTATTTACCCTAACATTTTCAACTTTGCCATTTATAAACAACGATGTTAAGTTCCCTTTCATGGAGTCGTCTGGCCTCTCAAAGAAAGCGTTTTGTTCCTCAACGCAACCATTGTTCATTATGTAGTAACAAACAGGCATGTGTCTCATTTATTCATCCTCCATATCGTTTTCTTCGTCTTCGACTTCCATGACCCTATCATAACCTTTGGGGAGAACCAAAACCACATTGAAGACAACATCAAAGGATACCTCTGATTTAGATTCAAATTTATCGGTCATTTCATCATCTTCCTGAGCTTTATCTTTGGACTTTAATGGTTCGACCTTGCTGCTAGGATTGTCACTGTGGGATGACTCCTTTTTGTTCACCATCTGGATGTTGTTATTGGGTTCTGCTTCATTTCTATTGACAACATCTTTTTCGACCATGCCCTTTTCGGCAGCTTCTCTCTCCGTCCTCTTTTGTCTCTGGAATATCCTCCACTGGGATTTTGACATAGGGTTCTTACCCTTATAATTTTCTGAAGGGTAAGGTCTTGGTTTTTGTTTCTCAGCCACACCTCTTTCTTCCACTGAAGGGCCCCTCTGAATTTCGAAGCTTCTCCATTTTTTTTGTCCCTGGGCATCTCTAATTAGCTGAACACATTTGTCACCAGCAACTTTATTAGTTGGTTTATAGGAGTTATGGTATCTTTCTCCAAACCTTTGTTGGTGATGGTCATTTTTCCTTGGATCATACCTTTCTGTTCTGACAGCCGGGACTGTCCCCCAGTTTCCTTTTCTTTTAGCTTTTTCTATTACCTCCGGGTTATTTTCCGCCTTTTTGTCGAAAATGGCACTGCAACGTGGGCATAGCATGACTTCAACCTTCTTCTTTTGGCATTTCTGGATGAATTCAATTAAATTCTAATCTTCTATGGGGTAAGCGAGCCTTTGGTATTCTTCCCGACGACGATCCTCATCAGTTTGTGTTTGGTTCTTTTTGGACGCTTCCACCATGTTAACACTGGTGGTCTATCCATCAGCAATACTCATTTTTTTCATTTTTTTTAGTGAGTTCTTCTTCAATTTCATCCTTCCTTTTTGTTAGGTCGAATCCTTTATCTGGGGATACGTTTCTAGAGACATGTTGGCAGCAGCTTTCGATCGACTTTCTCTTGGGATCTTCCATTGTTTTGCGAAGGATTCCATATGTAACTGGTTTCACAGGGCTATCAGTATTCCTTGCCTTAACTTTGGTAACATCTTCATCAACCTCAGTGTTGATGTATTTGAAAGCATTACCTATTTTCTTTAGGTCAACATCAGGCCCTCAGTAGCCTAGTTTTCGGCAGTGAGGCCCACATTGGCCTCCTTTTCGGTGTTGACAAAACTGTCAGTAGTCTCCTGATTTTTTATAGTATTGAGGCCTTCAGCGGCCTTCATTTTTCCTTCGACGAAGTCTTCAGCAACTTCGTCATTGTTTGCTTTGTCGGAACCCTTAGTGGTTTCAACTTTGCTTGGGTTGTCGAAGCCTTCAACGGCCTCCTTATTGACGTAGTCATTTGAATCTCCATCATCAGAGTGTTTGATATTCTTGATCATCATTGGTTGGCTCACGAACTCTCTAGAGATTTCCTCCATGTCAGGTTGGTTTGTAGGATCATCAGCAATCTCTACCATATTAATGTTAGTGTCGAAGCCTTCAGTGGCTTCTATCATCTCAAAGTTGTAATCAGAAACCTCTTCGACCTCCACCATGTTTACGATGGATGGATCAGCATAATGGGCTTCGACAGTCTGCATAGGATTCGAATCGATCCTCATTTGTTGCTTCGACTTTTCGCCAAACTTCAATCTTCCGTTACAGATATCATTTTGTACGAGATCCCTGAAAAGGAAACATTGAGATGTTTTATGACCCAAAAAGTTATGGCACTTACAAAAACCTCTCTTTTTTTGTTGTTCCACATGAGGAACTTTAGTTTCTGGTAGTATTATTATTTGACCATCTCCAACTAATAAGTCAAAAAATTTGTCACATTCGGTGATGTCGAATGTATAAGTTCTTTTAGGAAATTTATCATTCTTTTCAAAATCGACTGGATTCTTTCCGTTCGACGGAACCAGTTCTTTACAGGAGTATGGTGGTCCTTGCTTCAATTCTGCTAGATCAATTTCCTGTTCGTCGAAAATAACTAATTCGTTTTCGTCGTTATCATCATCTTGGCATACCTCTACATAGGCCACTCTTTCTTTCTTATTTTTATTTGCTCTAAATTTTTCAGCTTTTAATCTTTCGACTTGTCTCACCCTATCTGCTAATTGTTTCATATCTCTTAAATATTAAGTGTCTAATTTCTTTCTTATAGAATATTCTAGGCCTCCTGCGATCATTTCGACTAACTCATGTTCGGGCACCTGAGTGAAACATCTTGCCTTTAGCTATCTGAACCTATTCAGATAATCATCTATTGGCTTAGAGAATTTTCTCTTAACACTAGCTAATTCTTTCAGCCTTATTTTGGTCTGTCCCATATAAAATTGTTCATGGAATAACCTTTCTAATTGAGTCCACGTATATACTGAATTTGCGGGCAAGGATGTAAACCAAGTGAACGCATTTTTTGTCAAAGAACTTGGAAAATACTTTGGTCTTTTTACGTCTGTCGAATTGTCGAAAAACAACAGCATGGTCTAAGTCCGTCGAAAAACTTCTCCTAAGTATATTCTTCAACTTATTTTATTTTCCAGTCGTATATATATCTACCATCTGTCGAAGTAGATACCAAATTGGTTTTATTTCATGGCGTCGAAAATGTCAGCCTACACGTTCATGGTTGATAATTTTCTAAGAGCCCAATTCACATGGGAGAAATTAGCATTCTAAGATGAGATTTCACTACTTGAGAGAACTTATTAGTGAAGGAATGTTGAGATTGGGATATTGTAGAAGTGAAGAGAAAGTAACCAATTTGATTATCAAATGAGTCACAATTGAAGTCTTCACGAGATTGAAGAAAAACATGGGCATGTAAGACTTGGAGAACTTAAATTAATGTGATGTGTTGAGAAAATAATATAATTCAAGCCTGTGTAACAAGGTTGACATATTATGACAACAAATTACATTCCAGAAGTTTTATTTAAAAATCGAGTTAGTAGCAAAGTGCAACAAATTAACATATTATGCCAACAAATTTCATTCTGAAAGTTTTAGTTAAATGTTGTCAATAGCAAAGTGCAAGTGATTGACATATTATGTCCACGGGTCACACTCTAGAAGTTCTAGTTTTTTGTTTGTTAATTGTACCCAATCTTGTATTGTTGTTTATATACCTTCTAAGTATCTTTTGAATAAAATGTAATAAATATATTTTCACCCTCAATTATCACTATTACTCATTCTCTCTCCCTCTCTTTCTCCACACAGAATTATTCATCTTTTTTCGTCAACCTTTTAATTTTCAAATTCCTACAGGAGTGAAGATCATCCCAATATTTAATACCTTAAATACTATCAAAATAATTATGTAAGTTTATTAAAAAAAAATTGTTTGTGACTAAAATATATATATTTTATGGAAATTTTAATATCAATATAAAAGTAATTAGTTTTATTTTAATTTATTTTTAGTTTTCCTTCAAAGTAAAAAAAAAATCAAGTTTTTGTTCTTTGAAAATTCAACTATTCAATATATTTTACAACCGAGATCATAAAAGTCTAATTACAATTATATATATCTTTAATTTATACTAAATATAATAGTATTTTCAAACTTGAGTTTTGCTTAAATAAATAATTCTGTAATAAATAAATAAGTACCTAAATCAAACTAACCCACCTCAAAGAAAAGTTAATAAAAAAAATACTTTAATCATATACTTTGAAAAAAAGAAAAAAGAATATAAGATAGTAAATTGAAATTAATAAATAAAATTATAAAATAATTAACAATCAGTCAATAAGATTATAAAAAAAATATCATTGACAAATATAAATAAAATTAGTACATCTTAAATTTCATGCTCTTTTTTTTGTATGTTGCATATTCATCTCTATATAATTAAATAGTTTTTATCATTTTAAATTTTATTAAACGATTACTATCTACATATTTTTTTATTTAATTTTATTTAAATAATAAGAAAAATTACAAATTACATAACATGAAGGGTCAATCCTACTACAGTTAAGTTGTATAATCCACCAAATAAAAAATCAACTCCCACCAAAGCACTGTGCTCATTCAAAAATGACTTCACTGGAGGAGCAGTAGCATGTGTTTTGTAAGCATCTACCATCTTGAAAACCTTCTTCAATACAAAAAGATATGCATTCATCTTCAATGCATTGTCTTCCTTCTGTTTTTACTACCATCTCTACATTCATCATTCATAGATCAATCAGACATTATTATTATTAACACTAAAATATGTAGTGAGTTTTTGTTTAAAAAATTGATATATTTTTAGATGAATTAATTGTTTCAAAAGAGTATTTTGTTCTCTTTTAAAGTATTTATCTTTAATATTGATGAGTATATTTATGGTAAGAGAATAATAAAATAAAAGTGTTAATTAGAATGTATAATTTAAAAATAAAAATAAAAATTAAATTTACATTGAAAATTATAAATAATATTAAGATAATGCTTATTTTAAAAAGGATGAGGAAGATTTACGGGAAGGAATGATTATAAGAAAAATAAACAACAATCCAAAGTGTGTTTTGTTCATAACTACCACACACTTATTATAAAAATAAATTATCTATTTATAAAGGTGGAAAGTGTAAACACTTAATTCAATTTTTATTTTAAAAACTTGGCTTTTGACTTCATTTCATAGTTGGTGTTCCTTGGGTATTATGAAATTAGTTACAAGTAATATTTTAAGAATCAAATCGGATATATACCTTCAAAATTACATGATGACCATATTCATCTCCTACAAACACATTCCCTATCAAACCATATAATATTAACCACTGTCCTTCTCCACCTTTATAGGTTTAGCCGTGAATGGTTAATAGAGATAACTCCTCCCTAGACATTTAAAAACCAAGACCTAACCAAATCACAATTATTGTCCATATTCTTAAGTTAAAATCACAATTATTGAAGAAATGGTGTTTTGATTCATTAACTTTGAAACACAAAACACAACCGTCTTCAAGCAATATTTTCCTCTTCACAAGTTGGTCTTTTGTAGATAATTTGTTAATGTTGTGAATCAGATACCTTAGAAACAAAGTATAATTGGTTTTTTGATCAGTCAAAAAACTCATAAGGGTTAAGGTTTAGGGTAACCAATGATAATAACAATGATTTGTTATAAACTGTTATTCTTTATTTTCTCTTTAAACAAGATTACAAGTATATATGAATAACAAATAACCTCTCTCATTTTTTAATTAGGTTTTATCTTTATATTTTCCCTTATTCAAATTATGAGAGATTAATATGTTATTTATAATAAAACTAACACACTAACCAAATGGACTTTTTAACAATTACCCATTACAAGCTAACTTAGGGTTTAGTTAACTTAAACAATTGGATCTATAACACAAAATCCAATTAAACAACAGCCTGTGAGCGGACTTCGACGACATGTTATTTGTACTAGGATTTGTTCCAATATTCCATAAATCTCTACCTTGGAACACACCTTATACCAACAAGAAACAAACTAGTTTTCTTCAGGCAGTTTTATCAACTGCATACAGTGGAAAAGCTTGCAACTGTGCAACGTCTTGGTGATCATATCAGCAATATTATGATTTGTCGAAACCTTCAGTACTTGGACTTCTCCATGCTCGATTACCTCTCTGACGAAATGCAACCTCACATCAATGTGCTTGGTTCGCTCATGATAGGTTGAGTTCTTCGACAGGTGTATTGCACTTTGACTATCCACTACAAAAAAAATGCATTTTGGCATCAATAATTTAGCGTCGGTCACGACTCCGACGCTATTAGTGTCTAATTTACGTTACAAATAACGGACGCTAATATGATTATTCATTTGATATTTATTTTTTTAATATGGTTTAATGGTAGCGTCGGCCTAGGCCGATGCTAAGACATTAACAAACCAAATTTATTAATTAATTAATTAATTTTTATTTTATAAAAAAATTAGCGTCGTGTAATAGCCGACGGTAACTATTGGAGCGAAAATATATTTGATTTCCCACCACTTGTTTTTTCATTTGCCCCACTATTTATTTCATTTCCCACCACTTTTTCATTTTTCCCCCTATTTATTTATTTATTTATTTATTTTATTATTTCGTACAAAATATAGCGTCGCATAAAGACCGACGCTAACTATGAAATATATTTTTAATTGTATTTTAAAATGTATTTTTATTTTGTGTTTTAAAATGAATTTTTATGATTTTTCTTATGAAAATGTATTTTTAAATTGTTTGTGCTTATTTACTATAGTAAAAATTAATTTCTTTTTTAAAAAGTAAATTATCATAAGATAATTTTGTCGAGAATTTACTAAAAAATCATTTTATTTGATAAAAGAATTTAGTAAAAAATAGTTTCTAGTCATTTAAAAAAAACCTTGGTAAACAAGTGAAAATTTCTAAAATGGTTATTAAATTAATATTAGTAAATATATTTTAAGTCAAAATTTTTAATTAATATTTATTTTAAATTTTGTTTCTTTTTATGAAAAAGTATTTTTATGAATTTTCAAATTGTATATTAAAATGTATTTTTAATTTGTGTTTTAAAAACATTAATAAATAAATAATTATCATAAAATAAATTTGTCGAGAATTTACTAAAAAAAATTTTATTTGATAAAAAAATTTATTTTCTAGTCATTTTTAAAATCTATGGTAAATAATTTAAACATTTTTATTTAATGAATAATCTAAATATTTTTAAACAATTTAGCTATTTCATAAAAATAAATAATGAATTATTTAAACATTTTTAAAAATAAATAATCTATGTTATGCTAAACTTCTAAAATAGCTATTTAATAATTAATATTAATTTAATAAAATTCACTATATCAAAAACATTTTCTTTTCCATCTTGTTTCATCGTGTTCTCATCTCTCGTGTTCATCACCTCGTCGTTCATCTCATCGCCTCGTCGTTCATCAGGTTTCATCGTCGTTAATCTCTCTTCCAACTCATCTCATCACATCTCATAGCTTCCATCTCATCTCTCTTCCAACGCATCTCATCTCTCTTCCTTGAATCTGACCTGAACACTTGATTATGCAGGGACAAAATTTGAACTAGGTCTGAACAAGAATGGAATTTGAACCAGGTATATTTGCTTGTCATTATCATTTTTTGTCATTCTGATCTTGTGATTGTATGTTGTAACTCACCATGAATATAGTGAAATTTTGGCTTGATGTTTTTGATTTGGGTTAGGGTTCTTGATTTGTGTCTCTATGTGTTGATTGTTTCTACATCACAAAACACACACAAATTTGTGTACCATAAATGTTGATTGTTTCTACATTACAAATCTACAATAGATATTTTCTAGACCCTGCTGACAAAGATGAGTAAGTAGAAAAACCAGTGGTAGTATTTGTGATACCATCAGAAGTATAAGAAAATCACTTGTCTTATAGAAGGCCTCATAGTAAATAGTTTCGTCTCTCTCTCTCTCAGTTTCATTTCCCAAGAAATAGTTGTGTTTTTCCAAACATGGTTTCTGAATTTTCAACAACTTTAAAAGCTTCATAAATACATTACACTAAAACACTCACAAATACATAGAAACATAAACAATCCAGAAACATGACAGTACTCTCTATTTTGAGGTTTAGTTTTGCAAATAAACAACATATATAATGGTGAATGGTGATCACACTTCACAAATACCTAGCTAGCTAGCTTAGCTTCTCCTGATTCTCACTTATTCTTGTTAATTATTCCAACACATCTCATCTCAGCTACTATCTTCAATCAATACTTGTCATGTATTCATGGAGTGTTTGCTTCCAATTGCTTTTCGTTCCTTGCCTCTTGAGATATGGAAGCCGCTATCTGAGTTAAGTCATTTTTTTAAAGACTTGTGTTGTAATAAATTGAAGTTGGAAGACCTTGTTAGGTTGTAAAAGAACATTCCCATCATCATATGCATGCTAAAAAGAATTTTTCCACCAGGTTTCTTTGACTCGATGGAACATCTCCCGATTCACCTACCTGCTGAAGCAATACTTGGTGGTCGTGTACATTATCGTTGGATGTATCCATTTGAAAGGTAATTGATATTCAATTTTTGTAGATTAATTAAACAAAAAAATATTTTTTAATCGTTTCATGTGTAGATTGATGGGAGACTACAAACGTTTAGTGAAAAATAAAGCCAGGGTAGAAGGTTCAATATGCACTACCTACTTGCACAGTGAAACTACTCATTTTTTCTCTCACTAATTAGAAACTGAAAGTAAATTTATGGAAACTTATGATATCCAAATAACATCATTGATCATAGCTAGCATGAATAAATACACAAAATGAGAGCGTATTCTAGGTACCATGGTGACTCAAGTAGAGGAGCATAGCTAAAACATTCTAACTAACTAACTAACTGTCATAACAGAAAAAGACTATTATAATAGAAAATGGAAAAAAATATTGCAAAATGTGCACATGATATCAATAATTCATAAATTACTTAACATTAAACTCAACATAAAAACAAATTCGATCATGAACATATATATTTTATTTACAACATAAAATAGAGCAACTATCAAAAAATAGTATAAAGTGAAAGAGATTAATAACATAGTAAACCTATCCTACCCATTCAACAACTAAAAGATTGAACTTGGGAGGATATTCTGGTTAATTTCATTCTTGGATTGCAATTTATTCAGCAACATAAGACATTTTGTTGAGTTTTGTATTATATGAATATGATACATGTAGGCACAAGGAACAGTCCTTGCTAAGTCTTAGGATAATCAAAAGACATATGTCTTATGTTGGCTACTTTGTCTAAATGTGAGTGATTAATGTTATATATAGTTGTTAGTTGTTAATTGTTATATTATTTATCGCTTTTAATTAGGTGTAAAATTGTAGACTGATTGGTGTACCACATGCTCCAGATTGTTGGATTATAGACTGATTTATGTAACAAATTCTGTTTTGGTAAAATTCTGTTTGGTAAAATTTTGTTTTGTGTGCTCACTAATTGATTGGTTTGTGTTATATTTGTGTATAGGAAAAATTCTGCAATAGTTTGACACAAGTTGGTGATGAAGTGGAAGGATCAACAAGAATACAAATTTGGAAAGAAGTTGCAGGGGGTAAAACACGAGGGTGGTGTTATGGAACTGGACAATTGGCGTGTAACATAATATAAGGAGTGAACTTCTTGACACAGGTACCAATTGCAAACCCACATAGAGAAGCAGATAACCAGGCTATTGAGGATGCCAGAGCCGAAGTTGTTGCTGCACGTGAAGAGGCTAAACAGGCTAATGTGCGGATAAATGAATTGACAAAGATATTTGATAAATTGTCAAAGAAATTTGACATGTTGCATTCTCTTCAGGAAGGCCCTTCTAGTGCTCCTGGGAGTGGTCATCCTGATTATAACGATTCGGTACGTTCTATTTTTCTTTGAGTTAATGTGAATTGTTAATCATTTTTTGACGGTTATAATTTAAAATTGATGCGATATGAATATTTAGTTGACTTTAACTCTTAATATGACCGGTGACTGGATATTGCTATATATGCCTAACACTTGTAAACAGAAACACCAGCACTTTAGGGACATGAGTTAAGTTTTAGGGACATGAGTTTTAGGTTGAGCTAAGTATGGATGACTTTTGGCATAGGAATAATTCATTATTTACCTTTCCATGAATTTAGGGACATGAGTTTTAGGTTGAGCTAAGTATGGATGGATTTTGGCATAGGAATCATTTTTCCTCATTAATTTTGGCATAGGAAGAATTCATTATTTACCTTTCCATGAAAATGGTTGTTTACAAAAAAAACATTGTTTTCAGTCAATTGTCACTAACCTGGCTGTTGCACCTAGGCCCAAACAAACTTGCATATCCCAGTTCATGTAATTCATGTTGAAAATGAAAGTATCATGGTTAGATAGATAACACGTTGGCAAATATTAAGAAACATATTCTAAGAGAAATTGTTACCATACCAAATGGAAATAGAATCCAATGCCACTGTTGGATTAGAAAAAAAAAACCTTATATGAGTACTAGTCCTTGACTGTACCATATATCTAAACGACAAAAACATACATTTCATATTATTAAAACATACTGATATAAACTCGACAGGATCATTTTCGATCGAACATCTTAGACAATGCTAATATTACTTTTAAATACAATCAGAATGCATGCTAAAAAAGTATTAGGAATCAAAATAGGGAGAAAGATGGAAAGAGCTAGGAAAGTCCAAGATCAAAATCATATTATAAAAGATAGACCAACAGTGGTTATTTATAGGTTGGAACAATAAAGAAGCACTAACAAAGAGGTTGATATTTGTTTTGATTCTGATTTGATTATATCACGACAATATGTATTTCGAGTTTGTATCTATTTTGATTGCAGTTTTGTAATCTTGTGATTACCAATTGGTTTTATTTGCTGTTGTTTTGAATCCACTACTCTTGAATTTTTGTTCATTTGTATACACTTTGATATGTTTGAAAGTTGTGCATTATAGTCACGTCGGTTTAGACATCATTATGAGTTTGTGTATGTTCTCGAATGGTTTTCTGCTGCGCATCTTAGTCATTTGCTTATGTTGTTGCTCTCTTGTCAACTATTGTATGTTTCGATAACGGTTCGACTTAAACTTGTTTTGATATTAAGGTTTGTTGTTTTGCTTATGTTGTTACTAATATAGTACATCTTTTAACACAAACCAATTTGTGTATGAGTGTCTTTAGAATAGGAAATAATTGGATTGAAATAGGAAATAATTGGATTGAAATAGTGTGTAATGCTTTAATGAACAGAGTTTCAAATAGTAAATAGTGTGGATTGAAATAGTGTGTAGTGCTTTAATGCTTTAATGAAATAGTGTGTATTTTTATCACTTGAATCTTTATGTGTCTGACTCGTGACTATTTATTTTGGATGTTACAGGAGGAGGAGGATTATGAGGATGATGATGAAGAAGTTGATGTTGGTTATCATGATTAGTACATAGATCGTTTAGGAGATTATTAATATTTTGGAACTCACTAGTATTTTGATTTTGGTGTATTTTGGAACTTATTAGTATCTTGATGTTGATGTATTTTGGAACTCATTAATATATTGATGTTGGTGTATTTTGGAACTCATTAATATATTGATGTTGTGTATTCAGATTAATATATCTTCTACCTTCAAACACCATCTTTCATTTACGATACTTTATTTTAAAATCTTAACCAAATTTCAGATTGTTGTTGTTGTTATTGTTGTTCTTCTTCTTATTATTATTCCTCTTCTTCTTCATCATCATCATCTTCTTCCCCCTCTTCTTCTCCTTCTTCTCCTTCTTTTTCTTATTGTTATTGTTGTTGTTGTTCTTGATGTTCTTGTTGTTCTTGTTGTTGTATTTTTTTATTAAAAGACATATAGAAACGGTTATTTTAAATAACCATAGTTATGTGTAGTTCTCTATAACAACGAGTATTTAAAATAACCATTGTGATGTGGCGCGCGCTATCTAGAATACAACAACGGTCCTAGGACCGTGATTGTAAGTACCACATATACAACAACACTCTACATAACAACACCCTCGCCCGCGTCATTATATGTCTTTCTCAACCGTAGTTAAATGGGTTTTCCATAGTAGTGGTATGGTGATATTCGACTTTTGATAATGAAGGTTCGTTCAAAAATAACGGAAAATCCATATCCTCGTGGTTTACGAATATTTGTCATAAACTAATTCTAATGTGTATAATATTCTTATGGATAATTGTTCTTTTTGAGGTGGGGAATGGATTTAGCACTTCTTATGGTTTAAAAATTGGGTTGGAACGGGCATATTGGCGCAAATGTACTCGACTGTTTTTTTAGCCTCTAAGTTGAAGTAGGTACCGGTGGCATTAATGGGAGGATTGGTGAAAGGAGTCATACAGTGGGGTGACGTGGGGGTTAGTGTGTCGTAGGCAGTATCTTTATCAGAAGAAGTGGGAGGGTCTTCAGTTCTGGATTCAACGCTGATAGTAGCAGACTTGGGGTAGTTTTCTAGCGCTAACAATGTCTCAGATGATAGTGGCATATCGGATCCTACTCTTGCAGCAGATTTAGAATCAGCTGGAACATGCATTGTGTCCACAACAGTAGACCAAAGTCTATTTTCTGGTGCGATATTTACTTCGGGTGACAGAAACATATCAGTTTCTACTCTTGCAATAACTCATATTGGTCTGGTTCTTGAAGAAGGAGTTCTGAGGAAGCATTTTGAGCTGTCGCAAGCCATTCACAATGTTTTAAGGGGGTTTCACGATCTATTGAATAAAGTTGTTTTATGCAGTAGTAGGAGAGATTATGTTAGGTGGCTTGTGAAATCTAACCGATTTTTTGGTAAAATCTTATTATCGATTAGCTTGTTTGTTTCATAACTCGTAGGGTCCTTTATCTCGAGTAGATAAGGCTTTTGATTTAGTGTGGTAGGTGTTGGTCCCGTACAAAATTTGCGCCTTTGGTTGGCGATGCTTTCTTAATAGATTACCTACTAAAAATCTATTAAGCGAGAAAGGTATTATTCCAAATTCCAACGACTTTTTGTGTTCCTTTTGTAATTCGGAATCAGATTCATTGTTCGATTTGATTTTTGATTGTATTGTGGCGAAATTGGTTTGGAAAGAGATTTTGGATTGGCTGAGTTTTGTGGAGAGTGGAGGTGTTGGTTTTAAGGGGAGTTTTCTGTTTTGGTATCGGCTTTGCAAAGCGAAGAAGGTTATGAAAGGAAGAGAAGGAAGCATTTGGTTAGCAGTTTGTTGGAGTATTTGGAAGACGATAAATGAGATTATTTTTAAAAATTCAAGTTGGAATATAGTCGACATTGTTTGGAAGATTAAAATAACGGTTTGGAAGTGGTAGTTTGTAGGAGACATTTCTTATCCCAATTGTAATTTTTATAATTTTGACAAAGATCCTTTGTTATTATCATAAGTTACAATTGATTGGCAATTTCTCTGTTAGTGTTCGAGTGTAATCTCGATCCTTTTTTATAATCAGATGAAATATCATTTGTACTCGTATCAATACATTTTCACTTTTATTTCACTTTATTTAAATAATAATTAAAATTACAAATTGCATCACATAAAGGGTCAATCCCGTTACAATTAAGTTGTATTATCGACGAAATAAAAAAATCAACCACCATTTCTCCAGGGACAAACAATTTCATTTAAGTTTCCATTATTTAGTAGTACTCATTGGACGGGACGAGCAGAAGCATGTGATATCTATGCATTTACCGTCTAGGAAACCTTCTTCCATAACGAGCAGAAGCATGTGATACCTTTGCATTTACCGTCTAGAAAACCATCTTCAATGCAAAGGGATATGCATTCTTCTAGAATGCATTTAGCTCCTTCTGTCTCTACCATCATCTCTGCATTCATCATTCATGACTAGGTATTATTATCAACACAAATATATTTAGATTTTTTTTAATGTTTTAAAAATTTAATTAGAGACCGAACCAGTAAACATGAAACTACCATAATCGAACCGTTTATTAAATAAATTAATACTAATCTGAACAACGAAAAAATTAACATGAAACTAGTACTATAATGAGTGAATGCAAGTTATACAATGAGTGATAAATTATAGTTGAACCATAATATTAAATTGGACGATATGATTATATTTGAAATGGATGATGTGATCATTATTGTGTGAGTGTGAAAGAAATAAAACCATAAGAGAGTGATATAAATAATAAGAAATTTTTATAAAAGATATAATTGATATGGACTAAGAAATAAGGATTTTTTTTTTTTGTAACGAGCTAAAAATACAAAAATTGGATAATGACAAATTTTCTTAATTTTTCTTTTAATTTTCAAATATTTTCAATTTTTATCGATCATATTTGATTTTCAATTTTTTATTGAAAAATATTAAAATTGATCAATGTCAATTTGAATCGAAAAGGGTTACAAAACAGACTATAATTCTATAATTCAAACGATTTTAGAGTCTATTTGTTTCAGTTTTAAAAAATGAATTTTATTTTTTATTTTCATAAATAGATTTCGAAATAGATTAGAAGTTTTTTATACTCGTTTTCCTAAAATAAAAGATTAATTTTGACATCATATAACATAAACATACATTATTGAAAATAAAAAAAATAATTGAAATTGTAATTTTTTCTTAAAAGTTATATCTCAAAAATGATTTTTATGAAAAACTATTTGAAATAATTTCAAAAGTAAATGATTTTTTTTCTAATTTTGATATAAAAAAAATTTAGAATATCTAAAAGAGAATTTTAAGAATAACTATTCAAACCAATTCATTTAAAGTTTTTATTTAAAATTTCTTTATAAATCTTTTTTATACAAAATTATGTTAAATTATAACAATTATTTTTTTAAAAGACAAAGCAAACATAACTTTAATTGTTCAATTTTAATTAATTTTTATTTTTATTATGATTTTCTCCCACCAACGATTTTTTAATTATTGGATTGAGTATACCACCGATTTTCCATCCAACATGTTCGATCTAATTTTTAAAACAATACTAGTTGTCTACTTTGTGGAAAAAAAAAAGTCATATTTTTTATTTTGGTACAATAAAAAAAAATCATATTTTAAAGATGAATTTATTGTTTAAAAGACACTTTATCTTTAATATTGATAGTATATTTATGTAATAGAATAATAAAATAAAACTTTTAATTTAAAATTCTAATATAAAAATTAAAATTACATTGAAAATTATAAATAACATATTAAAATAATGATTATTTAAAAAAGGATGAGGAAGACTTACTGGAGGTAAGAATAATAAGAAAAATAAACAAGAATCCAAAGTATGTTTTATTCATGACTACTACACACTTAATAAAATATTTGGTTATCTATTTATAATGGTGGAGGGTGTTAACACTTAATTCTATTTTTTATTTTTAATATTTGGCTTTTAACTTCATTTCATAGTTGGTGTTCCTTCGGTTATAAAATTAGGTACAGTTAATGATTTAAAAATTAGATAGGAAGACCATTATTAAATAAAAAAGTATATAAGACAAATGATACACAAAATAATACATTTGAATTGTATATTTAATTTCAACTTGAAAAGACTACAAAATTATAATATGATAAAATGAAATAACTCATAGTAAAACTAAATATAGTGGAACATACTGTCTAAATTTAATCAAAATAAAATATCAAAAATAAATTTCAAACAACTGAAAAGCTCTATATTAAATAAGTTAGAATACCAAAAATAAGCAAAATATTATACATAATATAAAAATAAATCAAATTAAAATTGAACAAAAATACTTCAAATAAAATAAAAACACAAGCTTAAAAGACGGAGATACGTAAAACTAAGAGGTGACAATTAGATTCATTAAACAAAAATTCATTCAATCCATCTACTAAAAAATTTATCAAATTCTTCCAATACATTTTCAAAAATCCAATGGATCATTTTTATTTTATATTTTATATTTTTTTTTAAATCTTGTTATACTAAAATAATAATAAAATTATTTATGCAATTAAAATAAACTAATTAAAATAAAATTGATATTTTTAATTTTTCAATGATATTTTATTTTGTTATGAAAATATCAAAACAATTAATCTCTTTTTAGAATGAGATTAATTGTTATGCACTGACAATATAAAATGTTTTACACTGTCAATTCTTCACCATCATCCGTTTGTATTACTTTATAAATTTTAAAATAAAAGTCAAACTTCTTCCAACATCCAACGTCTATTAACCTCTTCCAGTTTGCTGACGATACTCTCCTATTTGGAGACAGTTCAGTTTTGGACCTTAGGCTTTTAAGGGGATTCTCCGTGGTTTTGAAGTAGTTTCAGGGCTGAAAGTAAACTACTCTAATTAAGAGTTGTTTGTATGGCATTGGTTTAGACTCGGATTTCCTGGTAGCTGCAGAACATTTTCTTCAATGTAAATCGGGTCAGCTTCCTTTCAAATTCCTAGGTTTGGAGATAGGAGGTGACCGTCACAAGATCTCTTTTTGGCAACCGATTGTTGATTGTATGAGTAGATTATCAAATTGGATAGGTCGTAATTTATCCAATAGTGGGCGTGTAACTTCGATAAACACGTGTTGGAAAGTCTTTTGATTCATCATATGTCTTTCTTTAAGGCTCCTAAGAAGGTTATTAAGGAAATCATTGCAATCCAAAGGAGATTTCTTTGGGCTGGAACTAAGTTAGGCTTTATATCCTGGGTTAGTTGGTAATCGGTTTGTAAACCAAAAAATTATGGCGGTCTTGGAATCAAACATGTGAGATTATTTAATAAAGCATTACTCTCAAAATGGTTATGGAAATTCAGTTGTAAAGGGTAAGAGTTGTGGAGGCCTATCCTTCTTTTTAGATACGTCGACTTAACTCGTAAAATTCATCTCCATACTGTAGGAGGAGTAATCCAAACTAATTCTAAGTGGTTGAAGGATATTTTTTATGTGATTAATCATATTCTCCGTGTCTTATTCTCAAATTTAATTCATAATGCTGTTGGTGCTGGGAATGAAATTCTATTTTGGAATGCGGGTTGGTTAGGGAATAAACCTCTGAAGGATATATTCCCAGCTCTGTTTCAAGCCTGCTTCAATAAATCCTGCACTGTGGAAGAATTTGGCTTGTGGGAAGAGGAGAGGTGGATGTGGACTTTGGCCGACCACTTCCCGCCTCAGGTTCAGACCGAAACCATTGATCTACATATGGCTTTGAACTCAATTCATTTGGATCATACGAAGCAAGATAAATAGAATTGGAGCATTCATGAGGAAAGCAATTTTTCGGTAAAATCCTACTACAACTTTCTATCTCAGTTTGGGGCCTTGATTTTGGAAGATGAGATTCTTATCAAACTCTTGGTTGAATTTGGAATTCGGATTCTCCTTTGAAGATCAATATCTTTGCTTGGCGATTGTTGATCGATAGGCTACCAACTCGTATGAATTTGGTAGCTAGAGGCATTATAGACAATCCTCATGATAAGGCTTGTATGTTTTGCTTCCGGGCCAATGAGGATGCGGCTCATCTATTTTTTAATTGTTTCAAATCCATTTTGGTGTGGAATAAGGTTTGTGATTGGGTTGATATTGAGATAATTACGACAACGAATCATTGTGGCCATGCTTTGGATTGGTTAAATCGTTTAAAAGGTAGAAGCAAGGAGGACTCCATAATGTCGATTTGGATCATATCTTGTTGGAGTATATGGAGGTTTAGGAATAACATATTATTCAACGATGAAATTTGTAACATAGATTCTATTTTTAATTCTATAGTTTCGTACTCTTGGAATTGGTTGGTGCTATGAAATCGTAATACGTGTAAGTATAGTCTTTATGATTGGTTTAAATTTCCTTTTGATTTTCTATAGTCTTGTCGCTTGAGGATGTTGTAGTTGGTTTCATCCGTAATTTCGGTTGTATCTTTCTTTGTTGGTTCGAGATTTCCTTAATCTCAATATTGGAATTTTTGCCTATAAAAAAATTAAATTTTTTAGAATTAATGTTTTTGAACTTGAATACATTTGATCTGATAAGCAACATTTTATAAACCATGATTAACAACATTTAAGTTATAATTATAGTCTGTATGATTAAGTATTAATGTGTTTTGAATTTGATTCTTTTTAATTTAAATTTGTATTGTACAATGTGAATGAATAAAACATATAAAACATATAAGCCAGTGAATGACAATCCCTATGATACACACTCATTTTTTGACGACGTTAAGTTATTATACAATGTGAGTAAAGTTAACAAAAGCTTCTATTAAATTCATATTAATTTTGGACTAAATTTAAATGTTACCGTTGAATTTATAATAATTAAAATTTTAATATATTTAATATTACCTCTGTTTTGTATTATAAGTCGTTTTGAGAAAATATTTTATGTCACAATATAAATCGTTTTGCAATACCAATGAATCATTAATGTTATTTTTCCTATTATACCCTTAAATATTTATTATTCTCTCTCTTTTCAATTATATAAATTTGTTTTCTAATATCAATAATGAAGAATAATTTTGTAAAATGATTCATAATTTATTTTTTCTATACTATAATTATTACATTTATTAATATGTGTGAAAAGTCAAAAACGACTTATAATAAAAAACAGAGAGAGTAATTAATAAGAATAAATTTCAAAATTAATTTACTATTAAATGTTATTAAATAAAAAAAAATTATTACTAATACTAATTCAGGTCACCCATTTTCTTTAGCAGTCACAAAAAGAAAATACTCTTTTGAATGTTTTCACCCATTTTTTAAATTAATTTGTTGTAATAGAGGTTTTATTATTGACATTCCCGTCTATAATTATATCTCGTAAATAAATTAATATATGCTTTCCTAGTTTAATTTTTAGAATTGATGAAATTTACAAGAGAAATTCATCGGCCCAATTGATAGTAGGGGTGTTCAAAACCAAACAAACCCAATAGAAAATCGCAAACCAAACCAAACCAAACCGAAACCGTAAAAAAACCGCACTTGGTTCGGATGTATTTGGGTCATTTTTTAACAAAACCGCGCGGTTCGGTTCGGTTTGTAACATGTGAAAATTGTTATAACACATAATATATCCTCAACTAACTCAGATATCCACTATATTTACGCCCTAGAAATAAATATTAAACTACACCCCACAACACTCTACCACGAGAGTATAAGATAATAAAGAAAGTCAAATACAAGCTTAAAGTGTTTTTGACTGATGCATCTTCGAATAAAGAACTTAAAAGAACTTGGACTCCTTCTTTCTTCTCAAAAGTAAGCGATGTGGGATTTTAAAGAACTTGTATCCAATATATAGTCTTTGACTCTCTTCATTCACAAAACCAAGCGATGTGAAACTTCTTCAACATGTATATTTTCAATCAATCTCAACAATCTCAACCTTGATTTAAAATAATACATAATCTTTCATTGTCCTTGTAGCACCCCAAAATTAACTCTCCTATTTTTGTTTCCATCAATAGGTGGCTTATGCTTTACATATGCATTGCATTAGGTCATGTTCAGAATCATTCATATCATTGGGTTTCTCAAAGCATGGGATCATGATATCCTCTAGGTCAGGGTTTCTTAAATTTCTGAGGTTTATTTTACTCAAGTTTGGAGATGGACTTGAAAGCTTTATCATCATAGGTGTTTATGTCAATATTCATGAAATGTTCAGTCCATTATTTGTTTCTCAACATCAAGTTATTAAGGATATTCTCCTACAAATTCACCAAGGTCTTGGATCGAAGTTTATTTCTCTATTTTTATCAGAAAACCAAGATTTCATTCAACTGTGTTTGATAGTGGAGTGAATTAGGGCTTTTTTCTCATGCTTAACATTATCAAAGTCAAAATATATTTTTGGCAAATTGACATTATCATAGCCAATAAGCAATGTTCCCCTCAAAGAAGTTATAGTTGTTCTGGATGAAATTATAACAGATAAATATTCATCATTGCAGTGACAACTTTTAAACAACTAACATTAAAATCCACTTAGCATGTTTCAATCTCACATGCAATAAGAAAATAATAGATTAACATGCAATAGAAAGTCACTATCACTTTTCTTTTGGATAAAAATAGTTCATCATGTTTTTCTTTTCTTTTTTAATAAGCAAAATATATTAATAAGAGGATACAAAGGGGTATCCTAACCCACTTACAAAAGCCCCAGCCTCAACAATAATAAGAGTTACAACTTACATAAAATCAGAAGGAACAATGGACCGATCATAATAGTTACAAGTATTCCTATGTTTCCTGCCTAACCACCACCATGAAAAAGTAATGACTCTGTTAGTTATGGTGTCAAAATCCCAAAATTCTCCTCGGAACATAATGTTGTTCCTTGAAGACCACATCACCCAACAAATAATTAACCACAAGCCCGCTGCTTTTTTAACTGCAATATGCTTCCCACCAACCTAACTATCCAAGCGTCCAAACGGACAAGAGTACTTCCAATATATATTTCTCCCACACCCACCCAATTACAAACAAAATTCCAAATCAATATAGTTTTAGAACAATGAAAAAGAAGATGATCAAGGCATTCCTCATGCATAAAACAAAATAGACAGACCAACTCGAAATGATTAGAAAGAATTCCACGCCTGTTTAATGATCTCTCGTTGGGAGTTTATTATGAAAAAACCTCCAACCAAATACTAAAACCTTCACGGGAATAGGAAGTTTCCAAAGAAGAATAAATTCAGCAATTAAATTACTACCCGAATTTGAAACCAACGTGTCAGCATCTCCATGAGCAAGCCGCAAGTAGGATGATTTAACAGAGAAAGCGCCATCATCGTCAGACAGCCAGTGCATTGTGTCCTCTGTGTCAGGACAACAATCGCGGCCAACCAGCTGCTCACAAAGCTCCCGAAACTGTTCTGAAACTGCAACAGAGGCAGCACCAAAATCCACGATAGGCTGCCAAATCCAATTTCCACCGACAAAGTTCCCATTATCAACAACCAAACATAATTTATTAGGAACAACCATCCATAAATCCGAGAATAAACTAGCCAACAGAACATTACCGCACCACCGAGAAATCCAGAAAAATGTCCTATTTCCATTACCAATATTATGAAAAAGACAATCTGAAAATTTAGAACCACCAAAATTGCTAGAAAGATTTACAAAATCTCTCCACCACAACGAAGGGAGTACATTGTATTTCGGTAGAGCGCCACCATAAAGAGAAGGAACAAAATTTCGATACCGACAATCCAAAATGTCACTCCAAATGTAATTTAAACCGGAAAGAATTTTCCAAATTTATTTGGATAACAAAACCCTATTGAAAAGAGAAATATCCAAAATGCCTAGGCCGCCTTCTTCTTTTGGTTTGCACACGACCTTCCAACTAATCCACGGGATTCCTTTCTTATTGATAGAGCCACTCCATAAAAAATGCCTTTGAATGGAAGTGAGGGTCCGAACAACTTTGGAAGGGAGCTTGTAAAATGAAAAAATGTGAATAGGCAAGTTTGATAAAACCGATTTGAAAAGAGTAACTGTACCGCCCATTGACAAAAATTTCCCTTTCCTAGAGGCTAATCTAGCCTTCACCGCATCGACCAAAGGGGTCCAAAAAGAAATACGTCTATGATTACCTCCAATAAATATACCTAGAAATTTGAATGGATAATTAGTAGTTTTGCAATATAGGAAGTTTTCTACCGCCAAGAGGAAAGCGTGATCAACCCCTATCCCAATAAGAGAGCATATATTATAATTGATTTCTAAACCAGAAGCAAGTTGAAAACCTTTCAATATAGCTTTCATAGCCCACAGGTTTCTCCAAGAACCATCTCCGATCAAGACCAAATCATCCGCAAATTGAAGTAACTGAAAAGAAGTTTCATTTCCAATTTTAAAACCGACGAACAAACCCCTATCAACCGCTCGGTTCACCAAGACCGCAAGCCCTTCGGCCGCAATAGAAAAAAGAAAAGGCTATAGTGGATCGCCTTGTCTAAGCCCCCATGATACCTTAAAATCTTTGGTAGGACTCCCACTAACAAGCACCGACATAAAACTATGCATCACACCTCTCTCTATCCAACTCAACCATTTTTCACCAAACCCCATCGTAACCAAAACACAACGAAGATAATTCCACTCAATGCAGTCATATGCTTTAGCAAAATCAACTTTTAAGATCATACCTTGTTTTTTTCTTCTCTTAGCATAATCAACAATTTCATTGAGCGCAAAAACACCATCGAGCAAATTCCTCCCTTATATGAAAGTCGTTTGAGATTTAGAAATGACACTCCCTATAACAGATTTAAGACGATTGGAAAGAATTTTTGAGATCACCTTATATACCAAGCCTATTAAAGAAATAAGCCTATAGTCATCTAGGTTACTAGGCTCTTCAGATTTTAGGAATAAGGACCAAAACAGAAGATACAAGAACCTTGGGAAGATTGCCACCATCAAAGAATTCTCTAATGCAAATAGAAAGATCAAGACCCACCACTGACCAACAAACTTTTAAAAAATCACAAGTAAAACTGTCCGGTCCAGGACTACGATCTGGAGCACAATCAAATATAACTCGCTTGATTTCTTCAATCTCTAAACTAGCTTCAAGACCAGCACTATCAATAGCCAAAAAGTGCTTAAAGCCTTGGGAACCGATAGTTGGAAAAACTCTATGGATGTTGTTAAACCTTTTTTCCAAATGACTCTTGATAGCATCTTTAACTCCCGAAACATCTTCTACTCTCCGCCCATCAACCACCACCGACGAAATAGTATTCAGGTTAAGGTTGTGTTTGGAAGCAGCATGAAAAAACTTAGTATTATTATCACCTTCTATATTCCACTTCACCCTTGATTTTTGCTTTGGAATGCTTTCTTTTATCCTAAGGTTTTTCCATATTTCCTCCTCCGCTATTCTTCTTGACAACAAAGCTTGAGATTAAATAGAATCGTTGGAATTTCCAAGCAAATCCTCTACCTCGTTAATAATTTCGACGTCTCTTGCGATTTTTGTATCAATCCAACCAAAAACGTTTGCATTCCACCATTTCAATTTTTCTTTCAGATGTTGAAGATTTCTAGAAAATATGAAAGATGTCGATCCACTCACTACAAAGGCCTCTCAAACTTCTTTGACGAAACCCAAAAATTCCGAATGATTGAACCAACAAGCTAGCAATTTAAAAGGTTTCAGACCCCAATTAATGTTTTTCACAGAAATCCAAAATCGGCCTATGATCTGAGATATCCCTCTCACCCACTTTTTGACATACCATATTCCAATCATGAAGAAGACAGGAGAAATTAGAAATCTATCCAATCTACTACAATACTTTCCACTAACATTAAACCAAGTAAACTTGTTGTCAACCACATGAATATCAAAAAAACCTGACAAAGAAATGAAATCCGAAAATTCCGCCATCAAACGCTTACTATGGGTAGAACTCCCTAACTTCTCATTAGAATATTTAATAGCGTTAAAATCCCCTCCAATGATCTATTCACCTTCCTCTATGTTTCCTTTTAAACTCAAAATCTTACTCCACAACTGTCTTTTCTCCGCACTACCGCAAGAAGAATAGATATTGAAATAATAGAAAAGTTGACCCTTCCAAATTGCTTTTAAACCTAAATAACCTTTTCCACTGAAGCTACATATTGGAATGAGCAAGTCTTCTTTCCAAATAATAAGTAACCATCCCGTCAAACCAATAGAATTAGAGGCTGGCCACTGACACTTTTTGTTGCCGTAAATACTATGAACAATCTCATCCAACATATTGCTACATTTAGTTTCTTGTAAGAAAACAAGATCGGCCCTTCCTCTAGATATCGTCGATCTAATCCTCTTCCTTTTTAGACTGCTACCGCACCCTCTTATATTATAATTGACAAAATTCATTCTCCAACCGTAGCTGCATCATTCATCACCTTTTTACATTTACGACCCCTCACTTCTAAGTCGCGGATAATTGAAACCAAATCATCAAATATTCATCGGCTAGCACACCTAAGGATTTGATTGAGTCCCATACCTTTGTCGGAAGATTATCTAATTTGTTATTTATTCTTGAATTATTAAAATCAACGCCGGAATCACCAATAAAATTTCCAAGGGAACAAGATTGATCCGGAGAGTTCCTGTCAAGATCATGGGGCCTGGAGCACAATTTGAAATTAATCCGCTTTTTAATCTCCGAAGCAACTAGATTAGATACATTGGCATGTAGAAGGGTCGCATAGTATGACAGAGCGAATGTAATTTTAATTTTTTGATAAATGTCGTCCAAAGACAGTTTTTTCCTGGCAGATTTGGATCTCTCTATCACAACATGATTACGTGCAGAAGTAACTTCCCCAAGCATAGGAGAATGGCCTTCACTAAAGCCAATGCCGCAACCTCTATCAACTGGTGATAAGTATCGCCAACCATAGAAATATTAGTGTCCAAGGAGTCACTAAAATTGGTCATCTGAATACCCTCATGCACGCCAAGGCGCTTTTCAGCCGATGAAACGATGACCTCATTGTGCACATCAGAATTCCCCAAATGGTTAATATTAACATTCAGCCCAGAATTCTGGTACACATCAGTACAGGCGGCAAGTTTGTGAGGGCCTTTAGAAATATCCATCGGATCAACAAAACTGTCCCCTTCTCGCCTAACATTATCAGAATAAACAGCATCAACGACAACCGGAAAATTGCACTGTTCGCCCCTCGTTACCTGTTTGCTACCGCCATTCTGACCAGAGAGTATATTATCATGTTGTCTATCAGGGACTGTCGCTCCCGAAGATTTGCATCCCGGTGCAGACGTGAACGGTCGGTGAAAGGAGAAAATGAAGGTGAAGTGAATAGAGTTGCCAGCTAGGCATTTTTATCCCGAAGGAAAGGTAATGCTGCATAAGCCTAGAAAAAGATGGATAAGACGGTTGCGAACCAGAGAAACTGAGAAAGGGGGTTAGTTACAACCTGGGAAGGTATTAGCACCCAGATTTTCCGTCGTACTCGACGGGATCCACGCTTAAAAGATTGTGATTAAAAGGGGTAGGTGTATGTGCTATCTGTGTGCAAGAGCTGGAAAAGAAATATACAAGTGTCAGTGCAAAAGAGAGTGAAATGCTCAGGAACTGAGGCTTAGAAAAGAATGCTGAAAGAGGGGGAAGACAAAGAGACTTTTGTTCGATAACAGTTAAGTTATGCCTATGTATCCTCTCGTGCAATGAGGAAGTCATAACACCGTAGTTTGACTCAAAGAGACTGGAAAATAAATTGAATGTGAACTGCTTGCCTGTCTTTGCTCAAGTGTATGACTCGTCTGGCTCGAGTGCTAACTATCTTGCATTAGACGGAAGAAGCAAGTTCTCGTTTGTGAATGTGTGTGATGAGAAAAGAATCCTGGAGGAGACGTTCATTGTTTGTTTTTGTGTTTTCAGTTTTTTTTATTGTTTTTGGTGTTTTTGCATAAGTTAATGAGCTTAAGCCTAAATCAAGGGGCTTGTAAACTCATTATATCCTCCCTGATTAGGGATAATGAGCCTACTTAAGTATGAGATAAGTATCTCAACTTAATTACCATGATGATGTAGGATTAAGATCATTAACCTACTTGTGATTATTTAGATGTTTTTGGGTTTTTGTTTAGTGTTAAGTAATGAGTTTAATCTCTAATCACAGATTAGCGAACTCATTACACCATCCTAATAGAAGGATAATAGATGAGAACACTTAAGCTGAGGAAGATACCTCAACTTAATCCATGGTTAGGGATTAAATTCATTATATAACAAGCCTTTATTAAATGGATTTTAATTAAGGGATGAGATTAAGAAATGAATTTTATGGTTTGTAAGACAACTTGAGGGGGACTTGTCCATTAAACACTAGGGTTAGTCCTTCTTAACCATAAGGAAGAATTAGAACCCTAATGTAAGGCCCAAGTTACAAGATAAAATCTTAGTGATTATTAGATGATTTGATTAAGGAGTTTAAACAAATTAAAGGTTTAACACTTAGGATTAAAGTTATACACTCCATCCTAAGAGAAGGATGCAGGCATATCCCTAATTCCAAAGTCCTAAAACTTTAAGAGTTTAGTCTCTGATTATTGAGATGAGAAGAGAGACTCAAGGTGACTCAAAGGTAAAAAGCTAAGGGGGACTAAGCACAACCCTAATCATTATCATGCTTGGATATCCTATGGTTTATGAGGCTTAGAGAAAGAATCTTCAAGGAAGCCACCAATGGAAGAAGCAGATGAAAGGAGGAGGAAGCAGACGAATAAGTTACTTACTTCCTAAGAAGATAAGTAACTTAAAGGGAGAGAGTGAGTGAGATGGAATATAAGTGAAATATATTCACTTCAAGAACAAACAAAATGCAAATGAAAGAGATAAGAGGAAATGAGAGGTGAAGGCAAATCCACCTCCCAAAATAACTTACCAAACATGAAAGTGTTAGTATGAATGCATAAAGTAAAAAGTATAAAGAAATGAAGTGAAATGAGATGCAATGATCAAATTCAGAAGTGTTTATGCAATGCAAATTTCATATGGGATGATACAAAGTCATACAATATGCATATGTGTGATCATACAAGGATGAGATGATATGAAAGCATACTTTGAAGTTTGAAAACACATGAAAGTTTATGAAATGAAATGAATGCTAAACATGGAAAATGAGTGAATAAATGATTGAGCAAGGTGCTAACATGTCCTAAGATGTCTAAGATGACATATGAATGCATGAAATGTCATGGCAAGTTCATGTAATGAGGCATATGCAAGGTGAATGCAAATGAACATGAGAAATTAGGGTTTTATGAACATGTGGGGTGCAAATGGATAAAACAGAAGCATATGACATGATAAAAATTTGAAATTAAGCTCAAACAAACCCTAATCCCATATTAGGTCACACCCCAAAGGAGATGGTCAGAAGCCTAACCTATCAAAAGTTATGATTTTCCTAAGTTTTTAGGGTTTTTAGGGTGGTTCAAAAGGAAAAATGCAAATCAAATTGAAAATGCAATATAAATTCATGAGGAAAAAGACCTATAAACTACATGCAATATGTAACACAATGAAAAAAGAATCAAGTTCAAAATCTTCTTGTTTAGGCAAAGATGATTTTTTAAAGTTAGGGTTCAAAAATGTGACTTTTATAACCCTTAATTCAAAGAAAATTGGTAAACTATGATCAAACCTAAAAAGAAATTTGTGTGAAGAGTTTGAAAATGTTTTTAAATGCATTGGAATGGTTCATGATTTTTTTTGGTGATTTTTAGAAACCTAAATGCATTTTTAATTAATTAAAATACTTTAATTAATTAAAAATAACATTTAAATATTTTAAAAATACTTTTTCAATGCAAAAAATAAAATATAAATTATTTTCAGGTTGAGAAAAATATTTGAAATCAGAATGCAAAAGGAAATATTTTTGGAAAATGTTTTGCTATTTTTAAATAAATGAGAAAGAAAATGCAATAAAAATGAAATAAAAACTAATTAAATGGCAAGTAATTTGATCCAGTGGATGAGATTTGAACTTGGGGGGAGGAGTTTGACTGCGCGCGTCTTTGAACGGTCAGGATGCATTTTGGCTAATTTGAATTAATTAAATAGATTAATCAGGTTTAAGGTTTAATGAAATGATCTGGGCCATCCGTTCACTAATTAAAACATACATCCAATGATCCACGTTTAAACTGGAAAACTAACCCTAATTAGCCCTAATTAATCTCAGGTGACCGGAGCTAAGCTCCAGTCATCTTCTCCGGTGACACTCTCCCCTGAACTCTCTCAAAACCTCATAACAATGCATCAAACTCTCCAGAAATGATCAATGAACATCATTAAACAAGAATCCAGGCATGAAATCCATTTATATTGCATCAACAACAAGAATCGAAGCAAGCAAGTTTCACGGGAAAAATTTCAGAGCAAGCATACATGGCCATTTTTCACTCATTTTCAAAACAAATCATATCATTGTGATCAGTAAAGCATGTAGAATCATTCTATAACATGAAAACACGTTTCTGGAAAAAAGTTCTTGATGACTACCTGAGATGATGAACTGCAAATATGGACTTTCAGAGCTCCTCCTTTGTGCAATCCTCCCCATTTGACCTCCTGAGACTATTGGCAAGCTTGAATGAAGCTTAGAGTGGCTATTTTGAGTGTTTTGTTTCTGAAGTTGCAGAAATCGTGTTTGAGTTTGAGAGTGTTTTAGGCTATGGTGATGGGTGAGAAATGATCCTGGGGTGATGCTGAGTTGATTGGTGGAAGAAGTTTGAAGTTTTGATGGTTGTGCTATGAATTTCGAAGAGATGAAGGTTTCTTGAGGTTTTTGGCAATCTGAGTGTATGAGAGGTTTTCAGCCTTGTGTGTTGTATGAAATGAGTTGCTTAATGTCCACATAAACAATGTTGATTGACCAGAGAGTTGTTGTGACACAAGCTGATTGGTATGAGAGGTTTTGCAAAAAGTCAATATTGTGTACTATGAGGTATGGGCACGGGTCAGAGGTTGTTTGGAGGGGTGCCTGGCCTCAGCTTGGTTCAAGGATGACCATGGGATTGAATTTGATGTGCTGGAAGGCTTGGATCATGAGTTATCACATGTTTTGCAAATTTCCCTCTTTGAAGTTTCTTGGATCACAAGCCATGAAAACCCTAGGTCCAATGCATAATTCTGATCTTTTGAAGTTTATTTGACATATTATGAAGTGTTTGTGCACATTAGATGTCATTAGAAAGCTTGGCAAGTGAAATTGCAAAATTCCCCCTTTGGCATGAATTTGAAAATTATATGATTTTTGTCAACTTTGAAAGGCCATATCTTGAGTTCTATGATGAATCAAAACATGTTCTTGTACTTTTTGAAAAGGGAAAGACCTAATCTACAACTTTCATGCCCAATAATTTTTCATTTGAAGCATTTTTGGTCATGAAAGAGGAGGTTGAAAATCTTTCCCAAAATGGAAAGTTTGCATTTCAAGTCATTTCCAAAAATGACAAGTTTGCAATTGGGTCAAAATTCTTCAATATTGTGAACTTCCAACCACTTATAAGATCAAATAAAGATCATTGAACTTCACTTTGATGAAAATATCCCTTTGGTTCCATTGTTGGGGGCCTCAGATGCCCTGATTTTGACTTAACTTGTTCAAGAAGTTACCCAGTGAACATATGACTTCCACAATGAGTTTCTTCATCAAACTTGGTACACATGATCCTTATAACATATTAATAACATTAGAAACAAGAATGACCCAACAATTTGTGGTTAAGGCCTCTGAAGCCAAAACCCTAATTTTGGTCATCTGTGTAGTGAAAACCCTAGCTCTGCTTCCATGCCTTTGCCAGTTCTTGTGATCTCTTGACTTTTATGAACTTTGAGGAGCACAATATGATGAAAGAACACACACGGACCCTCTTGGAAAGCTTTGAGACCTTTGGGATGGCTCAGATGGATTCTTGGATTGCTCAGATCACAAACCCTAGATGCAGATGAACTTGAATTATGCAGCGAAACAAAAAATGCAATATGAGATGTAATGCTTATGTTAATGCAAAAAATGAAAGATCACAAGCCATAGTGTGATAAAGAGTGAGGGCAAATTTGGGATGTTTACAGGGACAACCAAAGAATTCAGAATAGCGTTATCGAAGAAATGGTCAGGTCCAAGATCGTCGTCTTCATCTGATTCGGACGAAACAATTTCAGAACTATCGATACTAAAATGCTCCTTAGACTGACCACCAAGGTCCCTTTGGTAAGGACCGAAAGATTCTTCCACCAGCTTAACAATGTAAATCTTATTGTTCACTTCAATGTTGCAAACTTCGTTCAAATTCATGGAAAATTTAGTGCGAACAAGAACACGAGCCACGTCCAACCTATTTTTCTTAAGCGTGTTGCTATCCATCTTGACAAAGGAGCCCAGTCTATTGAATAAGAATTGAAAGAATTTTTCTCCCCACACATGACATGGAAGTCCAAAACACTTAATCCACGTTAAACGCTCTTTGTCGATATCGACAATCAAAAATGTCACTCCAAATGTAGTGTAAGTCGGAAAGAATTTTCCAAATCCATTTGAATAACAAAGCCCCTATTGAAAAGAGAAATATCCAAAATACCTAGACCGCCTTCTTCTTTTGGTTTGCACACGACCTTCCAACTAATTCACGTTTTTCGTTTGATGATAAGAAAGTATACCTATAATTTATCAATGCTACTAGTACCTATCAAAATTAAGGCTGCTCAAATTCAATTGAAAAAAGAGACAAGGTAGTATTGTTTTTCATTTAAACTTCATGCGCACATTAGTAATAGTTAGATAACTCATCGAGTGTAAGGTGAGATATAGTGTTCTTGAATAAAGTGATGCTTACACTTTTATTGTTCTTGTCTCACCCATAAAGTTTCAGTTCTCACAGTTTATTTCACTTTCATGCGGTAGTAGCAGTAAGTGGTAGTAATGGTATTGGTAATATTTAAGGCATATAATAAAGTTAAGGAAAAATGTTACTTTTTAATTAATTAAACGTTTTTAGAAATAGAAAGATTTTTATTCTCTCTATAAATATATGTGAATGACAACTAGATTATGGAGTACTAGTTGTTGCTTTGTATAAATAATATAGTTTGTATTGTTAAAAGAGTAGAATATTGGTACTCATGGTCTAATGATTTTCTAGGAAACATTCCCAAAATTTCATATTAATCTTACATTCAAGTGGTAAAAAGCTGTATACAATCTTCTAAGTAATAATATATAATTAGGTTAATAATTCATGAAGCTAACATAATAGTAAAATATTTATTAAAAAAAATACTATATTTAATTAAAAATTAAGTTATATGCGTACACAGAGAGAGGGGCGATTTATTGTTTCACTATATGTTTTCCCAAAGGTGTCATGTGTAGTTATTGGTAATTTATATTGCTAGTTCAGTAGAAGATTTTGTGTTTACTGCATGAGTATTTCAATAGAATTTGTTTTGTTTTGATATGGAAAAGATAGAGGTTTTCTTTCATGTTTTTTTCTAACAGCATGCGTTTTCATTTAATTGAGATTGTTTTGAAAAGTCAACATAACTTTTGTGATATTTACCTATCAAAATACTTTTTCATCCATTCCTTTTATACTCTTTTCTTATTATTTAGTTTAATTTGGTATTAATTATTTATCTACTTTTTGTTTCTAAATCACTAAGTGGGCCATAATTATTTTACGTTTGTAATTAGTATGTACAATGGTAATGTAATTGTGGGATCTCTTTTCATTCTTTAGAGCTTCTCACTTCTTCTGCATCGTCATTCTTTTCGCTCAATCGCGAGTCATCTGGCCACACGACATTGTTGGTTCTCTTTTCATTCTTTATAACTTCTCACTTCTTCTTTTATATGCATGTCACGTGTTTGCACGTAGAGATTTTTGCATTATCTCTAATGTCCAAGAGAGGGACTATTGTAGACGTCTCAATGATTTAACTATGTATGCATTAATTTCAGAACATAGGTATGAATCGTAGTTGGATGAGAGCTAATCGATTAAATGCTGAGTACGGACATGGAGTGAAGAAATTTCTACAGTTTGCTGAAAGTAATGCTAAAACAAATCTTCCTCCTCCTATAAATAATGATGAAAAAAGTGTTGATGTACTTTTTCTCTGTCCATGTGTCCGTTGTGCAAATCACGAACCAACACTTAATAAGAAAACAATCATAGATCATCTAATTTGTCATGAGATTTGTCAAAGTTATACACAATGGATATGGCACTGTGAGATAGTAGCAAAGTCAAATGTCTCCCAAAAAGATAATGTTAGTGTAGAAATGGATGATCGTCTAGAAGACATGATGCGTGATATTGGACAAGATTCGTTTAAGAAGGCACATGTGTATGATATTTTATGCAGTGACAAAGATAAACCCTTGTACCCGAGATGCACAAATTTTACATGTTTGTCTGTCGTGTTAAAATTATTTAATTTGAAGGCAAATAATGGGTGGACTGACAAAAGTTTTACCGAATTGCTTGAATTGTTGACACAGATGCTTCTAGAAGGTAACGTAATGCTAAATCGTTATTACGAGGCGAAAAAGACATTGTGTCCTAATGATTGCATATTATACAGAAAAGAGTATATAAACTATAATCATTTTCCGAAGTGCAAGGCGTCACGCAACAAAAAGAAATATGGTGATTCTAGTGATGATGAGGTGGTCAAAAAGGGTCATCCCACGAAAGTGGTATGATACCTACCAATAATTTCAAGGTTCAAGAGACTATTCGCTAATTCAAATGACACAAAGAATCTTAGATGGCATGCCGAAGAAAGAAAATGTGATGGATAAATTCGCCATGTAGCTGATTCTTTGTAGTGGAAGAAAATAGATTCTTTGTTTCCAAATTTTGGCAAAGAGTCGATAAACCTTAGACTTGGACTTTCTACTGATGGAATGAATCCGTTTGGTAATCTAAGAACTAATCATACTTCTTGGCCTGTTCTCCTGATGATTTACAACCTATCTCCTAGGTTGTGCATGGAGCATAAATATATCGTTATCGATGATGATTTCGGGTCCAAAACAACCAGGAAATGACATAAATGATTATCTAAGTCCTCTGATTGTTGATTTAAGAGTGTTGTGTAAGGAAGGGGTGGATGTTTTTGATGCGTATTCTGGTGAACAGTTCAATATGCGTGCCATGTTGTTTTGCACCATCAACGATTTTCCGGCGTTTGGCAATTTGCCTAGTTATAAAGTTAAAGGGCATAATGCATGCCCTATATGTGAAAAAGACATAAGTTACCTCCAATTTGAAAAAGAAAAGAAGACTGTTTATCTCGGGCATCAAAAATTTCTAGATTGTTATCATCCATATCGTAGATTGCAGAAAGCTTTCAATAGGGAGGAAGTTTATCAACGTCAATAGGGCATTAATGTTGTCTTTGGAAAGTACAAAAAGAAATCTTCTGTGAAAAATTTATGGAAAAAGATGTCAGTTTTCTTCGATCTGTCATATTGGTCTAGTCTTGATGTAAGAAATTGTATTGATGTGATGCACGAGAGAAAAATGTATGTGATAGCTTACTCAGAACACTTATCAACATTCATGGCAAAACAAAATATGTTGATAATGCTCGTGTGGATTTGGGTTTGATGGGTATACGAGAAGAGTTAAATCCACAACATATAGGCAACAAGATATATTTGCCTCCTTCCTACTACACTTTGTCTAAAAAAGAGAAAAAAAGTTTTTGTGAGTGTTTATAAAGTATTAAAGTTCCACATGGTTACTCATCAAATGTCAAGAGGCCTGTATCAGTTAAAGATCTCAAATTAATTGGCTTAAAATCTCACGACTGTCATGTCTTAATGCAACAGCTGCTACCAATGGCTATTCGTGGGATATTGCCTAACAATGTTAGGAATATTATAACCAGGTTGTGCTTATTTTTCAATGAAATTTGATGTAAATCCATTGATCCATTAAAGTTAGACGATTTGGAAAAGGAGACTGCAGTTATCTTGTGCCAATTAGAGATGTATTTTCCTCTTTCATTTTTTGACATTATGGTTCACTTGATTCTTCATCTAGTAAGGGAGATTGGATTATGTGGTCCAATTTTTTTTACGGTGGATGTATGAAACAGAGCGATACATGAATATCCTAAAAGGGTATACAAAAAATCCACACCGTCCGGAAGCATCGATTGTTGAGAGGTACATTACAGAAGAAGCAATTGAGTTTTGTTCAAACTATTTATCAAAAGTGGATGCTAGGGGTTCCCAAGTCTCGTCATGATGGAAGATGTGAGGGTATGGGTACACAAGGTTTAAATGTCAAGAGCTTAAGTATTGATGTGGTTGTTCAAGAGAATTTGTATATATTGAATAACACGGATGTGGTTCAACCTTACTTATCTTCTCACAAAAGCATCATCAAGAAAAAGTACCCCAAGATGAATGAAAGATGGCTGTTAAAAGAGCATAATAAGAGTTTCTCTGAGTGGTTTAAAGAAAAAAAATTCTAATGATGATAGTGCATCTAATACAATTAAATGGTTGTCCTATGAGCCTAAATGTAACATAATAACTTGGAGTGAATATGATATTAATAAAACTTGCTTTTATACAAAGTCAAAGGATGACCCCCACAAAATAGTGGGGTGATGATAGTGTCTGTGTCTATGCACTTCTCTAGTGCTAAAGATAAAAACATGATTATGGCATTTACACCCTACTTTGGGGTGATTGAAGAGATTTGAGAAGTTGATTATGCTGTGTTTAAAGTTCCTGTATTTAAATGCAAATGGATTGATATCAACAGTGGTGTAAGAATCGATGAATTTGGAGTTACATTGCTTGATCTTAGAAAGTTAACTTATGCGGACGGACCTTTCATCATGGCGTCTCAAGAAAAACAAGTGTTTTATGTCACATATCCTTCTGATAAAAGGTGGTCGGTGGTTATACAAGGAAAGGTGCATGATAGTGATGAAAATCAAGATGCGAACCTTGATATTTCTGAAACTCCTCCTTTCTCAACAAATGTGCCTAACTTCACTGAAGAAAATGAAGATGATGAGGCGCATGCTATTCACACAGATCATGAAGAAGGGATATGGGAGGACTAGTAAGGTTTTTATTTATTTATTTATTTGTGCTTAATTTGATGTCTAATTGTTTATATTTTGTGCTTAATTTCATGTCTAATTCTTTATATTTTGTGCTTAATTTGATGTCTAATTGTTTATATTGTTTATATTTTGTGCTTAATTTGATGTCTAATTAATTATATTTTATGTGAACAGATACATGGTTGGTTCAACAGACAACCCTTCTTCATCTAGTGACCCTAAAAAAAGAAGAGTTAGAGGTCCCACTTTGATGACACAAATTGACAAAGTTCATCAAACGAGTGAAAAGATAAAGGTCGAGTTAGATCCAAGAACCCATGAATGTACAGGTGTTGGCAAAAATGATTCAAACTTTAGGAGTTACATAGTGTCTCTTGCTCGACAGAGATGTAGTATTTTGAAAGATGAGTGGAAAAACACAGATAAAAACATAAAAGAGGCTATTTGGACTGGTGTTCAGGTATTTTTAACTGCTACACTTTATTATATTTTATAATCATATACTAACAACATATGTTGTATACTATATGCATTGGCTCATTTCACTATTCCAGAACCTCATGATGCAAAAAAGGATTCATTGAAGAAAGAATGGATTAAATATGCGGGAGAGTGATGTAGAGGTTTTAAGACACAACTCACAAGCGAATATATTAGAAATCCCAAAGAAGGTCTCACTCTTGCATATATCAGATATCCTTATATTAAAGAAGAAATATGCAAAGAATTTCTGAAGTCTCGAAATACCTCTGAATTTAAGGTTAGTATGAGTTATAACATTTTTATAAATTTTTATTATGTTTAGTGTGATTAATAACATTTTTATTCTGTTTAGTATGATTAATAACTTCTTGAGTTTATAATAGGAAAAAAGTCAAAAGGGTGCAGAAAATGTGGCTAAGAATGTATACCCACATGTATTATCTCGTGGAGGGTATCGCTTGTTTGAGGAGAAAATGATAAATGAAAAGAGATCACCGAGAGATGATTCTACATTAGAAGATACTGGTAGCTTATCTCCATTGTCACGCCATGAGTTATGGAAGAGAGCACGACAAAAGAAAGGGGGAGAATACACATCACATGCTACACACGTTGTTGCAGAGAAAATTGTAAGTAAAATTAAGAAAATTCTTCAAGTATCATTATAATTGTGATTGATAAAAACTATTGACAAAGTTGGTAGATAAAAACTATTGATAAAAATCATTGACAAAGTTGTGGTGCATTTGTAGAATTCTCTAGTTGAAGAAGCTGAAAGGGGGTGCATTTGTTCTGGATGGACGTCACGATATCTTAATAGCAGCCATTGGAACATCTAAGCATGACGACCGTGTTTGTGGTGTTGGAAAACACCATAAACAAAATACTTTCTTTAGAAGATCACGTCAAAGACAAGATATAGATGTAACCGAATAATTTGCACATTTGTCATCTGAATTGGAAGCAAAAATTAGAGCTGATTTTATGCAACAGTTGGTTGAAGAGTGTAAGGCAATGCAATAATCTTTCATGGAGACACTTAGGTCTATGGGTATCTCCCAAAACACAGAAAATAAAAAATGCATTGAACAAAGGAAAGTTATGGATGGAAGTAGAAAAGGAAGTTGTTCAGTTGTAAAAGTAAGCACAATGGAAGTGGAAAACAATGTTGAGAGATTAGTAAAAATGGTTCTGGAAATGGGTGACACACACTTGGAATTAGAATTAAGTCATTGTGTGAGTGTCATTAATTTTTATATATCAGCCAAGTGTATCAGTGAGTTGTTGATGGGTTTTCATTCGCTTGACTTGTCTACTCTGCAAGTATGGTCCACGTAAGTACATTTTCTTTTTTATTACTGTCAATATCTATTAATGTTATACCTTTCATCACTTTAATTCTAATGTTTATTTTAAAGTTATTAAGGTATATTCATCGTATATATATTGATACATCACAATCAGAAGTATATGGATTTATGGACCCTACTGTGTGCTCGTATGTTGATAATGTGGCAAAAACTGAAGCAAAAGTTAGAAAATACATACAAGAAAAGTTACGTAATCACGAAGAGAAAGTGTGTCACTTGCTACCATTTCTTCATGAGTAAGTTTGTATGAAATTGTGTTTTCTATTTTTTAACTTTGGATACATGAATATTTCAATTTTGGTAACATGAAATTCTTAATATTGTGCTTCAGCACACATCTACAGGAATCATTGGCAATTAATAGTCATTTGTCCAAAAGCCAATACAGTGGTCGTCTTTTGTTCACTTCATCGGGAACTTAATTAAACCATGACGAAACTTGTTACACTGTAAGTTTATCTTTTATGTTCACTACATCATATATACATAATTTGTTAAAAAAGTATTTTTATATTTTATGTGGCTTTATATGGATTTATTTCCTTCTAAATTAGTGCTTTAGGGGTTCATCAAGTGGCACGTGGCATTAGAAGAAATGCTACATGGCTTCAACCCAATGTAAATGTGGTGTAAATTATAATTATAAATTTAATTTGATCATATAAGTATTCACTAATAATGTCATTCATTTTTAGACAAGGAAACAAAATAACTCTAATGATTGTGGGTACTATGTGACGGTAATAAAAATAACTTTACTTTGTTATTTACTTTGCATTTTGCAACTTAATGTGAATTTTCAAAAATAACTCTATATTGTTATTTACGTGTTATAGGTATTTAATGAACTAAAAGAATTAACAGAAAATGATTTGTATGATTTGCGACTCCGTTGGGCAACATGTTTCTTTGAGTTATATAAAGTTTAAGCTTTATCTGGTGAGATATAAAGAATTGTCTATATATATCTTATTTGAGTTTCTTGACTTTAGTGTTGTTTGTTGATGTTAATTGGTGTTATTATTTATTGTCAGCAAATTCGATTTTGGTGTTGTCTACCGAAGCTACAACTCATCTTTTTGTGGATTGTAAGTTGGTAGTTCGAGTGGGGAAAATGACTTATAAATGGTTGGATATTTGTGTATTTGTTGTTGTTGTAGTAGTCCATCGTGTAAACCTCCTTATAATTTAGTACATTTGTGTGTATCCTATATTAGTACTTTTGTAAATCAATTATAGAATTTTGAAGAATATATATGTGTACACTAGATATTTGGTGCAATGAAATTAGATTGGTGAGAAAAATATGAAAATAGCGACCTAAATGTGGTCTATGTGATGTTGGAAAACTATGGAAAATAGCGACCTAATTATGGTCTGTGTGATGTTAGTAAAATATGAAAAATTGGGTACCAAAAAAGTTACAGGGAACTGCTAAAAAATAGTCAAATTTAATAGAATTACTACAGTACTTTTCACATCGGGCCATATCCAAAACCAATGTAAAAAAGTTTATTTGGTGCCTTTTTCACATCGGGCCATATCCAAAACCAATGTAAAAACTTTTACATGGTGCGTTTGATAATTTTAAGCAACACTATTTACATCGATTTTTGTTTGAAATTGATTTAATAAACAAACATTTTACATCGGTTTTGAGTTACAACCGATGTAAAAAACCCCTTTTATATAAAAAAAATCCATTTTTTTCCCACATCAGACTTAAAAAGTAAAGTGATGTGGTTGGTGTATTTTTACATCGGACCATAAACCGATGTAAAATGTCTTTGATTTACTACATTGTCTGACTTTACATCGGACCCAGACCCGATGTAAAAAGTCATTTTCACCCGATGTAAAAAATCATTTATGTACTAGTCTAAGTTTATCTTCAGCCTCCATGGTAACACACACCGACTCAGCTTCTGGATTCGCCTGAATAGGATTCTTAAAAGTTCCTCCTCCGACAGCTTGGGCGAACGTTCTCCCCTCCAAATTATTATAAGTTACTTTGTAAAAAAAAAGTTGTCTCGAATTATAAATAATTATAGTTTCTTCAATATACCCTCAAATATTTATTATTATTTATTTTTTCAATTCTTTTAATTTCTCTCTCTTATATAATCATGATAGGCATTATTGTAAATTCATATATAGTTATTCTTTTTAATAAAGTACTAATTAAATTTCTTAATTCATATAAAATACCTAATTAATTTATATAAAATACCTAAAACGTCTTATAATTTGAAAGGAAAAAAACATTTATGAATGATAGTTAGGAAATGTGAATTCATTTGTTTGAATCTACTAATATAGTCATCTAAGAGCTGTTAGTTTTTCTTTGAATATTGGCCCAGTGTACAACGTTAACCTTTATTCCTCCTCTAAATATTCTTCAATAGGGGCCAAAAAGATTTACAATTAACCTCAATTCTCTAACTACAACTTGATATGTCGCATTAATGTTTTCATTTACTAGATTAAATATATTGGTAATTTGACGTGTAAAAATGTACATAATTTCACGACTTCTATCATAATTTTTTCAACAATTAGAGTGGTCAATAAATATAGGATTAGAGTCCGAATCTTGGAGATTCCAAATAAACAGATTTATAGTTCAAAGCCAGCCTAGAGCACCTAATCAAGCAATTAGAGATCAAAGCAAAGATAAAACAAGATATAAATTATTGTAAGAGGCCTTAAAAATAAAAATACAAGATAGAGTACACAAGAACACTGACTTATGACTTATGTTAACAACTTCTTTTGCAATAGCAATAACTAAAGTATCCTCAGCATTTACCACCTGCAATAAAACCTTCAGCATTACAAATTTTAGCACAACTGCGATCACTAAAACACATCCCATGAAATTGATAACTCTTCGACTCACATCGTGTTCCCTCGATTTGTACCACCATCTCTGTATTCATTCATCGATCAATCATTAATACGATTATCATAAATATTCCTTAATTAAATATTAAATTTTATGAAATATGTATTAATTACACGTCTTAAATAATATTTTTCTCCATAAATTGACGAATTTTTGTTTTTAAATGTTAAATTTCAGTTAATTTTATTCTTAAAGTTAAAATCTATAGGTTTTCTGCAAAATTTTACTTAATGGGTTAAAACTAAACGGATTTAAACATTCGTGAGTTATTTTAAAAAAAAAAGAAGTAAAAAACACTCAAATTGATAAAGATAAAAAATTTATTTAAAACTAATTATTTTAATACGTAATTTTTTTTTAAAACAGGAGATTCAATAACATGAGAATTAAAAGTTCTTGAACCTTGATTACAAAAGGCGAGAACCCTTAATACGTAGTTATAAGACTTACCGGAAGCAAGGAGAATAAGAAAAATAAAAAAAACCCAAAACATGCTTTGTTCATGATTAATAATACTTGGGACAATCTTAATAAACAAAGTTACATTGTGTTATCTATATATATAGAAATATCGAAGGTCTATGAAATTATTTTATTTTAGTTGGAAACTACTTGACCTTTAAATTCATTTTGAGATTATGTTACTTCGGTTGTGACATTAGTTTCAATGAATTTAGTATAGAACTCAAGTTTGGCTCATGGAATATCTAAAATAATTTGCAACTCTTCTGCACCATCTTCATATATTTCATAATCATAATACTAAATAGATAATTTTTCCTTTAATATGTGTAAATACATTAACGATTATATATATATATATATATATATATATATATATATATATATATATATATATATATATATATATATATATATATATATATATATATATATATATAAAAGAAGGAAAGAGAATAAGCAAAGTGAAGAAAATTCTAAAGTAAGCCTTGTTCATGATTACATGTGAATAAACAAACTTGTTGCCTCATGTCTATTTATTGAGGGGTGGGAGTAAGGATGAAAAACTAAAAAACTTTGAAAAACTTCATATAATTGTTCACTTTGATATAACTGAGAAGTTATTCTCCATTCATTTTTATCTCTTAAGTTCAATACAAAATTACTTATTATTTGATTAATAATATTTCTCATTATTCATTGTAAGAAAAAAAACGTTATATGAGATTCAAGAAAATCAATTCATTTTATAAAAATAGTATAATTTATTGATTTTAATGTCTTGGGTAAATTATTTTAAAACGAAATAAGTAAATCAACAATTATAAATAATATGTTTAAACTGCACTCCACTACTTGTATGTTTGATTTCAAAGTTTAGAGCACCAATTATTGATTTTAAATATGTAAATTTGATTTTGATATATTTGATTGTTCTCGAATAAAATTAATTGTGTTTTACGGTTTAGAGTTTAGGGTTTATGATTTATTTTTGTAATTTAAATTGGATTTACTATTACATAAAAACATTTTTAATTTTGATTGGATATGATTTGTTATCTACGTTTCATATGTGAGGTAACAAATGACATCATTAAAAGTACGCCATTTTATCTCCCTGTTAGAATTCCACCGATGGATAAGGTGATGTCATTGTCGGTTTCGATCCCAGTTATAACTTTTAGATATTTTTAAATGGCGAAAACACACTTTCCACTATGCCAAAAATGACTTTTAATAGCGCACCATAGACAACGCTTTAATATAAAAACACCTATATAAGTTAAATAAAAAATAAAACACAGAAACTGTTCATGAAAAATAGTAAAAGCGCTGCTAAAAGTCATACCTTAGACAATGTTTTTCCAAAAGCGATGTCTAAGGTAGACATTAGCCAGCGCTTTTAAAGGTATATTTTAGACAGTGCTTTTCTCAAAAGCGATATCTAAGGTCTTATAAATAAATAAATAAAATCTCAAAAGCGTTGTCTAAGGTAGACATTAGCCAACGTTTTTTAAAATCACTTTTAAAGGACTATATTAGCCCGCACTTTTCTCAAAAGCGATGTCTAAGGTCTTATTAAATTAAAATATTAGAATAGTAGCAATATTCTGTTTTCATATTCTTTTCTTTTCCTCTCTGCGAACTAACGAGACCTAACGAACAACTATTGTCCACCGTTCTCCATCGTCGTTCTGAAACCCTATTGTCGCTATTGTTGTCATTCTGAGTTCATTGTTCAAGCTTCCGTTCTGATACATTGTTCTTTCGTTATTGCATTGATGTCGTCGTTGAAGCTATTTCGTTTTTGCAGTTCGTTGCCGTTGTTCGGAAACCGCCATTGCCGTCGTTTTGAGGTACGTCGTTCTTTATGATGTTGTTGTACTGCTTTACATTTTTGTTGTTGTTGTTGTGAAGAATAAGGTTTTGTTGTTAAAGAACTCAGAACAATGTTGTAAACTGATTATGTTTTAAAGAACTCAAAGCATTATTGTGAAGAATAAGACTTTGTTGTGAAGAATAATGTTGTAAACTGATTTTGTTATTTTGGTAGTGAAAAAACTCATATGTTAGAATTATGTTTCCTGCATCATTAAGTTAAGCGGTTGAATTGATGCTTTTTGCTGATGATGAAATGTTTGTTGACCAAATGATGATACCTTTTGGTTTGTCTAGTATCACAAGATTACCGTCTTTTTGAATTGTGACGATTCCATTTGAATCTGTTAGAGGTTGTTCTCTGTTACCAATCCATATTGTGTTTGTTTCATTGATATACCAGATTCCTATCTAACAGTTTGTTGAATTTAATGGACTGAAAAATCCTAGTATGAAGTTTGTGTTGTCTGAGGTTATTGTTTCATTGTCTTTGAGGTATTTGGATGATGTAAGCGTGTCAGTGATAGAACTACACCATGAAAAAAAGGTGCAAAATATGAGGAATGTTATGAACAACAAGAAGTGAGTTTTGTTATGACTTGTAAAAGTCATGAATGTGTAACAACGTTGTTGGCTTGATGATGTTTTTTTAGGAATACTAGGATTTAGTTTGGTTTGATGATTTTTAACTAATAGATAGTTAGTGAAATGTAGAACTTGATGGTTAATTGTTGTAGTTAGCATTATGATTAATTATAAATATCTATTAGTTAAACAATTTGAATTATTGGTAGTTGATGTTGTTTTAAAGTTGATATTGATTGCTTTTAACTGTGATTGTTCTTTTCAGATTGTTGTTTGAGGAGAATTTGTTTTGAACCAAATGCTACTACGAGAAAGGTATTTTATTCTTGCACTCAAATCTTCATATGGTATTTTATTTTGTTTACCTTAATAAGTAGGAATACCGTGGATAAAAAATGGATGTTTGTCAATCAATTGACCAAAGAGTACGAGAATGAGGTTGTGGTATTCGTTAAGTTTGTTGTTCAACATGTTGAAGACCCCAGTCGAATGAAATGTCCTTGCTTGGGTTGTTGTTATATGGGTAAGATTGATGCAGATGGATTGAAATCTCATTTACTGAGGCATGGAATTGATCAAAGTTATAAGTGTTGGATATTTCATGGTGAGAAAATTAACAAGAATGTTGAACCGATGGGGAAAAGTAATACGACATATGCTTCAGACGACAAAGACACAGAAACATACGATTGTGATCGAGTCGAAGAGATTGCAGAAGCACTTGAAGAAGATCTCCATGATTGTCCCAAAATGTTTGATAGGTTGGTAAGAGATGCAGAGATACCTTTATATAAAGGTTGCACTAAATTCACAAGATTGTTTGCGATATTAAAGTTGTACAAGTTAAAGGCGGGCAATGGATGGTCGGAAAAAAGTTTCACTGAGGTGTTGGCCCTTATGAGAGAAATACTACCAAAGGATAATGTTCCTCCTAATCGAAAATATGAGGCCAAAAAAATGTTGTGCTCTATTGGCATGAGTTATGATAAGATACATGCTTGTCCAAACAATTGCGTTTTGTTTCGAAACGAATATGCATTGTTAACTGAGTGCCCTAAATGCGGTTTGTCTCGATATAAGAAACAATTGTCTCGAACAAAAGTATTATGGTATTTTCCTATAATTCTGAGATTTAGGCGCATGTTTCATAGTGAACCGATGCAAGACACCTGACTTGGAATGTAGGTGAAAGAATTATTGATGGAAAGTACCGAAATTCGGCTGATTCACCACAGTGGTAAAAAATTGATAATGATTATCCTGACTTTGGATAAGAAGCAAGAAACCTTCGCTTGGTATTATCTACTGATGGAATGAACCTGCATGGTCTTCAAAGTATCTCACATACCACATGGCCTGTGATTCTTATGATTTATAACCTACCTCCATGGCTATGTATGAAGCGTAAGTACATGATGTTATCTATGTTAATTTCTGGGTCTAAACAATCAGGGAATGACATAGACGTATACTTGACACCTTTGATCGAAGATTTAAAGATTTTGTGGGAGAACAGTGTGGAGGTTTATGATGGATATAGGAAAGAAAGTTTCAATTTGAGGGCGATGTTGTTTGGCACAATTATAATCATGAGATATCATATTTATTTGAAGCGCTATCTCTTTTTGTCTCAAATTGGCTGGAAAGCTCCTAAGAGGGTTTAGAACATTTTTATCAACCAAGTTTCTTAGGGATGCAAATGGTAATTTTGTTGATGTAGAGCTTCCATCTAAATATGGAAGTTTTATTTCACAAAAATAATGGGACAGATTTAAAGCCAACGAAAAAACCTCGAATTTAAAAGTGTAAGTGAAACAAATTGGGAAAGAGCATCAAGTCCCGCGTGTCCATACAAGGAAGGACATGTTGGATATGTGCGCTTAGAAAAATCTATGGTAAGTATCTATAAATTGTAATGATATACCTGTTCATCATGAGTTATATTTGATCATATTATTTGGCTTAATGTGTAGTTCTAAAAGGATAATAGTTATGAAACATCTCTTCCTGCACAAATTTTGTGGAAGGAAGCCCGTGTGGGCAAGTATAGAGTTATTAAAGAAGATGTTCAACAAGTATTTGAGAAATGTGTATGTATAACATTATTTATTTAATTAAATCAAAACTTTATTAACAAATATTTGACAAATATTCGATATTCATCTGATTTTCAAGAGGCGTTATCTCAGTCTTTATCTTTAGATGATTCTAGGAGCATACTTAGTCGGGCATTAGATGTCCGTGAGTATTCTGGTCGGGTGAGGGGTAAGGGATTTGGGATCATTCTGACATCCTTGAATATTAAAATACAAAAGGCTCATAGTAATAAAGAACTTCAGCAAACATTAGAAGCACTACAAGCTGAAGTTCGTGAATTAAGAAAGGAAAAAAGAAAGAGATAACACTTCAGGTTTTAAAGATACTTCGGAAAAAGATAGTATCAACTGTAATTTTCAACCGAATATTCCAGAGGTAATTATATATATTTTTTATGAAATTTAATTATTAGCTTAAATTATTTAATTGACAAATATACACATTAACAATGTCATATTTATTATTGATTTTAGGGCATTTCCACTTGTCACCTCTACTTATCGTCACCAACGTATCAGATGGTTGGCAAGGGAAAAGTGTATAACACTTTGGGAGAATTACTTCACACTAAACCGCTCCCTAGTGGATGTTTGAAAGTCTCGGTTGAAATCGTTGTAGAGTTGGATGCACTATTACCATATCCTGACAATGTTTCGGATACAACATTGGTGGGAGATGCAATAGGTTCGTTTGTTGCATGGTTGTCAAGCCTCATTAGCGTAGGATATGAGGTATGCTTAAAACCATTATGAACCTTTGAGTATTCAAAGTTTTTACGTGCATTTTACGTACATTTTTTACATGGTAATGTTAATTAGACTCCAACAAGATCTAAAGCAAGAGATAAGGGGATTCCGCAACATACCGAGTCTGTTGTTTCAAAAAAAGAGGTACATCACAATTATATGATATTTATGCATGGAAAATGTTAAATTCGTGATATTATACTTCATCTAAGTAATTATATGATATATACCTTCATGGTAAAGATATTAGCAACGATTCAACACAAAAAAAGTTTGTTTATAAGAAGACCGCGCCTAGAAAAAAAACCTACCTCCAAGTATAGGTCGTGCCTTCAGACGTTTCTAGAAGTGACAAATATTCCGAATGGAGGTACTCATCTTGTACCTATGGAGGAAGGTATTTATGGCTTTGAATATGAACAATCAATTGGTAATGATGAATTTGACCAAGTTTAAGTCAGTGTTATCAAGACATACGTGAGGTATATTCGATCTACTTTGTTATATTAATTGAACAACTTATTTACTTTATGTTTCAAATGAATAGTCTAATGTTAATGATGTTTTTATTTAAGGTTTCTATATGACAAAGTGATGCGCCCACGTGGATTGGAACAAAGATTTTCATTCTTAAGCCCCGCGAGTATCAACTTATCTTTAATCATAAATAAACCAGATGATGTCATGGTGTATGTACGCAACCTCTTCATGGCCGACAAAGATACGAAAATGTTGTTCTTTTTACCGTTTAATACTGGGTTAGATTTTCATTCTAAATTCATCTATTATATTTTTTTTTGACGTTGTGTAGAAAGTTTCCATCTAACATCTGGTTAATCTTACAGTGGACATTGGTTATTGGTCGCAATTAATCATATCAAAGAATTTGTGTATTATCTGGATTCGTTAGGAAATGATTGGACAACATACCTGGATATGAAGAATATGATTGATACGTAAGTGAGATTGTTCTAAATATTCATGTGTATATTTATTTATTTATTTATGTGAATTGTTCTAAATATTCATTTATATTTTATTAGCATTATACAAGCTTTCCGAGCACAAAGAGATATCCAAGTACCAAAGAGGAGAGCCAATAACATTACATGGATAAGAGTGACGGTATATTAATTATCACATTTTTTTATTATATTAGTGCGATACTTGATAAAACTTAGGATTTATCCATATTTTCTTTTCATGTGTAGTGTCCTCGGCAACATAATGATATAGATTGCAGATATTTCATGTTGAGGTTTATGAGAGAAACTCTTTTTTTGGATCGAATAGAGATTCCATCCGATGTATGTATTTCTAACTTATGAGTTATTTTAATATTTAACACATATTTCTCATATAATTAAATATTTGAAACTAAATCAAACTATGTTATATTATTATGTAGTACTTTGATGAATTCAAGTGTGCGTATTACACAAGAGATCATTTTGATGAAATTAAAGAGGAATGGTGTCAATTCATTATGGAGCTCGGAGTTTTATAAGGTATATTGTACTCTTACTTTAATTGATGAGAATTTTGAGTATGTATAACTTTGTAACTATAGACATTGTTTATGTCTTGTTTTAATTGAATTACAATCTTTTTGTGTTGTTTCAGGTTATATGTGCAAAGTAGAAGATAGATTATTTCAGGTTATATCATGTGCAAAGTATACGTAATATGTAGATTTGAAGCAAAATATTTTGTTGGATGAAATGATTTGTATAAATTGATTTGTATATATAAATTGGTGCGTATATATTGGTTTGAAGCTCCAATTTGTGATATTTTTCTGCAAAATGTGGTTGAAAAACAGGTGCAAATTGTGGTTCAAAACCTGGTGAAAATTGTGGTTTAAAACAGGTGCATATAAACAGTATAAAACATACAATGTTTTTTCAAGTAATTTATTTAAAAAAATTTGTATACCTTAGACAACGCTTTACACTAAAAGCGCTGTCTAAGGTGGGGTTTAGAAAGCGCTTTCACCAAAAGCACTGCCTAAGGTAAACCAAAACGGGCTTTAGAGAGCACTTTGACCAAAAAGCGTTGTCTAAGGTAAACCAAACAAATGTCAAAAGCGTTGTCTAAGGTATACTAAAAAAAAGGCTAAAAGTGTTGTCTAAAGCACCATTTAGACAACACTTTTACAATAAAAAATGATGTCTAAAATATAAGCAAATGCGTTGTCTATTGTAAAAGCGTTGTCTAAATGGTGCTTTAGACAACACTTTTTCATTCAAAGCACCACTTTAGACAACGCTTTTGACATTAACCAAATCGCTGTCTAAACTTTTAGCATCGCCAGTTTAGACAACGGTTTTAAGCGTTGTGTAATGGCAAAAAAAGCATTGTCTAAGGTCTTTTATGGCATAGTGTTCCCTCGATTTTGTCAGTTAACCGACGAGTAAAACACAATTGAATTTATAATGTCTAATGTGAATTACTTATTTCACAAAATCTATCTGAACATATAACTTTTCAAATTGGTTTACAAAATAATTATATGAACAATTATGTTATATTTGAAGAACAACTTACACCAATCAATATATCTTTTAGCATCATTCATCTCTCGTTCTTTAATGGTTTGAAAGCCATTTAATGTTTCAATTTCTTCATTCAACACTTCTTTATCTACTAATTCATTTTTCAAAGCATAAAATTCGATGTTGTGCACAATGAACAAGTATAGAAGAAAGTTGAACGAAAACTAGAAGCATTGAAAAAGATTTTAATCATTAAAGAACTTGAGATGAATGATGAGTTAAGAAATACTCAATAAACATTAAATAGTGTAAGAGTTTCAAATACAACATAATTTTCCATATTATTATTTTCAAAAATCAATTTAATAGGTTATATGTTCAAAGAGGGATTAGTGAAATAAATAATCAAATTAAATACAATAATCTCAACTATATTTTATGTCACTTTAATGTCCTTTTGACATGTTCGTGAAAACAAGATGAGAGCTGCACAAATAATCATAAAAACATTATCTCAACCTCAAACTGAAACTCAATAACAATAACTAAACAACAACATATAACTTTCAAGACTTTGCTAAGCAGATAAACTAAACATCTCAATCTCAAACTCAAACTCAATAACAACAACTAAACAACAACATATAGATTTAAAAACTTTACTAAGTAACTAAACGTCTCAATCTCATAAACACATACTAAACAACAACAACAATATATATATATATATATATATATATATATATATATATATATATATATATATATATATATATATATATATATATATATATATATATAACTTTCTAAACTTTGCTAAGTAGAACAACTGAGCAACAACAATAACAACAACATCGATAACTCAAAAACAAGAACAAATAACAACAACAACAACACTAACATTCAATCTCAATCTAAATCACAAAAATATTACACAACTCAAAAAAAAATATCTCTAAAAAAAATTGCATCAACATCAACAATAAACCTATAATGTATTTATCTCAATAAAAATAATAACAATATAACATTCAATCTCAGTGTAAACACCAACAAGATTAAATCTCTAGAGTTTAGTATCTCAACAACAACAATAACAAAATTAATGTAACATGAGTTGTTGTACGTTTTTTTTTTGCAGTAGTGTCACCACGGTGAGTTGTCATGAATGTGGTGAAATATGGTGCACTATATATTCTCTCACCACAGTCACTTGCATGTAATGGAAAGAAATACATTTTGTAAACACCCCAAATTTGCCCTCACTAAGTTCACACCATGGCTTGTGATCTTTCATCTTTGCATATGTTTAATCATACCATTTCATATTGCATTTTGCTTCACTGCATTAGTTCAAGTTCATCTGCATCTAGGGTTTGTGATCTGAGCAATCCAAGGATTCATCTGAGCCACTCCAAAGGTCATCAATCATATCAAGAGGGCCCATGTATGTTCAATCATCACATTTTATCCTCCAAAGATCAAGGAAGCCAAAGAATCACAAGAACTGTCAAAGCATGGAAGCAGAGTTAGGGTTTAACTACACAAATGACCTGAAATTAGGGTTTTGGTTTCAGAGGCCATAACTCCAAATTTTTTGGTCATTATTGTTTCTATTGGTCTCAATATGTTATGAGGATCATGCATACCAAGTTTGATGAAGAAATTCGTTGTGGAAGTCATCTGATCACTGGATAACTTCTTGAGCAAGTCAGAGCAAAATCAGGGCATCTAAGGCCCCCCAACATGGAACCAAAGTGGATTTTTCATCAAATTGAGGTCATATGGTCTTTATTTGATCATTTAAGTGCTTATAAGTTCACAAAATTGAAGAAAAGTGAGCTAAACCAAAATTTTCCAAAAATGGAAATGACTTGTAATGTAAACTTTCCATTTTGGGAAAGTTTTTCAACCTCCTCTTTCTCAACCAAAAATGCTTCAAATGAAAAATTGTTGGTCATGAAAGTTGTAGATTGGATCATTCCCTTTTCAAAAAGTACGAACAAGTTCTAATTCATTATGTAACTCAAGAAATGGCTTGTCAAAGTTGGCAAAAATCCCATAATTTTCAAGAATGCACCAAAAGGGATTCTTTGCAAAACCACTTGCCAAAGCTTTTTGTGACTTCAAACACACTTCAATGTATCATAAAATCATAGTGCATTGCCTCTAGATCAGAATTGCCCAAAGAATTGCAAGATTTCATGCCTTGAACATCAAGATTTCTCAAAAGGGCCAAAACTTCACATAATTGCAAAACCCCCCATAACTTTACTCCCACATGCTGAATTGCCTCAAGATTGATTTTGTGGACATCCTTGAAGTCAGCTGCTCATGGACATGCCCAAAGGCCATCTGCATTCTTGCCCATACCTCAAGTACATAAGTTGGTGACTTTTTGCAAGAAGGCCATACCAATCACCATAGGGCACAACCACTTCTCTGACCTATCACAACTTGATATGAGGACCAAATGTTGATCATAGCACACAAGAACACAAGCTGAAACCGAAGAATCCTCAAGTTCACAAAATCTCTCCCTCTTGCATTTTCCTTCGAATATCTCAGCTCATTAACTCAAACTCAAAACCAATTCCACCATTCATCTCTAAATCACTCACTGACCCCAAAGCAACCGTAAAATCAGCCAAGAACACACCATATACAAAATACGATTCTCATCCAGTTGGAGTGCAAACTCACAAACCAGCCATCCTCAAAGCTTTCCAAGCATTGCAACTGCCTCAGGAGGTTCAAAGGAGTCTTTTTGCACCAAGGAAGTGGCCAGAAAGCTCAAGGATGAAAAGCTTCATCTCAGGTAGCCATCTGAATTCATTTTTCCAGAACCCTCTTTTTATGTTACAATATGATAAAGCATGCTTCACTGATCACACTGAACTTTGAATTTTCGAAAATGGTGTAGAAATGAGTGTGTACTGATTGTCTGAAATTTCTGCCATTTTTGTTCTTCCTTTCGAATCTTGAGTTTGAGTGAGAATAAATGTGATTTGAGGGTAGACAACCGGAGCTCAACTCCGGAGAAGACAACCGGAGCTCAACTCCGGTGACCTGAAAGTCATTAATTTCTAATTAGGGTTAGAGCTTCTGTTTAAATTTGGACCCTTTGATTTTCATCTCCCGCGCGTGTTGGATGGTGGAGATCTTGTCATTAGTTTTAATTAGGGATTAAATATTTAATTAATTAGGTTTAGTTAGGTTTGAATTCTGGCCACAAGATCTGGCGCGCAGTCAACCAAGTATTCCCCAGATTCAATCCCAACCCTCCACTTTGCATACTTCTGTTTTATTTAATTTTAATTCAATTTTTTCTCATTTATTTTGCATGATTTATTTAAAATAGTTAGAAAATTCCAGAAATATTTTTATTCTGCATTTTTACTTCAAATAATTTTCTCAACCCAAAAATATTTTTATTTTTATTTTTTGCATTAAAAAATCATTTTTAAAACATTTAAATGTTTATTTTGATTAATTAATGAAAATTAATTAATTAAAATATCATTTAGGTTTCTAAAAAATCCCAAAAAAATTCATATTGCATCTTTAAACATTTAGAGACATTGTCATACCATCCACACAAATTTCTTTTTGGTTTTGAACCATATTTGATAATTTTCTTGAATTTAGGGTTCATAAAATTCACATTTTAGAACCCTAACTTTAAGAATTATTTTCTGCCTAACCAAGAATTATATGACAATGATTCTTTTTGCATTGATCTTCATTTGACATGTAGTTTCTATTATAATTTTGTTACAAATTTCTTCTGCATTTTTGATTTGATTTGCAGTTTTTCCCTTTAGGTGCCTTAAAACCCTAGAAAACTTAGGAAAATCATAACTTTCATTAGGTTAAGAGTTAGGTCTTCTCCTTTGGGGTGTGATACCATATAGGTTTAGGGATCCTTTGATTGCATTTTCAATTTTTTTATCTTGTCATTTGCTTCTGTTTTTGAGTTTTGCATCTCATGTTGCATAAAAACCCTAATTTCTAATTTTCCTTTGCATACATCTTGCATAAGCATTCATATAAGAACTTTCCATGACATTTCTTGCATCCACATGACACATAAGACATCTAAGGACACATTAGAATCATGCTTGATCATTGCTTCATCCATTTGCCATGTTATGCATTCATTACATTCCATGAGCATTCATGAACTTTCATGCTTCTTTCTTGCTTCATTTGCATTCTCATCACTTGTATAATTCACAACTCTTGACCTACATTTGCATCATCTCTTAGCATCATTTACATCATGAACATGCTTCTAGTTTTGGTTTGCATCCTTGCATACATTTCATTTTCATTTCATTTCATATTCCTTGTGCTAACTTTTCAGGTGGTAAGTATTTGAGAAGTGAATTTGCCATCACTTCTCACAATCTCTTCTCATCTCTTTTATGCATCTTTGCTGCATTTTGTATTTGTCTTAGAGTGAGCTTGCTCATTCATGTTCCTAATTCACCTTCTTTCTTCAAGCAACTTATCTTCTTAAGTGAAGTAAGTTGACTTGCTTCTTCTGCTTCTCCTCCTTTCATCTGCTTCTTCCTTGGTGGATCTTCTTGAAGATCTCTTGCAAGCCTCATAAACCCTAGGAACACCCAAGCATGTTAACAATTAGGATTTGATTAGTCCCCCATTTAGTTTTGCCTTTGTGTCATCTTTTGTGTCTCTCCTCTCATCTCATAATCAGGGACTAAACCTTCAAGGTTTTAAGGCTTTGTGATTAAGGTTATGCCTGCATCCTTCTCTTAGGATGGAGTGTATAACTTTAATATTAAGTGTTAAAACCTTAATGTGTTTAAATCCCTTAATAAATTCATCTAATAATCACTAAGACATCAAGCTTGTAACTTGGGCCTTGCATTAGGGTTCTAATTCTTCCTTAATTGGTTAAGAGGGACTAACCCTAGTGTTAATGGACAAGTCCCCCTCAAGTTGTCTTACAAACCATAAAATTCACTACTTAATCTTACCATTAACTAAAATCCACTCTAATAAAGGCTTTGTTTTGTCATGAGGTTAATCCCTAATTATGGATTAAGTTGAGGTATCTTCCTCAGCTTAAATGTTCTCATCTATTATCCTTTTATTAGGATGGTGTAATGGGTCCATTAAATCCTTGATTATGGCTTAAACTTATTACTTAACACTAAACAAAAACTCCAAAAACATCTAAATAATTGCAAGTAGGTTAATGATCTTAATCCTACATCATGGTGATTAAGTGTGAGGTGCTTACTTCATACTTAAGGTATTCTCATTACCCCTAATCAGAGGGAGGATGTGATGAGTTTACTAACCCTTGGTTTAGGCTTAAGCTCATTTTCTTATGACAAACACAAAAAGCAATAAAGGATTGAAAACACAAAAACAAACAATAATCGTCTCCTCCGGGATTCTTTTCTCACCTTATTCACTCATAAACGAGAACTCGTTTCTTCCGTCTAATGCAAGAAAGTTTGCTCCTGAGCCAAATAGGTCATACACTTGAGCATAAATAAGTAAGCAGTTCACAAGTCAATTTATTTTTCAGTCTCTTTGAGTCGAACTACGGTGTTCTGACTTCCTCATTGCACGAGAGGATACGTACGCATAACTTAACTGTTATCGAACAAAAGTCTCTGTATATTCCCCTTCTTCCAGCATTATTCTTTAAGCCTCATTATCTTAAGCATTGCACTCTTTTCTTACACTAACACTCCTTTTCTTCATTTCACACTTCTTTTGCACTGACACTTGTATTCTTTTCCAGCTTTTGCATACAGAATAGCACTGACACTACCCCTTTAAACACAAACTTTCAAGCGTGGATCCCGTCGAGTACGACGAACATTCTGGGTGCTAATACCTTCCCAGGTTGTAACCAACCCCCTTTCTCAGTTTCTCTGGTTCACGACCGTCTTATCCATCTCTTTCTAGGTTTATGCAGCATTACCTTTCCTTCGGGATAAAAATGCCTAGCTGGCGACTCTTTTCAATTCATCTTCACGTTCTCTCTTTCACCGACCGTTCGCGTCTGTACCCCGTCTGATCTAGGTGTCATTTGGTGGGAGCGACAACTTGGTGACTCTGTTGGGGACCCTTATACTGCAACCAGGGCTTCTGGTTCTTTTTTTGGGTTCCTCCTAGCGCTTGTTTGATTTTGTGTTTACGGGGGTGTTATGTGCTAGTTGTGTTTATTTATTTGCTTTATTTATTGCTTTATGTACAACTTTATTTACTGCTTTCTTTACAGTTTTTTATACATCATACTGTCATTATCATTGCTGGATCTGGCTTCTGTTTTGGTGGGTGGGGTTTCACTGAGTGATTAAGGTCCTATACTTGGGGTGTGAGTGACACCTAGGCTAGAGTGGTTCATGTTCTTTCCCATTCCATTTCGGTCTGGTGCAGGAATATGAAACACGGTTCAGATGTGGGTTTCTTCTTGAGAACTCTGTGCTACAGATTTCCTGTAGTGCTAGGGCTATCTGGGAAGCCTGCTGAGTCTGGATGACCTTTATTTTGACCTTCAGAATCTGGGGTGAATTAAAGGAGGATTCTTTATGGTTATTATAAACACTGTACCTCCGGGTTAGAAGTGTTTACACTTTTCATAACTGATCCAAGTCTGAGGATCCTTGTTCTAGAAGATTACATGTGAGGGGGTTGGGTTGTTTACAGGTTTGCAGGAACCCTTGGCCACATCATACCCTGTTACTGTATTGTTTAAGAGTACTTCACTTTGGACAGTTCTTGTGATTAGCCCTGGACATGTGACTCTTTATTTGAGTCCCCCTACCCTGGTTACTGGATTTCTGAGCCTCCATCCGGACCTTTGAACATACATGGACCTTATACCAAGACAAATAATCAGATCCAGCTCTTGATCACAAACCCTTGCATATCATTTGCATATATCATCATTGCATCATTTAACATTTGTTTATTTGTTTTTCAGGGTATCCATCATATCATATTTGGTTTGGTTTTGACCCCTTCTACTACTTAGACCTCTGCTTCAGTTATCTTCTTCAGCATTTGCTTCAGTTATCTTCTTCAGCATCTCCATCAACCTGTCAGAGACTTACCTCCAGCTTTTCAGTCTGTGGTCTTCCTCAACATTTGACTCCAGCTTCTTCATCAGCACTCATGGATATTCCAAGGAAAAGTAACATATCTTATCACTTCTTTGAGCCCTCTCTGACTGGTATCAGGCAGGTCCAGTCCCTTATCACACCTGACCACATCCCACTGTTTAGAGAGCACTATGGGGGTATTTTGGACATGGTTATGGATCTTGATTCATCTCAGAGGAGCATGATCCACACATGCTTGCAGTTTTATGACCCCCCACTCAGATGCTTCACTTTTCCAGATTTCCAGATGGGGCCTCTGTTGGAAGAGTTTTCCTTGTTGATTGGAGTGCCTATCATAAGAGGGATCCCCTTCAACCCAGAGATAACTGCTTCCAGAAATGAAGAGATAGCAAGGGCATTGCTCTTGGAGCCTACCCTTATTGAGCAAAATATGACAACAAAAGTTGGGATTCCTGGTTTACATCTAAACTTCTTGATTTCTCAGGCCACCCTGAAGGCTGCAGTGGGAGAATGGAAGGCAGTTTGTGCACTTTTAGCCCTCAGCATATATAGGGTTATATTGTTTGCAGATGAGCCCAAGTTTGTAAGTAAGAATGCCATCCACTTGTTCCTGCTAAGGAACACAATGCCTACATTGCTAGGGGATTTTTACTACTCCATCCATCAGAGAAATGAAAAGCAAAGAGGGAAGCTAGTCAGATGTTGTGCTCCTCTGTTCTACTCTTGGCTGCTCAAACACTTGCCTAAATCAGATGCCTTCTTGAACCCCCATCAACAGAGGAATTGGGCCAAGAGATTCATTGCCTTAACATTAGATGATATCAGATGGTGTACCCAGAGCACCAAAGGAAAGGAAATTATTACCAGCTGTGGGCAATACCCTAATGTGCCTCTAATAGGAGTAAAAGGTTGCATCAATTACAACCCTTTACTATTTAAGAGACAATTGGGATATGCCTTAGTTAATCCTCCTAGAGGACAGGATTTAGCTGAGACCCTATACTGTGAAGTGCAACCTAACTCTGCTGTTGTCAAACAAGCTGCCTGGGATTGGGACAACATTCAGACCAAAGGGACATCCATCCTTGGAAGGTGTAACAATATTGCTTCAGCCCAGTACTCTGACTGGTCCCGTACTAGAGCTCAGATCACCAGGATGCCTTTCACCTTGGAAGACACACCTGGACCTTCTACAGTACAGCCTGCAGCAACTGTTAGCCTGGAGGAATTTGAAAAGCTGAAAGAGAGGAATAATCAGCTATCTGAAGCCCTAAAGAAGACTCTCTGGGAAAGGAATGACAGTCGTCTGGACATTGAAATATTGGAAAGGCTCAAGATTGAGCATCTGACCAAGATTGAAAGGACAAATGACTACATAAGGAAGGTAAGAGCAGGAGAGTTGGTTTTGAAGAATGCCTGCAAGGAGGCCAAGATTCAGAAAGCTATGGTTGAGCATTACCTGGAGGAAAGACAGGCTAGGTGGATCAGGATCACCAAAGCCCGTGCACAAGAAGACCAGAGGACTCAGGCCAAGATTGATCAGCTAGAGGCCAATGAGAAGAAGCAGCAGGAAGCTTTGTTGGCAGCTCAGAAGGAGATATAGGAATTGAAACTTCGGGCGGGGTTAAGGAGATCAAAGGATCAGGACAGGCATAAGAAGCTGACTAATGCCATTGCTACTAGGAACCTCCTCATTAGGACTATTAAAGAGCACCCAGCTGGTCCAGTGACGGAGGCCCTCCTGAAGGAAGTCAGGGAAGATGACTTTGGATTGGATGTCTGATTCCTTTTTGCTTGTATTTTCTTTCCTTTTGATGTACTTTTTACTTTTGATTGTTGTATTTTTGACCCACCATGGGCATGTATTGTAAACAGACTATGTACTTCCATCATTTGTAATATATCAGTTTGTTTTATTGTGGTGGGCTCTCTCTCAACATCATCAAGCATTTCCTCTAGGTGTGGAAAGGTCAAAACCAAAGAACCAAACCAGATACCTTGGAAGAAAAATAAGCATATTGCATCGCATACTAACATTTTCTTTGTTTTGTAGGCTTTTGTTATTTTGTTTCTCACTTTGTTGTGGTTTCAGGAAACATTGCTCGTCGCATAGTGTTCCCTGTCAACCGAACGCACCGGTACCCAATGCGAAACAACCTTCCAGGCATTCAAATGGATCAGGTACAGCAGGACCTGAATGAAGTAAGAAATCAAATGGCAAACGAAAGGGTCGAGATGAGAAACCAAATGACCTAGTTTATGGCTGTGATGACTGGCTTAGCTCAGAGCCAGGAAAGGCTGAGAGAGCTGGTGGAAAGGCAGGCACTTGAAGAGCCCCACCCTGGAACAGGAGGAACCAGCAATAATGAACGAGGGCAGCCTCGTATCAACCCACCAGAGTTTGGGCCCCATTTGAACCCAAATGTTTATATCCCAAGGAATATTCAAGGAAACACTGCCGCAGGCAGGATCTTGCAAGAAGATCCTCAAGAGGAGCAGTTCACAGTTATTAGGGTCGGGGATGAGGTGTATGACAGAAGGCTGGATGAGATTGCTAAAATACTAAGGTCTTTGGAATCCCATAATTCTTTAGGCTTTGACGTAATGGATATGGGGCTGGTAGATGGGGTGAGGATTCCCCACAAATTCAAACCCCCATGCTTTGAAAAATATAATGGTACCTCCTTCCTGCGTACCCATCTGCAATCCTTCTTAGGGAGACTCAAGGCTTATACCATGGACGAGAAGTTATGGATGTTCTATTTTGAGGACAGCCTGACTGGGGCATAAAGAGAATGGTATTCGCATCTAACGAGGGCCACTATAAGATATTGGAAAGACTTGGTTGAAGCCTTCATCCGGCAATACCAGTACAACCTAGACATGGCTCCCAATAGAACTCTTCTAATGGGCATGTCTTAGTCTTCAAGGGAAAGCTTTTGGGATTATGCTCAGAGGTGGAGACAGCTTGCTGCTGTTGTCCAGCCACCCATGTCTGAAAGAGAAATGGCTGACATGTTTATGAACACCTTGCAAGGAACTTATATTGACAGACTTGCTGCTTTCTCTTCCACCAGTTTTGCTGATGTAGTTATAGCAGGTGAGATAATTGAGAGTCTTTTGAAGATGGGCAAAATCTCCGACAACGGTGCAAGTCCCTCCAACAATCCCAGAAAACCTTTTTCAGGACCCCGAAGGGCGGGTGAAACAAATGCTATTCCTGCAGGCAGGGGAAGACCCCAATATTCTCACAGATCAATAGCAGCCGTTACTATCCCGGCTCCAGCTCCACAACAACCACTTTTTCCTCAACAACAACAACAACAACATCACTATCAGTAACAACCACACTTTCCGCAACAAAGAACGTACATCAATAACAACAACAACCAACAACAACACCCATTTCAACAGAGGCCATCTTAGGCAAATAGGGTGATTGACCCTATTCCTATGCCTTATGCTTCTTTACTGCCACAACTCCTGAAGCTTAACCTGGTTGAGTTAAGGACGTTGGCTCCACCAGATCCTCTCAATCTCCCGAAGAATTATGATGCTAGTGCCAGGTGTGCCTTTCATTCCAATGCACCTGGTCACAATACCGAGAAATGTAGAGCCTTACAAATGAAGGTTCAAGATCTGGTCGATTCCAAAGCTCTCAATTTTGCACCTCCTCCGAATGTTAACAGAAATTCTATGCCTAATCATGATGGGCCCAGGATTAATGCCATAGAAGAGGATCAACCATCTGCATTGATTGACAATGTTGCACAGATTCAAACACTGTTGGCAGAAGTCAAAGCTCAACTCCTGAGATGCCAGGTGTTCCCAGGCTGTGAGGCCTGCTGCGAATTGTGAAGAACTGCTATTAATGGTTGTGAGAGGCTAAGGTTTGGCATAGATGGCCTTATCAGAGATGGAATTTTACAAATTACCACAATGGCTCCTACAACATCAACAACTCTTCCTTCAGCAATAATGGATTCTCCTACAACATCAACAATTCTTTCTTCAACAACAATAGATCCTCCTACAACTGCAACAACTATCATTCCCACTGATTCATCCACAACTCCAGTAATCACTCCATCCATTATTTCAACAAACCAGAGTTCAGCAACATTTACTTCTACAACATCAACACCCATTTTATCAACGGAAACACCTACAACACCAGCAAACACTAATGAAGATGTCTCAACGGTCACGATCTATTATGACCCAGCAAATGTTCATCCCAACAACAATTTCTAACAACAAACTGCAACATCTCTTGTCAGATCTCCAGTCACAATCTATTACGACCCACATACCATCACAGTTCCTTCCGCTGCAACAATCAGTCTGGTTACCATTACGGTGCCTGGACCCGTTCCTTATGAAAGCCGTAATGCCATACCTTGGCACTACGACTCTGATCTCTACTGCGACGGAAAGAAGGTCACTCTAGATTCATCAACCTCTTCCCCACAAGTCGACAATGTTGGGGGAGGCGGAGGCTTCACCAGAAGCGAACGCCTTTTTGCCTCACAAACGCCGAGACCCAATACTGAAGAAGAGGCTGCTGCTAAGGCTAAAGGGAAAAATGTGGTACTTGAAGAGCCAACTGTTAAAGAAACTCCGAAGACGTCTTTTGAGAAAGAGGTAGACGAGTTCATGAGAATAATCAAAAAGAGTGATTACAAAGTGGTGGACCAGCTTTATCAGACACCCTCCAAAATCTCTATATTATCATTGCTAATGTGTTCTGAAGCCCATAGGAATGCATTGTTGAGGGTCCTGCATGCAGCCTACGTGCCGGAAGAGATTACAGTTAATCAGCTGGAAACAGTGGTTGCAAATGTTAACACTAGTCATGGACTGGGCTTCACAAATGTTGATTTAACAACGGAGGGACGCAATCATAACAAGGCTTTACATATCACCTTAGAATGCAAAGGTGTTGTTCTTTCTCATGTAATGGTAGACACTGGGTCTTCGCTCAATGTCCTCCCAAAGAAAGCCTTGACGAAGCTGGAGTATGATGGTTTGGCATTACGTCCAAGTAACTTGGTGGTGAGAGCATTTGATGGCTCTAAGAGATCAGTGTTTGGAGAGATTGATTTACCTGTGATGATTGGCCCACAAACCTTTAAAACTACTTTCTTTGTGATGGACATACAACCGGCCTACAGCTGTTTGTTGGGTAGACCCTGGATTCACGCCGCTGGCGCTGTTACATCTACCCTTCACCAGAAGTTAAAATTTGAGTGGGAAGGCCAAATCATCACAATTTGCGGGGAGGAAGATATTTTCGTTAGCCAGCTGGCTACTTACAAGTATATAGAGATGGATGGGGAGATCCATGAGACTATGAGTCAGGGATTTGAGGCCCTTAACATCAATGAAGCAACTGCTGTGTCTAGAACTTCCATTACTTCATATCAACAAGCCCGAAAGGTTATTGAGGGGGGTACCGCTCAAGGCTGGGGAAAGCTGCTGCCCGTAGAAAAGAAAGAAGACAGATTCGGGTTGGGTTACAGACAAACTCGACAAGATCAACCGGAGGCTGCAACGGAGCCCAAATTTGTCAGCGGGGGAATGCTTACCCCGAATGCTGTGAACAGTCTGGAAGACGAGGAAAAAGACGAACGCAACCTGGAAAGCTGGATACGTCCAAGGATCCCGGGGAACCAAGTCTCTAACTGGTCTTCCGAGGAAATTATAAGAGTTACTCCTGCAGAGTAATTATTATTTCCTGTCTTTTAAGTATGTATCAAGTCCCGCATCTTGCCCAATATGTCATGGCTCATTTTGTAATCGGGTCATCTTGTATTTTGTGCAAACGATCAATTAATGAATATCAGGACATATTTTGCAAACGAGTTTCCTTTTCCGCTCACTGTTTTTCATTTTTCATTTTTTGTACAAAAAACAATAAAATTGCAATGTTTTCAAAATAATAAATTTCCACCTTTTTAAACAAGATAAAACTGATCACTAAAATGAACAAATCTAAACCCTTGTAGAGAGTGCCCTCCAGACTGCATCGACAACGACACTGCTATGACTTCGTATGACTTCGACAATCCGATTAATCAAGCTGATGAAGGGGTTGAAGAAGATTATGAGCTACCTGAAGAACTAGCCAGACTGTTACGGCAAGAGGAAAAGGTTATCACTCCTCATCAGGAGGAAGTTGAGACAGTCAATCTTGGTACCGAAGAAGACTTGAAAGAGGTGAAGATCGGGGCCCGTCTGTAAGATTCAGTGAAGGAACAACTTATTGACATGCTGCAAGAGTATGTTGATGTCTTTGCTTGGTCCTACCAAGACATGTCGGGTCTGGATACCGACATTGTTATGCACAAGCTGCCACTAAAAGAAGACTGTCCTCCAGTAAAACAGAAGCTACGCCGTACTCGTCCGGATATGGCCATGAAGATAAAAGAAGAGGTGCAAAAATAGTGGGACGCCGGTTTCCTTGCTGTAACTAGTTACCTGTCGTGGGTTCCTAACATTGTACCAGTGCCTAATAAGGATGGAAAAGTACGGATGTGTGTCGATTATTGGGATCTGAACAGAGCTAGCCCGAAAGATGACTTCCCATTACCTCACATTGATGTATTGGTCGACAACACGGCTCAGTTCTCGGTATTCTCCTTCATGGATGGATTTTCAGGATATACTCAGATCAAGATGTCACCTGAAGACATGGAGAAGACAACTTTCATCACACCCTGGGGCACATTCTGTTATAAGGTAATGCCATTCGGAGTGAAGAATGCTGGTGCCACTTATCAACGGGCTATGGTAACATTATTCCACGACATGATCCACAAAGAAATTGAATGTTACGTGGATGACATGATTTCCAAGTCCCTCACAGAAGAAGACCATCTGGTAAATCTGTTGAAGCTGTTCAAGCGTCTGAGGAAGTACCAGCTGAAGCTAAACCCCAACAAATGAACATTTGGGGTGCGTTCCGGTAAGCTGCTGGGATTTATTGTAAGTGAAAAAGGAATTGAAGTTGACCCTGACAAAGTCAAAGCCATTCAAGAGATGCCTGCACCAAAGATAGAAAAATAAGTTCGGGGGTTCTTAGGTAGATTGAACTACATTTCACGGTTCATATCTCACCTTACTGCAACCTGTGAGCCCCTGTTCAAGTTGTTAAGGAAAGAACAAGCGGTCAGGTCGAGTGAAGACTGCCAGAAGGCTTTTGACAAAATCAAGGAGTACTTACAAGAACCTCCAATTCTTATGCTTCCAGTTGAAGGAAGATCTCTAATAATGTACTTGACAATATTAGAAGGATCAATGGGGTGTGTGCTGGGCTAGCATGACGAGTCTGGTCGAAAAGAGTACGCAATATACTACCTAAGCAAAAAGTTTACTGACTGTGAACAATGTTATTCACTGCTCGAGAAAACTTGTTGTGCTTTAGCGTGGGCTGCTCGCCGACTAAGGCAGTATATGTTGACCCACACTACCTTATTGATCTCAAAGATGGATCCAGTCAAGTACATATTTGAGAAGCCAACACTTACCGGAAGGGTTGCAAGATGGCAAATGATTTTGACAGAATATGACATTCAGTACACATCTCAAAAGGCCATCAAGGGCAGCGTACTGTCTGAATATCTAGCTGAGCAACCTATTGATGATTACCAGCCAATGAGATTTGACTTCCCTGATGAAGACATCATGTTCCTAAAAGCAAAAGACCAGGAAGAGCCTGTTCACACTGAAGGGCCTGACCCAGAAGAAGAATGGACAATGATGTTTGATGGGGCTGTTAACATGAATGGTCGTGGAGTTAGTGTAGTGCTTATTACACCTAAAGGAGTTCACATGCCTTTCTCGGCAAAACTCACCTTTAACTGCACTAACAACGAAGCTGAATATGAAGCTTGTATCATGGGTCTTGAGGAAGCTATTGACCTCAGGATCAAGACTTTAATTGTGTTCAGAGATTCAGCTTTGGTAATCAATCAGACCAACGGCAAATAGTACACTCACCGAGAGCATCTAATTCCATACCGGGATTATACGAGGAGATTACTAACTTTCTTCACTACAGTCAAACTTGAGTATATCCCCCGAGATGAAAATCAGTTTGCAGATGCTCTGGCTACCATTTCCTCCATGATCAAAGTTCAAGCTGCCAACTTTGTGCCTCGGATTTCAGTGTCCAGACTTGACAGACCAGCATATGTATTCTCTGTGGACATTGCTAAAGATGACAAGCCTTGGTTCCATGACATCAAATGCTTCTTAGAGGATCAAACATACCCACCTGGGGCATCATCCAATGATAAGAAGACCTTAAGAAGGCTGGATGGTAGTTTCTTCTTGAATGCTGATGGTTCGTTATATAAGAGGAACTTTGACATGGTGCTTCTCAGATGTGTTGATAAGGCAGAAGCAGACTTGTTGATGCACGAGGTGCATGAAGGATCTTTCGGTACCCATGCTGGAGGACATGCAATGGATAAGAAATTGCTAAGGTCAGGTTACTACTAGATCACAATGGATGCAGACTGTTGTGCCTATGCCAGAAAGTGCCACAAATGCCAGATTTATGCGGACAAAGTGCATGTGCCTCCGAATCCTTTGAATGTGATGTCTTCACCTTGGCCCTTTGCCATGTGGGGCATTGATATGATTGGAAAGATCGATCCGACTGCTTCTAATGGCCACAGATTCATCCTGGTAGCCATTGATTACTTCACCAAATGGGTTGAAGCAGCTTCGTATGCAAATGTCACCAGACAAGTGGTAGCCAGATTCCTGAAGAGAGACATCATCTGTCGGTATGGAGTACCCGAGTGAATCATTACCGATAATGGTTCCAACTTGAACAATAAAATGATGGCAGAACTGTGCCGGGACTTCAAGATTCAACATCACAACTTTTCTCCTTACATGCCAAAGATGAATGGCGTTGTTGAGGCAGCTAACAAGAATATCAAGAAGATTGTGCAAAAGATGGTGGTTACATACAAAGACTGGCATGAGATGCTACCATTTTCCTTGCATGGGTACCGTACCTCAATCAGAACATCCACTGGGGCAACACCGTATCAGCTTTTGTATGGTATTGAGGCAGTCCTGCTTGTTGAAGTTGAATTACCCTCTTTATGGGTATTGATGGATGTCAAGTTGAATGAAGCAGAATGGGTCCGTTCTCGGTACAATCAACTGAATCTGATCGAAGAGAAGAGATTAACTGCAATCTGTCATGGGCAATTATATCAGAAGAGAATGAAGAGAGCCTTCGATCAAAAAGTCAAGCTTCAAGAATACCAAGTAGGAGATCTTGTGCTGAAAAGACTCCTTCCCCCTCATACAGACCACAGGGGCAAGTGGACTCCGAATTACGATGGCCCGTTCATAGTAAATAAAGTTTTATCTGGTGGAGCACTGATGCTCACTACTATGGATGGTGAAGATTTCCTGTTCCCTGTGAATTCAGATGCAGTTAAAAAATACTTCGCATAAAATGACCCGCTGGACATAAAAACAAAATGTAAGTCCAGGCAAAAATAGGGCATCCCGGAGAGTCAAAAACAGAATAAAAGACTCGGGCAAAAATAAGGGAAAAATAAAAAAATGTACACCCGCTGAGTTGAAAAGCCGCATTGGACAGCTCAGGCAAAAATGGGTATCCCGGTGGATTGAAAACCCGAAAGGGCGATCCACGCAAAATTAGGGAATAAGCGAACAACTGCATTCTGAATTCGTCTGTATCACTCACAACATGGCAAACTTCGAAAGGTTAAAGCATCTGTCAGAATCAACTTTCTTCAGAAAGCAAGATGAGGAGAACATCAAGGTCATACGAGTCATAACAAAGGGAAACCCACTGAAGCGTCATCAACATTGCTAGCACCTTCATTTTTCTCAATTTGTAACAATCTCCTCATTTCAGGGGATTTGTTTCTTTGACTGTACTTGCCAATTCAGGGCACACAAATTAATAAAACCAGAATTTTCAGTCACATTTCGTCTTGTACATTTTTGTTTCGTTTGCAAAATGTCCAATATTCATGATATGATACTTGCATAAAACAGATGTGCCTTTCTAATAAATGCTTGCAGGAAATGTATTTTTTACTCCCAGGAGTATCTAAACTCCTATGATGGAATCCGGTAAGGGATACCTCGGGGCACTTGTGCGTTTCTTTGTCTTAATAGGATTGCAGGTATTCAATTCACGACATGGGGCATGCCAAGCATAATTCCTCCCCTAACAGTATCTGGATTGTTTTTCCCCAACAAGGTTGCCAAAGCACCGCTCCTCCAGCCCATCTTCAAGCAACATCAGAAAATGCTCATTTCCCCAGCTGAGTTGTCGAGTCTCCTCATCCTCAGCCGAATCCTCACAGAAAACCCCAGGAGAATCATCCAGTGACCTTTTTCTCTCCCCAACAGAGTGCCAAATCTCTCATCATCAACAAAGACAGGGAACCATCTCCCCACAGAGCTCCAGCTCCTCCCAAGAAGAGCAATGTCTGAAGTTCTCACCACAACAAAGTGAGGGAAGCTTTCTCGTCCCCAGCTGGGTTATCTCATTACCGGATAGGTCTATCAGTGATCTAGCTCCCCAAGCAGAGCCATACATCTTATCAGATCTACTAATGGTTTCATCCCCAACTGGGATATCCTTTCAGGAAGATCAGCCAGAGATCTCCACAGGCAGCGGGATCCGAATCCCGGATCGGTATCTGTGCATAATCATGGCATTCACATCATAAATCACCACAAAAGCGTAGCATTCCGTCTATTACGGAGCATTACGGCAAAAATCAAACATATTGCAAATCACAAGTCAGGTTCGAACCAGTCACCTGTAAATACCAACAATACCACATCAGCAATATACAAAATACCTCTCAATTTACCCAACAGAAAGCCAAAGCGTCCCCTTTGCACTCTCCAACACGAATGCATGTTTATATATACTCGTTCGTCACTCGTCCGTGTCATATCATCTCCCTGCAGATATGAACCACAAATATCCCTTTTTGAATACAAAAACTTCTATACTCATTTGACACCCGTCCGTGTCACCATTCCCTAGCACGGTTACCCAAACACTTATTATAATACACTCTTATTGACGCCCGTCCGTGTCATCCTATCCCCACAAGTTGCCTGAACACCTTTTACACTTATAAGTTCATAACTTATACGCTTTCTCTATTGACGCTCGTCCGTGTTGCTTTTCCCATCAAGTTGAGCACTCGTCCGTGTCTTGCTCATACTTCACATTGCTTATTTTTTACTCATACAGATACTCGTCTGTATCTTGTATACACACTTATTTCCCCTCAGAGTCGACACTCATCCGTGTTCTTTGTTAACCAGTTGATACTCGTCCATATCATCATCTCTGAACATGTGTCAGCGTTGTTTCTACCGGTACTCGTCCGTATCATAGTCTTAAGGATGCTCGTCCACATTTTTAATCTATACACAATGTCAAACACTTATACCTTTGCTTCTTAAGAGCGTAAGCACTCGTCCGTGTTTACCTTTCCCTAGTAAGGTAATCTTTCTGTTATCTGACATTCGTCTTATGTCATGATACTTTAGGCAGTCGTACCCTGCCAGGTGATCGTCCTTCACCTTTGGATGACCGTCCATAATCCTTCTCCCAGCGGAGTCTCCATTATTGGAACCCTTTTATATCCGACATTCATCCTATGTGGTGATATTTTAGCAGCCGTCCCCTGCTAGGTGATCGTCCTTCACCTTCTTGATGATCGTCCTTCATCATTTTATCCGATGGCCGTCCCCATCGTTGATATTGTTATCTGGCATTCGTCCTATGTCATGATAAACCCCGAGAGCAGCCGTACCCTGCTAGGTGATCTTCCTTCACCTCTTAATGATCGTCCTTCATCATGCTTATCCGATGGCCGTCCCCATCGTCGATCTTTTCTCTCCGACATTCGTCCTATGTCGTGGTAAAGAGCAGTCGTCCCCTGCTAGGTGATCGTCCTTCACCATTGATGACCGTCCCTCATCATTACTTCATTTGTTCTCTGAACCTGATGGCTGTCCCTATCATTGCCTTTATTTTAATCCCCAGAGAGTCTTGTTTCTTTACTTGATGGTCGTTCCCATCATGATCCCTTTATTCCCCCAGCATGTCGGCCGTCCCCGTCATTGCTTTAATCCCCAGCAGTCGTCCTTTGCTCGATGGTCGTCCTCCATCGCCCGCACTTTACGAATCATACTATACTTTCCTTTCACAACTTATATCCCTTTTCTTCTTCACCCCAGTGAGCGCAAATTTTGGACTGTCTTTGGTATTCAACCACAAGTTATCTTGTTTGTCTGTTAAGCCAGGCGCTTACATCCTGCACAGCTAACTCATGCTTGAATAGGGGCAGCTGTAAACACCCCAAATTTTCCCTCACTAAGTTCACCATGGCTTGTGATCTTTCATCTTTGCATAAGTTTAATCATACCATTTCATATTGCATTTTGCTTCACTGCATTAGTTCAAGTTCATCTGCATCTAGGGTTTGTGATCTGAGCAATCCAAGGATTCATCTGAGACACTCCAAAGGTCATCAATCATCTCAAGAGGGCCCATGTATGTTCAATCATCACATTTTATCCTCCAAAGATCAAGGAAGCCAAAGAATCACAAGAACTGGCAAAGCATGGAAGCAGAGCTAGGGTTTAACTACATAGATGACCTGAAATTAGGGTTTTGGTTTCAGAGGCCATAACTCCAAATTTTTTGGTCATTCTTGTTTCTATTGGTCTCAATATGTTATGAGGATCATGCATTCCAAGTTTGATGAAGAAATTCATTGTGGAAGTCATCTGATCACTGGGTAACTTCTTGAGCAAGTCAGAGCAAAATCAGGGCATCTGAGGCCCCCCAACATGGAACCAAAGTGGATTTTTCATCAAATTGAGGTCATATGGTCTTTATTTGATCATTGAAGTGCTTAGAAGTTCACAAAATTGAAGAAAGGTGAGTTAAACCAAAAGTTGCCAAAAAATGGAAATGACTTGTAATGTAAACTTTCCATTTTAGGAATGTTTTTCAACCTCCTCTTTCTCAACCAAAATTGCTTCAAATGAAAAATTGTTGGTCATGAAAGTTATAGATTGGATCATTCCCTTTTCAAATAGTACAAAAACAAGTTCTAATTCATTATGGAACTCAAGATATGGCTTGTGAAAGTTGGCAAAAATCCCATAATTTTCAAGAATGCACCAAAAGGGATTCTTTGCAAAACCACTTGCCAAGGCTTTGTGTGACTTCAAACACACTTCATTGTATCATAACATCATATTGCATTGCCTCTAGATTAGAATTGCCCAAAGAATTGCAATATTGCATGACTTGAACATCAAGATTTCTCAAAAGGGCCAAAACTTCACATAATTGCAAAACTCCCATAACTTTACTCCCACATGCTGAATTGCCTCAAGATTGATTTTGTGGACATCCTTGAAGTCAGCTGCGCATGGACATGCCCAAAGGCCAACTTCATTCTTGCCCATACCTCAAGTACACAAGTTGGTGACTTTTTGCAAGAAGGCCATACCAATCACCATAGGGCACAACCACTTCTCTGACCTATCACAACTTGATATGTGGACCAAATGTTGATCATAGCACACAAGAACACAAGCTGAAACCGAAGAATCCTCAAGTTCACAAAACCTCTCCCTCTTGCATTTTCCTTCGAATCTCCCAGCTCACTAACTCAAACTCAAAACCAATTCCACCATTCATCTCTAAATCACACACTGACCCCAAAGCAACCCTAAAATCAGCCAAGAACACACCATATACAAAATACGATTCTCAGCCAGTTGGAGTGCAAACTCACAAACCAGCCATCCTCAAAGCTTTCCAAGCATTGCAACTGCCTCAGGAGGTTCAAAGGAGTCTTTTTGCACCAAGGAAGTGGCCAGAAAGCTCAAGGGTGAAAAGCTTCATCTCAGGTAGCCATCTGAGTTCATTTTTCTAGAACCCTCTTTTTATGTTACAATATGATAAAGCATGCTTCACTGATCACACTGAACTTTGAATTTTCGAAAATGGTGTAGAAATGAGTGTGTACTGATTGTCTGAAATTTCTGCCATTTTTGTTCTTCCTTTCGAATCTTGAGTTTGAGTGATAATAAATGTGATTTGAGGGTAGATTTGAGCTTAGGGGAGTGATGGGAGTTAATCTGGAGCTTTAGAGCTCCAGAAATTACCTAGGGAAGAAGTTGGAAGTTTTCAGGTGAGGGGGTCACCGGAGAAGACGACCGGAGCTCTTCTCTGGTGACCTGAAAGTCATTAATGTCTAATTAGGGTTATGGCTTCTGCTTAAATTTGGACCCTTGGATTTTCATCTCCCGCGCGTGTTGGATGGTGGAGATCTTGTCATTAGTTTTAATTAGGGATTAAATATTTAATTAATTAGGTTTAGTTAGGTTTGAATTCAGGCCAAAAGATCTGGCACGCAGTCAACCAAGTATTCCCCAGATTCAATCCCAACCCTCCACTTTGCATACTTCTGATTTATTTAATTTTAATTCAATTTTTTCTCATTTATTTTGCATGATTTATTTAAAATAGTTAGAAAATTCCAGAAATATTTTTATTCTGCATTTTTACTTCAAATAATTTTCTCAACCCAAAAATATTTTTATTTTTATTTTTTGCATTAAAAAATAATTTTTAAAACATTTAAATGTTTATTTTGATTAATTAATGAAAATTAATTAATTAAAATATCATTTTGGTTTCTAAAAAATCCCAAAAAATTCATATTGCATCTTTAAACATTTAGAGATATTGTCATACCATCCACACAATTTTCTTTTTGGTTTTGAACCATATTTGATAATTTTCTTGAATTTAGGGTTCATAAAATTCACATTTTAGAACCCTAACTTCAAGAATTATTTTCTGCCTAACCAAGAATGATATGATAATGATTCTTTTTGCATTGATCTTCATTTGACATATAGTTTCTAGTATAATTTTGTTACAAATTTCTTCTGCATTTTTTATTTGATTTGCATTTTTTCCCTTTAGGTGCCTTAAAACCCTATAAAACTTAGGAAAATCATAACTTTCATTAGGTTAAGAGTTAGGTCTTCTCCTTTGGGGTGTGATACCATATAGGTTTAGGGATCCTTTGATTGCATTTTAAATTTTTTATCTTGTCATTTGCTTCTGTTTTTGAGTTTTGCATCTCATGTTGCATAAAAACCCTAATTTCTCATTTTCCTTTGCATACATCTTGCATAAGCATTCATATAAGAACTTGCCATGAAATTTCTTGCATCCACATGACACATAAGACATCTTAGGACACATCAGAATCATGCTTGATCATTGCTTCATCCATTTGCCATGTTATGCATTCATTACATTCCATGAGCATTCATGAACTTTCATGCTTCTTTCATGCTTCATTTGCATTCTCATCACTTGTATGATCATTCACAACTCTTGACCTACATTTGCATCATCTCTTAGCATCATTTACATCATGAACATGCTTCTGGTTTTGGTTTGCATCCTTGCATACATTTCATTTTAATTTCATTTCATTTCATATTCCTTGTGCTAACTTTTCAGGTGGTAAGTATTTGAGAAGTGAATTTGTCTTCACTTCTCACAATCTCTTCTCATCTATTTTATGCATCTTTGCTGCATTTTGTATTTTTCTTAGAGTGAGCTTGCTCATTCATGTTCCTCATTCACCTTCTTTCTTCAAGCAACTTATCTTCTTAAGTGAGTTAAGTTGACTTGCTTCTTCTGCTTCTCCTCCTTTCATCTGCTTCTTCCTTGGTGGCTCTTCTTGAAGATCTCTTGCAAGCATCATAAACCTTAGGAACACCCAAGCATGTTAACAATTGAGGTTTGATTAGTCCCCCATTTATTTTTGCCTTTGTGTCATCTTTTGTGTCTCTCCTCTCATCTCATAATCAGGGACTAAACCTTCAAGGTTTTAAGGCTTTGTGATTAAGGTTATGCCTGCATCCTTCTCTTAGGATGGAGTGTATAACTTTAATCTTAAGTGTTAAACCCTTAATGTGTTTAAATCCCTTAATAAATTCATCTAATAATCACTAAGACATCAAGCTTGTAACTTGGTCCTTGCATTAGGGTTCTAATTCTTCCTTAATTGGTTAAGAGAGACTAACCCTAGTGTTAACGGACAAATCCCCCTCAAGTTGTCTTACAAACCATAAAATTCACTTCTTAATCTTACCATTAACTAAAATCCACTCTAATAAAGGTTTTGTTTTGTCATGAGGTTAATCCATAATCATGGATTAAGTTGAGGTATCTTCCTCAGCTTAAATGTTGTCATCTATTATCCTTCTATTAGGATGGTGTAATGTGTCCATTAAATCCTTGATTATGGCTTAAACTTATTACTTAACACTAAACAAAAACTCCAAAAACATCTAAATAATTGCAAGTAGGTTAATGATCTTAATCCTACATCATGGTGATTAAGTGTGAGGTGCTTACTTCATACTTAAGGTATTCTCATTACCCCTAATCAGAGGGAGGATGTGATGAGTTTACTAACCCTTGGTTTAGGCTTAAGCTCATTTTCTTATGACAAACACAAAAAGAAATAAAGGATTGAAAACACAAAAACAAACAATAATCGTCTCCTCCGGGATTCTTTTCTCACCTCATTCACTCATAAACGAGAACTCGTTTCTTCCGTCTAATGCAAGACAGTTTGCACTTGAGCCAGACATGTCATACACTTGAGCATAGATAAGTAAGCAGTTCACAAGTCAATTTATTTTTCAGTCTCTTTGAGTCGAACTACGGTGTTTTGACTTCCTTATTGCACGAGAGGATACGTAGGCATAACTTAACTGTTATCGAACAAAAGTCTCTATATATTCCCCTTCTTCCAGCATTATTCTTTAAGCCTCATTATCTTAAGCATTGCACTTTTTTCTTACATTGACACTCCTTTTCTTCATTTCACACTTCTTTTGCACTGACACTTGTATTCTTTTCCAGCTTTTGCACACAGAATAACACTGACACTACCCCTTTAAACACAAACTTTCAAGCGTGGATCCCGTCGAGTACGACGGACAATCTGGGTGCTAATACCTTCCCAGGTTGTAACCAACCCCCTTTCTCAGTTTCTCTGGTTCGCGACCGTCTTATCCATCTCTTTCTAGGTTTATGTAGCATTACCTTTCCTTCGGGATAAAAATGCCTAGCTGGTGACTCTTTTCAATTCATCTTCATGATCTCTCTTTCACCGACCGTTCGCGTCTGTACCCTATCTGATCTAGGTGTCATTTGGTGGGAGCGACACATTTACTACCACACTTTTTGTTACCACAATACATCACTCATGGTGAAGTATATTTCCAACTATGGTGAAATATACTTTTTGAATTAGTGATTGTCAATTTTACCGTTACGAGAGTGCATACACATTTTTAGACTTTAAAAACTATTTTCTAACTACTTGCGAGTGTCGTTTAGTTGTTTGTAAATTATAATTTTTATTTTACAAAAAATAGACCCAACAATAAACTTAGGATTCAAGTCGGAACCTTAAGTGTTCCAAATTCCAATTAATATATATATATATATATATATATATATATATATATATATATATATATATATATATATATATATATATATATATATATATATATGATTTGTGTCTTAGGAACTGATGGATTAATTAATAATAAAATATTTTGTTCGAAAATGATGAAACTACTATTAACCAAATACAAGCAACAAAACTATAAAATGACTAAGTACCGACAAGAACTAATTTTAAAAATTAAATGAAGATAGAAAAGATAAAAATGAGTTACATACTTCATCCGCATTTCCTCGAATGCGATAAATCCTGATATGGTGCATATGTGCATGTTATGGCTAGTGTTTTTAATGAAAGAATGAGCTCTCTTTCTTTATGGTCGAATTCCCACTTCTAGAAATACACAAATTATCTGCGGACCCCCTACTTATAATAAAAAATATTGCTTCCATGCTTGACATGTGGCTATGGTTAGGCAAAAGTAACTTAATTGCTTAAAAATTTCTTGCATAAGTCTGTGTTTGTTCTTTAGTTTCCGATCTTACGCTTTAAATTATTTTACTATCGTCAACATATCTTCTAATTTCCCTCATATTTCAATTATAACAATTTATATGTATTAATAATTCTACAACAAAAACTAAAAATGAACTAATGAAATAATCTAAAATGAAAATAGAGCAAATTTTACTACTTTTTGGTGGAAAATAAAATGAGAAAGTGTAGATTATGGGTTATAAGCTAGTGTTGTAGAAAACTATGTGAAGTCAAAAAACTCCATCGAAGTCGAAGAGCTAGTGTAGTTGTCAAAATATGTTAGTTTGATGTTTAAGTTAGCATGTTGAATTGGGCCAGCCTGTTTGGCCAATTTTTTAGTATGTTAGTTGAAATCTAGAGTTAGTTTTCTTATAAATAATACATTCGTCATCATTTATCTATCAATCCCTGATAATTATGATCAGAGAGAGAAAGTTGTGTGATTGAGATTCAATTGTAAACATTGTTTCCTAATATGGAATTGAATCAAGAATTCAGTTTTTATACCACTTTGAATTTTTTTTCTTCCTCTTCTCTTTTTTCACTTACTTTGTTGTTTTCTTGATAATCAAAAAACCGATCTTACTATGTTATCTGGGCATCGCTTTCGTAACAAATTATTGCGGTGAGTGTGGAGAAGAAGATGTCATCAAAAAAATATGAAATTGATAAATTCACCGTGTAGCGGTAAAATCATGAGTGTAAGCTATTAGTTAACTTAAAGTAAACAGAGTCACCACCGCGCTTTTATTTTATTCCAAATGGAAAAGTAAAAAAAAGCGAATAAATCTTAATGAAAATAAAAGCAAAAAACTAAAAGAATCGAGTAGAGAATCGGGTAAGAGGATATGTTACAAAATGGGATGATTTTATGCATCCAAAATGTATGTGGTACTCCAAGGGAACCCTTGAAATATTTATTGTTTGGTTTGAAAATATTTGTAAAAGAGAGTGGAGGAATGAGAGAAGAATTAATTTTTAATGCTTTTGTGTTTGGAGAGGCTTACCACCTCATCCTTCTGTCTCTCCAATACCCAAACAACGTGAATAAACCTTCATTATATTTCTTACCTCATCTCAAATCCCTAAACAATTTCTTAACAAATCACTCGAAACCAGATCGACGCCAACGAAATCGATAACAACAAACAATCATGTTTAAGAGCAAGCTCAGATTCACACCTTCAATCGAAGGAAACACGGATGTTGCGATGAGGATGTTGTCGAGCGATCTACGGTGGAGACGAACAAAGAGATATAGAGGTGATGGCTTCGTTCGGTTTGAATAAGTGCAACGATGCTCAGATGTGCTCCGATCGATGAAGGTGTTGGTTTGGTTACAACAAAGAGCCATCGCCTTTGATTTGCTGCGAAACACGATCGATCGAAGCTTCAATTTGTTGCGGTTTCTTGAAGGCTCTGCGAAGATGATATGCGCCGAGGAAGATTGAGCTTGACGAAGATTAATTTTCAGATGTCGAAGGTTGAGACTTCGAAGGATGAAGATTGATGTCCAGGTGAAATTGTTGTTGAATTTGTTCAGAAATCCTCTTCCCGCAATTCTTGTTTACGCCCCGCGGTTCTGAATTATTTATTGTCTTGAGTTTATTGCAGGAGTGTTGATGATGAAGACCATGGCAGAACGAGATTGAAGATGATTAAAGGAGTTTTACTGATAAATTGATGACGATAAATGGTGAAGATTGAAATTGGAGAATGGTGGACTTGAAGAAGATTGAAGATGGTTTGAGGAGAGCATGAAGATAAAGATTGGGATTGATGATGAATAGTGAATGAGGTTGAAGATGGAGGCAGAAGGTGGGAGCGAAAAATGGTGAATAAAGGTTTTGAAATGGGGAAAATGGTGAAGAGAGTCCCATGAAGAAGCTGAGTTTCTGATTTTATAGGTGATCCATGGTAAGGGTTATGTTGTAATTTCCAGGTAAAGTCAGTTACAAATTCTGTTAGGGATGTTAGAACAATTAGGACTGATTTTGAATTGATTTTCTTCTGAGTCTTCTTGAGTGTTCACTGATTTTTCTCCTTTTATTGTGTGAATATGCAGATTTAAAGTTGATAAACGGTGGATATTGGAGATGGTTGAATATGGGAGGCAAGGTGTCGAGATGATGCCAAGTGGATCGAGATAGAGCTTCTGATATTAATGTATTCTGTTAAATTATCTGGTGCAAATCTGTTGGCGATTGAATTGGAGTGGGAAAGACTTGAGGGAAAAGATGAAGATTGAAGAGTTTAGTATGGATGATAAGTCACCGAAAGAGAGAAAAAGTTTTTTTTGAGAGTTTTTCTTCCAAGTTCTCTTATTTTTTTCTTGAGATTTTGTACCTGTAACTTTTCCATTGATTTTCGGTTATTGAGTTTTGTCACAAGATTTCAGATTCTGTTAGCAATTTTTGTCATAACTGTTATTGAGTTCCTGATAAATTACCTTCTTATCTGAACTGATATGAAATTTCGGTTGTATCCATTTCCTGTGAATGAGTTTTGTTATTTTTGTAACTGTTTTCCTATTGGATTTCTTGTGTTTATTGAGTTGAGAGTGAATCCCCAATGGAGTAAAATGGTGTGGGAGTCCTGAAGAAGTGAGTGAGAGTTTCTTAATTCTCTGAGGTTTTTTGTACTATAATATTCTCACTGTTATAATATTTTTTGTGAATTTATTGTATTTGGACCTTTTTATTATAATAATAAGTGGTGGACAAAAAGCTAACTAATGAGAATGACCTGAATCTCAATTTCGATGAAAAGAAAGGCTCAATTGAATTTTCAATGAATTATGATGTTGACTTGGATTTTATTATGACTTCTAACTTTGGTTATGAACATGGATTTTAAAGATGACTTTGTAATTGGGATTATGAACATAAAAAAATAGCTCTCTCTTTTTTCTGAACAATGGATATGGATGATGATCTTTAACGAACTTAGTATTATGGCTTGAGAATTGGCTTGGCGAAACAATTAGAGAAATGGCCATACGGATATGAGGTTTATAAAGATAGATGAATATAGTCACACGGATACGGGGTTTACAAAGAGGAATGGATACTCAAAAATGTAAATGACCGAGGAATTAGTCAGTGGTTTTTTAGACAAAATGGGCAAAGAAATTGTATGGTGACATATGGGCTAAATGGCTTTAATGGTGTGTTTTTGGAATTGAATTGACTATTCAAATACGACTTATGATGACTTTCGGATAAGCTCAGATGATGAAACCCACATTTTTGAACCCAAAACAATCTTTACAGACTGTGATACCAATATAAGTCTACAGATCAACACCTTGGATCATGCTTCTTGAATTACCAAAATAACCTCAGGTATTGAGGAAGGTAAGATAGCCTGATAGCTTGATGAAGAAGATCCTTAGTTACCTTATTTCCAGCCTTTTTAGCCCAACAATTGATGACATTGAGAAACCTTGAAGAAGTTGAACTTGATACTTGATGAGCCTTGTGTCGCTCCCACCAAATGATACAGGGCTAGAAGGGGTACAGACGCGAACGGTCGGCGAAGGAGAGAACATGAAGATGAACTGAAAAGAGTCGCCAGCTAGGCATTTTTATCCCGAAGGAAAGGTAATGCTGCATAAACCTAGAAAAGATGGATAAGACGGTTGCGAACCAGAGAAATTGAGAAAGGGGGTTGGTTACAACCTGGGAAGGTATTAACACCCAGATTGTCCGTCGTACTCGACGGGATCCACACTTGAAAGTTTGTGCATAAAGGGGTAGTGTCAGTGCTATTCTGTGTGCAAAAGCTGGAAAAGAATACAAGTGTTAGTGCAAAAGAAGTGTGAAGTGAATAAAAGGAGTGTCGGTGCTAGAAAAGAGTACAGTGCTCAAGACAATGAGGCTTAAAGAATAAAGCTGGAAGAGGGGGAATATACAGAGACTTTTTGTTCGATAACCGTTAAGTTATGCCTACGTATCCTCTCGTGCAATGAGGAAGTCAGAACACCGTAGTTCGACTCAAAAGACTAGAAGATAAATTGACTGTGAACTGCTTGCTTGTCAATGCTCAAGTGTATGACCTGTCGGGCTCAGGTGCTAACTGTCTTGAATTAGACGGAAGAAGCGAGTTCTCGTTTGTGACTGAAAATGATGAGAAAAGTATCCCGAAGGAGACGATTATTGTGTGTTTTTTTGTATTTTCAATCTTTTATTGCCTTTTGGAGTTTGTCATAAGATAATGAGCTTAAGTCTAAACCAAGGGTTAATAAACTCATCACATCTTCCCTCTGATTAGGGGTAATGAGAATACCTTAAGTATGAAGTAAGTACCTCACACTTAATCACCATGATGTAGGATTAAGATCATTAACCTACTTGTGATTATTTAGATGTTTTTGGAGTTTTTGTTTAGTGTTAAGTAATGAGTTTAAGCCATAATCAAGGATTTAATGGACCCATTACACCATCCTAATAGAAGGATAATAGATGAGAACATTTAAGCTTAGGAAGGCTCCTCAACTTAATCCATGATTAGGGATTAACCTCATGACAAAACAAAGCCTTTATTAAAGTGGATTTTAGTTAATATAAGATTAAGAGGTGGATTTTATGGTTTGTAAGACAACTTGAGGGGGACTTGTCCATTAACACTAGGGTTAGTCCTTCTTAACCAATTAAGGAAGAATTAGAACCCTAATGCAAGGCCCAAGTTACAAGCTTGGTGTCTTAGTGATTATTAGATGAATTGATTAAAGGATTTAAACACATTAAGGGTTTAACACTTAGGATTAAAGTTATACACTCCATCCTAAGAGAAGGATGCAGGCATAACCTTAATCACAAAGCCTTAAAACCTTAAGGATTTAGTCCCTGATTATGAGATGAGAAGAGAAGACACAAAAGATGACACAAAGGTAAAACTAATGGGGGTCTAATAAAACCCTAATTGTGATCATGCTTGGGTGTTCCTAGGGTTTATGAGGCTTGCAAGAGATCTTCAAGAAGAGCCACCAAGGAAGAAACAAGATGAAAGGAGGAGAAGCAGAAGAAACAAGCTAACTTACTTCACTTAAGAAGATAAGTCACTTGAAGAAAGAAAGTGAAGAAGGAACATGAATGAGCAAGCTCACTCTAAGGCAAATACAAAATGCAGCAAAGATGCATAAAAGAAGAGATGAGAAGAGAAGTGAGAAGTGAAGGCAAATTCACTTCTCAAAGTACTTACCACCTGAAAAGTTAGCATAAAGAAATGAAATGAAATGAAAATGAAATGAATGCAAAGATGCAAACCAAAACCAAAAGCATGTTCATGATGTAAATGATTCTATGAGATGATGCAAATGTATGACAAGAGTTGTGAATGAACATACAAGTAATGAGAATGCAAATGAAGCATGAAAGGAGCATGAAAGTTCATGAAAGCAACATGAAATGAAATGAATGCATAACATGGAAAATGGATGAAGAAATGATCAATCATGATACTAATGTGTCCTAGGATGTCTTATGTGTCATGTGAATGCATAAAATGTCATGGCAAGTTCTTATATGAATGCTTATGCAAGATGTATGCAAAGGAAGATGAGAAATTAGGGTTTTCATGCAACATGAGATGAAAAACTTAAAAACAGAAGAAATTCTTACCCCATATGATTTCATACCCCAAAGGAGGAGACCTAACTCTTAACCTAATGAAAGATATGATTTTTCTAAGTTATCTAGGGTTTTAAGGTACCTAAAGGGAAAAAATGCCAATCAATTCAAAAAGGCAGAAGAAATTCATGACAAAATTATGCTAGAAAATAAATTTCAAATGAAGATCAATTCAAAAAGAATCATTGTCATACCATTCTTGGTTAGGCAGAAAATAATTCTTGAAGTTAGGGTTCAAAAATAAGAATTTTATGAACCCTAAATTCAAGAAAATTGTCAAAAATGGTTCAAAAATAAAAATAAATTTGCGTGGATGGTATGAAAATGTCTCTAAATGTTTAAAGATGCAATATGAATTTTTTAGAAACCAAAATGATATTTTAATTAATTAATTTTCATTAATCAATGAAATAAACATTTAAATGTCTAAAAAATGATTTTTTAATGTGAAAAATAAAAGTAAAAATATTTTTGGGTTAAGAAAATTATTTGAAATCAAAATGCAAAATAAAAATATTTTTAGAAATTTCTAGCTATTTTAAATAAAATGTGCAAAATAAATGAGAAAAAATGAAATAAAAATTAAAATAAACTGAAGTATGCGCATCTGATGGCTCACAATGATTCTGGTGATTTCCTGGTTGACCACGCGCCACATCTAGTGGTTATATTCAAACTTACTTAATCTTGTTTTATTAATTAAATAAATCATATTAAATGTTAATGACAAGATCTGGACCACACAACGCACGCGGGAAACCTAAATCCAACGACCTACATTCAAAATTTGCCCTAACCCTAATTAAACAAATTAATGGCTTTCAGGTCACCGGAGAAGAGCTCCGGTCGTCTTCTCCGGTGACACCCTCCCCTGAAAGTTTTCAACTTCTTCCCTAGGTCTTTTCTGGAGCTCTAAAGCTCCAGATTCACTCCTCCCACTCCCCTGAACCCAAATCCACCCTCAAACCTCATTTCTTTTCACTCAAACTAAAGATTCGAAGAGAAACATAAACATGGAAAAAATTTCAGACAATCAATACACACTCATTTCTCAACCATTTTCAAACATTCCATGTTCATTGTGATCAGTGAAGCATTTTTTAATCATTTTGTAACATAAAAGAGAAGTTCTGGAAAAATTAATTCGAATGGCTACCTGAGATGGAGCTTTTCACCCTTGAGCTTTCTGGCTACTTCCTTGGTGCAAAATGCCTCTAATGACCTCCCTGAAGAAGTTGCAATGCTTGGAAAGCTTTGAGGATGGCTAGTTTGTGAGATTGCACCTCAACTGGCTGAAAATCGTATTTTGCTTATGGTGTGTTCTTGGCTATTTTTATGGGTGGTTTATGATCAGTGAGTGATTTAGATATGAATGGTGGTGTTTGTTTGAAGATTGAGTGGCTGCGTTATGAATTTCGAAAGCTTTTGCAAGAGGGAGTGTTTTTGTGAACTTGGTGATTCTTAGGGTTCAGCTTGTGTTCTTGTGTGTTATGACCATCATTTGGTCCACATATCAACTTGTGATAGGTCTGTGGAGTGGTTGTGCCCTATTGTGATTGGTATGACCCTTATTGCAAAAAGTCACCAACTTTTGTACTTGAGGTATGGGCAAGGATACAGTTGGCCTTTGGGCATGTCCATGCGCAGCTGACTTCAAGGAAGTCCACAAATCCATTCTTGAGGCAATTCAGCATGTGGGAAGTAAGTTATGGGGTGTTTTGCAATTATGTGAAGTTTTGGCCCCTTTGAGAAATCTTGAGGTTCAAGGCATGTGATCTTGCAATTCCTTGGGAAATTATGACCTAGAAGCAATGTACTATGATGTTATGATGTATTGAAGTGTGTTTGAAGTCACAAAAAGCCTTGGCAAGTGGTTTTGCAAAGAATCCCTTTTGGTGCATTCTTGAAATTTATGGGATTTTTGCCAACTTTGACAAGCCATATCTTGAGTTCCAAAATGAATTAGATCTTGTTCTTGTACTTTTTGAATAGGGAATGATCCGATCTACAACTTTCATGACCAACAATTTTTCATTTGAAGCATTTTTGGTTGAGAAAGAGAAGGTTGAAATACTTTCCCAAAATGGAAAGCTTATATTACAAGTCATTTCCATTTTTGCCAACTTTTGGTATAACTCACCTTTCTTTAATTTTGTGAACTTCTAAGCACTTAAATGATCAAATAAAGATCATATAAATTCAATTTGATGAAAAATCCACTTTGGTTCCATGTTGGGGGCCTCAGATGCCCTGATTTTGCTCTGACTTGCTCAGGAAGTTACCTAGTGATCAGATGACTTCCACAATGAATTTATTCATCAAACTTGGTACACATGATCCTTATAACATATTGAGACCATTAGAAACAAGAATGACCAAAAAATTTGGAGTTATAGCCTCTGAAACCAAAACCCTAATTTTAGGTCATCTGTGCAGTTAAACCCTAGCTCTGCTTCCATGCTTTGCCAGCTCTTGTGATTCTTTAACTTCCTTGATCTTTGGAGGATAAAATATGATGATTGAACATACATGCACCCTCTTGAGAAGATTGAAGACCTTTGGAGTGGCTCAGATGAATCTTGGATGGCTCAGATCACAAACCCTAGATGCAGATGAATTTGACCTAATGCAGTGAAGCAAAAAATGCAATATGATATGATATGCTTGAACAAATGCAAATATGAAAGATCACAAGTCATGGTGTGAACTTAGTGAGGGCAAATTTGGGGTGTTTACAGCTGCCCCTATTCAAACATGAGTTAGCTGTGCAGGATGTAAGCGCCTGGCTTAACAGACAAACAAGATAACTTGTGGTTGAATACCAAAGACAGTCCAAAATTTGCACTCACTGGGGAGAAGAAGAAAAGGGATATAAATTGCAAAATAAAGTGTAGCATGATTATAAAATGCGGGCGATGGAGGAAAGCCATCGAGCAGAGGACGACTGCTGGGGATAAAGCAATGACGGCGACGACCGACATACTGGGGAAATAAAGAGACCATGACGGGGACGACCATCAAGTAAAGTATTAAGATTCTATGGGGATTAAAGGTGAAGTCAATGATGGGGACGACCATCAGGTTTGTAAAGTAAGGGTAAACAACGATGGGGACGGCCATCGGTTCAAAGAAATAAATGATGAGGGACGGTCATCAAAGGTGAAGGACGATCACTTAGCAGGGGACGATTGCTCTGTTGGGGATAAGGATGAGGGATGGTCATCCTAGGTGAAGGACGATCACCTGGCAGGGTACGGCTGCTGAAAGTATCACGACATAGAACGAATGCCGGATAGAAAAAGTTGACGATGGGGAAGACCATCGGATAAGCATGATGAAGGATGATCATCAAGAGGCGAAGGACGATCACCTAGCAGGGTACGGCTACTCTCGGGGTTTATCATGACATAGGACGAATGTCAGATAACAAGATCGACGATGGGGTCGGCCATCGGATAAAATGATGAAGGACGATCATCAAAAAGGTGAATGACGATCACCTAGCAGGGGATGGCTGCTAAATATCACGACATAGGACGAATGCCAGATATAAAAGGGTTCCAATAATGGAGACTCCGCTGGGGGAAAGATGAGGGACGGTCATCCAAAGGTGAAGGACGATCACCTGGCAGGGTACGGTTGCCGAACGTATCATGACATATGACGAATGTCAGATAAGAGAAAGGTTGTTCTACTGGGGACTTACTGGGGAATAGTAAACACGGACGAGTGTTTACATCCAAGAAATAAAATGTATAAGTGTTTTGACGCTGTGTATAGATTAAAGATGCGGACGAGCATCCTTAAGACTACGATACAGATGAGTATTGGTAGAAACGACGTTGATACATGTTCAAAGATGATGATACGGACAAGTATCAATTGGTTAACAAAGAACACGGACGAGTGTCGACTCTGAGGGGAAAAAAGTGTGTATTCAAGATACGGACGAGTATCTGTATGAGTAAAAATAAACCTGAGTGAGACGCGGATGAGTGTTCAACTTGTTGGGGGAGAGTATGACACAGACGGGTGTCGAAAAGAGTATGGGAGTTTCTGTATTCAAAAGGATATTTGTGGCTTATATCTGCATGGGATGATATGACACGGACGAGTGTCGAATGAGTATATGTAAACATGTACTTGTGTTAGAGAGTGCAAAGGGGACGCTTTGGCTTTCTGTTGGGGAAATTGAGATGTATTTTGTATATACTGCTGATGTGGATATCGTCGGTATTTAAAGGTGACTGGTTCGAAACTGACTCGTGATCTATGCAATATGTTTGATTTTTTCTGTAATGCTCCGTATTAGACGGAATGACACGCTCTGAGGGGAAATATGATGTAAATGCTATGATCATGCAAAAGATACCGATCCGGGACTCGGATCCCGCTGCTGTGAATATCTCTAGCTGATCTGTCTGAAGTGATATCCCAGCTTGGGATGAGATCAATGGAAGATCTGATAAGATGTATGATTCTTCTTAGGGGAATAGGTCACTGATAGATCTATCTTTGTAATGAGGAGCCCAGCTGGGGATGAGAAAGCTTCCGTCACTTTGTTGTGTGGGAATTTCAGACATTGCTCTTCTGGGAGAGGCTGGAGCTCTGTGGGGAGATGGTTCCTTGTCTAGTACTCTATTGGGGGAGGAAGGACCACTAAACGGTCTTTCTAGAGATTTTTGTGGGGATCCTGCTGAGGATGATGACACCTGACAACTCAACTGGGGAAATGAGCACCTTTTGATGCTGCTCTGAAGAAAAATGTGTCGGAGAAGTGATGCCCGACCACTCTGATGGGGAGAAAGCATTTCTTGTGTTGTTTGGAAGATGTGTTGAGGAAATAATGATTTAGAAACCTTGTTGGGGAAAATTTTTTCATGCCCCATGTTGCGCTCTGAATACCTGCAATCCTGTTATGACAAAGAAACGCACAAGCGCCCCGAGGTATCCCTTACCGGATTTCATCATAGGAGTTTAGACACTCCTGGGAGTAAGAAATATATTTTCTGCAAGCATTTGATTAGAAAGGCACATCTGTTTTTATGCAAACGTTATATCAAGGATATTGGACTTTTTTTTTTGCAAGTGAAATAAAATGTACAAGACGAAGTGTGACTGAAAAATCTGATCTTATTAATTTGGGTGCCCTGAATTGGCTAGTACAGTCAAAGAAACAAATCCCCTGAAATGAGGAGATTGCTACAAATTGAGAAAGATGAAGGTGTTGGCAATGTTGACGACGCTTTAGTGAGCTTCCCTTTTTCTATGACCCGTGTGACCTTGACATTCTTCTCATCCTGCATTCTGAAGAAGGCTGATTCTGACCGATGCTTTAACCCTTCGAAGCTTGCCATGTTGTGAGTGATATAGACGGATTCAGAATGCAGTTGTTCAATTATTCCCTTATTTCGCGTGGATCGCCCTTTCGGGTTTTCAATCCACCGGGATACCCATTTTTGCCTGAGCTGTCCAATGCGGCTTTTCAACTCAGCGGGTGTACATTTTTTTTTATTTTTTTCCCTTATTTTTGCCCGAGTCGTTTATTCTGTTTTTGACTCGGCGGGATGCCCTATTTTTGCCTGGACTTACATTCTGTTTCTATGTCCAGTCGGTCATTCTATGCGAAGTATTTTTTAACTGCATCTGAATTCACAGGGGACAGGAAATCTTCACCATCCATAGTAGTGAGCATCAGTGCTCCACCGGAGAAGACTTTCTTTACTATGAATGGACCATCATAATTTGGAGTCCATTTGCCCCAGTGGTCTCTATGAGGAGGAAGGAGCCTTTTCAGCACAAGATCTCCTACTTGGTATTCCCGAAGTCTAACTTTCTGGTCGAAGGCTTTCTTCATTCTTTTCTGATATAACTGCCCATGACAAATTGCAGCTAATCTCTTTTGTTCGATTAGATTCAGTTGATTGTACCGAGATCGGACCCATTCTGCTTCATTCAACTTGACATCCATCAATACCCATAAGGAGGGTAATTCATCTTCAACAGGTAGGACTGCCTCCATACCATACACAAGCTGATATGGTTTTCCCCAGTGGATGTTCTGATTGAGGTACGGTACCCATGCAAGGCAATTGTAGCATTTCATGCCTGTCTTTGTAGGTGACCACCATCTTTTGCACAATCTTCTTAATGTTCTTATTAGCTGCCTCAACAACGCCATTCATCTTTGGCCTGTAAAGAGAGGAGTTGTGGTGTTGGATTTTGAAGTCCCGACACAGTTCTGCCATCATTTTATTGTTTAAGTTGGAACCATTATCAGTAATGATTCGCTCAGGTACTCCATACCGACAGATGATGTCTCTCTTCAGGAATCGGGCTACCACTTGCCTGGTGACATTTGCATATGAAGCTGCTTCAACCCATTTGGTGAAGTAATCAATGGCTACCAGGATGAACCTGTGGACATTTGAAGCAGTCAGTTCGATCTTCCCAATCATATCAATGCCCCATATGGTAAAGGGCCAAGGTGAAGACATTACATTCAAAGGATTCGGAGGTACATGCACTTTGTCTGCATAAATCTGGCATTTGTGGCACTTTCTGGCATAAGCACAACAGTCTGCATCCATTGTGATCCAGTAGTAACCTGATCTCAACAATTTCTTAGCCATTTCATGTCCTCCAGCATGGGTACCAAAAGATCCTTCATGCACCTCGTGCATCAGCAATTCTGCTTCCGTCTTATCAACACATCTGAGAAGTACCATATCAAAGTTTCTTTTGTATAAGGAACCGTCAGCATTCAGGAAGAAAATACCAGCCAGCCTTCTTAATGTCTTCTTGTCATTGGATGATGCCCCAGGTGGGTATGTTTGATCCTCTAAGAAGCATTTGATGTCATGGAACCAAGGTTTGTCATCTTTACCAATGTCCACGGAGAATACGTATGCTGGTCGGTCTAGTCTGGATACAGAAATCCGAGGCACATAATTGGCAGTCTGAACCTTGATCATGGAGGAAATGGTAGCCAAAGCATATGCGAACTGATTTTCATCTCGAGGGATATACTCAAGTTTGACTGTTGTGAAGAAAGTCAATAATCTCCTCGTATAGTCACGGTACGGAATCAAATGCTCTTGGTGGGTATACCATTTGCCGTTGGTCTTATTGATTACCAGAGCTGAATCTCCGAATACAGTTAAAGTCTTGATCCTGAGGTCAATGGCTTCCTCAAGACCCATGATACAGGCTTCGTATTCAGCTTCGTTGTTAGTGCAGTTAAAAGTGAGTTTTGCCGAGAAAGGCATGTGAACTCCTTTAGGTGTAATGAGTACTGCAGCAACTCCACGTCCATTCATATTAACAGCCCCATCGAACATCATTGTCCATTCTTCTTTTGGGTCAGTCCCTTCAGTGTGAATAGGCTCTTCATGATCTTTTGCTTTCAGGAACATGATGTCTTCATCAGGGAAGTCAAATCTCATTGGCTGGTAATCATCAATGGGTTTCTCAGCAAGATAGTCGGACAGTACACTACCCTTGATGGCCTTTTGAGATGTGTACTGAATGTCATATTCTGTGAGAATCATTTTCCATCTTGCAACCCTTCCGATAAGTATTGGCTTCTCAAATATGTACTTGACTGGGTCCATCTTTGAAATCAATAAGGTAGTGTGGGTCAACATATACTGCCTTAGTCGGCGAGCAGCCCACGCTAAAGCACATCAAGTTTTCTCGAGCAGTGAATAACGTTGTTCACAGTCGGTAAACTTTTTTCTTAGGTAGTATATTGCATACTCTTTTCGACCAGACTCGTCATGTTGGCCCAACACACACCCCCATTGACTCTTCTAATACTGTCAAATACATTATTAGAGGTCTTCCTTCAACTGGAGGCATAAGGATTGGAGGCTCTTATAAGTACTCCTTGATTTTGTCAAAAGCCCTCTGGCAGTCTTCATTCCACCTGACCGTTTGCTCTTTCCTTAATAACTTGAACAAAGGTTCATAGGTCGCAGTAAGATGAGATATGAACCTTGAAATGTAGTTCAATCTACCTAAGAACCCCCGAACTTCTTTTTCAGTCTTTGGTGCAGGCATCTCTTGAATGGCTTTGACTTTGTCAGGGTCAACTTCAATTCCGTTTTCACTTACAATAAATCCCAGCAGCTTACCGGACCGCACCCCGAATGTGCATTTGTTGGGGTTTAACTTCAGCTGATACTTCCTCAGACGTTTGAATAGCTTCAGCAGATTCACCAAATGGTCTTTTTCTTTGAGGGACTTGGCAATCATGTCATCCACATAACATTCAATTTCTTTGTGGATCATGTCATGGAATAATGTTACCATAGCCCGTTGATAAGTGGCACCAGCATTCTTCAGTCCGAATGGCATTACCTTATAACAGAATGTGCCCCAGGGTGTAATGACAGTTGTCTTCTCCATGTCTTCAGGTGACATCTTGATCTGATTATATCCTGAAAATCCATCCATGAAGGAGAACACCGAGAACTGAGCCATATTGTCGACCAATACATCAATGTGAGGTAATGGGAAGTCATCTTTCGGGCTGGCTCTATTCAGATCCCGGTAATCCACACACATCCTTACTTTGCCATCCTTCTTAGGTACAGGTACAATGTTAGCAACCCACGGCGGGTAACTAGTTACAGCAAGGAAACCGGCATCCCACTGTTTTTGTACCTCTTCTTTAATCTTCATTGCCATATCCGGACGAGTACGGCGTAGCTTCTGTTTTACTGGAGGACAGTCTTCTTTTAGTGGCAGCTTGTGCATAACAATGTTGGTATCCAGACCTGGCATATCTTGATAAGACCAAGCAAAGACATCAATGTACTCTCGCAACATGTCAATAAGTTGTTGCTCCACTGAATCTTGCAGGCGGGTCCCGATCTTCACTTCTTTCAAGTCTTCTTCGGTACCAAGATAAACTGTCTCAACTTCCTCCTGATGAGGAGTGATAACCTTCTCCTCTTGCCTTAACAATCTGGCTAGCTCTTCGGGTAGCTCATAATCTTCTTCAACCCCTTCATCGGCTTGATTAATCGGATTGTCAAAGTCATAGCAGTGTCGTTGTCGGTGCAGTCTGGAGGGCACTCTCTGCAAGGGTTTAGATTGGTTCATTTTAGTGATCAGTTTTATCTTGTTTAGAAAAAGTGAAAATGAAGTTTATTATTTTGAAAACATTGCCATTTTATTTTTGTACAAAAAAATGAAAAATGAAAAACAGTGAGCGGGAAAATAGAGACTCATTTTCAAAAGATCTCCTAATATTCGTTAATTTATCATTTGCACAAAATACAAGATGGCCCGATTACAAAATGAGTCCTGACACCTTGGGAAAGATGCAGGACTTGATGCATGTTTAAAGATAGGAAATAATAATTACTCTACAGGAATAACTCTTATAATTTCCTGGGAAGAACAGTTTGAGACTTGGTTCCCCGGGGTCCTTGGACGTATCCAGTTTTCCAGGTTGCGTTCGTCTTCTTCCTCGTATTCCAGACTATTCACAACATCCGGGGTTAGCATTCCGCCACTGACAAACTTGGGCTCTGTTGCAGCCTCTGGTTGATCTTGACGAGTTGGTTTGTAACCCAACCTGAATCTGTCTTCTTTCTTTTCAACTGGCACCAACTTGCCCCAGCTTTGAGCGGTACCCTCCTCAACAACCTTCTGGGCCTGTTGATATGAAGTGATGGAAGTTCCAGATACAACAGTTGCTTCATTAATGTTAAGGGCCTCAAACCCTCGACTCATAGTCTCATGGATCTCCCCATCCATCTCTATATACTTGTAAGTAGCCAGCTGGCTAAGAAAATGTCTTCCTCCCTGCAGATTGTGATGATCTGGCCTTCCCACTCAAATTTTAACTTCTGGTGAAGGGTAGATGTAACAGCGCCAGCAGCGTGAATCCAGGGTCTACCCAACAAATAGCTGTAGGCCGGCTGTATGTCCATCACGAAGAAGGTAGTTTTAAAGATCTGCGGGCCAAACATTACAGGTAGATCAATCTCTCCAAGCACTGATCTCTTAGAGCCATCAAATGCTCTCACCACCAAGTTACTTGGACGTAATTCTAAACCATCGTACTCTAGCTTCACCAAGGCTTTCTTTGGGAGGACATTGAGCGAAGACCCAATGTCCACCAGCACATGAGAAAGAACAACACCTTTGCATTCTAAGGTGATATGTAAAGCCTTGTTATGGTTGCGTCCCTCCGTCGTTAAATCAGCATTTGTGAAGCCCAATCCATGACTGGTGTTAACATTTGCCACCACTGTTTCCAACTGATTAACCGTAATCTCTTCCGGCACATATGCTGCGTGCAGGACCTTCAACAATGCATTCCTATGGGCTTCGGAACACATTAACAATGATAATATAGAGATTTTGGAGGGTGTCTGATGAAGCTGGTCCACCACTTTGTAATCACTCTTTTTGATTATTCTCATGAACTCGTCCACTTCTTGTTCAAAAGACGTCTTCGGAGTTTCTTTAACAGCGGGCTCTTCAAGCACCACATTCTTCTCTTTTGCCTTAGCAGCAGCTTCTGCTTCAGCATTGGGCCTTGGTGTTTGTGAGGCAAAAAGGCGTCCGCTTCTGGTGAAGCCTCCGCCTCCCCCAACATTGTCAACTTATGGTGAAGAGGTTGATGACCCTAGAGTGATTTTCTTCCCGTCGCAGTAGAGATCAAAGTCGTAGCTCCAATGTATGGTATTACTGCTTTCATAAGGAACAAGTCCAGGCACCGTAATAGTGACCGAACTGATTGCTGCAGCGGAAGGAACTGTGATGGTATGCGGGTCGTAGTAGATTGTGACGGGAGATCTAACAGGAGGTGTTGCAGTTTATTGTTGGAAATTCTTGTTGGGATTAACATTTGCCGGGTCATAATAGATCATGACCGTTGAGACATCTTCATTAGTGTTTGCTGGTGTTGTAGGTGTTTCCGTTGATAAGATGGGTGCTAATGTTGTAGAAGAAAACGTTGTTGAACTCTGATCTGTTGAAATAATGGATGGAGTGATTGCCGGAGTTGTGGATGCATCAGTGGGGATGATAGTTGTTGCTGTTGTAGGAGGATCTGTTGTTGCTAAAGAAAGAGTTTTTGATGTTGAGGGAAATGTTGTGATAATCTGTAAAATTCCACTTCTGATGAGGCCATCTATGCCAAGCCTTAGCTTCTCACAACCATTAATAGTAGTCTTGCACAATTCACAGCAGGCTTCACAGCCCGGGAACATCTGTCATCTTAAAAGTTGAGCTTTGACTTCTGCCAACGGTGTTTGAATCTGTGCCACATTGTCAATCAGTGCAGATGGTTGATCTTCCTCTATGGCATTAATCCTGGGCCCACCATGATTAGGCATAGGATTTCTGTTAACATTCGGAGGAGGTGCGAAATTGAGAGCTTTGGAATCGACCAGATCTTGAACCTTCATTTGTAAGGCTCTACACTTCTCGGTATTGTGACCGGGTGCATTGGAGTGAAAGGCACACCTCGCATTAGCATCATAATTCTTCGGGAGATTGAGGGGATCTGGTGGAGCCAACGTCCTTAACTCAACCAGGTTAAGCTTCAGGAGTTGTGGCAATAGAGCGACATAAAGCATAAGGATAGGGTCAATCACCCTATTTGCCTGTGATGGCCTTTGTTGAAAGGGGCGCTGCTGTTGGTTGTTGTTGTTATTGTTGTACGTTCTTTGTTGCGGAAAATGGGATTGTTGCTGATAGTGATGTTGTTGTTGTGGAACTGGAGCCGGGATGGTAACAACTGCTATGGATCTGTGAGAATACTGGGGTCTGCCCCTGCCTGCATGGATAGCATTTGTTTCACCTGCCCTTCGGGATCCTGAAAAAGGTTTTCTGGGGTTGTTGGAGGAACTTGCACCATTATCAGAGATTTTGCCCATCTTCAAAAGACTCTCAATTCTCTCACCAGCTATAACTACATCGGCAAAACTGGTAGAAGAGAAAGCAACAAGTCTATCAATATAAGTTCCCTGCAAGGTGTTCATAAAGATGTCAGCCATCTCTCGTTTAGACATGGGTGGATGAACAACAACAACAAGCTTTCTCCACCTCTGAGCATAATCCCGAAAGCTTTCCCTTAAAGACTGAGACATGCCCATTAGAAGAGTTCTATTGGGAGCCATGTTTAAGTTGTACTGGTATTGCCGGATGAAAGCGTCGACCAAGTCTTTCCAACATCTTATAGTGGCCCTTGTCAGATGCGAATACCATTCTCTTGATGCTCCAGTCAGGCTGTCCTTAAAATAGAACATCCATAACTTCTCATCCATGGTATAAGCCTTGAGTCTCCCTAAGAAGGATTGCAGATGAATACGTGGGCAGGAGGTACCATTATATTTCTCAAAGCAAAGGGGTTTGAATTTGTGGAGAATCCTCACCCCATCTACCAGCCCCATATCCATTACGTCAAAGCCTAAAGAATTCTGGGATTCCAAAGACCTCAGCTTTTCAGCAATCTCATCCAGTCTTCTGTCATACACCTCATCCCCAACCCCAATTACTGTGAACTGCTCCTCCTGAGGATCTTCTTGCAAGATCCTGCCTGCAGCAGTGTTTCCTTGAATGTTTCTTGGGATATTAACATCTGGGTTCAAGTGGGGCCCAAACTCTGGTGGGTCAATACGAGGCTGCCCTCGTTCATTATTGCTGGTTCCTCCTGTTCCAGGGTGGGGTTCTTCAGGTGTTTGTCTTTCCACCAGCTCTCTCAGCCTTTCTTGGCTCTGGGCTAAACCAGTCATCACAGCCATAAACTGGGTCATTTGGTTTCTCATCTCGACCCTTTCGTTTACCATCTGATTTCTTACTTCATTCAGGTCCTGCTGTACCCGATCCATCTGAATGCCTGGAAGGTTGTTTCGCGTTGGGTACCGGTGTGTGCGGTTGACAGGGAACACTCTGCGACGAGCAATGTTTCCTGAAACCACAACAAAGTGAGAAACAAAATAACAAACCAAAATCCTACAAAACAAAGGAAAATGTTAGTATGCAATGCAATATGCTTATTTATTTTCCAAGGTATCCAGTTTGGTTCTTGGTTTTGACCTTTCCAGACCCCGAGGAGATGCTTGATGATGTTGAGAGAAAGCCCACCAAAATAAAACAAACTGATATATTACAAATGAAATACGTAGTCTGTTTACAAAACATGCCCATGGTGGGTCAAAAATACAACAATCAAAAGAAAAAGTACATCAAAAGAAAAGAAATACAAGCAAAGAGGAATCAGACATCCAATCCATAGTCATCTTCCCCGACTTCCTTCAGGAGTGCCTCAGTCACCGGACCAACTGTGTGCTCTGTAATGGTCCTAATGAGGAGGTTCCTGGTAGCAATGGCATTAGTCAGCTTCTTATGCCTGTCCTGATCCTTTGATCTCTTTAACCCCGTCAGGAGTTTCAATTCTGATATCTCTTTCTGAGCTGCCAACAAAGCTTCCTGCTGCTTCTTCTCATTGGCCTCCAGCTGCTCAATCTTGGCTTGAGTCCTCTAGTCTTCTTGTGCACAGGCTTTGGTGATCCTGATCCACCTAGCCTAGCTTTCTTCCAGGTAAGGCTCAGCCCTAGCTTTCTGAATCTTGGCCTCCTTGCAGGCATTCTTCAAAACTAGCTCTCCTGCTCTTGCTTTCCTTATGTAGTCATCTGTCCTTTCAATCTTGGTCAGGTGCTCTGATTCTTTCCAATCTTTCAATGTCCAGAAGACTGTCGTTTCATTCCCAAAGAGTCTTCTCCAGGGCCTCAGATAGCTGATTATTCCTTTCTTTCAGCTTTTCAAATTCCTCCAGGCCAACAGTTGCTGCAGGCTGTACTGTAAAAGGTCCAGGTGTGTCTTCCAAGGTGAAAGGCATCCTGGTAATCTGAGCTCTAGTACGGGACCAGTCTGAGTACTGAGCTGAAGCAATATTGTTACACCTTCCAAGGATGGTTGTCCCTTTTGTCTGAATGTTGTCCCAAGCCCAGGCAGCTTGTCTGACAACAGCTGAATTAGGTTACACTTCACAGTATAGGGTCTCAGCTAAATCCTGCCCTCTGGGAGGGTGAACCAAGGCATATCCCAATTGTCTCTTAAACAGGAAAGGGTTGTAATTGATACAACCTTTTACTCCTATTAGAGGCACATTAGGGTATTGCCCACAGCTGGTAATAATATCCTTGCCTTTGGTGCTCTGGGTGCACCATCTGATATCATCTGATGTTAAGGCAATGAATCTCTTGGCCCAATTCTTTTGCTGGTGTGGGTTCAAGAAAGCATCTGATTTAGGCAGGTGTCTGAGCAACCAATAGTAAAAGAAAGGAGCACAACATCTGACCAACTTTTCCCTTTGCTTTTCATTTCTCTGATGAATGGAGTAGTAAAAATCTCACAGCAATGTAGGCACTGGGTTCCTTAGCAAGAACAAGTGGATGGCATTCTTACTCACAAATTTAGGCTCATCTGCAAACAATATAGCTCCATATATGCTGAGGGATAAAAGTGCATAGACTGCCCTCCATTCTCCCACTACAGCCTTCAGGATGGCTTGAGAAATCAAGAAGTCCAGATGTAAACCAGGAATCCCAGCTTTTGTTGTCATGTTTTTCTCAATGAAGGCAGGCTCCAAATGCAATGCCCTTGCTATCTCATCACTTATGGGAGCAGTCATCTCTGGGTTGAAGGGGATCCCTCCTCTGATAGGCACTCCAATCAATAAGGAAAACTCTTCCAACAGAGGCCCCATCTGGAAATCAGGAAAGGTGAAGCATCTAAGTGGAGGGTCATAAAATTGCAAGCATGTGTGGATCATGCTCCTCTGAGAAGAATCAAGGTCTATAACCATGTCCAAAATACCCCCATATTTCTCTCTAAACAGTGGGATATGGTCAGGTGTGATAAGTGACTGGACCTGCCTGATACCAGTCAAGGACGACTCAAAGAAGTGATAAGATATGTTGCTTTTCCTTGGAACATCCATGAGTGCTGATGAAGAAGCTGAAGACAAAATTTGATGAAGATCACAGACTGAGAAGCTGAAGGTGAGTCTCTGGTAGACTGATGCAGGTGCTGAGGGAGATAACTGAAGCAGATGCTGTAGAAGATGACTGAAGCAGATAAACAAATGATATATAGCCTGAAAAACAAATAAACAAATGTTAAATGATGCAATGATGATATATGCAAATGATATGCAAGGGTTTGTGATTAAGAGCTGGATCTGATTATCTGTCTTGGTATAAGGTCCATGTGCGTTCAAAGGTTCGGATGGAGGCTCAGAAATCCAGTAACTAGGGTGGGGGACTCAAATAAAGAGTCACATGTCCAAGGCTAATCACAAGAACTGTCCAAAGTGAAGTATTCTTAAACAATGCAATAACAGGGTATAATGTGGCCAAAGGGTTCCTGCAAACCTGTAAACAACCCAACCCCATCACATGTAATGTTCTAGAACAAAGATCCTCAGACTTGGATCAGTTATGAGAAGTGTAAACACTTCTAACTCGGAGGTACAATGTTTACAATAGCCATAAAAGATCCTCCTCTAATTCTCCCCAGATTCTGAAGGTCAAAATAAAGGTCATCCAGACTTAGCAGGCTTCTCAGATAGCCCTAGCACTACAGGAAATCTGTAGCATAGAGTTCTCAAGAAGAAACCCACATCTGAACCGTGTTTCATATTCCCGCACCAGACCGAAATGGAATGGGAAAGAACATGAACCACTCTAGCCTAGGTGTCACTCAGGTCCCAGGTGTAGGACCTTGATCACTCAGTGAAACCCCACCCACCAAAGAAAACCAGATCCAACACAATGATAATGTCAGTATGAAATATGCATAAGACTGTAAAAGAAAGCAATAAATAAAGTTGTACATAAAACAATAAATAAAGCAAATAAACACAATTAGCACATAACACCCCCGTAAACACAAACCAAACAAGCGCTAGAAGGAACCCACAAAAAGAACCAGAAGCCCTGGTTGCAGTAGGTAACCCAGCAGAGTCGCCATGCTGTCGCTCCCACCAAATGACACAGGGCCAAAAGGGGTACAGACACGAACGGTCGGCGAAGGAGAGAACATGAAGATGAATTGAAAAGAGTCGCCAGATAGGCATTTTTATCCCGAAGGAAAGGTAATGCTGCATAAACCTAGAAAAGATGGATAAGACGGTTGCGAACCAGAGAAACTGAGAAAGGGGGTTGGTTACAACCTAAGAAGGTATTAGCACCCAGATTGTCTGTCGTACTCGACGGGATCCACGCTTGAAAGTTTATTCTTAATGGGGTAGTGTCAGTGCTATTCTGTGTGCAAAAGCTGGAAAAGAATACAAGTGTTAGTGCAAAAGAAGTGTGAAGTGAATAAAAGGAGTGTCAGTGCTAGAAAAGAGTACAGTGCTCAAAACAATGAGGCTTAAAGAATAAAGCTGGAAGAGGGGGAATATACATAGAATTTTTGTTCGATAACCGTTAAGTTATGCCTACGTATCCTCTCGTGCAATGAGGAAGTCAGAACACCGTAGTTCGACTCAAAGAGACTGGAAGATAAATTGACTGTGAACTGCTTGCTTGTCAATGCTTAAGTGTATGACCTGTCTGGCTCAGGTGCTAACTGTCTTGCATTAGACGGAAGAAGCGAGTTCTCGTTTGTGAGTGAAGATGATGAGAAAAGTATCCCGAAGAAGACGATTATTGTGTTTTTTTTTTGTATTTTTAATCTTTTATTTCCTTTTGGAGTTTGTAATAAGATAATGAGCTTAAGTCTAAACCAAGGGTTAATAAACTCATCACATCTTCCCTATGATTAGGGGTAATGAGAATAGCTTAAGTTTGAAGTAAGCACCTCACACTTAATCACCATGATGTAGGATTAAGATCATTAACCTACTTGTGATTATTTAGATGTTTTTAGAGTTTTTGTTTAGTGTTAAGTAATGAGTTTAAGCCATAATCAAGAGGATTTAATGGACCCATTACACCATCCTAATAGAAGGATAATAGATGAGAACATTTAAGCTGAGGAAGGCTCCTCAACTTAATCCATGATTAGGGATTAACCTCATGACAAAACAAAGCCTTTATTAAAGTATATTTTAGTTAATGATAATATTAAGAGGTGGATTTTATGGTTTGTAAGACAACTTGAGGGGGACTTGTCCATTAACACTAGGGTTAGTCCTTCTTAACCAATTAAGGAAGAATTAGAACCCTAATGCAAGGCCCAAGTTACAAGCTTGGTGTCTTAGTGATTATTAGATGAATTGATTAAAGGATTTAAACACATTAAGGGTTTAACACTTAGGATTAAAGTTATACACTCCATCCTAAGAGAAGGATGCAAGCATAACCTTAATCACAAAGCCTTAAAACCTTAAGGATTTAGTCCCTGATTATGAGATGAGAAGAGAAGACACAAAAGATGACACAAAGGTAAAACTAATGGGGGACTAATCAAACCATAATTATGATCATGCTTGGGTGTTCCTAGGGTTTATGAGGCTTGAAAGAGATCTTCAAGAAGAGCCACCAAGGAAGAAACAAGATGAAAGGAGGAGAAGCAGAAGAAACAAGCTAACTTACTTCACTTAAGAAGATAAGTCACTTGAAGAAAGAAAGTGAAGAAGGAACATGAATGAGCAAGCTCACTCTAAGGAAAATACAAAATGCAGCAAAGATGCATAAAAGAAGAGATGAGAAGAGAAGTGAGAAGTGAAGGCAAATTCACTTCTCAAAGTACTTACCACCTGAAAAGTTAGCATAAAGAAATGAAATGAAATGAAAATGAAATGAATGCAAAGATGCAAACCAAAAACAGAAGCATGTTCATGATGTAAATGATGCTATGAGATGATGCAAATGTATGATAAGAGTTGTGAATGATCATACAAGTAATGATAATGCAAATGAAGCATGAAAGGAGCATGAAAGTTCATGAAAGCAACATGAAATGAAATGAATGCATAACATGGAAAATGGATGAAGAAATGATCAAGCATGATTCTAATGTGTCCTAGGATGTCTTATGTGTCATGTGAATGTATAAAATGTCATGGCAAGTTCTTATATGAATGCTTATGCAAGATGTATGCAAAGGAAGATGAGAAATTAGGGTTTTCATGCAACATGAGATGCAAAACTTAAAAACAGAAGCAAATGACAAGATAAAAAATTGAAAATGCAATCAAAAGAACCATAACCCCATATGATTTCATACCCCAAAGGAGGAGACCTAACTCTTAACCTAATGAAAGATATGATTTTTCTAAGTTATCTAGGGTTTTAAGGTACCTAAAGGGAAAAAATGCCAATCAATTCAAAAAGGCAGAAGAAATTCATGACAAAATTATGCTAGAAAACAAATTTAAAATGAAGATCAATGCAAAAAGAATCATTGTCAAAAATGGTTCAAAACCAAAAATAAATTTGTGTGGATGGTATGACAATGTCTCTAAATGTTTAAAGATGCAATATGAAATTTTTGGGATTTTTTAGAAACCTAAATGATATTTTAATTAATTAATTTTCATTAATCAATTAAAATAAACATTTAAATGTCTAAAAAATGATTTTTTAATGTGAAAAATAAAAGTAAAAATATTTTTGGGTTAAGAAAATTATTTGAAATCAAAATGCAAAATAAAAATATTTTTGGAAATTTCTAGCTATTTTAAATAAAATGTGCAAAATAAATGAGAAAAAATGAAATAAAAATTAAAATAAACTGAAGTATGCGCATCTGATGGCTCACAATGATTCTGGGGATTTCCTGGTTGACCACACGCCACATCTAATGGTCTATGTTCAAACTTACTTAATCTTGTTTAATTAATTAAATAAATCACATTAAATGTTAATGACAAGATCTGGACCACACAACGCACGTGGGAAACCTAAATCCAACGACCTGCATTCAAAATTTGCCCTAACCCTAATTAAACAAATTAATGACTTTTAGGTCACCGGAGAAGAGCTCCGGTCGTCTTCTCCGGTGACACCCCCGCCGGAAAGTTTTCAACTTCTTCCCTAGGTCTTTTCTGGAGCTCTAAAGCTCCAGATTCACTCCTCCCACTCCCCTGAACCCAAATCCACCCTCAAACCTCATTTCTTTTCACTCAAACTCAAGATTCGAAGAGAAACATAAACATGGCAAAAATTTCAGACAATCAATACACACTCATTTCTCAACCATTTTCAAAATTTCCAAGTTCATTGTGATCAGTGAAGCATGCTTAATCATTTTATAACATAAAAGAGAAGTTCTGGAAAAATTAATTCGAATGGCTACCGGAGATGGAGCTTTCTGGCTACTTCCTTGGTGCAAAATGCCTCTAATGACCTCCCTGAAGAAGTTGCAATGCTTGGAAAGCTTTGAGGATGGCTGGTTTGTGAGATTGCACCTCAACTGGATGAAAATCGTATTTTGCTTATGGTGTGTTCTTGGCTGTTTTTATGGGTGGTTTATGATCAGTGAGTGATTTAGAAATGAATGGTGGTGTTTGTTTGAAGATTGAGTGGCTGAGTTATGAATTTCGAAAGCTTTTGCAAGAGGGAGTGTTTTTGTGAACTTGGTGATTCTTAGGGTTCAGCTTGTGTTCTTGTGTGTTATGACCAACATTTGGTCCACATATCAACTTGTGATAGGTCTGTGGAGTAGTTGTGCCCTATTGTGATTGGTATGGCCCTTCTTGCAAAAAGTCACCAACTTGTGTACTTCAAGGAAGTCCACAAATCCATTCTTGAGGCAATTCAACATGTGGGAAGTAAGTTATGGGGTGTTTTGCAATTATGTGAAGTTTTGGCCCCTTTGAGAAATCTTGAGGTTCAAGGCATGTGATCTTGCAATTCCTTGGGCAATTCTGACCTAGAAGCAATGTACTATGATGTTATGATGTATTGAAGTGTGTTTGAAGTCACAAAAAGCCTTGGCAAGTGGTTTTGCAAAGAATCCCTTTAAGTGCATTCTTGAAATTTATGGGATTTTTGCCAACTTTGACAAGCCATATCTTGAGTTACAAAATGAATTAGATCTTGTTCTTGTACATTTTGAAAATGGAATGATCCAATCTACAATTTTTATGACCAACAATTTTTCATTTGAAGCATTTTTGGTTGAGAAAGAGGAGGTTGAAATACTTTCCTAAAATGGAAAGCTTATATTACAAGTCATTTCCATTTTTGGCAACTTTTGGTATAACTCACTTTTCTTCAATTTTTTGAACTTCTAAGCAATTCAATGATCAAATAAAGATCATATAACTTCAATTTGATGAAAAATCCACTTTGGTTCCATGTTGGGGGCCTCAGATGCCCTGATTTTGCTCTGACTTGCTCAGGAAGTTACCCAATGATCAGATGACTTCCACAATGAATTTCTTCATCAAACTTGGTACACATGATCCTTATAACATATTGAGACCATTAGAAACAAGAATGACCAAAAAATTTGGAGTTATGGCCTCTGAAACCAAAACCCTAATTTTAGGACATCTGTGTAGTTAAACCCTAGCTCTGCTTCCATGCTTTGCCAACTCTTGTGATTCTTTGACTTCCTTGACCTTTGGAGGATAAACTATGATGATTGAAAATATATGGACCCTCTTGAGATGATTGAAGACCTTTGGAGTGGCTTAGATGAATCTTGTATGGCTCAGATCACAAACCCTAGATGCAGATGAATTTGACCTAATGCAGTGAAGCAAAAAATGCAATATGATATGATATGCTTGAACAAATGCAAATATGAAAGATCACAAGCCATGGTGTGAACTTAGTGAGGGAAAATTTAGGGTGTTTACACCTTGATAAGAAGATTCCTATATTGATAGGAGTTCAATCCTTTGTCTCAATCTTAAGTGCAACAACCAGGTAGATTACCTTTGAATGAGAGAGTTCTAGTCACAAGAAAAACCTTGATCCTATGCCTTAAGCACCAATTAAATGCATGATTATGAAATTAATGACCTAATAGAGAATGCAGATTAATGCAAATCATAAAGCCAATTTAGGTTATAAATAAGAAGGAAAATTTTGGGGTATTACAATTTGGATCTGCTTAGTCCAATGAAAGAGAGTGCTTTGGGAGATGGACATCCTTGTATGTTTTTTGTTGTGCAAAATAAAGTGTTATTGATAAGGTTCTTCTCTAGTACCTGAAAGTGGTCAAGGTTATACTTGTAGAAGCATATGATAGAAAGTTTCTTTCCAAGAAATTTGTCTAGTATGAGGATGCTGGTAAAGATGAAGATGATGTCATCACCAACTTGATGAATATGTCCTAGATCAATTTATTTATGATCTAAGCGCAAAAGATAAGTTCCAATATCATCTATATGATCATGTGTTATAATCCCTATTGGCGGATTTTTAAAGGAAGATCAACCAGATTCTGTATGAAGGTCGAATAAAATGTCTAGGAAATTTTCTTAGAGATCTTGAAGATTCTTCCAATCAAAAGAAGCCAAGTCAATGTGATTTTGCTTGTGGTGGTTGATCATCATGAGAATTGCTTTTGAAGATTGATTGATGTCTCTAATGAACAAAATATAGGTTGTTTACTCAAACTTGATATCATAATCAAGTCTATGAGAACATGGAACTCTTGTTATGTTAAGATGATGTAGTTATTCCAGGTGGTATGTTGACTTGAAGTCTAAAGGATTAATGCTTCAAGACAATATCAGGCATATTTGATTGATGATAACCAGATGTTTCAACATCAGGTTGAACATTCGGGTGTTCTCTCTGAAGGTGATGAGTGTAATGAAGTTATATCATCTTGGGAGAAATTGACTCTCATTTGTGTAGAGGATTATAAGAGTCTATCTTAACTTGTGAAAATCATTCAATAGTCAATAATCAAATGAATTATCAAGTGTTTGGTATTTTCATTTTCTCTTTGACGTCTCATCAAAGATGTTTCATATGGGGATCCTAAAACACTATCTGGAGTAAGGAGGAGTTAGAACTGGAAGTTCTAGTCTTATTGGTGGACTAAAGGATCATAGTTCTTGAGGGAACTCTGATTGATCACTTTTTAAGGAGTCATGTCAAATAAACATAGTTATTAGTATAGGTTCAAGGGAGGTCTTGCTCAAGTATAGGTCCAAGACATTTGTGTCATCACATGTTCGGAACATGTGTTCTTGCAAGTGACGAGTTACTTTGCTTATGGAGATTGGTGATACAAAATAGAAGTCTGTAGGACTAAGGTGAAGCAGATTTTCCTATGAAGTCTATCTATACCTTGATCTGGTGTCTACCAGAGGGAATCTCCTCTTTAGGTGTAATATTAGATTGGATGTATGAACATTATGCTTCAGAAGGTGTATGAGAGTTTAATTTCCTCAGGGTGTCTTACCTTCAATGATGGTCTTCTATCTGCTCTTGGAGGGTGAGTCTTTGAAGCCATGATCTGTTGTGATATGTTTGTGATTCCTTTCATATGGATGTGTTTGGAGTAATATGCAAAAAATGTAATACCAAATGAAATTAATTAATGCTCTGGATAATATTAATTAAGATTAATAGGGTTCCGGTGTGCTCAGAGAGTTTTCAACTTAAATAATTATAGTAACCAATGAACTCAAATTAAATATTAATATTATCTGACTAAGAGGTTTTATTAATTAAGTGGCTCACAGACAATTTTGGATACCCTCAATTTGGACTTATTAGTTAGTTTTACTAAATAATAGTATATGATATGTTTTCTTTCTTTTTCTTCACATTTTCCAAACCTAGCTTTTGTGAGAGGAATAGGAAAGAAGGGAGAGAAAAAGAAGGAAAGGAAAAAGCTTGAAGAAGAAGCTCTTGGATCATCAACTCCAATCTTCATCATTTTCATCTCATAATCTTCATCACCTTCTTTGTAGAGGTGGATCTAGTTAGTACTTTTGTTTTAGAAGTTTTTCTTGAGTTTTAGAGTTATAGGTCAATAATGAAAAATCTTGTTAATCGATGAATTTAACGGATGAAATGCTTTATAAATTGTGTAGCATGATCACTATCTGTGTAGAATCATATGTTGATAATTTTTATAGCATTTGATTGTGTTTGGACTGAGTTTGGGAGGCTTATCTATCCATTAAAACCAATATTTTTGCTTATGCGTCTAGAGTAACCGGTTACCCTCTAGGTAGTAACCGGTTACCCTCTAGGTAGTAACCAGTTACCCTTTGAAAATTTGGGATGTTGTGTTGAAAATGAACTAAGTAACTGGTTACCCTATGGGTAGTAACCGGTTATAGAAATGTGCATGGAAACACCATTTTGCTTATGTTTCCGAAGTAACCGGTTACCTTCTGAGTATTAATCGTTTACCACTATTATGTCTTTGAAAATACTTTAGAAATTCATATCTTTTGACTCGGGTGTCCGATCGAAGCGTTCTTTATGATATTTGATTGAATTTATAGTTATGTAATTGTGATATGTCATATGAGTATGCATGCTATCCAATAATAATCATAAGACAACTTAATAAAAAGGAGTTAAGTAGAGTGAGGAAACATTACCACATATCAATAGTAGAACCTAGTATGTGACTAGGAATTTGATAAGAACTAGATGGCGATATTCGGACGTTCGATACCTAGATGTTTATCTTAGTCGAGTAATGGTATTGTGGTAAGGAACACTATATGGAACATGTGTGTGAACCCATTGGGTGTTTTATTTGTGAAAAGGCGAATGTGGCCTTGTGATTGGTATGTGCAATCACGTTTGTGTTGAAATCAGGTAATCGAAATCTTTTTCCCTGAGATGTTATTTCATGAACCCGGGGTTTCTCTGAAATGTATGCATAATTACTTGACAGGTTGTATTCCTGCGTTTATTACAAATGAAACCTACAGGTAGAGGCTTGTGATGGTTAACAGGCCATGGAAAGTGAATATTCTAGGTTAACAGGCTTAGGATCCATCCATTTCGTATGTCATGAAAGTTACAAAGATCCATGACTCATTCCGACTCTTTGACGTAGGAGAGGACGGGAATAGGGGATGCCTTCATTTGGTTTTAGGATTAGTGATAAATGTCGAGTTAGTGAACTCAAAGCATGTTTCCATATGAGTGTGAGATTGTGAACTCAAAGTCTAGGCTTTCCCTCGACTTGAGTAGGATTTTCTTTTAGAACCTTGTATAGCCGAGAGAATCCATAAGATAGAGAACTCACTGAGATGTGGATATCTCACCCCACTATTGTTGTTGCTTTTCAGGTTTTATTTGCAGGTTTTATTTACAATTGGAGCTATGCTCGAGATGTTTCAAGAGAAGCATAAACTTAGTTTTTCTGATGTGTATTATCTTTGCACAATGAAGGATATTGTATTTGATCTTTGTATTTTTTTTGTTTTAGTATGATTTCCATGTCTTGTACCAAACTTTTGTTTTATATTTTAGTATTGGTCAAGAATGTGAATTATGCTATTAGGCACTTATGATGGTGTCAGTACCAAATTAACACTTGTATGATATTATTCTAGATATATAGTATATGAGGTGTTTCAAATAGAATCAATGTTAATGATTCAATTCAACAGGGGAGACTGGTCTTTTATCAGATGTTGAAACATCATCTTTATGGGAGAGAGTATGGATTTCATTCTTTGGAGATTTTTATTCATCATATTGGGGAGACATTGGGCAAGATAGTTGTGTGATTGTTTGTAATGAATGTTGTCATGGTGAAGAGTTCTCTTGTGCCATCATTTTTTAGTGAGTGAAAAGGAAGGGTATCAGATTGTGTGATCTGATTTCTGGTATGATGGTTGGTTCAGACGGATCCATGTGAAGGAAGCAGGCAGAAGATTTGTCTCTTATTCTCATTGATAATGTGGTTGATGTCTAATCAAGTGTGAATGAATTCTTTAATAACAACAGAATTAATAAATAATGTTTGTTTCTTTGAAGTTTATGAGAAGTCCAACGTTGTTTGCATTTATTCTCAATAAACAAGGTTGTATATGGCTGCAAGATTCAAGATGAATTTGTACAAAATGTGGATATGTTTAGGAGGAGTATGCTTCATTGTACTATTAGTTCTTCATCCAAGTTTATTGATGGAGAAAAATGGACTTTAAAATGGAACACCAATTGTTTGATGAAATAAGAGGCATCTGGCTCGCCCATGACTTGGTTATCCAACCAATTTGCCTTGGTTTTACTCTACTTTGATTGATCATAACTCCTTTAATTTTGGTCCAATGGAAATGTTCTTGCTATGGATTTGAAACTTAGGATGTAAAATTTTGATAGGAATCCCTAGCCATTAAGTATGAAACATTTATCATGAATAAATAATGCTTGGAATCTGACCCCTCAAATGGTAAAACTTTCCATTTTAAGTAAACCATAAGTTTCTATTTTGGGCAGGTTTGTGATTTCTTGATTTTTCTATTAATAACTTGAATTTTCTTGATCAAATCTTAATCATTGGAAATATTTAACTTGTGGACCATGAATTTGACCTCAAAAAATAAGGAGTTGGCTTTTTCCTCTGCACAACTGACTTTTTCCCCATTTCTTGATTCTCAAGCAACTAGCCAATTGGATACCTTCTGAAATGATCCAAAGGGAAAAATTCCATCCTTAGATGATTGATAGCATATAGAAACCCTTGAGATCAAGTTTGCACCAAAGTTTCATCAGAAGAATTCTTGAATCACAAACCCTAATTTTTGGACTGTTTTTGCTACAAGGTGATGCACTGTTCCATCTTCTTGATAAATTATCATCTTCAAGTGATTTGAGGGATCAAATAAGGTGATAGAGGATGTAAGAGAACCTTGAGAATTGTTGGAATATACTTGACTCTTGTTCTCTTGCTTTGGATGATCAAAACTTTGGAAATTACCTGATCACATACCCTATGCTTCAACCAATGATGTATGTTTTAGTTTGTATGACTTGAATGTAATGAAATGCATGAAAGTATATGCTAAATGATATGAAAAATGAGAGGGAAAATTTTGGGGTATTAGAACGGTACACCTAGCTTCTCTTCTTGGATGAAGATTATAGAGGGAGAAGTCTAACCAAGTCCTAGCGGTAGGAAGAAGAGAGAAAGGACTGGTTGGTCCAGAGACTTGAATAGAATCAACATGAACAACCTTTAGCTCTTTAATGAGCTTGATGTCTGTCTGAAAGTCCTTAAATGTTATTCCAAAAGCAGAACAATTGATTGCTTCAACAATGGATGATGGAGTGATCTTAAGAGGAACACCAAAGACCTTAGAGCAAATGGATTTTCCTTTGTTTCCAATGAATGCATATTTCCAAATTTTTTTTACAAGATTTGTAAGAATGGATCCATTCATAGTATCAAAGTAACTCGTCCAAGCCTGAACATCCATGTTCTTACGGATTTTTATCCCATCTTTCCTCAGGTCATCAAGCACGAGTAGTTTTTCTGGAATAAGCTCTAGAAGAGATCTTCTCCAAGGCAGGTTTTTTAAGGCATGTTGAGAAAATACTTTGTATAATTTTATCGAATGACTAGATACAAAGACTCAGGAACGAGAAGAGAAGGAGAAGCGGTTCGATATTTAAATAAAATTCTGCACGACTCAATTAATATCTCCGGGGCAGGTTATGATTACCTAGGGAGAATTAATGACTGACTTGACTCGGAAAAGAAGGTGAGTGGTCTACATTTATGGCGAATATCAAGCAATAAGATGAATGGCAGTTTTACTATAAATAACACGAAAGGAAAACTGCTTATTTTCTTAATTAGTTAAGTCTTGATATATGTTTTTATCATGAATGCATATAAGAAGGAATGCGTAAGGATCTTGAGATACCGTATGAAATCCAATGTGTCATAACATGATTACGCATGGTTAATATTTATGACAAATGTCATTATATCTTTTCACACAGTCTCAAAAATTAAGTCTTGTGACTGTTCACAATCCAAAGAGTAAAATCAAAAGATTTTTCTTATGGGAAGAACATGTCCCTTCAATCATAGCTTTCATAGCACTAAAGGTTTAGATTGCAGAACTACACTTATTATGTGAATAATCATGCATATGATTTAAGACTTCATCTAACTTTTAGAAGTATCTTTATCAGAGGACACAACTTAAACATAAATAAAGAGATCATACCTTGAGGTTGAAGGTTCTTCATGATGACTCTTTATCTGAGTGCTTCCTTTTCTAATTCAGATTCTGACTTATGACTTGATATTTTTCTTGCAGAGCTTCTGATCATCTTTTCTTCATCCAGGTTCTGAAGGTTGTTTCGTATTATGAATGTTGACTCCAAGCTTGATGATCAGAACTAGTCTTCAGATCAGAATCGATCTTAGAACTTCTGATGTTTTTCCTTGCAGCGTCATTGTGATAAGAACATTCATTTTCTTATCAAGAACTTCTTGACAAGAGACTGAATATCAGAGGATCAATAATTCCATTAGCTTGAACATAACTTTTGAGAGATTACGTGCTAGGGATAATTAATTGATATCTTCTGATCTTGTGATTCTGCTTCCTTGTACAAATGTGAATCTTTACCACATAAAAGTATCAACAAACCTTAGACAAGTTTTAGTGATAATATTGTTCTTGTGATACTGAGCTAACTTGATCAGAGTTAGTTCAAAAAAATTGACAACATATCTGCTTCTGAAAAGAATATCTACTGATTTCTTCAAGGTGAATAATATCAGTGATTTAAATTCTTACAAATCAGAACAAATGACTTCTTTCCCAGCATCTCTGATTCCAGAATCCATTCATCATGAATTTCATAGTAGAATATTGGATAACATCCTGAACAATTTTAGTTTGTTCAATTGACATAGAGCCACAATTTAACAGAACTTCAACTATCAGAGTTATTTCCATCAAGTTCTCAGAATACTCCATTAAAGAAGTTCTTGAGGAACCACTAAGCTTTATTCTTTTAAATACAAAAAGTATTACTTAGAAGCATATCAAAGGAAACATCATTCAATCTAAATTAAATCTTATAACTATTACAGTAGTTAGGTCTTGGACGTTCTGACAAAATTCATTTTCAAAGTTTGACATCCTCTGTTCATGATTTCTGACTTCTTCTGCAATCTTCAGCATGAAGTTCTTATGAATTGAAATCATAAGTTTACCAATCATCCTTTTCACTTCAGAAAAAATTCTAATGAGCTTAATATGAGAAAGTCAAGAGTGCATTAATCTGTTTCTTGAAAACATCCCATACTCATTTCGAAATAATCTTCAACAAACAAGATTTCTTGTTTTCTGATGATTTGATTCTTTGAGTAAAATACGTTGATCAATCAATCGTATTTAAGATAAGCATTCAACAAATATATCATCTTATATGAAGAATCTATCTTTTCATTTGATTCCGCCAAATCAGTGACTTGCTCAAATGTAATCCTTCTGGCTACAATTCAGTATCCTCTTAATATCATCAAATTATATGAGACTGAAATTGTAAGTGGATTCACCTCAGGTGTTTTCAACACACAATAATATATCTTTATCTAACACTATTAATTGTTTGATATCCATCAATAACAGAACCAAGCTTTGATACCAATTGAAGGTGTAAGAAAAGCACAAGAAATGGGGGATTGAATTGAGGTTTTCACTCTTTGCTACTTTTCGCACTTTGATGAGTTGCGTCAAGCTATGCTATAAATGCGTTGCGTAAGTATAAAGAAAATAAAAGCATAAAGCAAGAGTAAAGAACACATGATATATTCTGGTTCACTTGAGAATTTCTCAAGCTAGTCCAGTCCACCCGCCAAGGTGATTTCACCTTAAACAAGGACTTAATCCCTATAACCAAGATCCATGATTACAATCGCATAGCAACATTATGACTTACGCAATAAACCTTTCATGCCTCCTTCCGGATATAATGTCCATTGGCCCAACAAAACCTCTGTCAAGATTTCATCTCAACTCATAGCTACACCGTTCATGGATCCTATAAGGATATAATGTCTACTTGAAAACTACCACTCCTCCTATTTGTTATTGGAGAACATTTAAAACAATAACTCCTCCTTGTTTAATCACCATAAAGTACTCCATGGACCTCATCTAGAAACAGACCAGGATGCATGCTCTGATACCAATTGAAATTCTAGTTATGCAGATACTCGAATGTCCCATCAGAAGGTTAAGACAATGATTATTGCACTTAAATAAGAAAAGGAAATACACAACTGTTGTTTTAAAGTGATGCAGCACAGTCACCAACAAATGTTAAGACATCATGTTGGGACATCTCAGTCAAGAACACAATACAAAAAATAGTAAATAGTAGAATGTAAATTACATAGAATATGTTGACCCAGTTCAGTGTTAACAAACCTACTATGAGGGATACCAATCCAGGATGGAGACTTCACTATCTTGTAGTATTACCCTAAAGTTAAACTCTCCAGTTTACAACTTTATCCTAATCACTACCTTCAATGAACATCTTTATCTAAGGCTAAACTCTAGTCGTTTATAACCTTTGATATGAGACTCCTTCTCACATCCTTCATCACAACCTGTGATGACTTTGTCTTCTGCTGATCTCCAGAACCTGTCATGGTTTCTTGACCTACATGTTATCTTAGACTTTCTGAAAAGCTTCGTCCAATATGAATACACAACCATTACCTAAAGGCTTCTTATCGTGCCCCTTGTACCTATGCCTTCCACCCTGCATACCATACTGTAGAGTGGTGACTTATAACTCCTAAGAGAGCCAATGACTCTCAAACCCTAAACCCTTATTTTTACAAAGTATTTAAGTTACAAAGATACAAGTGATACAAAAGTTATGAAGGTTATTTTAACCCTAGGTCTATGTCTCCTTATATAGTCTTCTGCTGTTGGGCTTTCTATCTTTACTCCTTGATCCACTCTACAAATTCACACCAAATCTTTGACATATTTGTTAATTAATTACACCTGCTATATTAAAATGATGTCCTAACATATTGTTGAGACATATTCTTTAACTTATTTAATATTGAGTATATTTCTTCATCTTTATCATATCAATGTTTTACCAAAATTTAGTCAAACCTCAGGAGCTTTCAATCTCTCCCTTTTAACAAATTTTGGCTAAAATGTTATTCTTTTTGTGCTGAATGAGCGAGAGTCTTCTTCATCTTGAGATTTACCTTTTTGATAACTTCTTTCTGGATTCTAGAAAGAGCTTAAATAGTCCTGACATTGAGTACATACACTATGTAACTCAGATCAAGATTCACAACCTGTTTTTCAACTTAGATTACAAGACATAACCATATAGAAATTTGTAAGTTAAGATGATAGAACATCTTCCTCCAACATTCTTGCACCACCATTGCTCGAATGAACCCAACAACTAGAACACCATTCTTCTCCCCCTTTTTAGCCAAGACTTAGTAAAAGTAACCCATATAACTCCAAACCTAGATACAACTTGTCTAGTATTTGAAGAACGCCATCAACCACTCACTTGAAGAGAAAAATTTATGAGACCAAGAAGTGTCACAACAATCTCATTTATAGCCAAGAATTTCCTTAGGAAGTAACACTAATAAATTCAATGACCATTAACCAAGGAAATAACTCCACCACATGCACACCAGCCAAGACTGTTGATTGTTTCTTCTTTTAAAGAATTGTCTAAAGAATTTCAGTTACATGCAAACATGTTCTATAATAATGTCCTAACATCATGTCAGACATCGTCTTCACTTTACATGCACTATTCTTTAGATAAAACAAGGCTTCTCGTATCAGCTTAATAACCAGAGACCAATCCACCAGACAATGACTTTAATCTATAGAGATAAATAAATTCACCCAAATTCTTCAATAATTTCCTAAGCATCCATCAGGAATTAGATATTCTGTATTGCCAAGTTTCCCCTAATTCGCAATAATACAATGTCAAGACATCACACTTGATGTATTCATCCCTCCTGGATGGAAAAATATGCTTGAAACTTACCATAATCTTGGTGTAGACTGCACCCCTGCAGTAGATCCTTAGATCAATAGGCAACTCCCCCTATCTAAGATAATTTGGGCTCCCCCTGAGCACCCGCGTAAGAATGAATGGAAAACATAAGACACATCTTCAATGTCTTCAGGAGCTCACTCTCTATCCAGCCACCTGCTGATGCACATTCATTTTGGCACCATTATCCCTTCTGACAAGAAATAACAGTCACTCACACATGAAGTAACATCATGCTATTCGTGAGGCACATAAGGATCGCCATCCTCATAGTAACAAACTGTTGGATTAAGATCAAAGTCCCATTGATTCCCCTATTCATGCAACCATCTACACATCTTTAAAAATCCTCCTGAGTCTTCATGTATAGACATCCAGCTACTCGAGATAAAATCCAATTGACATGGAATATAGCACACTCTCCAAAAGAGATACCATACCTCTTTGTTTTTTCTCCTCCATTGGTGTCAGATACTGGATACATGATTTAGAAAAGCATGACTTGGCATATTAGAGACGTTACCCCCTCCTCAAGATTTTAAATAGATAGTCACCCAACTCTTCAAAGGTAGTCATTCCCTATCATTCTCCTGTATGATAATATAGAATACTCATGATCAGTTGCTGACTATCCACATGCAGACTTCAAAACAATCAATATATGATCTACTTCAGTCTGCTCTATATTCTCCTTCCAAGGAAGACCTTCTACTTCATCATTCTCCCATATGACTATGTAGATGCTCCTTAGGAAATAATGTAGGCTTCCAAGCTTCAGAACCAGAGCATAATCATCCTTAACCAAGGATATCCAACCCAGATAATGTCCTAACACCAAGTTAGAACATCTTTCACACACCAAGATAAAATTCTTGATATGCTCCATAAACTGGACTTAATATAGCATAGTAATCCAAAGAACTAAAGAACTCCAATCAACACTGCGTCACTAGCTTGAATAAGAACTCCAGAAAGAGAGAAATTAACTATCATCCACCTTCAAGAAGAAAAAATATCTCCTTGAGTCTTCAACTCATCACCCTTCTTCCCAAAAGTAACTTCTTCCAAGATAACCCTCAAGACTAACCATCTGCCACATGCTGATTATCTTGATTCTTTGAATCAACTTCTGAGATCAACCAATTACCACAGTTTGATTACCTCATTCATGAATCTTCATATGAAAAATGCAAGTGCCACATTTTAACCTCTTCACGTTTGTCAGAACTCTCACAAAGATATCATGATCTACATAATGAACTTGATCTTCAAGTTACATGTATCCACTTCCTCAATAACAAACACACTTAGACTCCCTAAGACATGGACATGTAACATCTTTCCTTCTTGCAGCTCCCGTAAACTGACATATGAACGATATTTTTCAAGCATCCTAACTTCATTCTTGTAGATCTCCCTATCTTAAGTGGATGTTCCACTCCACTAACTAAGATTCTAAGGTTTTACTAAATGTCAAATCATTATGATTCGACATCTAACTATTGAATTCAGTTCCTTCTTCTACCACTAAAATAACTTCCTCCCTTAACAGGACAAGAGTCCCATGCTCTCATATACTTGATTCACCAACCAAATTTAAGTAGACAACCTCCATTATGTTGATTTCATAGTTACCTCATACAAGATCACACCTTGATAAATACCTACTGGTGTTTCTCCAAATACTTCAAACCTGCCACTGTTTGAATCTTCAGAAGGACTAGTTAGAAACTAACCCCCATAGATGTATCAAGGTTTCCACCTTTCCTTGAGTAAATTCATCTTCATAAAGTTACTGATATTACCACCTATCTGAACTCCATGAATAGAATTCTAGAATGCCATAAAGTACTTGGATGAGAAATAAACCAATCCAAGTAGTCATCAAGATTATGATGTCTTCATAGTCTTCCATCTCCATCTTCAAATGCATCACCATATGGACAAGTCTAAATATTTTCCAGGAAAATAGGTGAAGCCAATAATCCTAGGTCAAAATCCTAGGAGACTTCTGAGTGAATGTAGAACCCCTCCCATGATTCTCCAATCCTCTGATGAAAAAATGTTAGAACATATGATACAACATCCTCAATCTTGAATTACAAGGATAATCAAATCTACACAAAGTAATTGATCTTTAATCCTTGTAGTTATAACCCTTGTCTGATTCCTGCATATTTTGAACATGACATACATATTCCTCTTCATGTTGTCTTCTTCTGTTGTTGTGCAAGTTGTTGAGATATCAAGGTTTCCCCCTTGACTCGAGCTCTTAAGATTCTCTCTAAACGAATCCTAATTACCTCAACGGTGTGAAATCACCCTTAGGGTTAAGAAGTATGAGTTCTTCCTTGCATGCTATTTGTGGACGGTGAAAATAAATCACCTCCACTGTCTTCACTTCCATGCTTCCAAGAAAGCACCTTCTAGTCTGAAGAATAACTAGCAGACTCCAGAATACAGCTGAATTTCATCGATTGGACTTGATCATTATATCAAATTTCTTCAACAACTTAGCCAACAAGAAATTACCAAACCCCTAGATCATGAGTTTGATGATTAATATTACTCCTTCTATCAAGTCTGACTTCAACATACATGATGACGCCACTCAACCATGTACCAAGTCACATAAGACTCAACCATCACAATGACATCCCTCTGTTCCCGACTTTGGAATGCTATGTGTCTTCAAACCGGATGACATCTACAAGAACAGAACCAGGTAAGTACAACTACATGCTTCCTTCAATCATTACTCCAATATCTCATACTACTAGAACCCTTCAATTAGAATATATGCAGCATAATCACTAAAGAACAACTTCAACTTGCCCTAGACAAGATGTCAAGACATCTTTCAAGACACCACCCAATAAAACTACCACTCCTCTTGTTTGTTGTTGCAGAATATTTCAGACAATAACTCCTCCTTGTTTAATCACCAGAAAGTACTCCATGGATCTCATCCAGAAACTGACCAGGATGCATGCTCTGATACTAATTGAAATTTTGGTTATGCAGATACTCGAATGCCCCACCAGAATGTTTAGACATTGATTACTTCACTTTAATAAGCAAGGGAAACACACAACGACTATTTTGAAGTGATGCAACACAGTCACCAAGAGATGTTAAGATATCATGTTGGGACATCTCATTCAAGAACACAATACAAAAACTATAAATAGCAGAATATGAAATACACATAATATGTTGACCTACTTCGGTGTTAACAAACCTACTGCGGGGGATACCAATCCAGGATGAAGACTTCACTATCTTGTAATATTAACCTAAAGTTAAACTCTCAAGTTTACAACTTTATCCTAATCACTACCTTTAATGAACATCTTTATTTAAGGCTAAACTCTATTCTTTTACAAACTTTGATATGAGACTCCATCTCACATCCTTCATCACCACCTGTGATGACTCTGTCTTCTGCTGATCTCCAGAACTTGTCATGGTTTCTTGACCTACAAGTTATCTTATACTTTCTTAAATGCTTTGTCCAAGAGCAATACAAACCCATTACCTAAAGGCTTCTGGTCGTTCCCCTTGTACCTATGCCTTCCACCCTATATCCCATACTGCAGAGTGGAGACTTCTAACTCCTAATAGAGCCAATGACTCTCAAATCCTAAACCCTTAGTTTACAAAGCATTTAGGTTACAAAGTTACAAGTGATACAAAAGTTACAAAGGTTATTTTAACACTAGGTCTAAGTCTCTTTATATAGTCTTTTGTTGTTAGGCTTTCTATCTTTGCTTCGTGATCCACTCTGCAAATTTACATCAAATCTTTGACAGATTTGTTAAGTGATTAAATATGCAATATTAAAAATATATCCTGACATATTGTAGAGACATCTTCTTTAACTTAATTTGAGCATATTTCTTAATCTTTATCATATCAATGTTTTACCAAAATTTAGTCAAGCCTCAGGAGCTTTCAAAGTTCACATGCTAAATTAGTTGAATGTAGATGAAATAGGTTAATGAACTTTATTTTTGACATGATTTTTAAATGTAAATTTTCCAAATCTCTTACCATTATTAGAAATCCAATTAATGTTTCTTTTCACGATCGAAAACCCTTTGAAACCCTTACTTAAAACATTGTATAATGTAGAACAACGATGATAACACACTAATCATTATGGATACGATAAAGCAAACACTTTCCCTAGAAAAAGTGATTAAAAAAATGGCATTTTTGTCGGGGATTGACATTTAGATATTGTAATGTTACATTGTCATATTTATTATCCCTCGTGTATGTTCACTTTTATGGTTTACATTTTAGAACTCTATTTATGTGAGGAAGTGTACCTGAAGATCAACTTATTTTTATTCTGAAATTTAAATAAAAACTCGTAGACTTAATCGTAAAACTAGAAGATGATGACATCAAGCTAAGGAAAGAAAACAACGTGAAGGAACTTCTTATATTCCTTCTTCAATAACTTCTATTATTGTACCGGTCATGGTAGAAGCTCTAGAAGTTGTAAGAAGGTTGTGTGTTAACAGCCTAAGAAGAAATACTCGTATTTTTAAACCTACTCAAAATGCAAGGAATGTATAAATGAAGACCGTTTTGCTACAAATATTGTATGAAAATATTTTATTCGAGTCCATGAAATAAGAATTTAAGGTTATAGAAAGAAATGAGACTTAGGAGTTGAATGAGCTTCCAAAGAACAAGGAAGCCATCATCGTCAGATGAGTTTACAAGTTGAAATTAAAGCCAAATGGATTAATTAGTAAACACAAAGAATGGTTAGTGTCTAGAGGATTTCTACAGAAATTTGGATTATATAACTTTGAGGTGTTTGTGCTTGTAGATAGGCATGGACCAATCAAATTAGTGATTGTTATAGCTGCTAATAAAAATTGACGTCTAAGGCATTTAGATATGAAATATGCATTTTTAAATGGTCATTTGAAAGTGGAATTTTATGTTTCACAACCTCCTGGATTTGTGAAAAAGAATCAGGTAGGCATGGTGTACAAGTTGCATAAAGCCTTGTATAGACTGAAACAATCTCATAGAGCTTGGAATCAGAAAAAATAATTCATTTTCAAGGTTCAAGGATTCAGAAAATGTGAGATGGAGTATGGTGTTTATGTTTATCATACATCTAATATCTATATGATTATGCTGTGTTTCTATGATGATAATATATTGTAAATAGGGAGTTGTTTAGATGAGATAGTCATGTTCAAAAAGATGCTGATGAATGAGTTTGAGATAATTGATCGAGGAAATATGGTATATTATCTAGGGATGGAAATTATGTACTCTTAGAAGGGTATAATTTTGCATCAAATGAAGTATGGACTTGCGCTTCTTAATTAATTTGAACTAATAAATTGCAAGTCAACAATCACACCTCCTGAAACAAATCACAATCTGGATTCTGATGTTGAGGGTGATGATGTAGATGCTACAACTCTTAAGTACAATACTACGAAATAAAAATTTTGTACCACCTATTTTACAACGGCCATAGTGATAAATGTAGTAGCACCTATTTTTTGAAGCATTTTTTCCGGTAACACCTGATTCACAATGGTCAAATGTACCAACCATGGTGAAACAGTACACAAAATTAAATGGTTTGAATCTCAACACCAATAATTAGCCACTTATCGTGATAAAAATGTTATTGCACTTGTATATAACCACGATTTTTATATCCACCCATGATGAAAGGTAATACTTTCTTTATATATATATATATAAGCAAAATTATCTTTCGCTTCAGTACATAACAATCATTTCTCAAAACCCTAATAACTCTTTCACTCGTCTCTCTCAAAATGAAACTCTAACAACTCTGTTACTCGTCTCTCTTCTCTCATATGGAAACCCCAAAATGAAACCATGACAAAAAATCTTAGCCAATGGGTATTTACAGGTTCGTTTTCTCAGTAGTTTTGTTTCCAAAATCTGTTTCATTAGCTTATTTCATTATCTTTTAACTTTCTTCTTTTTGGACTTGTAGGTATATGGATGCTTGTAGAAATATGTGGTGAGATACTAGCAGTGAAAGTTGTCGGCCATACCTAGTATTGCATGAGTTCCTTATATGTCTAGTATAACCCTGGTGGCTTGCCATAATGAGGTTTGGTTGTGTTTATTCTTTGACAGGGTGAATTATTCGCTTGATTAGTGTTACTTTTTCTTTGAATGATTACTAGGTATTAGGGTAAATTTACTAGGGGTACTTGATCTATATTATTATTTTGGTTATTTTTTCTATTAGAAGTGTTATTAGTTCTTTTTTTGAGGTGGATTGACCATTTTACCTTATGTATGTGCATACAAATGCTTAAATTCAAAACAAACTATTTTCTAATACTCCTCGGTGCCATTTCGTTGTCCGAAAACTATGATTTGTTTTACAATAAATAAACCCTACAAATCAATCTAGTATTTGAGTAAGAAACTTAGGGCTTCTAAGTTAATATATTTACAATATGAGTCTTACGCACTATTGATTGATTAAAAATTAAAATTTTTGTTCGAATAAGATGATATTAATATTAATGAAATACAAATAACAAAACTCAAAAATATAAAGTATCGGCGAAAACTAATCTTAAAAGTTGAATAGAATTATAAATAACCAAAATAAATTACATACTTTATGCGCATTGCCTCAAATGCGATAAAAAGTATGCTTATAATTATCTTGATTGCTGAATAATTTCTTGCATAAGTCTGTGTTTGTTTTTTAGTTTTCTATTTTAAACTTTCCAAGTGTATTTTCCTTTAAAATTTTCCTATTCTCTTAGAAACTAAGTTTCTATGTTCTCCTCAACATATCTTCCAATCTCTCGCAAAAAGATCTTTCAAATCTTCAAATTTTAATTATAACAATTTATATGTAATAGTAATTCCAAAACCAAAACTAAAAACGAACTAATGAAATAATCTAAATGAAAATAGTGTAAATTTAACTATTTTTTAATAGAAAATTAAAAAGGAAGAATAACAACAATACTATTAGATAATTGCCTGCTAGCTCCAAGCCTGCCTAAATTTCCTAAGCTAACTAATAGAAATCAAACAAAGATAAAATTAAAAACATATAATAGTTAATTCAAACAACATACCAATTATTATAAAAAGGGCTTAAAACACATTCTCGATGAATAAAATTTTGATTACACCCTTCTTAAATTAGTAAAAAAGTGTGTTAAGAAACTTTTCTTAAAGAGAATATTGTTTGTATTCTTCTTCTTTATCATAAAAGCAACACATGCTAGAGTACACATTAATTAGCACCAACTTATGTTAACAACTTCTTTTGCTCCAATGTTAACAACTTCTTTTGCAGGAGCAGTAACTTAAGAATCCCATGAAATAGACAATTCCTCTGCATTTACCACCTGCAATATAACCTTCAGCATGACAAACTTTAGCACAACTGTGATTACTCAAACAAATCCCATGAAATAGATAACTCTTTGTGTCACAATATGTTCTGTTCGATTGTACCATCATCTCTGTATTGATTCATCTATCAGTCATTAATATGATTAACACAAATCAATATAGATTAATTATTTATATTAGTACTTAAAGACTTACGAGAAGTATGTAGAATAAGCAAAATGAAGGAAAACCCAAAGCGTGCCTTGTTCATGATTAATACTTACTACAATCTTAATAAACCGACTAACATTTTGTTATCTATATAGAGAGAGATTGAAGGACTATGAAATTATTTTTTTTTGTTGAAAATTACTTGGCTTTTAAATTCATTTTAGATTTTTTTGTTCCTTCAGTTATCACATTAGTTTTAATGAATTTAATATAAAACTCTTGTTTGGCTCATGCAACATCTAAAATTATTTACAATTCTTATGCACCATCTTGCATGTATTCCATAAATATTAAACTAAATAGTATGTTTTGTCCCGTAAGTATTACCCACTATCCAAATTAATCAATAAACATTTAAACATACAAAAAAGTCCTTAAGATGTGTGATAATTACATATGTTGTTATATCATTCATAAGATTACAAGCAAACCCTCCAAAAAGGATTTAATGCAATATTTAAAAATTCCACCATAGGAAAAGCAGGAACATTCATAGTCTACGGGCCACCAACCTTAAATATAGTTATGGTTTGATGATCAAATAAATTTCTTTTATTAGTATACTAATATGTTATTGACATGAGAAATATATATTTTTACACTTTTTTAACACTACACCATATTTGCATACCTAAAATATATCAATTTTATTTTCTAATAATTTATTTTAGCATTTATTTTATTATAAGTCCATATTCTATTAACGGTTCTAGAACTAACCCATATGACAAATAAATCGAATCGAGATTGAAATTGAACTAAATCAAAACTGAAAAATAGAAAATACTAAAAACAAGTTTTACATTTTTTTAAAATTTCAAAAAATACTCTTTTAACGGTTTGGTTCTTTAACAAATGGTTCAGTTTTCAAAATTCGTCACCTAACGGTTCGGTACACTTCAGAATTTCTAAATGATATACCAAACCAATAATTTTTGTTCTATTTGGTTATGAGAATTTCTAAATGGACAATAAATTAGGATTTAATCCATCAACTAATAAAACATTAGTAATAGAATGGAGAAAACCATTAATAATTGTTTTGAAGCCTATAATCTTTCATTTCTGATTTCCTTTGAAGCCCATGAAGCCACATGACTTAAGTTCCTGATCTTGGAACCTATACATTCTTTCCGTCATGTTTTGTTTTGTTATGTTGATAGCAAAAAATGTCTGAAAAGATTTGTCATATTTCTTTATGACATTTTCAAAATCCATATAAACTTCTGAAAGAATTTCTTCCTCGAGTTTAGAAATCTTACTTTGAAGTGTAGATTTTTCATTTTTAAGAATAAAATTTTCTTCATTCATAGTGGATAAATCTTTCTTAAGTTTACTATGTGCTTTAGATTCAGATACGTAGGAATGTTTTAGATCCTTGTATTTGTTCTAAAGCTTCTTAATTTTCTAGAATTTTATATAGGAAAGATTCTAATTCAGAACGAGATATATTAGGAAATATCTCTTCAAAGTCTAACACTGATTCTGATTCTGATTCTAACAATGTCTTGTCATCATATGTTTTTGTGTATGTCATCAGCTTCATGTTAGCTTCTGACTTTTTCAATCCATATGTATACTCATAGTGACCATCTATTCTTCTTAATCCTCTGAACTTACTCTGACTATTCTTCCAGAGTTGGTTAACTCTTATGGAAAGAAGACACAACTCATCTTCTTCTTCATAATTTTCTTCAGATTCCTATTCTTCTTTAGTTTGAAAGGCTTTAGTCTTTTCAAATTTCCCATATATTTCATAGCCACAAATTTAGTTTTTCTTTGAGGCTCATCCTCTACAAACTATATCTCGTGACTTCTCAAAGAACCTATATTTCTTCAAGAGTAGTGTTGTTCATATATGTGGACAACTTTAGCATAGTTACCATAGTCCTTCATCTCTTAGGTAAGCTTTTGATAATCTTCTTAATATGATCTGTAAATTAACATTTATCCAGAAACTTCAGTGCTCCAACTAGAGTCTGAAACCTTGAGAACATGTTCTCAACTCTTTCATCATCCTCCATTTTGAAGTCTTCATATTTGTTTATCAATGAAAGTGCCTTGGTTTCTTTCACTTGATCATTTCCGTCATGAATCATCTTAACGAGTCAAATATATATTTATTTGTGTCTCTATTTATGATCTTCTCATACTTATCACATGATATAACATTAACACTACTACGAATTAGACATTTATTAACACCTATTTAACAACGAACTTAGTGATAACCGTGGTAACACCTATTTCTGGTGTTTTTTTTTCTGTAACACCTAATTTATAATGGTCTAATATTCCAACTGTAGTAAAAAGTTACACAGAGTAAAATGGTTCGAATCCCAACACTAACTATTAGCCATTTATCGTGATAAAAATGCTATTGTATTTGTATATAACCATTGTTTTTATAACCACCCATGATGAAAGGTAATAGTTTATATATATAAGCGAAATTTTCTTTTGTTTCAAAACATAACAGTTGTTTCTCAAACGCTAATAAATATTCCTCTCGTCTCTCAAAACGAAACACTAGCAACTATATCACTCGTCTTTCTTCTCTCATATGAAAATCCTAAAACAAAAATATAACAACAAATCTTAGCCAACGGGTATTTATAGGTTCATTTTCTCAGTTGTTGTGTTTTTCAAATATGTTTATTAACCTGTTTCATTATCTTTGAACTTACTTCTTTATTTGACTTGTAGGTATATGGATGCTTGTAGGAATATGAATGCTTATTGCGAACTTGTTTCAATAAAGACAAAAAAGCTTTAGTTAGGAGGGTAAACTTGTCGGTATGGATCTTAAGTCCGACACTCTCACTTTAATTTCTTCCTTATTTGATTGTTTACACGCCATTATAGAATATTTATAGTACGTTTCTGAAGCATTCTTTGACTTGATATGTTTGTTGATTAATGTTTTTGTCAATTTTTGTTTAGTAGATGATTTTATTATATATTATGTGGATTGAGGGATTCTCCAATACCTTACCAAATATATAACTTCCCAGACTGCATTAGAAAATTATGATATGATAGATAAAATTGTATTAGAAAATAAGTACACGTTCAATTCTTGAGAAGTATTCTTCATGTACTCTTAACTAAATTTTGTTCTTTGACCATTAGAACTTGGTTCAATGATGGTATATATTCAATAACCCCTCTCTCTCCACCTCTAATTTTGTTTTCAAAAGTAATTACTGGTGAAGGAAGTGGTTGTTGAAGATCTATGATCACTAAACCAAGTTTTAAAGGTCAAAGAACAAAATACAAATCAGAAATTGAAGATAACTTCTCAAGAATTAGATGTATACATATTTTCTAATATAACTTAATTTGTCATATTATAATGTTCTAGTACATATTGGAAGTTTATATGTTTAGTAAGCATTGGCTAAATAAGCTAGCATTCCACATAATATATAATAAACTCAGGGATACATACGACAATGATTGTCTAACACAACTGTTGTTAAATATGTTACACACACACACACACACACACACACACACACACACACACACACACACACACATATATATATATATATATATATATATATATATATATATATATATATATATATATATATATATATATATATCACAATAGTTGTTTAAGTAACCGTTGTGGTATGTAGCGTGCTACATGTCTATAATCACGGGCGCTCGTCCATTGTGGAAAACATCATACATACAATTACACCTTACATCACAACAGTTAGACCTGCATGATGGTATACCTTTTCCAACCATTGTTAAATGTGATTTTCTAGTAGTGTAAGAAGAATTCTAGCTATATGATAATTTTTGTCATCTTTCTTTTGTTGCTCAGTCATCACTCTTGTTTCTAACTTATTACCATTGTTATCAATAGGAAGAATGTAGCCATCAACTACCATATCACATAGATCCACATCATGGCCAAGAAATAAACTTCGAATTCTATCTTTCTAATAATAAAAATTTTCTCCTTCAAAAACTTGGGGTTTGGAACTATAATGATCTATGTAATTATTAACAACAAGTGTAGGTGGTGGATGGACTCTTTCCACCGTGTTTCACAAATCTAGATCTTTTATCTGACACAATAAAGTGTTTGATAAGAAATTAATACTAGAACCAAAGTTCTGATGTCAATTGAAGGTGACAAAAACACAATAAAGGGGGATTTGAATTGGGTTTCTAGAATGGAAATATTTTTCTACCCAAAACAACAAGGAGAAAACCAAGAACAAAATAATGAACACAGTTATTTTTATCCTGGTTCGCTGTTAACAAAGTTACCTATAATCCATCCACCAAGGTGATTTATCCTCATCAAGAGGACTTCATCCATTATAACCAAACTTGATTTCAACCACAAAGACTAAATGTCAATGTCTTCTTGAGAATTTCGAATGTACTCTAGTTTCTCAAGGAACTACAACTCAAAAGTTAAGATACAAAGTGTGTTACAAGATGCTTCTAAAATATAGATTACATAAATTAAATACAAAGATTTACACACAAAATATTTTCTATGAAAGTGTATGAACAAAATTTCACGTGTGTTCTCTTTTCTTTTCTCATAAAATATTCGCAGTATTGCAATGTTTGTCATAGCTCTTTGATGATGTGAAAATACATCGTTTAATTGACTTGATTAATGCAGATTTTATAGTCATTTTGATTTTTATTTGCACCATATTACGTTGGTATTTTGTTAATTTTGTTTATTTTCAGGTATTCAACCATTTAAAAGTCGTATGCGAAGAAAGGAAGCAAATCTGGCAAAAAACAGAAGAAATGGAACAATTTGCATACAAGGAGTTGTTTGACGAAAATGGCCATAACTTTTGAACCGTAAATCAAAATGATGCACCATTCGAAGCGCCAGAAAGCTAAGACTGAGATCTGCAACCTGAATCTAGAAATTGTTGTTACGACCGTCATGAAACATTAAGCGTGTGACGACCGTCACGGTCCCGAAAAAAGGAAAAACGCCCGTAACAGGCCCATGACGCTCGTGGTTGTGTTTCAGTTAGTTTTATGCAGAACATGGAGAGTGGAAACAGAAGCAGAGAAAGTCATTCCACTTTCCTATTTTCTCTCAACCTCAACTCAACTGCAAGGATTACCGAGTCTCCCAATTATCCCTTAAATTAGTGGGTCACATATGATCCAACTTTGGCTCCAACCGATGGAATCGACAAATATAAATAGGAGCAATCATTGAAAGGAAAAGGGGGGGGGGGGTCTTTGGGCGGTTATTGTCGTACCGAAGCTCTGTCAAAATTAAAACTCAGCTTTCGTTTTCGTTCTTAGTTGTTTTCTTTGTTTCCTTTATTTTAAATTCCATTACCATGTAAGTAGTAGTTTCCAACATTAGAGAACTATTACAGTAGCTTAGTTTTATTTGTTTACAAACTCAGAACTCGATATTTCACAATTCTGAAAACTTCAATCCTGCCGACATTTGTGGCGGGGGGTTGCTTGAAGAATATCTTTTGTATCAGGTTTCGACATCTGCAATTAATATTAGAATTCAAATATTTTATTACCATGTTTGCTTTACTGTATTTCCATTTATGTTCATGTTTATATTTTTCGGTTTTAAATTCTATGTCTTGCTAAATTGTCTTGAGTCCGGCGTATGAGGAACATCGTTACCGACGAGACTCGGTAGAAAACAATAGGTGCAATTTAATGAATACCATTATGTTTTGGTTATAACTTCTAAGCGTAATTTAAGTAGCCTTGTCGCGAGAGTGAGAGATTATTTAACATTGCTTTGTCATGAGAGTGAGAAGCATATTAAGGTTTAAGCCGAGATCCGCGAGAGCGTGAGGAATGAACCAGATAGTAGAAGTTAGGCGTCATATCTAAATACAGCGAGAGCTCTTTAGATGTTGGTTAGGATACTACTGGATTTGAAAGAGGGTTTCCTCGTTACCAGGCGAGCGAAAGAAAAATCTTGGGATTAGGAAGTATGATTTTAGTTAAGACCACGAGAGCGTGGGAAAGAGTCTTTATGTTGGTATATTCTATGGAATAGGAGTACAGTCGTAATTAGCACCTCATTCTACGAGTCTCTTAGGAGCGCGGAAACCATATCCCGACCTCGTTCTTTTATTATATTTTCTTAGTTCTATTCTAGTTTTAGTTCTAGTTCCCCTTTAATCAAATATCATTAGCATTAGCTTTACAAAGTGACGATATATAACGATAGGTTGATATTGGTCTTTGTGGTTCGACAATCTTTTATATTACTTCGATAAATCGGTGCGCTTGTGGACGCATCAAGTTTTTGTTGCCGTTGTAGGGAACCAACATTCAATATTGTTATTCCGTTGTTGCACCGTATAGACTAAGACATTTCCTTTTTTATTTCTTTAACTATGTTTCACCCAAACTTATTCTACAACCCCCACTCCCAGTATTTCGAGGAATCACAAGGATCCCATAATCCTGACTTCAAAATACAAATGGAAAATTTCAATGCTTCGTTAAATCATTCTCACCCAAATTACCTCTGCACCTATCAACCCCAAAATTTTGAGGAGCCGCACCCTAATTCTTTCTACAATTACCAGCAGCAAGACTCCCAGTATTTTGAGGAATCACACCCAAATATTCCCGAAGATTACCATTCCCAATATTTCGAGTAACCCCAAGAATCATATAATTCGAATCTTGAAATACTAATGGGAGATTTCCACACGACGCTGTCTCATTTCCGCCCAAATTACCACTCTCAATATCTTGAAGAACCGCAAGAATCCGTTCAGTCCAACCTCGAAACATTAATGGAGGATTTCATTGAAACATCAACCAATGCTAGACTAGAATCTATGATGGAGCACTTTGTGGACGCACAAACTATCCAAAATGAAGAGCTTAAAAGAAAACATCTCGATAATCATGAAACCCTAAGCGGTTGAACACGATGGTTGAGTCCCTTGTGACTCACACTGAGGCATTGGAAACCCAAACCTTACTGATGACACTGACACCTATAGCTCCCTCCCTTGAGGATAATACGTATGCTATAATGACCGGTAGTGAAAACCAAATCGAAAGAGCTGAGATTGAGCAAAATTCACCAAAACCATCCACAAACGAGGTTGTCGAAGAGATAGAGAATGAAGCACGAATTGTTGACCACCCTCCATATACCCCACCATATCCTTTCCGTATAAGTTTGCATACTCTAAAACGTATGTGCATATATGGAAAATTATCCACGCACCCTTGTCTGAGGTCTTGCATAAAAAGAGAAAATTTGAAGACCAAACTAAGGAAATCATTAACGTTAAGAGGGTAAGGTTTGACTTTAAGGTGATGGATGAAATGACTAAGACCAAACAAGAAAAGCTGATATTTAGCATAGATCCAGAACCACCACCACAAGTTCAAAAGAATGAACCACCCCACAGAAGGAAGAAAAGGTGAGGGATATGTGAGCTGACTTGATAAATGAACATGGAAACCAAAGAGTAACACTTTTAACCGTCGAGCTATCGACGTTAAAAAAAACTCCCCATGGGTGGTAACATACGAGTTTTAATTTATTTTTTTCCGTTTTGTTTGCAGAAAATAAAGAATGTATAGCTTGTCACGTTTTAGCTACATTTAGGCGAAAGATCTCTAGATGACAATCACTTATGATGAGTTGGTGCCCACGCATTTACTACAAATGTCGCTGCTGGTGGTGACACCGATGATGAGTATGATATGAGATGGCATGTCTCTCCCTTTCTTCGTATGATGAGTGCTTCATTAAAGTGAAGTTTTAGCAAATTCAGATATCACGTGGTATAAGACGCTGGAGTAGAAATGGCCAGCGAAGACATGGATAACAAGGGAAGAATCAAAGCGAATTTAGCCGTGGTAGAAAACAATGGCATCCATACAGGTTCTATCATCCCTTTTCCACCTTTTATCAAAATATTGAGGACAATGTTTGGTTTAAGTATGGGGGAGGAACTCTATCGATTCCATTTTACCATCTTTCTAGTTAGATTTAATGTTTCCCAGCATTATTTTAAATTTTTTCAATTTTAGTATTTTGTTGCGTCCTTGCATGTGCTGTCGAGTCTTTATGCATGATTTTATGTTTATCGATCTCCCCGTATTTTTGAGCCGTACTAAATAATTTGAAAAATTCTGAATTACAAAAATAGTGTTTCTTTTGAAAATCTTAGGCTACAGACAAAATTAAGGTTAGATTGTGAGACTTGAGAAAATCCCACAAGATCGGTATCATTTTAACACCATTAGGCTCCCAATTATGGAAATCAATTTGAGTACTTGTTATGCCATAGCCTTAAGTTCTCACCCGTTTAGTAGTCCCTAATTAGTCTATTTAGCAGTCAGCATCATCCTAAGCACAAGCTAAGTAGGAAGCCAATGCAAATAAGTGTATGATCTCAGGCTTGAAAAGTAATTTAAGAAAATAAAAGTGAATGAATGAAAAGAAATGCTCCTTCTAAGTTAGGTGATCCTCACCAGATCATTTAGCCCAACGGTGTAAACTTCTTTATTTTATTATGTGTAAAAGAGAAAAATTGATGATAATGAGATCATAGTCACTAATAGACTATCCTACCATGAGTGTGAGAGGATAACAGGCTTAATGTGATTGCACCCGAATGAAAAGGGACGAAAGGAGGATGAGTGAGTTAGGCTTAAGTATAATGATATGACTCCGATTGGTTTGTATAGGAGGGAGGCTGATGACCACAAAAAGCGGAATTGTGTTGTTACGACGTCCTTAGTGTGTGAGCAAGTACCTATCGACACAAACTTAATCTAAGTAGAGTTGGTAGCCTAGGACGAGTATCCGTATGCATTATTTTTCTTACAAGTCATGGTTTTTCTTGAGGACAAGCAAAGGTTTAAGTGTAGGGGAGTTTGATGACGTGAAAATACATAGTTTAATTGAATTGATTAATGCATATTTTCTAGTCGTTTTGATTTGCATTTGCACCATATTACGTTGGTATTTTGTTTATTTTGTTTATTTCCAGGTATTCAACCATTTAAAAGTCGTATGCGAAGAAAGGAAGCAAATCGGGCGAAAAAAAGAAGAAATGGAACAATTTGCATACAAGGAGTTGTCTGACGAAAATGGCCATAACTTTTGAACCGTAAATCGAAATGACGCCCGTTCGAAGCGCCAGAAAGCTAAGACTGAGATTTGCAACCTAAATTTGGAAATTGTGGGTGTGACGGTCGTCACACCCCTGTTACGACCGTCATGAAACATTAAGCGTGTGACGAACGTCACACATACGTGACGAGCGTCACGGACCCAAAAAGAGGAAAAACTCCTGTAACAGGCCCATGACGCTCATGGTTGTGTTCCAATTAGTTTTATGCAGAACATGGATAGTGGAAATAGAAGTAGAGAAAGTCATTCCACTTTCCTATTTTCTCTCAACCACAACTCAACTGCAAGGATTACCGAGTCTCCCGATTATCCTTCAAATTAGTGGGTCACATATGATCCAACTTTGGCTCCAACCGACGGAATTGACAAATATAAATAGGAGCAGTCATTGGAAGGAAAAAGGGGGTTCTTTGGGCGGTTATTGTCGTACCGAAGCTCTGCCGAAATTAAACCTCAGCTTTCGTTTTCGTTCTTAGTTGTTTTCTTTGTTTCCTTTATTTTCAATTCCATTACACTGTAAGTAGTAGTTTCCAACATTAGGGAACTATTACAGTAGCTTAGTTTTATTTGTTTACAAACTTAGAACTCGATATTTCGCAATTCTGAAAGCTTCAATCCAGCCGACATTTGTGGAGGGGGTTGCTTGAAGAATAGCTTTTGCATCAGGTTTCGACATTTGCAATTAATATTAGAATTCTATAATTTTATTACCATGTTTGCTTTACTGTATTTCCATTTATGTTCATGTTTATATTTTTCGGTTTTAAATTCTATGTCTTGCTAAATTGTCTTGAGTCCGGCGTATGAGGAACATCGTTACCGACGAGACTCGGTAGAAAACAATAGGTGCAATTTAATGAATACCATTATGTTTTGGTTATAACTTCTAAGCGTAATTTAAGTAGCCTTGTCGCGAGAGTGAGAGATTATTTAACATTGCTTTGTCATGAGAGTGAGAAGCATATTAAGGTTTAAGCCGAGATCCGCGAGAGCGTGAGGAATGAACCAGATAGTAGAAGTTAGGCGTCATATCTAAATACAGCGAGAGCTCTTTAGATGTTGGTTAGGATACTACTGGATTTGAAAGAGGGTTTCCTCGTTACCAGGCGAGCGAAAGAAAAATCTTGGGATTAGGAAGTATGATTTTAGTTAAGACCACGAGAGCGTGGGAAAGAGTCTTTATGTTGGTATATTCTATGGAATAGGAGTACAGTCGTAATTAGCACCTCATTCTACGAGTCTCTTAGGAGCGCGGAAACCATATCCCGACCTCGTTCTTTTATTATATTTTCTTAGTTCTATTCTAGTTTTAGTTCTAGTTCCCCTTTAATCAAATATCATTAGCATTAGCTTTACAAAGTGACGATATATAACGATAGGTTGATATTGGTCTTTGTGGTTCGACAATCTTTTATATTACTTCGATAAATCGGTGCGCTTGTGGACGCATCAAGTTTTTGTTGCCGTTGTAGGGAACCAACATTCAATATTGTTATTCCGTTGTTGCACCGTATAGACTAAGACATTTCCTTTTTTATTTCTTTAACTATGTTTCACCCAAACTTATTCTACAACCCCCACTCCCAGTATTTCGAGGAATCACAAGGATCCCATAATCCTGACTTCAAAATACAAATGGAAAATTTCAATGCTTCGTTAAATCATTCTCACCCAAATTACCTCTGCACCTATCAACCCCAAAATTTTGAGGAGCCGCACCCTAATTCTTTCTACAATTACCAGCAGCAAGACTCCCAGTATTTTGAGGAATCACACCCAAATATTCCCGAAGATTACCATTCCCAATATTTCGAGTAACCCCAAGAATCATATAATTCGAATCTTGAAATACTAATGGGAGATTTCCACACGACGCTGTCTCATTTCCGCCCAAATTACCACTCTCAATATCTTGAAGAACCGCAAGAATCCGTTCAGTCCAACCTCAAAACATTAATGGAGGATTTCATTGAAACATCAACCAATGCTAGACTAGAATCTATGATGGAGCACTTTGTGGACGCACAAACTATCCAAAATGAAGAGCTTAAAAGAAAACATCTCGATAATCATGAAACCCTAAGCGGTTGAACACGATGGTTGAGTCCCTTGTGACTCACACTGAGGCATTGGAAACCCAAACCTTACTGATGACACTGACACCTATAGCTCCCTCCCTTGAGGATAATACGTATGCTATAATGACCGGTAGTGAAAACCAAATCGAAAGAGCTGAGATTGAGCAAAATTCACCAAAACCATCCACAAACGAGGTTGTCGAAGAGATAGAGAATGAAGCACGAATTGTTGACCACCCTCCATATACCCCACCATATCCTTTCCGTATAAGTTTGCATACTCTAAAACGTATGTGCATATATGGAAAATTATCCACGCACCCTTGTCTGAGGTCTTGCATAAAAAGAGAAAATTTGAAGACCAAACTAAGGAAATCATTAACGTTAAGAGGGTAAGGTTTGACTTTAAGGTGATGGATGAAATGACTAAGACCAAACAAGAAAAGCTGATATTTAGCATAGATCCAGAACCACCACCACAAGTTCAAAAGAATGAACCACCCCACAGAAGGAAGAAAAGGTGAGGGATATGTGAGCTGACTTGATAAATGAACATGGAAACCAAAGAGTAACACTTTTAACCGTCGAGCTATCGACGTTAAAAAAAAACTCCCCATGGGTGGTAACATACGAGTTTTAATTTATTTTTTTCCGTTTTGTTTGCAGAAAATAAAGAATGTATAGCTTGTCACGTTTTAGCTACATTTAGGCGAAAGATCTCTAGATGACAATCACTTATGATGAGTTGGTGCCCACGCATTTACTACAAATGTCGCTGCTGGTGGTGACACCGATGATGAGTATGATATGAGATGGCATGTCTCTCCCTTTCTTCGTATGATGAGTGCTTCATTAAAGTGAAGTTTTAGCAAATTCAGATATCACGTGGTATAAGACGCTGGAGTAGAAATGGCCAGCGAAGACATGGATAACAAGGGAAGAATCAAAGCGAATTTAGCTGTGGTAGAAAACAATGGCATCCATACAGGTTCTATCATCCCTTTTCCACCTTTTATCAAAATATTGAGGACAATGTTTGGTTTAAGTATGGGGGAGGAACTCTATCGATTCCATTTTACCATCTTTCTAGTTAGATTTAATGTTTCCCAGCATTATTTTAAATTTTTTCAATTTTAGTATTTTGTTGCGTCCTTGCATGTGCTGTCGAGTCTTTATGCATGATTTTATGTTTATCGATCTCCCCGTATTTTTGAGCCGTACTAAATAATTTGAAAAATTCTGAATTACAAAAATAGTGTTTCTTTTGAAAATCTTAGGCTACAGACAAAATTAAGGTTAGATTGTGAGACTTGAGAAAATCCCACAAGATCGGTATCATTTTAACACCATTAGGCTCCCAATTATGGAAATCAATTTGAGTACTTGTTATGCCATAGCCTTAAGTTCTCACCCGTTTAGTAGTCCCTAATTAGTCTATTTAGCAGTCAGCATCATCCTAAGCACAAGCTAAGTAGGAAACCAATGCAAATAAGTGTATGATCTCAGGCTTGAAAAGTAATTTAAGAAAATAAAAGTGAATGAATGAAAAGAAATGCTCCTTCTAAGTTAGGTGATCCTCACCAGATCATTTAGCCCAACGGTGTAAACTTCTTTATTTTATTATGTGTAAAAGAGAAAAATTGATGATAATGAGATCATAGTCACTAATAGACTATCCTACCATGAGTGTGAGAGGATAACAGGCTTAATGTGATTGCACCCGAATGAAAAGGGACGAAAGGAGGATGAGTGAGTTAGGCTTAAGTATAATGATATGACTCCGATTGGTTTGTATAGGAGGGAGGCTGATGACCACAAAAAGCGGAATTGTGTTGTTACGACGTCCTTAGTGTGTGAGCAAGTACCTATCGACACAAACTTAATCTAAGTAGAGTTGGTAGCCTAGGACGAGTATCCGTATGCATTATTTTTCTTACAAGTCATGGTTTTTCTTGAGGACAAGCAAAGGTTTAAGTGTAGGGGAGTTTGATGACGTGAAAATACATAGTTTAATTGAATTGATTAATGCATATTTTCTAGTCGTTTTGATTTGCATTTGCACCATATTACGTTGGTATTTTGTTTATTTTGTTTATTTCCAGGTATTCAACCATTTAAAAGTCGTATGCGAAGAAAGGAAGCAAATCGGGCGAAAAAAAGAAGAAATGGAACAATTTGCATACAAGGAGTTGTCTGACGAAAATGGCCATAACTTTTGAACCGTAAATCGAAATGACGCCCGTTCGAAGCGCCAGAAAACTAAGACTGAGATTTGCAACCTAAATTTGGAAATTGTGGGTGTGACGGTCGTCACACCCCTGTTACGACCGTCATGAAACATTAAGCGTGTGACGAACGTCACACATACGTGACGAGCGTCACGGACCCAAAAAGAGGAAAAACTCCTGTAACAGGCCCATGACGCTCATGGTTGTGTTCCAATTAGTTTTATGCAGAACATGGATAGTGGAAATAGAAGTAGAGAAAGTCATTCCACTTTCCTATTTTCTCTCAACCACAACTCAACTGCAAGGATTACCGAGTCTCCCGATTATCCTTCAAATTAGTGGGTCACATATGATCCAACTTTGGCTCCAACCGACGGAATTGACAAATATAAATAGGAGCAGTCATTGGAAGGAAAAAGGGGGTTCTTTGGGCGGTTATTGTCGTACCGAAGCTCTGCCGAAATTAAACCTCAGCTTTCGTTTTCGTTCTTAGTTGTTTTCTTTGTTTCCTTTATTTTCAATTCCATTACACTGTAAGTAGTAGTTTCCAACATTAGGGAACTATTACAGTAGCTTAGTTTTATTTGTTTACAAACTTAGAACTCGATATTTCGCAATTCTGAAAGCTTCAATCCAGCCGACATTTGTGGAGGGGGTTGCTTGAAGAATAGCTTTTGCATCAGGTTTCGACATTTGCAATTAATATTAGAATTCTATAATTTTATTACCATGTTTGCTTTACTGTATTTCCGTTTATGTTTATGTTTATGTTTTTCGGTTTTAAATTCTATGTCTTTCTAAATTGTCTTGAGTCCGGCGTATGAGGACGGTCGTTACCGATGGGACTCGGTAGAAAACAATAGGTGTGATTTAATGAATACAGTTATGTTTTGGTTATAACTTCTAAGCGTAATTTAAGTAGCCTTGTCGCGAGAGTGGGAGATTATTTAACATTGCTTTGTCATGAGAGTGAGAAGAATATTAAGGTTGAAGCAGAGATCCGCGAGAGCGTGAGGAATGAACCGGATAGTTGAAGTTAGGCATCATATCTAAATACAGCGAGAGCGCTTTAGATGTTGGTTAGGATACTACTGGCTTTCAAAGAGGGTTTCCTAGTTACCGGGCGAGCGAGAGCAAAATCTTGGGATTAGGAAGTATGATTTTAGTTAAGACCGTGAGAGCGTGAGACAGACTCTTTAAGTTGGTATATTCTACGGAATAAGAGTATCGTCGTAATTAGCACCTCATACTATGAGTCCCTTAGGAGCGCGGAAACCATATCCCGACCTCGTTCCTTTATTATATTTTCTTATTTTAATTTTAGTTTTAGTTCTAGTTCCCCTTTAATCAAATATCATTAGCCTTAGCTTTATAAAGTGACGATAGATAACGATAGGTTGATATTTGTCTTTGTGGTTCTACAATCTTTTATATTACTTCAATAAATTTGTGTGCTTGCGGACGCATCACTCTGTTGCCAAAATTTTGTGTATTATGTATTGTGTTGTATATGTTTCATTCTTTTAAGACTTATTTATTTAGGTAATGAAAAGAGAGCAGAAATGAAATTCATAAATATATTTGTATTCTTGCATAACGGTTTGTGAAATTAGGACACACAATGGTACAATAATACCACCATTTTCCCATAAAATCAGTGTAGTGGAAATAAAATTGATTTGTATTGTGTACTATTTTGTCACGTAAAACTTTTTGATCTTATCTTCAATTATTTTGAGGCTTCAGATTGAGAGATGATGAAGCATGCATAGAAAAAGAATCAAAGTCTGTATAAGAGAGACTTCAAAACCTTATCTTTAGAATCTTCAGAACATTAATCTTTTGAGTCTTCAGAACCTTGTCTTTATAATCTTCAGAGCTTAGTCTTCAGAAACTTTAAAACCTTGGTCATCAGTGCCGGATCCAAGAATTTTTTTCGATGGTGCAAAAATGATCAATTGAAAAAAAGTAATGTTTAAAAGACTTAATTATATGACCCTCTATTTTACCTCGTTTACTAAATACTTCGTTAATATCCTTTCATGTTCTTACATTTAAAATTTATTATATATTTATTTTTCATTTTTAAATAATATGTCATTTGTGAAGCATTACAAATGATCATATAGAAACCTTAATTGAACTTTAAAAGATAAAATTATAAGTTACACTCCTTAAAAAAATAGAAACATTATTAATTTTTCAATACAAAAATACAAAAAAAAGAGATAAAAAAATTATTCAAATAACATTTAAGATAAAATATATAAGTTACACTTTATTATATAATTGACACATCATTAGTATTTGGTGCAAAAATGAGAAAAATAGGTCAAAACTATTTAAATTTAAAATACAAAAACTATTACAATGAATGAAAGAAAATAAGGGGATCAAGAAGTAAAAAATTAATATATATATATATATATATATATATATATATATATATATATATATATATATATATATATATATATATATATATATATATATATATATATATATATATATATATATATATATATATATATATATATATATATATATATATATATATATATATATATATATATATATATATATATATATATATAGGACATTATATGTTTAAATGTTTTTCTTATTTCTAGATTAAATATAGTAGCAATTTGATATGTAAGAAAATTCATCATTTGATGATTTCAACCATCCATTAATTTTTTTTAAAGCAAGAAATAAACCATCCATTAATTGTTTGAACAATTGTAACATGGTATCAATAATTGGAGAATGTTTTTTGGTTATTTTTCTATTAGAATTGATTTTAGCTCTTTTTCGGTGTGGATTGAACATTTTACCTTACTCGAGTGCATACAATTACTTAGATTCCAGAAAAACTATTTTCTGAATCATTTTTTACCTTATATATCAAAATTTCACACTTATAAAAAAAATTAAAAAGGCTCCTCTCATAGATGAAAGAATACAAAATTAAAAGGTTCCGACCATTCAACGGAAAAAAATGTGTTAGCTTTTATCTTTAAAAATTAACACACTTAAATCTTAAAACTTAAATCTAACGCACTGATTTGATTAATAATTAAAATATTTGTTCGAAGAGGATGAGATTACTACTAAAAAAATACAAATAACAAAACCAAAAACTATCAAGTATCAGCAAGAACTAAGGTTAAAAGTTGAATAGAATTAAAAAAGACAAAAATAAGTTACATACTTTTTCCACATTACCTAAAGAAAGAATATTTTCTGCATGTCTGAGACATGACTATGCTTAGATATAATTATCTTAATTGCTTAAAAAATCTTGCATAAGTCTGTTTTTGTTTTATAGTTTTTGATTTTAAGATTTTCAAGTGTGTTTTATTTTAAATTTTTCTTACACTCTTCGAAACTAACTTTTTATGTTCTCTTCGACATATCTTCTAATCTCTTGCGAAAAGGTCTTTCAAATCTTTAACTTTCAATTATAACAATTTATATGTATTAATAATTCCAAAACCACAACTAAAAATGAACTAATGAAATAATCTATCAAATAAAAATGGTGCAAATTTTACTTTTTTTTCCAATGGAAATTGAAACGAGGAAGTATAAGAACAATAGTATTAGATAATTGAATGCAAGTTGCATGTCAAGCATAAATGGCCTAAGCTATTAAATAGAACTCAAACAAAAGATAAAACTAAATACATATACTACTTAAATAAATAAAAATCATACCAATTATTATAAAAGACCTTAAAAACACATTCTTTATACATAAAGTTTTTATTACACTCTTCTTTAATTAATTAAAGAAAGTGTGCTAAAAAACTTTTCTTAAAGAGAATATTGTTTGCATTGTTCTTCGTTATCATAAGAGCAACAAAAGCTAGAGTATAATTAGCATCAACTTGTGTTAACAACTCCTTTTGCAGGAGCAGTAACTTAACAATCATCTGCATTTATCACCTGTAATCACTACAACAAAAATGACATTTAACAACGCGCCTTAGACAGCGCTTTATAAAAAAAAGCGTTGTCTAAGGTTAAAATTAAAAGCAAACATGGAAACTGTTCAAAAAATATAAAAAAACACTGTTAAAAGTCCTACCTTAGACAGCGCTTTTGAAAAAGCGCTTTCTAAGGTAGGCCTTAGACAACGCTTTTAGAAAGCGCTTTTAAAGATACACCTTAGACAACGCTTTTTCAAAAGCACTGTCTAAAGTCTTTCAATTTAAAAAAAAAATTAAAACCAAAAGCGCTGTCTAAGGCCTACCTAAGAAAGCGCTTTTAACAAAAGTGCTGTCTAAGGTCTAATTATATTAAAAATATACAGTTTCTATTTTCATTTCTTCCTTTCCCTCTCTTCTACGAACGACAAACATAAATCGTCATTTTCGCCCTAACGAGCTTCAACAGTCGTCCTCCACCGTCGTCGACCACATTCTACCTCCGTGAAGTCCACCGTCTCCACCATATTTCTTGGTAAGTTTCATCTTTGTTCTTTCAATCTATGTTCTTATTAGTTAAATCACTTTTTGTATTTATTTAACATTTAGTTTAAGCTCATTATGTTTAGTTTAAGCTCATTATGTATTTATTTGACATTGTTGTAGTTTAAGCTCTGTTGTAGAAGTGCTTATGAGTTTAAGCACTTTTTGTATATAGTTGACTTGTGGTAGAAGTGCTTATAAGTTAAAGCACTTTTTGTATATAGTTGAGTTGTGGTAGAAATGCTTATTAGTTTAAGCACTTTTTGTATATAGTTGACTTGTGGTAGAAGTGCTTATGAGTTTAAGCACTTTTGGTATATAGTTGACTTGTGGTAGAAGTGCTTATTAGGTGAAGAATACATTATAGGTGAAGATTCATACTAAACCTACCAGAAGTGAAGATTCATACTCTATTAATATAAAGATATTGGTGAAGATTCATACATTATAGGGTATTGCCAAATACATTATAAAGAATACATTATAAAGATATTGATATAGGTAAAGATTCATACTAAACCTACCACAAAAGATAACAAATTTAATTTCAAAAAGTAATAGTTACCACAAAAGTTGTATTGTACAAATATTTTAAAGAATAACACGTATATATAAGTAATAGATTCATACTAAACCTACCACAAAAGATATTAATTTCAAAACATGTGACATTGTATATAGTTACACTATTCTATATGAAATTATTAATATTAAAAAAAATGTCATTTTCCAAATAATGACAACATCTTTGTCACACAAACATTACTATATATACGTGTTCGGTTCACATAAAAAATGTCAACATGGTGTACATATAAACCTCATCATCAGTCAACCAAAAAGTAATAGTTACACTAAAAGTAATAGTTACCTATATATATGTGTTATCTTTTTGTCATAATTTGGTTCATTTAGTTGAGATGAAATATTAAAATCATTTTCACAGGTTTTATTGTAGAAATATTGGATATTGGTTAATATAGAGCTTTAAATAAATTCATATAGAGTAATACTCCCTACTTTACAAGTTTATTTTACAAAGATATGTTAGGTCAAATTTTACTTTATGTTTCAAATGACAAACTTTATCACAACTGCAATTACTCAAACAAATCTCTTGAAAGAGATAACTCTTTGTATCACAATGTGTTCTCTTGCATTGTACCATCATTTATGCATCAATTAATCTTTCAGTTATTAATATGATTAACACAAATCAAAATGTATTAATTATTTTTGTAGGCACTTAAAACACTTACAAGTAGCGAGAAGAATAAGCAAAATGAAGAATAATCCAAAATGTGTCTTGTTCATGATTAGTAGTTACTACAATATTTTTAGATAAAATAATATTATGTTATTTTTATATAGAGAGATCGAAGGTCTATGAAATTATTTTGTTGTTGTTGGAAACTACTTGGTCTTTAATTTTATTTTGGAGTTTTATGTTCCTTCAGTTATGACATTACTTTTAATGAATTTAGCATAGAAATATTGTTTGGATCATCGAACATCTAAAATAATTTGCAAATCTTCTACGCATCTTACATGTATTCCATAAATATATAAGACTAAATATAAAGTTTTGTCTCTTAAGTAGTACCCACAATCCAAATTAATCAACAAACTTTAAAACATACTAAAAGGTCCCTATGATGTGTATATAATTTTACATTAATAATTGCATGTGTTGTAATACTATTCCTAAGATTACAATGAAACATACCACAATGGCTTATATGCAATCTTTAAAAGTTTCAATTGTTTTGTTAAGTTATCTCAGTTGATAGTTATGTAAATACATCGGATGCATGGGCTGTCTTGCCTCGTAGCCCTATTCTTTAATCATGACTTCTAATCTCTTAGTGAGTTTGTAATCAAATAAAACTTTATAGATCGTTAATTCTTACGATCAAAGTCATATAATACTCTATGTCTAAAAGTATTATTTTTTTTTTAAAATAAAGCTAGATCGAGTTGTTAAAGTTATTGTTAGTAATCATTCATAACTTAGAATCAATTAAAATATTTATCACTATATAAAATCATAAAGATTAAGCTTTAATAAATAACACTAGATAGTAAATTGCATATATTAATACAACAAAATTACGTAGTTCGAGCAACTTGAGATAAATAAATCTAAAAGGCCTAATCAAAATAAATAGGTCCAATGATGTAGAAAATATGATTTACAAGATAAAAATTAATTTCCAATGATGTAGAAACATTAATCACAATCCCTAGAAATATTACACGGCATTTTGAGTTGGATTGTTCTTATAGGATAAGTTTGGGTGGTCTCTCTATTACGGGTTATAGGAATTCAAATAAGGATTCCCTTTCTGATTATTGACATAATTATCAGTGTCATTGATAAGGGCCAAATTGTGTTTATAACCAATAGTATTTCATGGCCCTTTTCACTTGGTTTCAATGGAATTTCATGGCAAAACCTTAAATTTAGTGTAAATAATTGGTTTTTAGTTTTATCGTGTAAATATCGTATAGTTTGATCATAATCATTTTATTTTGTAGGTTTCTTTGCATAGTTGAAGCATTGGGAACTTCAAAGGAAAAAGAAAAGCTTCAAGATGAATTTTTGGATGGGACTCAAGAATTTCAGTTTGGACTCAGCACGCTCAAAGAGCACTTAGAGTTGGACATGCAGAGGGTAGCGAGCTTAGTGCCGTTTGTGGCGGTTTGATCTTTTTGAGAGCAAAACACACCAAAAATATCACATCAATCTTCAACTTTTCAACATTGATGCTTGTGAAGCTCTTCTATTTTCTTGTGAAGCAAGCTACCATGATGTGTAGCTAAACCCCCTTGCATCATGATTATATATAATTAATATAACTAGTATGTATTTCTTTTGATCCTTTGTAAGTGAACTAGTTAATGATCAATATAGATTATTATATTTGCTTTTATGTTATATTTATGGTTTGAATCATTATTGAGAAATATCTTTCAAGTACTTACCAAAGTTTTTATCTATCAAAGACCAAAGTTTATACATGGATTTGGAGTTTGATATTCACTTGTATCAAAATTTAATATTATTTTATTGTTTAATAGGCTGAGAGATCGTCAATTAAACAATACAACAAAAAATTTTAATACATGTTGACATAAGCGATATTGATGAGTGATACATGATTATATTGATTATAAATGAAGTTCACATGCTATATTAGTTGAATACATATGAAATAGGTTAATGAACTCTATTTTTTACTTGCTTTTTTAACGTTAATTTTTCGAAACACTTACCGTTGTTACTAATTCCAGTGAATGTTTCTTTTCACAATTGAAAACCCTTTGAAACTTGATCAGTGCATTTTGGTGAAAATTCCTACATATTTGCACTTAGGCATTTCTTTAGTTTTCTTTGTTTATTTTTATATTTTAATTTGTTTTTCTAATTTATTTTATTTTTGGCTTAATTTAATTTTCTTACTTAATTTTCAGCTTTAACAGCTTTTACGGAAATGATCATAACCGGAATTCTAGGAATCTGATTGAGACGTTCTACCAATCGATGTAAAGCTAAGAGAGAGAGCTGCAACTTTTGTGTTGCAGACGAAGTCAGATTCAAAGTCATATTTTCCAGAATTTCGTTTGAAGCTGCTGCATTAGTTTTATTTAGTTTCGGGTCATTTAGAATTGGGTCTGGGTTATGTATTTGACCCAGTTGGGTTGTAAACATGTTTTTGGTTTTTCCATATTACCTAGCAGTCGCGGTAATGTTCACACTTTCACTATTCATGAATTATTTAGATGCTTGAAAGAATGATGGAGAACTAATTCCCCAAGGATCAATCTACTGTATTCGAATTCCGCTTTGAGGTTCTTTAATAAAATTTCGTCTTTATCTGTTATCCTTGAATAATTTCTATACCTTCAATTAAGTGCTTACTTTGATTGTTGTTATAAGTTAGAATTATTTGTTTTGATTAATTGTATGATTTTGAATCTTTTTCGCGAGTTAACGTAGCTTTTGCATTATCGCGTTCGATCAAGTTGCGTTTGCTTAATTCACAATCGTCTTTAACTGTTTGCTTAATCCGAAATTCAGGATCATACATGGTATAATTTCTATTGCGCTTGTCTATGGTAATTATAGTCGAATAGGATCAGACCCGTTTAGGGAATTGGGATTTTATAGGAATCAATGATAAGTCGGAGGTCGATGCAGTAGGTTGATTCGTTTTAGCTTATTTTTATAATCACTTTTATTTTAATCACTTATTTTAAAAATCGAATTCAACCCCCCTTTTTCCGTTTCGATTGATTAATAATTATACAAGAATCCTTGAGAACGATATTTCGAGCTGTCGTTACCATATACTGTTTATTTTCAAAATTACTCGTTTTTGATCCGTGAGTGACACGCAGATCAAACCCTTACTTAAAACATTGTTAAATGTAGAACAACAGTGATATCACACTAATCACTATGGGTATGATAAAAGAAACACTTTCCCTAGCAAAATTACGTTGTTGTTGGGGATTGGCGTTGAGATATTGCAAGCATTGCAATAATTTCTATTGTTTTAAGTTATTTTGCATTGTTACACTGTCATATTATTTATCCCTCATGTTTGTTCACTTGTATGTTTAGCATTATATAACTCTATTTATGTGAGAAAGTGTACCTGAAGATCAATTGTCTTTTATCCTGAGATTAAAAGAACTACTTGTAGACTTAATAGCAAAACTAGAAGGAGAAGACAACTAGCTAATGAAAGAAAACAACGTGAACGAACTTATGGTAGTACTTCAACAATTCCTATTATTGTACCAGTCATTGAAAAACCTTCAAAATTTGTAAGAAGGTTGTGTGTCAATAGCCCAAGAAGAAATACTCATATTGTCAAACCTTCTCAAAATGCAAGGAATCCTGAAATGAATCCCGGTTTGCTAAAAATATTGAATGCAAATCTTGTATGGAAGAAATAAGAACTTGAGGCTATAGAAAGAAATAAGACTTGGGAGTTGAATTTGCTTCCAAAGAAAAAGAAAACCATCATCATCAGATGGGTTTACAAGTTTAAAATGAAGCCAAATGGATCAATTGGGAAACAAAAGTCAAGGTTAGTGTCTAGAGGATTTCTACATAAATCTGGATTATATAACTTTGAGGTGTTTGTGCTTGTAGTTAGCCATGAAACAATAAGATTAGTGATTGTTATAGCTGCTAATAAAAATTGGCCTCTGATGCATTTAGATATGAAATTTTCATTTCTAAATGGTCATTTACAAGAGAAAGTTTATATGTCACAACATCTTGGATTTGGGGGAAAAATCAGGAAGTGATGGTGTACAAGTTGCATAAAGCCTTGTATGGATTGAAACAAGCTCCTAGAGCGTGTAATCTAAAAAATTGATTCATTTTTCAAGCTTCAAGGATTCAGAAAATGTGAGATGGAGTATATTGTTTATGTTTAGCATACCTATAATAAAAATATAATTCTAGTGTGTCTCTATGTTGATAACATATTACAAAAATGAAGTTTTATATATGAGATAGTCATGTTCAAAAAGTTGCTGATGAATGAGTTTGAGGTGACTGATCTAGGAAATATGGTATATTTTCGAGGGATGGAGATTTTGTACTCTGGTAAGGGTATAATTTCACATCAGCTAAAGTACAAATTTGAGCTTCTGAATAGATTTGAACTAATTAATTGCAAGTCAACAATCAGACCTCCTAAAACAAATCACAAGATGGATTCTGATGTTGAGGGTGATGATGTAGATGTTACAACTCTTAAATAAATGGTAGGAACACTGATATATCTTTGTAATACAAGACCTAACATCTGTTATGCAGTCGTAATGATGAGTAGATTTATGAACAAACCAAAGTGGTCACATTACCAAGTTGTTGTTTGGATACTGAGGTATATTAAGGGGACTCTGGGGTATGGAGTTTTTTTCCCTTTTGGTGCTAGATTTGAGTTAAAGATGATATGTTATTCAGACTCTTATTGGTGTGGAGACAAAGTTGATAGTAGAAGTACTTTTGGATATTTCTTCAAGTATCTGGGAAGTCCCATTTCTTGGTGATTAAAGAAGCAACTAGGTATTTTGTCTGCTTGTCAAGCTATTTGGATAAAGAACTTATTTCAGGATAGGAAGATCAAGTTGATCAAACCTGTAAGGTTGATTATTGAAAACTCATCATCTATTATCCTTGCCAAGAATCTAGTGTTGCATGGCAGGAACAAGCACATTGACACGAAGTTCCATTTTCTGTGCAACCAGGTTCAGAATGGAGTGCTTGACGTTGTTCACTATAGCACTCAGAAGCAACTTGCAGATGTGTTGACTAAAGCTATCAAGACTGAACACTTTATCCATTTGAGGGATGAAATTGGTCTTGTTGATTTTAGTCTTGAATATGGATTAAAGGATTATGTTAAAGTGTAATCCAAATTCACATTTAAGTTGTATATATATTGTAATTTGAGTTTCATTTAGTTGTTTTTATGGTATAAATACTGAACTCAAGTTTCATTTTGTAACTAATTCATTTTGTAACCGTTTTTAGTTGAGAAAGAAAGTTAGCTATAATTCTCTCTTTTCCATAATCTTTTTCTTCTTCATTCTTATGCACCAACATATACCACAAATTTGTTTGCTTTATATAACAAATATTTAGCATTGCAGATTCCTTCTAATTCAATTCAAATGCCTAAATATGTGGTGTGATACTAGCCATGAAAGTTGTTGTATATGCCTGGTATTGCATGAGTGCCATATATATGTAGAATAACCTTGGTGACTTTCCATAAGGAGGTCTGGTTGTGTTTATTCTTTGTCAGGGTAAATTCTTCGCTTGATTAGTGTTAGTTTTTCTTTTTGAGGTGGATTGACCATTTTACCATATGTATGTGCATGAAAATGCTTAAATTAAAAAAACTATTTTCTATCTACTCCTCAGGGTCATTTAGTTGTTTGTAAAATATGATTTTTTTACACAATTAAAACCCAAAAAATCAATCTAGTGTTTGAGTAAGAACCTTAGGGCTTCCAAGTTAATATGTTTATAGTATGAGTCTTACGCATTTTATCTTACCTGATCAGAAGGGCCTTCCAGGTGTTGAATAACGAACATGAAGATTGATTGAGTGAAGGTGGGGGTGTACCTACATGGCACTCTGATGCTAAAGTGATTACAAGGTACAAAAGTAGAAGAAAATGATAGATTCAGAATACCTGACCCTCTAATGAAAGAGGATATTTATAGTGTACCCTTAGTGTTGGGCCAAGGTTCTTTCTTGGGATGGATCAGCTAGGCCTAAGGAAGAACTACCAAGGAACGCGTAGGAGTGTGTAAGACCTAGAACATGGTCTTGGCCTTGGTCTAATTGCCCCTAAATTTTAGGAGATAATGGTGGACAGTTGGGTGACATGGCACACATGGGGAGACGCAGTCTCCCTACTGCCAGTTAGTGGGTCATGGGATTTGCCCGACAGTGTGGGCCTTTTTCTCGCTGGATTAGGCCTCTACCCGATTGATTGGGCTTATGCCTGACACTGTTTTAGAGGCCTAATCCGGAACAGGAGCCCCCCAAGTCGAAACTCCGGGACAAAGTGAGGACTTAAGAGGAAGATTGTCGAGCATAAACCTTTAGTGTTGAGGACAACCGCAAACTCGTGTGTGTGCGAGGTGAATGATGTCAAGTGAAACATGTTCGAAAAATCTTGGGTACCCGTTAGTGAAGGCAAGGATTTTTCCTTGTTGAGCCGATGACACGACTCGAAGGATGTGGATTAACGAAGTCGAGGTACGCTTAAGCTAGCGTCGGAGAATTTGCGAGAACCGTTCTTTGTCAGGGAATTCTTCTGGTGCATGATATGTTTTGGTGTCGAGGATGGGAGTGTGTACTCAACGTCTTTAGGGATTCTCCAAGATGATGTGTATTTCCTTTTTGTTTCCATGTTACTTACATTTAGTGTGTGTTGCTTTGTTTCCTGTGTTACAATGCATTAAATGTTGGCCGCCCTTGGGAATCTAGGTAGCCTAGGAAATGATTGCCTAGGCGCATCCCCTTCAAGAAGCGTCTATAAAAAGGGGTTGAGTGTACCATTTTATTTTTCCTACTTTTTCTTTCCACTAACGTTTCACTTGACCCACATCTTCTCTCTTTCTCGATCAACCACTGTTGTCGCCACCGTCACCATACTACTGGAATCATGTCAGGTAATGTTTTGATCCCTTTTCTTGGTAGTTTTGAACTTGATTAACTAGTTAGAATGGCGACTTATTCGCCTGAGTAGGTAGAAATGCCCTTTTCTTAAACTGTTTTTTAGGGTTTATAGATGAATGTCTCGGGCACACTATGAATATGTCGGATAAAATAGAATATTTTAGATGAATGTCTCGGGAACACTATGAATATGTCGAGCAAACATATGAGATTTTAGATGAATGTCGCGGGCATCCTTTGAATGCCCGGGGCTAAACCTTTAATTATTCTTTGAATACCCCGGGCATCCGTTGAATGTCCCGAGAAGTTTAGTATAAGTATATCGGGTGCTTTCCCCCTCGCCCTTTCACTTTAATTACTGTGGAAGGGTGAATTTGATGTAACATCGAATTCCCTTGTTTCCTCTGCTTTTCAGGTAACACGGATCAAGGACGCCCCGCAGAAGGGAGTGCATTGTGTTCATTTGGGAGCGGGGGTCTCTAGTGGGTCGCCGACGAACCGTTGGAAATAGAGACTAATTTTGTTGACGACCATATTAACGCCCACACGATCGTGGAGGACGCGGGCCCTGACGAACCTCACAATTGGTAATGTTACGCTTCTCTGCCTGATCAACAGATCTGTTCGGTGTTTCAGGGAAGGCGGTTCCCTATGTACAAATTTTCTTTTCGGGAGGCGGGGATTTGACTCCCTTTTACCGACTTCCTGGTGGGGGTTTTCAGGCAGCTCAAGCTGGCGCCCTCGCAACTTCACCCCAACGCCATATCGTTCATTCGGACGTTTGAACTGGTATGCGGGCATCTTCAATCGGTTGCACCCTGTCCTTTTTATTCTGTGTCTTCCATCTGCAACGGTTGGACAATGATAGACGCCACAGTTGGGTCTCTTTCAAACAGTCGATGAGGCTCTTCAAAACCCACCATGACTTTGTCCGCAACTTCAAGTATAGGTGGTATACGATGAAGCCCGTCACCCAGTGTGCCATGGACAATATCTATAGTTTGCAGCGGGATGCCAAAGGCACTGAGCGTATGGTGTCGAAGATCCCTCTTGAGTGGAGGCCGAATCATTTTAACATGTTGACCGGCCATTACAGAGTAAAGTTTGAGCATATGGAGTTTGAGGACATGTTGTCCTACAAGAAGTTGGTGGCCTATGTCCGAATTTTTAACCTTTCCACGTGTGTAGACCGATTAGGCAATCCGCTTCTGGGTGACAACGGGTTACCCCTTTTAGAGCCCCGATTGATTAACACTAAGACCGTGCTCGAGTGTAAAACGGATGAGGAGGCTATCCGAATCTTAGGTAGCTTATGCTCGACACCTTCTTGCTTTATTATTTTCGATTCTTCTTGCTGACTTGTTGTTTGTTTTGCATCTCCTCTCCTGCTCAAAGACTTTCCGGATGCCGAAGGTGCATTTTTCAGGGTTGAACCTGTCGCTCCCGCCAAATGACACAAGGCCAAGAGGGGTACAAATGCGAACGGTTGGCGAAAGGAGAGAAGACGAAGGTGAACTGAAAAGAGTCGCCAGCTAGGCATTTTTATCCCGAAGGAAAGGCAAAGCTGCATAAACCTAGAAAGAGATGGATAAGACGGTCGTGAACCAGAGAAACTAAGAAAGGGGGTTGGTTACAACCTGGGAAGGTATTAGCACCCAGATTGTCCGCCGTACTCGACGGGATCCACGCTTGAAAGATTTGTGTTTAAAGGGGTAGTGTCTATGCTATCTGTGTGCAAAAGCTGGAAAAGAATGTACAGGTGCCAGTGCAAGAAAAAGAAGTAAGGTGCTCAGGAATGAAGCTTAAAAAGAATGCTGAAATAGGGGGAAGACACAAAGACTTTTATTCGATAACTGTTAAGTTATGCATACGTATCCTCTCGTGCAATGAGGAAGTCAGAACACCGTAGTTCAACTCAAAGAGACTGAAAGATAAATTGACTTGTGAACTGCTTACTTGTCTATGCTCAAGTGTATGACTTGTCTAGCTCAGGTGCTAACTGTCTTGCATTAGACGGAAGAAGCAAGTTCTCGCTTATGAGTGAATGAGGTGAGAAAAGAATCCAGAAGGAGACGATTATTGTTTTTTTTTATGTTTTCAATCTTTTATTGCTTTTGGAGTTTGTCATAAGTGAATGAGCTTAAGCCTAGACCAGGGGTTAGTAAACTAATCACATCTTCCCTCTGATTAGGTAATGAGAAAACCTTAAGTATGAAGTAAACACCTCACACTTAATCACCATGATGTAGGATTAAGATCATTAACCTACTTGCATTTATTTAGAAGTTTTTGGTATTTTTGTTTGGTGTTAAGTAATGAGTTTAAGCCATAATCAAGGATTTAATGGACCCACTACACCATCCTAATAGAAGGATAATAGATGAGAACATTTAAGTTGAGGAAGGCTCCTCAACTTAATCCATGATTAGGGATTAACCTCATGACAAAACAAAGCTTTTATTAAAGTGGATTTTAGTTAATGGTAAGATTAAGAAGTGGGTTTTATGGTTTGTAAGACAACTTGAGGGGGACTTGTCCATTAACACTAGGGTTAGTCCTTCTTAACCAATTAAGGAAGAATTAGAACCCTAATGCAAGGCCCAAGTTACAAGCTTGATGTCTTAGTGATTTATTAGATGAATTAATTAAAGGATTTAAACACATTAAGGGTTTAACACTTAGGATTAAAGTTATACACTCCATCCTAAGAGAAGGATGCAGGCATAATCTTAATCACAAAGCCTTAAAACCTTGAAGGTTTAGTCCCTGATTATGAGATGAGAAGAGAAGACACAAAAGATGACACAAAGGTAAAACTAATGGGGGACTAATCAAACCCTAATTGTTATCATGCTTAGGTATTCCTAGGGTTTATGAGGCTTGCAAGAGATCTTCAAGAAGAGCCACCAAGGAAGAAGCAGATGAAAGGAGGAGGAGCAGAAGAAGCAAGTCAACTTACTTCACTTAAGAAGATAAGTTGCTTGAAGAAAGAAGGTGAAGAAGGAACATGAATAAGCAAGCTCATTCTAATACAAATACAAAATGCAGCAATGAATTCATAAGAGAGATGAGAAGAGATTGTGAGAAGTGAAGGCAAATTCACTTCTCAAAGTAACTTACCACCTGAAAAGTTAGTAAAAGGAAATGAAATGAAATGAAAATGAAATGAATGCAAGGATGCAAACCAAAACCAGAAGCATGTTCATGAATCAAATGATGTTATGAGATGATATGAAAGCATTTCAAGAGATGTGAATGATCATAGAAGAGATTAAAATGCAAATGAACCATGGAAGGAGCATGAAAGTTCATGAATGCACATGAAATGAAAGGAATGCATAACATGGCAAATGGATGATGCAATGATCAAACATGATTCTAATGTGTCCTAAGATGTATTACATGTCATGTGGATGCAAGAAATGTCATGGCAAGTTCATGAATGCAAGCATATGCAAGATGAATGCAAGGGAAGATGAGAAATTAGGGTTTTCATACAACATGAGATGCAAATGGCAAAGACAGAAGCAGATGACATGATAAAAAATTGAAAATGCACTCAAAGGAACCCTAAACCTATACTAGGTCACCATCCAAAGGGGGAGGTCAGAAGCTAGACCTAGAAGGAGTTATGAATTTCCTAAATTTCTAGGGTTTTTTGGGTGATCCTCAATGTAAAATGCCAAATAATTTGAAAATGCAAGATAAAAGTGAAACAAAAATGTTTTTGGAAACTAGAAGTCATGCATAGAACAATGCAAAAAGAATCATTCACAAACTCAACTTGGTTTAAACGTTATGAATTTTTAAAGTTAGGGTTAAAAAATGAACAATTTTAAGAACCCTAATTCATTGAAAAATCTCAAAGTGTGATAAAAAAAAAAGAAATTTGTATGGTGAGTTTGTAAATGTTTCTAAATGTCTAAGAATGTTCTCTGATTTTTTGGTGATTTTGAAATACTTAAATGTATTTTTAATTAATTAAAATCAATTAACTAATTAAATAAAACATTTAAATGATTTAAAAATACTTTTTTAATACAAAAAATAAAAATAAAAATATTTTTGATTTCTGAAAATTAATAAAAGGTTTGCTAAAAAATTTCAGAATTTTTTGATTATTTTTACTATTTTAAATAATTCGTGCAAAATAAAATGAGAAAAATGAAATAAAATTAAAATAAATGGAAAGTATGCAGAATGGAGGGCCTGGATTTGTTTCTGGGTTTAAAGGGATTGACCTGGCGCGCTATCCTACGGCTCAAATTCAAATTCTATTAATCCTAATTAAATTATTAATTAATCCAGATTAATCACTAATGAAAAGATCTTGGCCATTCACTGTACGCGGGAAAGACAAATCCAAGGGTCCACATTCAAAGTTTGCCCTAACCCTAATTAGTCACTTAATGACTCTCAGGTGGTCGGAGAAGACCTCCGGTCATCTTCTCCGGCCAACTCCTCACCTGAAAATTTTCAACTCACTCCCTAGGTCATTTCTGGAGCTCTAAAGCTCCAGATTCATTCCTTTCACTCCCCTAAGATCAAATCCACCCTAAAAAACAATTTCTTTTCACTCAATCTCAAGATTCGAAGCCATGAACAAAAAGGGTGAAACTTTCAGACAAGCAATACATTCTCATTTCTTCATCATTTTCAAAAATAACAAGTTCAGTGTACTCAGGGGAACATGCTTAACCATTTAGTAACATAAAATAAAGGTTCTGGAAAAATTAATTCGCATGGCTACCTGAGATGGTGCTTTCAACCCTTGAGCTTTCTGGCTGCTTCCTTGGTTCAAAATGCCTCAAATGACCTCCCTGAAGAAGCTTTGATGCTTGGAGAGCTTTGAGGAAGGCTGGTTTGAGAGTTTGTACTCAACTGGTCAGAAAATCGTATTTGGCTTATGGTGTGTTCTTGGCTGTTTTGATGGGTGGTTTATGATCAGTGAATGATTTAAGAATGAATGGTGGTGTTTGTTTGAAGATTGAGCAAGTGTGTTGTGTGTTTCGAAGGAAAATGCAAGAGGGATGATTTTTGTGAACTAGAGAATGCTGAGGTTTCAGGCTGTGTTCTTGTGTGTTATGGCTTGCATAAAGTCCACATATCAAGTTGTGATAGGTCTGTGGAGTTGGTGTGGGCTATGCTGATTGGTATGGTGTGAAATGCAAAAAGTCAACATTTCTTGTACTTGAGGTATGGGCAAGTGGCAGGCTTGGTACAATGGGGTGTCTGGTGCAGCAAGGATCAAGGATGGCCATGGAATTCACTTTGAGGCCATTCAACATGTTTGTGAAAGGTTCTTGGTCATTTTGCAATTTCATGAAACTTTGGCCCCTTTGAGATTTCTTCATGGGCAAGGTATGAAATGTTGTGATTCCTTGGGCAATTTTCAGCAAAATGAGTCATGTTATGTTGTTATGATGTTTTGAAGTCCATTAGAGGTCACTTAGAAGCTTGGTAAGTGAATTTGCAAAAATCCCTCTTTGGCATGAAACTTGAAATTATGTGATTTTTGCCAACTTTGACAAGCCATAACTTGAGTTCCATAATGAATTAGAACTTGTTCTTGTACTTTTTGAAAAGGGGATGATCCAATCTACAACTTTCATGACCAACAAATTTTAATTTGAAGCATTTTTGGTTGAGAAAGAGGAGGTTGAAAAACTTTCCCAAAATGGAAAGTTTACATTACAAGTCATTTCCATTTTTGGCAACTTTTGGTTTAGCTCACTTTTCTTCAATTTTGTGAACTTCCAAGCACTCCAATGATCAAATAAAGACCATATAACTTCAATTTGATGAAAAATCCACTTTGGTTCCATGTTGGGGGGCCTCAGATGCCCTGATTTTGCTCTGACTTGCTCAAGAAGTTACCCAATGAACAGATGACTTCCACAATGAATTTCTTCATCAAAATTGGTATGTATGATCCTTATAACATATTGAGACCAATAGAAACAAGAATGACCAAAAAATTTGGAGTTATGGCCTCTAAAACTAAAACCCTAATTTTAGGTCATCTGTGCAGTTAAACCCTAGCTCTGCTTCCATGCTTTCTCAGTTCTTGTGATTTCTTGACTTCCTTGATCTTTGAAGGATATAATATGATGATTGAACATACATGGAGCCTCTTGAAATGATTGATGGCCTTTAGAGTGGCTCAGATGGATCTTGGATTGCTCAAATTACAAACCCTAGATGCAGATGAACTTGAACTAATGCAGTTGAAACAAAGATGCAATATGAAATGATATGCTTATGCTTATACAAATATGAAAGATCAAAAGCCATGGTGTGAACTTAGTGAGGGAAAATTTGGGGTGTTTACAGCTGCCCCTATTCAAACATGAGTTAGCTGTGTAGGATGTAAGCGACAGGCTTAACAGACAAACAAGATAGCTTGTGGTTGAATACCAAAGACAATCCAAAATTTGCACTCACTGGGGAGAAGAAGAAAAGGGATATAGATTGTAAAAGGAAGCAAAGTATGATTATAAAGTGCGGGCGATGGAGGACGACCATCGGGCAGAGGACGACTGCTGGGGATAAAGTAATGACGGGGACGACTGACATGCTGGGGAAATAAAGACACCATGATGGGGACGACCATTAGGTAAAGAAACAGGATTCTCTGGGGATTAGGGTAAAGGAAATGATGGGGACGACCATCAGGTTTGCAAAGTAAGGGTAAACAACGATGGGGACGACCATTGGGTTAATGAAATAAATGATGAGGGACGGTCATCAAAGGTGAATGACGATCACCTAGCAGGGGACGGCTGCTCTGTTGGGGATAAGGATGAGGGACAGTCATCTAGGGTGAAGGACGATCACCTAGAAGGGTACGGCTGCTCTTGGGGTTTATCACGACATAGGACGAATGTCAGATAACGAGATCAACGATGGGGACGGCCATCGGATAAAATGATGAAGGACGATCACCTAGCAGGGGACGACTGCTAAACATCACGACATAGGACGAATGTCGGATAGAAAAGGGTTCCAATAATGGAGACTCCGCTGGGAGAAAGATGAGGGACGGTCATCATAGGTGAAGGACGATCACCTGGCAGGGTACGGCTACCGAAAGTTTCATGACATAGGACGAATGTCAGATAGAAAAGAAATTTTGCTGGGGACTTCGCTGGGGAATAGTAAACACGGACGAGTGTTTACATCCAAGAAATGAAAGGTATAAGTGCTTAACACTGTGTATAGATTAAAAATGCGGACGAACATCCTTAAGACTATGATACGGACAAGTATCGATAGAAACAAACGCTGACGCATGTTCAAAGATGATGATACGGTCGAGTATCAACTGGTTAACAAAGAACACAGACGAGTGTTGAATCTGAGGGGAAATAAGTGGTGTATACAAGATACAGACGAGTATCTGGATGAGTAAAAATAGGCATGAGTGAGACACAAACGAGTGTTCAACTTGCTGGGGAGAGTATGACACGGACGGGTGTCAAAAGAGAAAGTGTATAAAGTATTCCGGCGACCTGTGGGGATATGATGACACAGACGGGTGTCAACAAGAGTGTATTATAATAAGTGTTTGGGTAACCATGCTGGGGAATGGTGACACGGACGGGTGTCTAGAGAGTGTATAAACATGTACTTGTGTTGAAGAGTGCAAAAAGGGGACGCTTTGGCTTTCTGCTGGGGAAATGGAGATGACACAGACGAGTGTCGAGAAGAACAGGTTATGTATAAGTATTTGTTTGTAGAGAGTGTTCTGGCGATTTTACTGGGGAATGATGACACAGACGGGTGTCAAAAGGAGCATGTATCTGTATTTGTAGGAGTGCAAAGGGATGCTTTGGCTTTTATGTACAAGGGATGTATTCTATATATTGCTAATGAAGTATCGTTGACATTTACAGGTGACTGATTCAAAACCTGACTTGTGATTATGAAATATGTTTGATTTTTGCCGTAATGCTCCGTATTAGACGGAATGCTACGCTCTGAGGGATAAATGATGCGAATGCTATGATTATGCAAAGATACCGATCCGGGACTCGGATCCCATTGCTGTGGAGATCTCTGACTGATCTGCTTGGAAGAACATCCCAGCTGGGGATGCGATCATTGGTAGATCTGATATACGGCTCTGCTTGGGGAAATAAGTCATTAATAGACCTATCTTGGTAATGGGGAGCCCAGCTGGGGATGTGGAAGCTTTCGTCACTTTGTTTTGCGGGAAATTCAGACATTGCTCTTGGAGGAGGCTGGAGCTTTGTGGGGAGATGGTTCTCTGTCTAGCACTCTGTTGGGAGGAAAGACCACTGAACGATCTTCCTAGAGATTTTTGTAGGGATCCCGCTGAGGATGATAATACCTCAGATCAGCTGGGGAAATGAGCACTTTCTGGTGCTGCTCTGAAGAAAATGTGCTGGAGAAGTGATGCCTGGCAACTCTGATGGGGAGAGAGCATTTCCGGTGCTATTTGGAGGATGTGCTGAGGAAATAATGATTTGGCAACTTTGCTGGGGAAAACCTTTCATGCCCCATGTTGCGCTCTGAATACTTGCAATCCTGTTATGACAAAGAAACGCACAAGTACCCCTTACTGGATTCCATCATAGGAGTTAGATATTCCTTGATGTAAATACATTTCCTTCAAGCATTTGATTAGAAAGGCACATCTTTTTTTATGCAAACATTATATCAAGGATATTGGACATTTTTTTGCAAATGAAATAAAAATGTACAAGACGAATTGTGCCTGAAAAATCTGATTTTATTAATTTGTGCGCCCTGAATTGGCAAGTACAGTCAAAGAAACATATCCCCTGAATGAGGAGATTGTTACAAATTGAGAAAAATAAAGGTGCTGGCAATGTTGACGATGCTTTAATGAGCTTCCTTTGCTATGACTCGTATGACCTTGACGTTCTTCTCATCCTACTTTCTGAAGAAGGCTGATTCTGACTGATGCTTTAACCTTTAGAAGCTTGCCGTGTCATGAATGATACAGACGAATTCAGAATACAGTTGTTCGCTTATTCCCTTATTTTTGTGTGGATCGCCCTTTCGGGTTTTCAATCCACCGGAATACCCATTTTTTCCTGAGCTGTCCAATGCGGCTTTTCAACTCGGCGGGTGTACATTTTTTTTGGTTATTTTCCCTTATTTTTGCCCGAGTCTTTTATTCTGTTTTTGACTCACCGAGATGCCCTATTTTTGCCTGGACTTACATTCTGTTTTTATGTCCAGCGAGTCATTTTATGCGAAGTATTTTTTAACTGCATCTGAATTCACAAGGGATAAGAAATCTTCACCATCCATAGTGGTGAGCATCAGTGCCCCACCAGAGAAAACTTTCTTTACTATGAATGGACCATCATAATTCGGAATCCACTTGCCCCTGTGGTCTGTATAAGGTGGAAGGAGTCTTTTCAGCACAAGATCTCCCACTTGGTATTCCCGAAGCCTGACTTTCTGATCGAAGGCTTTCTTCATTCTCTTCTGATATAACTGCCCATGAAAAATTGCAGCTAATCTCTTCTCTTCGATCAGATTCAATTGATTGTAACGAGATCGGACCCATTCTGCTTCATTCAACTTGACATCCATCAGTATGTCGCTCCCACCAAATGACACAGGGCCAGAAGGGGTACAGACGCGAACGGTTGACGAAGGAGAGAACACAAGGGTGAACTGAAAAGAGTCGCCAGCTAGGCATTTTTATCCCGAAGGAAAGGTAATGCTGCATAAACCTAGGAAAGAAATGGACAAGACGGTCGCGAACCAGAGAAACTGAGAAAGGGGGTTGGTTACAACCTGGGAAGGTATTAGCACCCAGATTGTCCGTCGTACTCGACGGGATCCACGCTTAAAATTTTGTGTTCAAAGGGGTAGTGTCAATGCTATTTTGTGTACAAAAGCTGGAAAAAGAATGCAAGTGTCAGTGCAAAAGAAATGTGAAGTGAAATAAAAGAGTGTCAGTGTAAGGAAAGAATATGAAGCTCAAGACTATGAGGCTTAAAGAATAATGCTGGAAGAGGGGGAATATACAGAGACTTTTTATCAAGAACTATTAAGTTATGCCTACGTATCCTCTCGTGCAATGAGGAAGTCAGAACACCGTAGTTCGACTCAAAGAGACTGAAAGATAAATTGACTGATGAACTTCTTACTTGTCTATGCTCAAGTGTATGACCTGTCTGGCTCAGGTGCTAACTGTCTTGCATTAGACGGAAGAAGCAAGTTCTCGTTTGTGAGTGAAGATGATGAGAAAAGAATCCCGGAGGAGACGGTTATTGTTTATTTTTAATATTTTAAATCTTTTATTGCTTTTGGAATTTGTCATAAGAAAATGAGCTTAAGCCTAAACCAAGGGTTAGTAAACTCATCACATCCTCCCTCTGATTAAGGGTAATGAGAATACCTTAAGAATGAAGTAAACACCTCACACTTAATCACCATGATGTAGGATTAAGATCATTAACCTACTTGTAATTATTTAGATGTTTTTTTTGGATTTTTTGTTTAGTGTTAAGTAATGAGCTTAAGCCATAATCAATGATTTAATGGACCCATTACACCATCCTAATAGAAGGATAATAGATGAGAACATTTAAGCTGAGGAAGGCTCCTCAACTTAATCCATGATTAGGGATTAAACTCATGACAAAACAAAGCCTTTATTTGAGTGAATTTTAGTTAATGGTAAGGTTAAGAAATGGATTTTATGGTTTGTAAGACAACTTGAGGGGGACTTGTCCATTAACACTAGGGTTAGTCCTTCTTAACCAATTAAGGAAGAATTAGAACCCTAATGCAAGGCCCAAGTTACAAGCTTGATGTCTTGATGATTATTAGGTAAAATGATTAAAGGATTTAAACACATTAAGGGTTTAACACTTAGGATTAAAGTTATACACTCCATCGTAATAGAAGGATGCATGCATAAGCTTAATCACAAAGCCTTAAAACCTTGAAGGTTTAGTCCTTGATTAAGAGATGAGAAGAGAAGACTCAAAGATGACACAAAGGTAGAAACTAATGGGGGACTAATCAAACCCTAATTGTGATCATGCTTGGGTGTTCCTAGGGTTTATGGGGCTTGCAAGAAGATCTTCAAGAGAAAAAGCCACCAAGGAAGAAGCAGGATAAAGGAAAAGAAGTAAGAAGAAGTAAGACAACTTACTTCACTTAAGAAGATAAGTTGCTTGAAGAAAGAAAGTGAGGAAGGAGCATGAATGAGCAAGCTCACTCTAATTCACAAGTAAAATACAACAATGATGCATAAGAGAGATGAGGAGAGATTATGAGAAATGAAGGCAAATTCACTTCTCAAACACTTACCACCTGAAAATTTAGCAAAAAGAAATGAAATGAAATGAAAATGAGATTGTAAACACCCCAAATTTGCCCTCACACATTCACACTGTCGCTCCCACCAAAATGACAACCCAAGGTCAAGAGGGGTACAGACGCGAACGGTCTGTGAAAGGAGGATGAGAACACACAGGAGTGAACTCAAGGGAAAGAAAGAGTCGCCAGCTAGGCATTTTTATCCCGAAGGAAAGGTAATGCTGCATAAACCTAGAAATATATGGATAAGACGGTTGCGAACCAGAGAGACTGAGAAAGGGGGTTGGTTACAACCTGGGAAGGTATTAGCACCCAGATTGTCCGCCGTACTCGACGGGATCCACGCTTAAAAGATTTGTGTTTTAAAGGGGTAGTGTCAGTGTAATTTGTGTGTCAAAGCTGGAAAGAATGCAAGTGTCAGTGTAAAAGAAAGGTGAAGTGTATAAGAGAAGTGTCAGTGTAAGGATCAAAGTGAAATGCTCAAGACTATGAGGCTTAAAGGATAAGGTTGGGAAGAGGGGGAATATACAGAGACTTTTGTTCGATAACTGTTAAGTTATGCCTACGTATCCTCTCGTGCAACGAGGAAGTCAGAACACCGTAGTTCGACCCAAAGAGACTGAAAGAAGAATTGACTTGTGAACTGCTTACTTGCCTATGCTCAAGTGTATGACCTGTCTGGATCAGGTGCAAACTGTCTTGCATTAGACGGAAGAAGCAAGTTCTCGTTTATGAGTGAATGAGATGAGAAAAGAATCCCGGAGGAGACGATTATTGTTTGTTTTTGAGTTTTTAATCTTTTATTGCTTTTGAAAGTGTGTCATAAGTTAATGAGCTTAAGCCTAAACCAATGGATTTAGTAAACTAATCACATCCTCCCTCTGATTAGGGGTAATGAGAATACTTTGAGTGTGAAGTCAGCATCTCACACTTAATCACCATGATGTAGGATTAAGATCATTAACCTACTTGTGATTATTTAAGTGTTTTTGGAGTTTTTGTTTAGTGTTAAGTAATGAGTTTAAGCCATAATCAGGGATTAAATAGACTCATTACACCATCCTAATAGAAGGATAATAGATGAGAATGTTTAAGCTGAGGAAGACTCCTCAACTTAATCCATGATTAGGGATTAATCTCATGACAAAACAAAACCTTTATTATATGGATTTTAGTTAATGGTATGATTAAGAAATGAGTTTTATGATTTGTAAGACAAGTTGAGGAGGACTTGTCCATTAACACTAGGGTTAGTCCTTCTTAACTAATTAAGGAAGAATTAGAACCCTAATGCAAGGCCCAAGTTACAAGCTTGATGTCTTGATGATTATTAAGTGAATTGATTAAAGGATTTAAACACATTAAGGGTTTTACACTTAGGATTAAAGTTATACACTCCATCCTAATAGAAGGATGCAGGCATAAGCTTAATCACAAAGCTTTAAAACCTTTAGGGTTTAGTCCTTGATTATGAGATGAGAAGAGAAGACTCAAAGAAGACACAAAGGTAAAATCTAAATGGGGGGACTAATCAACCCTAATTGTTATCATGCTTGTAAGTCCTAGGGTTTGTGAGGTTTAAGAGAAAGATCTTCAGAGAAACCACCAGGAAGGAAACAGATGAAAGGAGCAAAGAGAAGCAAAACAACTTGCTTCACTTAAGAAGACAAGTTGCTTGAAGAAAGAGGGTGAGATGAACAAGAATGAGAAAGCTCAAACCCAAACACAAACAAAATTCAGCAAATGAATTATGAAAGAGATGAAAAGAGAATATGAGAAGTGAAGGCAAATTCACTTCTCAAAGCAACTTACCACCTGAAAAGTTAGTGAAAGAAATGAAATACAATGCAAATGAGATGAAATGGCATGATGCAAGACAAAGTCAGAAGAAAATACATGATGTTAATGATTCTAAGAGATGATGCAAACATGAGGCAAGGCATGAGAATGATCATACAAACATATGGATGCAAAAGAAGCATGCTTGGAGCCATGAATGTACATGAAAAGTTATGGAATGCAAAAGACATATAACATGGAAAATGTGAGATGCAATGATCAAACATGATTCTAATATGTCTTGATATGTATTATGAATCAAATGGATGCACAAAATGTCATGGCAAGTCATGGTATGCAAGCAAAGGAGAAATGGATACAAAGGAAGGCAAAAATTAGGGTTTATGATCAATGCACAACACAAAATTCAAAACCAGAAGCAAACATCATGATAAAATTTTGAAAATGCAATCAAAGGAACCCTAAACCTATACAAACTCGTTGCCCGAAGGAGGGGATCCAACTCTTAACCTAATGGAAGTTATGAATTTCCTAAGATTGCTAGGGTTTTGGGGTACCTCATCAAGAAAAATGCCAAACAAATTGAAAATGCAAGATCAAATCATGCCAATTTTATCCTATAAACTACATGATATGCAAGATGCAAAGCAAAAAGAATCATTTTCCAACTCTCAATGGTTAGGCAGAAATGAATTTTTGAAGTTTGAAACAAAATATTGCCTTGAAAGGGAATAAAATCCAAAGAAAATTGTCAAAAGGCATCAAGATCAAAAAATAAATTTGGTTTGAGACTTGGACAATGTTTCTAAATGTTTTTAAAGGTTACATGATTTTTTTTGTGATTTTTAAATACCTAAAAGTATTTTTAATTAATTAATTCTCATTAATTAATTAAAAAAAATCTTTTAAATGATTTAAAAATATTTTTTAATGCAAAAAATAAAAATAAAAATATTTTTGTGTTCTGAAAATTAATTGAACCTTTGACAAAAAATTTCAGAATTTTTAAAGGTATTTTTCTATTTTTAATAATTCGTGCAAATTAAATAGAAACAAATGAAAATAAAATGAATTTTAAATGAAAAATGAGAAAGTCAGCCAATCTGATGGCTGAGATTCAAACTCACAGGGGCGGGAGTTGACTACGCGCGCTAATGGACGGCCCGCATTCAAACTGGCCTAATTATGATTAAAGCCCTAATCTGAACCCTAATGACTTTCAGATGACTGGAACGGTGTTCCGGTCATCTTCTCCGGCGGCTCTCTCACTCAATCTCTCTCAAAACGCCATAAAAAACTCACCAAACTCTCCAGAATCAATCCTTAACTCATTCTAAACAAGATTCAGCCAGCAAAAATCATTTATTTCACATGAACAATAAGATTCGAAGCAAAATGCATTTAGGTCAGAAAAGTTTCAGAAGCATCATACATACTCAATACTCACTCATTTTTGAAACAAAACATATCAGCATGATCAGTGAAGCATAGAGAATCATTTAGGAACTTAAAAACATGTTTCTGGAAAAAATGTTCTTGAGCTCACCTGAACTGAAGCTTTGATTTCTGGAACTTTCTGGCTGACCCTTTGATCCAAAATGCCTCTAATGAACCTCCTGAGAAGCTTGCAATGCTTGGTTGGATTTTAAAATGACTGGTTTGTGAGATTGAGCAAGTTCTGTTCAGTGAAGTGAGGAAATCGTGTTTCAGTTTGAGAATGTTTCAGGGATGAATGAGGGCAGGGAAATGATCAGGAGAGTGTGCTGAGATGTTTTATGAAGTTTGTTTGAATGTTTGATGCTTGTATGATGAGTTTCGAAGGAAGTTGCATAAGAGGTGAAAAATGAGAATGCTGGCTTAGAGAGAGTTTCAGGCTTGTGTGTGTGGTGTGTTGAGCTGATTTTGGTCCATGTATCAAGTGGTGAAAGGTCAGAGAGTTGTTGGTGGCCTATGGTGATTGGTATGGGCAAGTTGCCAAAATGTCAAAAGTTGTGTACTTGAGGTATGGGCTGGTGGTAGGCTGAGATAGGGGCATGGCTATGCGTAGCAAGGATCAAGGAGTGTCATGAAATCAGATTTTGTGAGCTGTGGCAAGTGGATGAATGGATTTGGATCATTTTGCAAATTCATGGAGTTTTGGCCCCTTTTGGATTTCATAATGATCAAGGCATGAAAATGAGTGGTTCTTTGGAGAATTATGAATTTTAGGTCATGTGTTATGTTTATGTGATGCTTAGAAGTCACTTTGAGGTCTCAATTTGTCTTGGCAAGGGATTTTGCAACTTTGCCACTTTGGTGGAAAACTTGAAATTATGTGATTTTTCCCAACTTTAACAAGCCATAACTTTTGATCCAAAATGAATTAGAATGAGTTCTTGTACTTTTTGAAAAGGGAATGATCCATTCTACAACTTTCATGACCAAAGTTTTCCCATTTGAAGCATTTTTGAATCAAAAAGCAAGGGTTGAAAAAGTTTCCCAAAATGGAAAGTTTCCATTATAAGTCATTTTCCCAAAAAGGCAACTTTGCAAATGGCTTGAAATTCTTCAATTTTGTGAACTTATAACACCTTATATGATCAAATAAAGATCATACACAATCAAAATGATGAAGAACACCCCTTGGATGGGTCATTGGGGGCCTCAGATGCCCTGATTTTGCACTGACTTGCTCAAGAAGTCAACTCTTGGTTAGATGCCTTTCCCATGGAATTTCTTCATGAATATTGATATGCATGATCCCTATACCCTATAGAGACCAATAGAAACAAGAATGACCAAAAAATTTGGAGTTATGGCCTTTGAAACCAAAACCCTAATTCTAGGTCATCTGTGCAGTCAAGCCTGGCTCTGCTTCCATGCTTTTCTCAGTTCTTGTGATTTTTTGACATTATTGACTTTGAGAGGATATAATATGATGCTTGAACATACATGGACCCCCTTGAAATGATTGATGACCTTTGAAGTGGCTTAAGAAGCTCTTGGATAACTCAAGTCACAAACCCTAGATGCAGATGACTTAGAATCAATGCAGTGAAACAAAAGTGCAACATGAGATGATATGATTGAACTTATGCATATGAAGATATCACAAGACATGGTGTGAATGAGTGAGGGCAAATTTGGGGTGTTTACAGCTGCCCCTATTCAAACATGAGTTAGCTGTGCAGGATGTAAGCAACGGCTTAACAGGCAAACAAGATAACTTATGGTTGAATACCAAAGACAGTCCAAAATTTGCACTCACAGAATGAAGAAGAAAAGGGATATAGATTGTAAAAGAGAAATAAATTATCTATAAAGTGCAGGCGACGGAGGACGACCGTCGAGCAGAGAACGACTGCTGGGGATAAGGTGATGACGGGGACGACCGACATGCTGGGGATATAAGAGATTATGATGGGGACGGCCATCAAGTAAAGCTATGAGACTCTCTGGGGATTATAGGTAAAAATAAATGATGAGGTACGATCATCAAAGGTGAAGGACGATCACCTAGCAGGGGACGACTGCTCTGTAGGGGATAAGATGAGGGACGGTCATCTAAGGTGAAGGACGATCACCTGGCAAGGTACGGTTGCCAAAAGTATCACGACATAGGACGAATGCCGGATAAAAAGGTCGACGATGGGGACGGCCATCAGATAAGCATGATGAAGGACGATCATCAAGAGGTGAAGGACAATCACCTAGCAGGGGACGGCTGCTCTTAGGGTTTATCATGACATAGGACGAATGTCAGATAACAAGATCAACGATGGGGACGACCATCGGGTAAAATGATGAAGGACAATCATCAAGAGGTGAACGACGATCACCTAGCAGGGGACGGCTTCTCTGGGGTTTATCATGACATAGGACGAATGTCAGATAACAAGATCAACGATGGGGACGGCCATCGGATACAATGATGAAGGACGATCATCAGGAGGTGAAGGACAATCACCTAGCAGGGGACGACTGCTAAATATCACGACATAGGACGAATGCCGGATGGAAAAGGGTTCCAATAATGGGGACTTCGCTGGGGAAAGGCTGAGGGACAGTCATAAAAAAGGTGAAGGACGATCACCTTGCAGGGTACGGCTGCCGCAGAGGTATCATGACATAGGACGAATGTCAGATAGAAAGGAAATAGTTCACCAAGTTTGTTGGGGACTTCGCTGGGGAAAAGTAAACACGGACGAGTGTCTATATCCAAGAAACGAGAAGTATAATTGTTTGGGTATTGTGTATAGACTAAAGATGCGGACGAGCATCCTTATGATATGGACGAGTATCAGGTAGAAACAAAAGGCTGACGCATGTTCAGAGATGATGATACGGACGAGTATCAACTGATTAACAAAGAACACGGACGAGTATTGATTCTGCGGGGACTCTTCTGGGAACTAGTAGACACAGACGAGTGTCTAAAATCAAGAAGACATAAGTGTTTGACACAGTGTATGGGTTAAAGATGCGGACGAGCATTCTTAAGACTACGATACGGACGAGTATCAGGTAGAAACAAACGCTTGACGCATGTTTTGAGATGATGATACGGACGAGTACCAACTGGTTAACAAAGAACACAGACGAGTGTCGAATATGAGGAGACTTGAGTGGTATATACAAGATACGGACGAGTATCTGTATAAGCGAAACAGGAGTGATATGTATGAGTGGTGTACAGATGAGTGTTCAACTTGCTGGGGAGAGTGACACGGACGAGTGTCAAAAAGAGAAAAGGTGTAAATATATATATGTATCTGCGAGTGCAAAGGGGACGCTTTGGCTTTCCGCTGGGGGTATGACACGGACGGGTGTCAAGAAGTATTTGTATTTGTATAAGTGTTTGTTTGTAAAGAATGCTCGGGCGACTTTACTGGGTAATCATGACACGGACGGGTGCCAAAAGGAGTGTGTACTTGTATTTGTGAGTGTAAGGAAAATGCTTTGGCTCTCTGCCGGGGAATCTTGGGGAGTTTTCTGTATACCGTTGACGAATTGTCAGTATTTACGAGTGTTTGATTCAGAACATGGCTTATGATTATGCAATATGTTTGATTTTTGCCGTAATGCTCCGTATTAGACGGAATGCTACGCTTGGTGGGGAGAATAATGATGCGAATGCTATGATCATGCAAGAGGTAACCATCCGGGACTGTTGCCATGGAGATCTCTGGCTGATCTGCTTGAAGTGGACATCCCAGCTGGGGATGAGATCATTGGTAGATCTGATAAGATGTATCTGCTTGGGGGAATAGGTCACTGATAGACCCATCCTTATAATGAGGGACCCAACTGGGGTTTGTAGAAGCTTCCTTCATTCTGTTGTGAGATCTTCAGACGTTGCTCTTCTGGTAGAGGCTGAAGCTCTGTGGGGAGATGGTCCCCTGGCTTTTGTACTTGGCTGAGGAGGAGTAATAAATGGCAACTCAGCTGGGGAGAAAAACCTCTCCGGTGCTGATTGAGTAAATGATGATTTGCCAGCTTGCTGGGGTGAAGCTTTCATGCTCCATTTTGCGCTTTGAAGACCTGCAAATCCTGAAAAAGACAGAGAAACGCACAAGTAATCCTGAGGTATCCCTTACCGGATTCCATCATAAGAGTTTAGACACTCCCGGGAGTAAGTATATTTCCTGCAAGCACGTATTTTTTTAGAAGAGAAACATCTGTATTTATGCAATCAATATTTTAAAGACATCGGACATTTTTGCAAATGAAAATAAAATGTACGAGACGAGACATGACTGAAAATCTGATTTTATTAATTCGTATGCCCTGAATTGGCAAGATACAGTCAAGGAAACAAATCCCCTAAAATGAGGAGATTGTTACAAATTGAGAAACAAAAGATGTTGGCAATGTTGAAGACGCTTCAAGGAGCTTCCCTTTGCTATGACTCGTATGACATTTGACGTTCTTCTCGTCTTGCTTTCTGAAGAAGGTTGATTCTGAACGAAGCTTGATCCTTTTCGGAGCTTACAAAGTTGTAAGTGATACAGACGAATTCAGAATGCAGTTGTTCGCTTATTCCCTTGTTTTGCATGGATCGCCCTATCGGGTTTTCGATCCATCGGGATACCAATTTTTGCCTGAGTTGTCCAATGCGGCTTTTCAACTCAGCGGGTGTACATTTTTTGTTTATTTTCCCTTATTTTTGCCCGAGTCTTTTATTCTGTTTTTGACTCGCCGGGATGCCCTATTTTTGCCTTGACTTACATTCTATTTTTATGTCCAGCGGGTCATTTTATGCGAAGTATTTTTTAACTGCATCCGAATTCACAGGAGACGGGAAGTCTTCACCATCCATAGTGCTGAGCATCAGTGCTCCACCAGAGAAAAATTTCTTTACTACGAATGGCCCTTCATAGTTCGGAGTCCACTTGCCCCTGTGGTCTGTATGAGGAGAGAGGAGTCTTTTTAGCACAAGATCTCCTACTTGGTACTCTCGGAGCCTGACGTTCTGATCGAAGGCTTTCTTCATTCTCTTCTGATACAGCTGCCCATGACAGATTGCAGCTAGTCTCTTTTCTTCAATCAGACTCAGTTGTTCGTATCGGGATCGGACCCATTATGCCTCGTTCAATTTAACATCCATCAGTACCCGCAGGGAGGGTAATTCAACTTCAACAGGTAGGACTGCCTCCATACCATACACAAGCTGATACGGTGTTGCCCCAGTGGATGTTCTGATTGACGTACGGTACCCATGCAAGGCAAACGGTAGCATTTCATGCCAGTCTTTATAGGTGACTACCATCTTCTGTACAATCTTCTTGATATTCTTATTAGCTGCCTCAACAACGCCATTCATCTTTGGCCTGTAAGGAGAAGAATTGTGGTGTTGGATCTTGAAGTCCCGGCATAGCTCTGCCATCATTTTGTTGTTTAAGTTAGAACCATTATCAGTAATGATTCGCTCGGGCACTTCATACCGACAAATGATATCTCTCTTCAGAAATCGGGCTACCACTTGCCTTGTAACATTTGCATAGGAAGCTGCTTCAACCCACTTGGTAAAATAGTCAATGGCTACCAGGATGAATCTGTGGCCATTTGAAGCAGTCAGTTCAATCTTGCCAATCATATCAATGCCCTACATGGCAAAGGACCATGGTGAAGACAACACATTCAGGGGATTGGGAGGCACATGCACCTTATCCGCATAGATCTGGCATTTATGGCATTTCCTGGCATAGGCACAACAGTCTGCATCCATTGTGATCCAGTAATAGCCTGATCTTAGTAACTTCTTGGCTATGGCATGCCCTCCTACATGGGTACCAAAGGATCCTTCGTGCACCTCGTGCATCAACAAATCTGCTTCTGTTCTATCAACGCATCTGAGGAGTACCATATCAAAGTTTCTCTTATACAGGGAACCGTCAGTATTCAGGAAGAAACTACCAGCTAGCCTTCTTCAGGTCTTCTTGTCATTGGAAGATGCCCCAGGTGGGTATGTTCGATCCTCCAAGAAGCATTTAATGTCATGGAACCAAGGCTTATCATCCTTTACAACATTTGCTGAGAACACATATGCTGGTCTGTCAAGTCTGGATACTGAGATCCGGGGTACAAAGTTGGCAGCTTGAACTTTGATCATTGATGAGATGGTAGCCAGAGCATCTGCAAACTGATTCTCGTCTCGAGGGATATACTCAAGCTTGACCGTTGTGAAGAAAGTCAATAACCTTCTTGTATAGTCCCTATAAGGTATCAGATGATCCTGGTGGGTGTACCATTTGCCGTTGGTTTGATTAACTACCAGAGCTGAATCTCCGAACACAGTTAAAGTCTTGATCCTGAGGTCAATGGCTTCCTCAAGACCCATAATACAAGCTTCGTATTCAGCTTCGTTGTTAGTGCAGTTGAAGGTGAGTTTTGCCGAGAAAGGCATGTGAACTCCTTTAGGTGTAATGAGTACTGCACCAACACCACGACCATTCATATTAACAACCCCATCAAACATCATAGTCCATTCTTCTTCTGGGTCAGGCCCTTCAGTGTGAATGGGCTCTTCATGATCTTTTGCTTTTATGAACATGATGTCTTCATCAGGAAAGTCAAATCTCATAGGCTGGTAATCATCGATGGGTTGCTCAGCAAGGTAATCAGACTATACACTGCCTTTGATGGCTTTCTGAGATGTGTACTGGATGTCATATTCTGTGAGAATCATTTGCCATCTTGCAACCCGTCCGGTAAGTGCTGGCTTCTCAAAATGTACTTAACTGGGTCCATCTTTGAGATCAATAAAGTAGTGTGGGTCAACATATACTGCCTTAGTCGGCGAGCAGCCCACGCTAAAGCACAACAAGTTTTCTCGAGCAGTGAATAACGTTGTTCACAGTCGGTAAACTTTTTGCTCAGGTAGTAAATTGCATACTCTTTTCGACCAGACTCGTCATGTTGGCCCAACACACACCCCATTGACTCTTCTAATACTGTCAAGTACATTATCAAAGGTCTTCCTTCAACTGGAGGCATAAGGATTGAAGGCTCTTGTAAGTATTCCTTGATCTTGTCAAAAGCCCTCTGGCAGTCTTCATTCCACCTGACCGTTTGCTCTTTTCTCAATAGCTTGAACAAAGGTTCACAGGTTGCTGTAAGGTGAGATATGAACCGTGAAATATAGTTCAATCTACCTAAGAAACCTCGAACTTCTTTTTCTGACTTCGGTGCAGGCATTTCTTGGATGGCTTTAACTTTATCAGGGTCAACTTCAATCCCTTTCTCACTTACAATAAATCCCAGCAGCTTACCAGATTGTAGCCTGAATGTACACTTGTTGGGGTTCAGCTTCAGTTAGTATTTCCTCAGACGCTTGAATAACTTCAACAGATTTACCAGGTGGTCTTCTTCTGTGAGGGACTTGGCAATCATGTCATCCACATAACATTCAATTTCCTTATGGATCATGTCGTGGAATAATGTTACCATAGCCCGTTGGTAAGTTGCACCAACATTCTTCAGTCCGAATGGCATCACCTTATAACAGAACGTGCCCCAGGGTGTAATGAAAGTTGTCTTCTCCATGTCTTCAGGTGACATCTTGATCTGATTATATCCTGAAAATCCGTCCATGAAGGAGAACACCAAGAACTGAGCTGTATTATCAACCAATACATCAATGTGAGGTAATGGAAAATCATCTTTCGGGCTGGCTCTGTTCAGATCCCGGTAGTCTACACACATTCTCACCTTGCCATCTTTCTTAGGCACAGGTACAATATTAGCAACCCACGACGGATAGCTAGTTACAGCAAGGAAGTCGGCGTCCCACTGCTTTTGTACCTCTTCTTTTATCTTCATTGCCATATCTGGGCGAGTACGGCGCAACTTCTGTTTTACTGGCGGGCAGTCTTCTTTCAAAGGCAGCTTGTGCATAACAATATCGGTGTCCAACCCTAGCATATCCCGATAAGACCAAGCAAACACATCCACATACTCCCGAAGCATATCAATCAGTTGTTCTTTCACTGAGTCTTGTAGGCAGGCTCCAATCTTAACTTCTTTCACATCTTCTTCCGTACCAAGATTAACCGTCTCGACCTCCTCCTGATGAGGAGTGATAACCTTCTCCTCTTGCCTTAACAACCTGGCTAGCTCTTCAGGAAGCTCATAATCTTCTTCAACCCCTTCATCAGCTTGATTGATTGGATTGTCAAAGTCATACGAAGCCATAGTAGTGTTGTTGTCGGTGCAGTCTGGAGGGCACTCTCTGCAAGGGTTTAGATTGTTCATTTTAGTGATCGATTTTAATCTTGTTTAGAAAAAGTGAAATGAAGTTGTCATTTTGGAAAACATTGCCATTTTATTTTTGTACAAAAAGAAAAATGAAAAACAGTGAGCGGAAAAGAAAAAGACTCATTTGCAAAAGATGTACGATATTCATTGATTGATCTGTTTGCACAAAATTACACTATGGCCCGATTACAAAATGAGCCTTGTCATCTTGGGCAAGATGCAAGACTTGATGCATGCTTAAAAATACATGAAATAATAATTACTCTGCAAGAGTAACCCTTATAATTTCCTGGGAAGACCAGTTTGAGACATGGCTCCCCGGGGTCCTTGGACGTATCCAGCTCTCCAGGTTGCGCTCATCTTCTGACTCATCTTCCAAGTTGTTCACTGCATCCGGGGTGAGCATTCCCCCGCTGACAAAACTGGGCTTCTTGGCAGCCTCTGATTGATCTTGTTGAGTTGGTTTGTAACCCAACCCAAATATGTCCTCCTTCTTCTCCACAGGTAGCAGCTTGCCCCAGCCTTAGGCAGTCCCCTCTTTAACAACCTTCCTGGCTTGCTGATAAGATGTCATGGAGGTTCCCAGTACAGCAGATGCTTCATTAATGTTCAGGGCCTCAAATCCCTGGCTCATAGTTTCATGGATTTCTCCATCCATCTCAATGTACTTGTATGTAGCCAGATGGCTAACAAAGATATCTTCTTCACCACAAATGGTGATGATCTGGCCTTCCCACTCGAATTTCAGCTTCTGGTGAAGGGTAGACGTAACAGCGCCAGCGGCATGAATCCAAGGTCTACACAACAAACAGCTGTAGGCCGGCTGAATGTCCATCACATAGAAGGTAATTTTAAAAGTCTGCGGGCCAATCATCACAGGCAGATCAATCTCTCCAAGCACTGATCTTTTAGAGCCATCAAATGCTCTCACCACCAAATTACTTGGACGCAATGCCAAGCCATCATACTCCAGCTTCACTAAGGCTTTCTTTGGCAAAACATTGAGTGAGGACCCAGTGTCCACCAGCACATGAGATAGAACAACACCTTTGCATTCCAAGGTGATGTGTAAAGCCTTGTTGTGGTTACGTCCCTCAGTTGTTAAGTCAGCATTGGTAAAGCCCAGTCCATGACTGGTGTTGACATTTCCCACCACAGTCTCTAGCTGATTAACAATGATCTCTTCTGGCACGTAAGCTGCGTGCAAGACTTTCAGTAATGCATTCCTGTGAGCTTCAGAACACATTAGCAGGGATAAAATGGAGATCTTTGAGGGAGTTTGGTGAAGCTGATCCACCACCTTGTAATCACTTCTCTTTATGATTCTCATAAACTCGTCTACATCTTGTTCAAAAGAAGTCTTCTGAGTTTCTTTGAGTACGAGCTTCAGTGATTCTGACCCACCTAGCTTGACTTTCTTTCAGATAGAGATCAGTCCTAGCCTTCTGAAACTGGGCCTCTTTGCAGGCATTCTTCAAAATTTGCTCTCCAGCTCTTGATTTCTTGATGTAGTCCTCTGCTTTCTCAATCCTGGCTAGATGCTCCCCTTTAAGCTTTTCCAACCTCTCAATGTCTAAACGACCATCACTCCTCTCCCAGAGGGTCTTCTTCAGAGCTTGAGACAGATTCTCATTTCTCTCCTTCAGTTTCTCAAAGTCTTCCAGGCTGACAGTGGCTGGAGATGGTACTGTGGATGGCCCAGGTACATTCTCAATGGTGAAAGGCATCCCAGAAATTTGGGCTCTAGCATGAGACCATTCATAATACTGAGCTGAAGCCACATTGTTGCACCTTCCAAGAATGGCCATCCCTTTGGTCTGGATGTTGTCCCAAGCCCAAGATGCTTGTCTGACAACAGCTAGATTAGGCTTTATCTCACAATACAGGGTTTCAGCCAAGTCTTGAACTCTAGGAGGATGAACCAAAGCATAACCCAATTGTCTCTTAAACAGCAAAGGGTTGTAGTTGATGCAACCCTTCACTCCTATTAGAGGTACATTGGGGAACTGTCCACAACTAGTAATTATGTCCCTGCCTTTGGTGCTCTGGGTGCACCATCTGATGTCATCTGAAGTCAAAGCAATAAGTCTCTTAGCCCAATTCTTCTGTTGGTGAGGATTCAGGAAGGCATCAGTCCTGGGTAAGTGTTTGAGCAGCCAAGTATGAAATAGAGGAGCACAGCACCTCACCAACCTCCCTCTCTGCTTCTCATTTCTCTGGTGAACAAAATAATAGAAATCTCCCAGCAATGTGGGCACTGGGTTCCTCAAAAGGAAGAGATGAATGGCATTCTTGCTGATAAACTTGGGCTCATCTGCAAAAAGTATAACCCCATATATACTGAGGGCTAACAATGCATAAACTGCCTTCCATTCTCCCAAGGAGGCCTTCAGGATGGCCTGAGAAGTCAAGAAATCCAAGTGTAGAACAGGGATGCTAGCTTTTGTTGTCATGTTCTGCTCAATCAAAATAGGCTCCAGGTACAGTGCTTTTGCCACTTCTTCATTGCTGGGAGAAGTCATCTCTGGGTTGAAGGGGATATCACCCCTAACAGGTACTCCAATCAATAATGAGAACTCCTCCAGCAGAGGTCCTAGCTGAAAGTTCTGAAAGGTGAAACATCTCAAAGGAGGGTCATAAAACTGTAGGCAAGTGTGAATCAAACTCCTCTGAGAATGGTCCAAGTCCATAACCATGTCAAGGATGCCTCCATAATACTCTCTGAATAATGGGATGTGGTCTGGAGTAATAAGTGCCTGGACCTTCCTGATGCCAGTCAGCTCAGGCTCAAAGAAATGGTATGAAATGTTGCTCTTCTTGGGTGCCATGGCTGCTGATGAAGAGCTGAAAACAGATGCTGATGATGAAGACTGATACTGGAGATGAACCACTGATAGGCTGAAGCTGATGATAAAAGTAACTGAAGCAGGCAACTGATGAAGATAGTTGAAGCAGATCACTGAGGAATAAATGGTCTATGCAGATGAAGGGGTCAAAACCAAGCCAGATATAATGTGGATACCCTGAAAAACAAATAAACAAATGTTAAAAATGATGCAAATGATGAGTATGCAAATGATATGCAAGGGTTTGTGATCAAGATGGATTTGATTACTGCCTTGATATAAGTCCATGTATGTTTAAGAAGTCCATATGGAGGTTCAGAAGTCCAGTAACCAAGGTGGGGGACTCAAATAAAGAGTCACATGTCCAGGGTTCAAATCACAAGAACTGTCCCAAAATGAGGTACTCTTAACCAAAACAAAGTGACAGGGTATGATGTGGCCAATGGTACCTGCAAACCTGCAAACAGCCCAACCCCCTCACAGGTGGTGTTCTAAAACAAGGATCCTCAGACTTGGATCAGTTATGAGAAGTGTAAACACTTATAACCCGGAGGTACAGTGTTTACAATAACCATAACAATTCCTCCTCTAATTCACCTCAGTTTCTGAAGGTCATAATAAAGGTCATCCAGACTTAGCAGGCTTCCCAGATAGCCCTAGCACTACAGGAAATCTGTAGCACAGAGTTCTCAAGAAGAAACCCACATCTGAACCGTGTTTCATATTCCCGCACCAGACCGAAATGGAATGGGAAAGAACATGAACCACTCTAGCCTAGGTGTCACTCAGGTCCCAGGTATAGGACCTTAAACTCTCAGTGAACCCCACCCATCAAAACAATGAACCAGATCCAGCCAGATAACAGTATGATAGTATGATGTATAAAGCTGTAAAGAAAGAAATAAATAAATGTACATAAAGCAATAAACAAAGCAAATATACAAACACAAATAGCACATAATACCCCAGTAAACACAAATCAAACAAGCGCTAGGAGGAACCCACAAAAAGAACCAGAAGCCCTGGTTACAATATAAGGGTCCCCAGCAGAGTCGCCAAGCTATCGCTCCCACCAAAATGACAACCCAAGGTCAAGAGGGGTACAGACGCGAACGGTCGGCGAAAGGAGGATGAGAACACACAGGAGTGAACTCAAGGGAAAGAAAGAGTCGCCAGCTAGGCATTTTTATCCCGAAGGAAAGGTAATGCTGCATAAACCTAGAAAGATATGGAT